>OX451735.1:1162082689-1162745628 GCA_948472305.1 Vicia faba | reverse complement strand
ACATGTTTTATTTCTTAATATTTTTGTAATATATTTATATTTATTTTCTTGTACATAAATAAATTAATATATATATATATATATATATATATATATATATATATATATATATATATATATATATATATTAATATATATATATATATATATATATATATATATATATATATATATATATATATATATATATATATATATATTATATATATATATATATATATATATATATATATATATATATATATATATATATATATATATATATATATATATATTATATATATATATATATATATATATATATATATATATATATATATATATATATATATATTTTTTTTTTTTTTTTCTTTCTTTTTCTTCTTAAAACAAATTAGGGTTTTCACCATTAATAAAAACAATATTTTATTTTCTTATTAAATATTATATTTTTACATACATAAAAAATATCAAAAACATTTTTTGCATATTTATAATATTTTGCATATTTATATTTAATTGCTTATTTAAATATTGTTTATTTATCATTTGAGCAAAGAATTTCAATTTGGTTGTAATAACTTAGGGTTTTAATTTCTTGCAAAATAATCCCCTATTCAAAATTGTATCCCCCTCCCCATATCAATGTTGTAATAGCTTAGATTACTTTTACGCATTTATGCTTTCAAATATGCCATGATAGAGATTAGGATTTGTATGCAATATCCAAAATCAAAACAAATAGCTAGACCTAATACAAGACATAAAATGCATGAAATTGATAACACAATGCACATAAGCATCCCTAGGGTTTCATCCACTTGTTGCCTTAAAAATGGCCATGGTATGCATGTTGAGTATCTAGGCAAAACAAAAACAAAACAAAAAGATCATAGTCCCTCGATGACGCTATCTTGGTTGCCTATACAAAATGATCTAGTCCCTCAAAAAATTGCTAAAGATACTTAGCACAATTGCTATCATGGTCAATACGATGACCCGCGCCTGTCTCGTTCAACATCCAAATACAAGGTTGTTTACCAAATGCAATGGTAAAACAACAATGTAAAAGGGTTAAAAATGTGTAGGAAAGACTCTTGAGTAGATAGGGTAGACAACTCTTAGTTACTTGATCAAAAACTTGCAAAAACATCCTTGCTATTTTTCAAACACACCTCACAACACAATTTCAAAACATTTTCCCAAAACAAACTTTCAAACATTGAAACATTTTTCAAAAGACAAAACACCTTTGTATACATTCAAACAAGAATCATTACAAAGGTTGCCACAACGATGGCCTCTTTTCAAAACATTTTCAAAACCACACACAAAGCACCATTTCAAACAATTGAAAAGCAAAAGAGAGTGATCTAAACAAGTAACTAAGAGCCCATGGATAACCATGGATGAAAAGGGTGCTTGCACCTTCCCTTTTCATAATCTACCCCCCGAACCCAAGAAAACATCTCAAAGGTCTTTCCTGTGCTTTTTTACCTTTCCTTTGGATAAAATAAAAATTCAGTGGCGACTCTTGCTAAACCGAAACATTTGCAAACACAAACACAAAACCTCAAGTCAGTTCTCCCACCGCATCACAGAACTAGCGACTCTGCTGGGGAAAATGAATCCTAGTGGGGTTACCTTAGGGTTTTAGATCACCTTTACATGCTTATTTTGCTTGACTTGATTGCTTTACATTTGGTTCTATTGTTTGGGTTTGAATCCTCTACCCGGATTTGGGAAACATTCATAGGTAAATAGCAATACGTTGTGGAAACTGTGCGGGGTATACCGACATGGTTGAAGCAATAGCTATATTAGTGCGACATATTTGTGGGTACCGGTAGCCTTTGAGTTAATCAAAGAGAATACGGGGCCACTGAGTGATGTCATGAAGCACTAATGGACTTTTACAACCTTTACTTGACCATCTTGGCCTTATTAGGGGTAGTGAGATGACTGACTTTGGTACAGTCTGAAGTAGGTAGATAATCGATACTACACTCATTGAGGGTTATTTTCTTGGAATATTTCGGTCGCCAGTTAAGTGGCTAAACTGAAACAATGAACACAAAAAATAATCCGGTGATATTGAGCTCCTTAAAACCCGGTTACTATTTATAGGACAGGTTGAACCAACTAACTTCAAGAGGGTACTTACCTATGAAACCCCATGCAATCCTGAAACTAGGAACTTGTGTGATTTGTTTGTGCATATACTTGTGCATACATCATGAACATCATAAAGCATCATATGCATCCACTAACTATTTCAAGGGTTTGGATCTTCATCTTTGTTCCTGTTTTATAGGTTATGGAATCACTCCGCAGGAAAACAATCCAAGTCAACCTTGTGAGAATCCCTCCTCAACTCAAGGAGTTGTCTTCCAAGATTCCAGAGAATTCTCCCTTCACTAAAAAACATGCTAGACTTCTCAACTTGGTCAACTCCAACACTGAGGAAGACATGGTGAAAGTTCTCTTCCAGTTCTTTGACCCCCTACACCACTGTTTCACATTTCCTGATTATCAACTGGTGCCTACTTTAGAGGAATTTTCTTAACTCCCGAGGATTCCTATTCTCCATCAACTACCCTACAACTGTACAAAAAGAGAACCAAAGCCTGAAGATGTTGCTCAATCCTTACACTTGCAACCATCTGATATCAAAGGTCATTGGGAAACCAGAAGTGGTGTCAAGGGTTTCTTGGAAAAGTTTCTGTTTGAGAAGGCACAAGACTGCTGGAATTCTCTAGATCTGCAAGATTTTGAGGAGATTGTAGCACTTCTCATCTATGGGTTGGTCTTGTTCCCAAACCCTGACTAGCTTATAGATGTGAATGCTGTCAAGATTTTCATATCACGGAATCCTGTGCCTACGTTACTTGGGGATATACTCCACTCATTTCACACACGAACAATGAGGAAAAGAGGTGTTCTCATGTGCTGTACTCCTCTTCTAGCAAGGTGGTTTATTTCTCACCTTCCCCAGTCAATCTTGAAGAATGAGCAAGGTTTGAGGTGGTCACAACGGTTGATGACTCTTACACATTCTGATGTTCATTGGTGTTCTCGGTCCAGAGAAAATATCATCATCATTGACCGTTGTGGGGAATTCCATAATGTCCCACTACTTGGCATTAGGGGAGGCATTACCTACAACCCCTGCTTGGCTCTGAGACAATTTGGGTATGCCCGGAGGGATGACCCTCATGACATGCTGATTTCAGACTTGGTTTTTGACTTCGACAATGACGCTCAAGGACTTCGACAAAGGTTTATCCGAGCTTGGAGGATGCCCAACAAAGTGGACAGTAAGACACTGGGACACAAGAATTCCATCCCCCTTGAGCCTTACCTCAAGTGGGTGCGAACCCGCGCCCAGAATCTTATGATGCCTTACCCCTATATTCTGCCTATGATCAAAGAGCCTGTTATGGAAGGAGAGGTTCCCTACACCCTCCTACATCCTGACATGCCAACATCATTGGAAGATTTGCAAAAGAGTTGGATACAGCTCAAGGAAGAACGAAACACTTTTGAAGCCAGCTTCTACACCAGTGAGAAGAAGGTTTTGGAACTTACTCGTCGACTCCACGAAGAGCAGAATCTCAACACCTACATAGCACCAAAGAGGATGCGCAATGTATTTTTACATTAGAACTTTGTATTATTTTTCCCATGGGGCGTTTATGTACTAACAAATTCTTCTTATTAATATGACGTGTGTTCTTTTTATTTGCAACAAATTTGAATTTCTGAATCCTTGAATGCATTACATGAATACATCTCATTCATCATATGCATAAGCAGGTCTTCACATCAGGTTTCCTTATCTCTCTGCTGTTTATTTCAGCAAGATGGATATAGAGCAGACGGTCAAAGTCCTACAAGCGCAGAATTCACAGTTCCAACAACTACTCATGACCTTGGCAAAGGGTCAGGAGGATCTTAAAGCAATGCTGGAAAAGGAAAAGGAAAAAGAAAAGGAGAAAAAGAAAAAGAAAAGAGTTGGTGTAGCTACTTTGGGAAGAAGATTTGAGAACCAAGCTAGAAGGGTCCTGGATTTCCCCTCATCATCTGAGGAAGGGGAAGGATAGGGAGCTGCAGTACAACCTGAGTCTGAGGAAGAAGAAGAAGAAGAGGATGAGGATTACTCCGAGCAGCAGTATCCACCTGTAGATGACAAGTATAAGAATTTGGAGAAGCTTATGGCAACTATCAAGGTGCAAAGAGTTCCTGGGATGGAATTCGAGGAGCTAGGGTTGGTTGCTGGGATATTGATTCCCCCTAAATTCAAGGTGCCTACATTTTCTAAATATGATGGTTTGTCTTGTCTGAAGATGCACCTACGGTCTTACGTCAGAAAGATCTAACCTCATTCTTCTGATAAGGATCTATGGGTCCACTTTTTTCAAGATAGTTTGTCGAGTACGCAATTGGATTGGTTCTACCAGCTTGAAAGATCTGATGTACACAATTGGGAGGATTTGGCAGCTGCCTTCTACTGACAATATCAATATAATACGGATTTAGCACCTACTCGTACTCAATTACAGAGTATGGGTATGGTCTCTAATGAAGGCTTTAAGGAGTATGCCCAGAAATGGAGGGACTTGGCTGGAAGGGTGCAGCCACCATTGTCTGAGAGAGAGCTTGTGGATATGTTTTTGGGGACCCTGTCAGGTCCATTCTTTAATCACTTGATCGGGAGTTCGTCTGCGGGGTTCACCGAATTAATTCTGACTGGTGAAAGAGTTAAAGCTGGCATTAAGAGCGGTAAAATTCAAAAAGATGCGTCTGCTTCTGCTGCTATCAAGAAGACCTTTCCAGCCAAGAAAGAGGTATCAGCTGTCTACTCCTAAAGGAGTTAAGGAAGAGTCGAGTGCCGGCCAGCGGTGGGGGCTGTAATGATTCAGAATTCCGCAGCTGATCAACCTCGAAACAGTCAACCCAGAACCAACCAAGCAAGGGTGGAAAGACCCGCACGACAATTCACCCGGATCAATATGACACCTGCTCAGGTTCTCCCTCATTTGTTAAAGTTAAACCTTACAAGCTTGAAAGAGGCGCCAAAGAATCCGAATACCTCTTCTCCCTACTACCATTCAAATGCGAAGTGTGCTTATCATTCGGACATCGTGGGGCACAACACCAACAATTGTTGGGCCCTCAAAAATAAAATCCAGGATTTAATAGATGCCAAGGAGGTGGAGTTTGATGCCCCTGAAAAACCTAATGTGATATCCGCTCCAATGCCAAAACATGGTCACAATGTCCATGCTGTTGTAGAAGATCTTTATGTTGCTGCTGTTGATGACTTAATGACTCCATTACTAATGATCAAGATGAATCTGTTGAAAGCCTGGATTTTCCCGGGCTGTGAAAAAGATTGCTACCTTTGCTCGTCCTTACAATCCGACTGTCCGCTGTTGAAGTTAGGCATCCAACGCCTAATGGATAATCAAGAAATCCTCTTTGAGAAAACTCCTGTTACTCCAACTCCTATCAATGATGTTGCTATAATTACCATTTCCTCCAGTATTTCCAAGGTCTCCAAAAGACCTGTTAAGATTACACCCGATCCAAAGTTTGTACCTCTGAAGATAACTATGCCAGGGCATATCCCATACAAGTCCAACAAGACAATACCGTGGAACTATGGAGGAGAGATCTTCTACCATGGTGTTAAGCAGATTGAATCAGTTGAAGAAGGTTCCAATGAAGAGACTCCTGACATAGGAAATATTGCGGGGACAAGTAAGATCACCCGCAGCGGAATAATTTTCTCTCTGGAGATTGCTCCTCTAAGGTAAGTCTTCGGACCCTCCAATGCTCCTAAAGTTACTCCTGTGCCGGTCAACATCTCTGTACAAACTCCAGTGATTGAAGAAATTGTTACTCCCGTAGTTGTACCCTCTGCTGTTGTTGCTGGTAAAGGTAAGGGGATCCAAGAAGCGCCCGTCAGGACGAGGGCTCAGCCTTTGGTAATCCCCGAGACCACTCAAAAGGAAATGGAGGAGATTTTAAAAATAATTAAGAAGAGCGACTATGATGTCATAGAACAACTGAGGCAAACCCCTTCAAAAATCTCTATGCTGGCCCTATTGCTCTGTTCCGAAGCTCATGCCAAAGCTTTGATCAAATTCTTGAAGACGACCCATGTGCCTCAGGAAACCTCCGCGGACCAGTTCCAGGAGTGTGTAGCCATCCTAACAACCGACAACGGTCTTGGCTTCTCCGGCGCCGATTTAACATCTAAGGGGAGAAAGCATAATGACGTGCTGCATGTCTCAGTGGAATGTAGAGGAACTACTCTTGCTCACGTTCTGGTGGACACTGGATCGTCTTTAAATGTCTTGCCTAAGAAAGCATTGGACATATTGGACTGTGAAGGTTTAATTTTGAAGCCAAGCAACATCATTTTCAGAGCCTTCGATGGTTCTAAACGGATGGTCCGTGGGGAGGTGGACATCCCTATTAAGGTGGGTACGGAAAATTTCAACTCCACATTTTATGTCATGGACATCCGTCCCTCCTACTCTTGTTTGTTAGGAAGACCCTGGATTCATCATGCTAGAGCCGTTACATCTACTCTGCATCAGAAGCTTAAGTACCCTGTTCAGGGGAAAATTGTGACAGTTCGAGGCGAGGAGGAGTATATGATAAGCCATCTGAATACATTCTGCTATATTGAATTAGATGGTGAATTCATCGAGACCCCCTTTCAACACTTTGAAGAGGTTTCTCCTGAACTTGTGGTACCCAAGACAATGACTTCCGTGCCCATCATTACCAAGCCTGTGTCCCGGATGTCATCCCTTAAATATGCGAATGCTGTGATTGAGGAAGGAGGAAGCACAGTATGAGGTCAACTGCCAGATTTTCCTTACAAGATAAATAAGTTTGGCTTGGGTTTCACTGCTGCTAGTCAGAAGGCTGTGCGTCACTCCCGGGGTGGAGGACCACCATTGAAGATCACCCATCATGGAGTTCATGCTTTAGAGGAGGTTGGTGAAGACGAGAACAATTTTGAAGACTGGATCTTTCCAACTGTTGAAGGAGGGCTGAACAACTGGGAGGCGAAAGACTTCGTTCCCATTAATTTCATCAATCAGTAATTTATCTTTCGAACATTTTCTGTTGGTCTGTAATAATTTTTAAACAATTCGTACACTTTTTTCCTTATGCCTTACCCGAGGCATATAAGTCCATTTGTAAGGGCTTGATTTTTCATCTTCATATGCCATTTTTAATGAATCATAGACGTTTTCACATATAAACTTTTGTGTTCATTTTCTTTCTTTTTACATTTTATTTGTTTAAAGGTGGCTATCTCTTACACACACCCACACTCACAAAATGCAGGTACCCATCCACTCTGGATTCCATGGGTAACAATTCTGCTATGGCCTTCAGTGACTCTGAAGATCTGGTCAATCATGCCAAATACGAAGGTGATGAAGACTGTGAAGTGCCTGGAGAGTTGGCTAGACTGTTGCAACAGGAAGAAAGGGCTATTCTACCTCACGAGGAGTTGTTAGAGACTATCAACTTGGGAACAGAGGAAGACAGAAAAGAAGTTAAAGTGGGTGCCAACCTAGAACCAAATGTCAAGGAGCGTTTAGTTCAGCTGTTGAACGAGTATGTTGAAATCCTCGCCTGGTCCTATGAGGACATGCCGGGACTTGATACATATATTGTGGTTCACCGTCTCCATACGAGAGAAGACTGTCCACCAATCAAACAGAAAGTCCTCCGAATGAGGCCCGATATGTCTGAAAAGATCAAAGCTGAAGTGATGAAGCAGTTCAATGCTGGCTTTCTTGCTGTTACTTCCTATCCGCAATGGGTTGCTAACATTGTGCCCATACCTAAGAAGGACGGCAAAGTCAGAATGTGTGTGGATTACAGAGACTTAAACAGGGCTAGCCCTAAAGATGACTTTCCACTACCGCACATTGACATCTTGGTTGACAATACAGCTCAACACAAGGTATTTTCCTTCATGGATGGATTTTCAGGTTACAATCAGATTAAAATGGCCCCTGAAGACATGGAGAAAACTACATTTGTTACACAGTGGGGTACATTCTGTTATAAAGTGATGCCATTCAGACTGAAAATGCCTGGGAAACCTACCAACGCGCCATGGTGGCCTTGTTTCATGACATGATACATCATGAGATAGAGGTCTACGTAGACGACATGATAGCCCGTTCACAAACTGAAGAAGAACACCTCGACCATCTGCAAAAGCTGTTTGTCAGATTGAAAGAGTACAAGCTCAGACTGAACCCTAACAAGTGCACTTTCGGAGTCAGGTCCGGTAAACTCTTGGGATTCATCGTCAATAACAGAGGCATCGAGGTTGATCCTGCCAAAGTCAAAGATATACAAGAAATGCCTGCCCCTCGCACTGAGAAGGAGGTTAGAGGTTTCTTGGGACACCTAAACTACATTGCAAGGTTCATTTCTCACCTAACATCTACCTGTGAACCAATCTTCAAGCTGTTAAAGAAAGATCAGGTGGTTAAATGGAATGATGACTGTCAAGTTGCTTTCGATAGAATCAAGGAGTATTTGTTGGAACCTCCTATCTTGATGCCACCCGTCGAAGGAAGGCCGTTAATCATGTATCTGACTGTCCTGGAGAATTCAATGGGGTGCATATTGGGCCAACATGACGAGTCTGGCCGAAAAGAGCATGCCATTTATTACCTTAACAAAAAGTTTACCGATTGTGAGACTCACTACTCGAGAAAACTTGTTGCGCTTTGGTATGGGTTGCTCGCCGGCTAAGGCAGTATATGTTGACACATACCACTTTGCTGATCTCTAAGATGGATCCGATCAAGTACATCTTCGAGAAGCCTGCTCTATCCGGAAGAATCGCTAGATGGCAGATGATCCTCACCGAATATGATATACAATACACAACCCAAAAAGCCATAAAGGGGAGTGTTCTAGTTGACCATCTAGCTCATCAAGCCGTCGAAGATTACCAATCTATGAGCTTCGACTTCCCCGACGAGGATATCATGACTTTGAGCAACATTGAAGAAAACATACCGTATGACAGACCTAAACAAGGATCCTGATGGACTTTGTGCTTTGATGGTGCCTCCAACGCACTTGGGAACGGTATCGACACAATACTTAGCTCTCCACAAGGTTGCCATACACCTTTCACTTCTAGACTCTGCTTCAGCTTCACCAACAACATGGCCGAGTATGAAGCTTGTATCTTTGGTCTCAAGGCTTCTATTGACTTAGGAATCAAATATTTAATTGTATTTGGGGACTCAACTTTGGTTATCAGTCAAATCAAAGGAGAGTGGGATACTAAACATCCAAACCTCATCCCTTACAAAGAACATGTCCTGACATTGTTACCACACTTCGAGAAGATCACCTTCGAGCACTTCCCGCGAGAAGAGAATCAGCTAGCGGATGCTCTAGCAACAATGTCCTCCATGTTTAAACTTAATTGGGATAATGAGGCTCCCCAAATCACCATTGAACGGATGGACGAACCTGCACATTGTCACGAGATCAATACCGAAGAAGTAGTGGACCGACCTTGGTTTCATGACGTCAAAAGGTATCTCGAAGCATAAGAATATCCTGAAGGAGCTTCAGTCAACGACAAAAAGTTTCTGAGGAGGTTCTCAGCTAAGTTCTTCTTGAGCAATGGTATCTTATACAAGCGCAATCATGATTGCATTCTGCTCCATTGTATGGACAAGATTGAAGCTGAGCTGATCATGGTTGAACTACATAATGGCACCTTTGGCACCCACTCAAGCGGTCATACAATGACTAAGAAGATTCTAAGGGCAGGCTATTACTGGTCTACCATGGAAGCCGATTGTCATCAACATTCCCGTACTTGTCACAAATGCCAAATCTATGCAGACAAGGTACATTTACGTCCAGTTCCTCTCAATGTCTTAACAACTCCTTGGCCATTCGCTATGTGGGGAATCAACATGATTGGAGAGATCAAGCCAACAACATCCAATGGACACCGTTTCATCCTGGTGGCCATTGATTACTTTACCAAGTGGGTCGAAGCAGTGTCCTTCGCATCCGTTATAAAGAATGTTGTTGCCCGCTTCATCAAGAAGAACCTCATTTGCCGGCATGGTATCCCGGACAGGATTATCACGGACAACGGTACAAACCTGAACAACACTATGATCACCGCTCTGTGCGAGCAGTTCAAAATTCAACATCACAATTCATTTCCCTATCGACCAAAGATGAACGGTGCTGTCGAAGCTGCGAACAAAAATATCAAGAAGATCATTCAAAAGATGACAGTCACCTACAAGGACTGGCGTGAGATGTTACCGTTTGCTCTGCACGGATATCGTACCACGGCACGAACATCAACTGGGGCAACACCCTATTCTTTGGTATACGGCATGGAAGCTGTTTTACCTATCGAGGTTCATATTCCCTCCTTAAGAATCATGAAGGATGCTGGTTTGAGTGAAGACGATTGGATTCAGACCCGGCTTGATCAACTTAACTTGATTGACGAGAAGAGACTTACTGCTGTTTGCCATGGTCAGGCGTATTAAAAACGAATGATCAAAGCTTTCAACAAGAAAGTCAGAAGACAATTATATCAAGTCGGAGATCTTGTAATCAAGCGAATCATCTTGCCGCAAAGTGATCCCAGGGGCAAGTGGACTCCTACTTACGAAGGACCATTTTTGATCAAAAACATCTTTTCTGGTGGGGCAATGATCCTGAACACCATGGATGGTGATGACCTGCCGCACCCTGCGAACACATACATAGTCAAAAGATACTACGCATAAACGACCCGACAAGTTGAAAACCCGAAAGGGCGACTTGGGTAAAAATGGGCATCCCGATGAATCGAAAACCCGAAAGGGCGGTTCAGGCAAAAATTAGGGATAAATATAAAAAAAATCTGTACACTCGGCAAGTTGAAAACCCGAAAGGGCGACTTGGGCAAAAAAGGGTTTCCCGGTGGGCTGAAAACCCGAAAGGGCGGTCCAGGAAAAAGTTAGGGAATTAAAGCGTATGACTATGTCTCGTTGGATCACTTTAAGGACAATCTCTTCACCAGACAAGCTCCTGGCTTTTGATCAACTCAATCATCTTCAGGCGAAGCAGCGAATGGACAAGATACTCAGAGTTACGAAGGCTATAGCAGAATGAGAACCCCATGAAATTGTTACACATAGCCATCTTTCTTTGTATAAATTTTTCTCAATTTTATGACAATATTCTCTTACTAGGATGTCTGTCTCCTTTGTACAAAATACTTACACAAAGTTAATACAAAGATACTTCAAAGTGCAGAAAATTGTTTGCCTTTTTCTTTCTTTTTTCGCTTGTGTTTTATTTGAAAACGTCCAATGATTTATTAAATGAGCATATGCATTTGAATATAATCACTGCTTACAAATAAAACAAAATGAGAAAGAATAATTACTGACAGATTGAAAGTATGGGAAAAGGTTTTTAGGCTATTCCAGGAGAAATCCTCAGTAGAGCTAAAGCCCTGAAATACATACCCCAGTGGAGTTAAGTTTCAAAATTCCCATCAGATTTGAGTGTTCAAAACCCCCAATCCCCAGCGGAGCAAAACTTTGAACTGCGAACCCTCAGTGAAGATGGAACTTTATTCCCCAACAAAGTCCAAAACTTCAACCCTTAAGCCCCGATGGAAGACCATCTAGTTTCCTCCAATTCCCCAGGGAGTTTGTCTTAAAGCCAGAAAATTCCCCTGCAAGTTATCTTAGAAACCAGACAACAGCTTCAGATAATTCCTCAGAAGATTGGCATACAACCCAAGCTCTTGAAAACTCTTCAACAGAATAAACATTCTCCCCATAGAATTATTTCCCAATAGATTGAAGATTCTCAATCCTCAGCCACACTCATCAAGTTTCTCGGGATTCCCCAAACAGGCTTCTCAAACAGCACTCAGCTTTATTCTTACAACGGAATGTCTACCATGTTCCAACTTCAAAGGACTTGAAGGATCCCTATATCCCCAGGAAGTCGTGAAGGATTCTCACATCCCCACAGGTTGCCAAAGATTTTCTATCCCCAACAGTGGTCCAAGGATTTCTCATTCTCAACAATCAAAGGTTGTGGAATTCCTGGCATCGGTCCAAGATTCATTTTCCCTGGCAGCAGTCAAAGATTTCATTATCTCCAGCTATCAAGGATTTATTTTCCTCAACAAGACAACTAATCAACTTACATGCGCATACATTACATTCATATATCCTAAACATTGATAGAACACATCTTATTGCATCATACATGTCATGCAACATAACTTTGTGTTTCAGCTAACATTTTACCCCTTTCAGGATAAGATTAAAAGCTATCTTTAAAAAACTATTCAAAGATTTCAGATACAATGCGGATGCACTCCAAGACATGGAAGTCATTCAGCTACTCATTCGGATCTCTTATTCAGATACATTACAGATATGCTCCAAGACATGGAAGTCATTCTACTACTTATTCAGAATTTCAAGTCAAGATACAATATGGATACACCCCAGACACGGAGGTCATCCTATTACTCATTCAGACTTCAGCAATCAGATACAGACTAGATACGCTCCAAACACATAATCCATTCTATTTCTCATTCAGATTCAACCATCAACTTCAGGTTCAGATGCACTCCAGACACGAAAGTCATTCTATCACTTGTCCAGATCCCAATTACAGTATGGATACACTCCAAGACATGGAAGTCATTCTGCTACTCATACAGATCCCAACTTCAGATACAATCCAGATACGCACCAGACACAGTTTCCATTCTGTCACTCATTCGGAATTTATCCCCAGCCCAGAGATGCTCCATACACGGATGCTATTCTGTCGCCCATCCAGAATTCAGATACAATACAGATACACTCCAAACACGACAGTCTTTCTGATATTCATTCAAGAATCGAATGCAGTTACAACTCGGATAAGCTTCAGACACGGACACCATTCCTTTGCTCATACAGATCCAATCTCCAGATACAACTCAAATACGTTCCAGATACGGATACCATTCTGATGTTCATTCTCCTGATATTCAACAAACATTTTGGATGGAATCTCTAAGCCCATCTCCAGCAAGATTCTATCATCTCCAAATGGCATCTTTAAGCCCATTTCCTCAACCTACATTTTGACGAGTGCAAATTTACGGGCGCTCTAGTGTCCAATCCTCTTTTACCTTCGAGTCACGAAAGGCAAACTCGCCAATCTAACTCTTCAGGTTCAAGAAGATTGAACAGGGGAAGCTGTTGTACCCCAAAATTTGACCTCTCATTTTATCAATATTTCCCCTCACAAGACTCTTTGGACTCAAGACCAAACTAGGGTTTGCTCTGACCAAGACATCTCCTTGCACTGTTGACCTGAAATTAGGGTTTGAGTTTGCACAGGGATTTTTGGACTTCCAATGCTCAAAGTGACTTTCATACTTCATGTTGAACTTATAAAATTTCTCATACCAAGTTTCAAGCCCTGAATCAAATTTTTGCCCAGTCAATTGGACAGTTGACCTAAAAATCAACTATATTGGGGAAAAAGTCAACAATGGCCAATTTACAGTCAAACCTCATAATTTTTGACCCACATCAACATTATAGACTCATATGAACCATTTTATCAAGTTTGGATTACAACTCCTCAAGAAATTTGATCAGATCATCAAAAGGGCAAAATGGTCATTTTTATGGTTTTGACTGTATAAGGGCAATTTCTGATTTTTCACCTAGCCAATGGAAAATTGGGCTCAAGTATGGATTCAAGGACTCAATGGCATCATCTTGACCTATTCACAAGGTTCAAAAGATCTCAAATGCATTGGATTGACAGATGAATTTTTCAGTCAACTAATCAAAAATTGACTGTACACTGAAAAGTCAAACTTTGACTTTTTGGTCAAAATCAAGTGCCAAGGGTCATTTTTCATCAAGATGAGTCAAAAAATGAAACTTGTTCATCAAGAAACCTAATTTTGCAAATTATGGTTTAAAGTTGAAAATTTTCATAACTTAGAATTTTTCTAAGTTATGAAATTTTCTTATTTGTTTCCATCTTTGCCCAACATTTTCACCATGATGCAATTGGATTCAAGAAAAACTTCCAACATGAAAGTTATAGTCCTCCACAAAAAATACAACTTTGATTCACAAAGTTTTCCCAAAATAAGCTTGGATCTCAAGTTATGAATTTTGGAACAAGGGTACATGAAACTTTTAACTTAGTGAAATTTTGCCCTAGTTTAGGCAGGATTTTGACTTATCTTCATAACAATTTTTCACATAGTTCCACTTGGAATTTCAAAATTCATTTCAAATATGGATTGTAGAGCATGTTACAAGCTTTCCAAAATGTCCAAGAACTCTCCAAAATCATTTATGGTTAGGGAGAATAGAAGGTTTGAATTTGGCAAAAACTCACTTTGATCCATTGCATTTTTCACTATGCTACAAGTTGCAATTTCTGTCCAGCTTCATTTGTACTTGTTTACAGGCATCTAAACCATTCCACACTCAAAAATTGAATGCAAACTCATTGGTTTAAGGCATTATTCTGATCAATAGAGGTTTACACATTGAATTAATCTTATAATGGCAAAAAGGTAGCATTTCCATTTTCATAAAGGCAACTTTATGTCAACTTGCTTCCCTTGAGCCTTGGACCTATTTCTTTGCAGAAAACAAGTTCCATAAACTTAGGCAAAGGTACAACAATCTTGTGCATGCTTGGAGATAGCCTATACAATCCTATCTTGTATCACTTCACACTTTTCTTTCAAAACAAGTCAACTTGCCAAAATCACATAACTTGAGTATCTGATATAACCAACTCTTGTAAGCATTTGAAACAAGTTTTTGCACATTTCCTTGAGCCAGAAACACGAGCCATCCATCCCTCAAACACTCTTGAACATCAAAACACCAAAAACTTGTAAAACAGGGCACTCTCTGCAGTTTCACTTCCATCTCACAAACCACTCGTGCGTTTTGTCCCAAACCAGTTCCAATACCTTCCATATAACCCATCTGAACTATCCCAACCATTAGCCACTGAATGTAACTCCATTTTCAAGCTTCACCATTTCTGATTTCAGCTTGTGCAGGTTTACTTCTACAGGCTTATTCAAGCAAGCTCAAGGCAAACAAAGCATTGGGGAAGGTCAGAGGAAGTTCAGGCAAGCTCACAAACATCTCAGGCCTCATTGAAAACCTCCACATTACCATACTCGTGTTCAACTGAAGCAGGTATTTTTCAACTTTCTATCTCTCTATTTAGGAATCATTAGGCTTAGGTTTATTAATAAAAAATGTAGTACTCATAGCCCTTAAGTTGTACATATGTATAGATTTCATTAAAGTTAAGTATGCTGAGAGAATTTGATTGATGAACTTCCTGAAAAAGTTAGGTTAGAAATTAGGGCCAGAGAAATTCTCTCTGGTCTTTGAGAGTTAGATTAAGTTTTTTATATGGTTAGAATCGTGGTTTAATGCTCTATAAGTTTCATGTTTTGAGTTTTTGATTTCATGCAAAGAATAGAGAGAACAGAGTTGGAGTTGCAGGGCGCGCGTTTTTGTTCAAAGGTTGAAGATGAAGATCAGTTTGGGCTAGGCTTGGCTTTGGCTTGCTTTTGACACCCCCATTTATGTTATTTGCACCCCTTGGTCCATTGTTTTATATTTTTATATTTTTCTATTTCTTTTTTCATTTCTGATTTTATTTTATTTTTTCTAAACATAAAAAATTACCAAAAATATGTTCATAAATTTTTACATTTTATTTTGTATTTTATTTTATTTTTTCTAACATAAAAATAATTATTATGTTATATATATATATATGTATATATATATATATATATATATATATATATATATATATACATATATATATATATATATATATATATATATATATATATATATATATATATATATATATATATATATATATATATATTTATTAAATATTATATTTTTACATACATAAAAAATATCAAAAACATTTTTTGCATATTTATAATATTTTGCATATTTATATTTAATTGCTTATTTAAATATTGTTTATTTATCATTTGAGCAAAGAAATTCAATTTGGTTGTAATAACTTAGGATTTTAATTTCTTGCAAAATAATCCCCTATTCAAAATTGTATCCCCCTCCCCATATCAATGTTGTAATAGCTTAGATTACTTTTACGCATTTATGCTTTCAAATATGCCATGATAAAGATTAGGGTTTGTATGAAATATCCAAAATCAAAACAAATAGCTAGACCTAATACAAGACATAAAATACATGAAATTGATAACACAATACACACAAGCATCCCTAGGGTTTCATCCACTTGTTGCCTTAAAAATGGCCATGGTATGCATGTTGAGTATCTTGGCAAAACAAAAACAAAACAAAAAGATCATAGTCCCTCGATGACGCTATCTTGGTTGCCTATACAAAATGATCTAGTCCCTCAAAAAATTGCTAAAGATACTTAGCACAATTGCTATCATGGTCAATACGATAACCCGCGCCTGTCCCGTTCAACATCCAAATACAAGGTTGTGTACCAAATGCAATGGCAAAACAACAATGTAAAAGGGTTAAAAATGTGTAAGAAAGACTCTTGAGTAGATAGGGTAGACAAATCTTAGTTACTTGATCAAAAACATCCTTGCTATTTTTCAAACACACCTCACAAAAAAAATAAAAAATATTTTCCCAAAACAAACTTTCAAACATTGAAACATTTTTCAAAAGACAAAACACCTTTGTATACATTAAAACAAGAATCATTACAAAGGTTGCCACAATGATGGCATCTTTTCAAAACATTTTTAAAACCACACACAAAGCACCATTTCAAACAATTGAAAAGCAAAAGCAAGTGATCTAAACAAGTAACTAAGAGCCCATGGATAACCATGGATGAAAAGGGTGCTTGCACCTTCCCTTTTCATAATCTACCCCCCGTACCCAAGAAAACATATCAAAGGTATTTCCTATGCTTTTTGACCTTTCTTTGGATAAAATAAAAAGTCGGTGACGACTCTTGCTAAACTGAAACATTTGCGAACACAAACGCAAAAACTCAAGTCAGTTCTCCCACCGCATCATAGGGAGTAATCCCAAAAAAGGAGGCATGAGATCCCCCATTAAGTGAAGGCCCCTTTGACTGTAGTGTCATTTACCGAGTAATCGGGAAGACGTACTGCTTTCGACCTGGGAGCCTGTTGAAATTGAGGACCGTAGAATACCAAACCCATCTTGGCCTTTTAGGTGTAGTGCGAAAGCTATGACAAAGTAATCCGGAAATAGTTGTCACGCGATACTACGCTCGGACGAGTCTTTCTTGAGAATATTACTAATTACCGAGTTAATCTGGAAGTTGGTAAATTCCGAAGGAAGGATGTAGACTCTAGGAACCTTTAGAACCTTGTTCGGCAGGTGATAACTTTTTAGACCAACACCTTATGGGTAGTACCTTCGACCTCATGCTCGTGACGTTGAACCTATGAACCCTATATGTGTGATCTTGTGTGTGATTGTTGCATCATGCATCCATGCACTCATAAGCATATTTTAAAGAGAACAATATTTCAAGGGATTTAAAGGTTGACTATTTGTGAATGTCTCAGATACTTTTAACCATGGATTCTGGAAAGAGAAAGACCGGGAAATACAATTTCAAGGATCCTAAGATAGATGAGTTGGTCAGTCTAATTCCATAGATCGAGTGTTCTGCAGACTTTCGGAAGAAGTATGGATCCATTGTTCCTCTCATGAAGCTGAAGATGAAGGAGGGTATTCTCTTGACCTTGGTCCAGTTCTATGATCCGATGTACCACTGCTTTACTTTTCCCGATTATCAGTTGATGCCTACACTAGAGGAGTATTCTTATCTATTAGATTTACCTGTTACCGATCGTGTTCCTTTTACTGGTTCAGAGGGTGAGCCAAAACCACATGAGATTGCTGCTTTGACTCATCTGGGAAAGTCTGAGGTGGAAGCCCATATGACTACTAAAGGAGGGATTAGAGGATTACCAGCTCAGTTCTTATTGGAGAAAGCTCGTTACTTTTCTAGAATGAAGAGTACGGTTGCTTTTGAGGCCATCTTTGCTTTACTTGCTTACAGATTGTTCTTATTTCCTAATGTGGACAAGTTTGTCGACATTAAACGCTATCAGGATTTTCATGATTGGAAACCCAGTTCCTATACTGTTGGGTGATCCTTATTACTCTGTTCATCTTCAGAATTCTTATCATGGGGAATGATTATCTGCTGCACGCATTTGTTGTACCGGTGGTTCATTTCTCATATGCCTCAGTCTGATGCTTTTTGGGATGTCAAGAAGGAACCCCGGTGGGCTCCTAAGATCATGACACTTACTCACTCGGATATGGATTGGTATCATCGAGCTTATCAGGATATGGAGATCATTGACAGTTGTGGTAGTTTCCCCAATGTACCGCTTATTGGTACAAAGGGAGGAATTAACTATAACCCTGTTCTTGCAGGACGACAGCTTGGTTACCCGATGAGGGATAAATCGAATAACATTCATTTGAGTAGTTTCTTTCTGAAGGAAGGAGAAGAACATAGGGAAGCTATGGAGCAGATTGTGAAGGCCTGGCGTCACATTCATAAGAAGAGTAGGATGGATTTGGGACCTAGGGGTGTTGTTTCTTTGGAGCCATATCTTCAGTGGGTCCGATCGAGAGCCATTCAGTTGAAGATGCCGTATACTCGGGAGACACCCATGCCTGATCTATTTGTGAAGACCACTCCTCCCTTATTAGATGATCTAGAAGAGCTGCAACTCGCTTTGGTTAGGATGCAACATGAAAGGGATGCTTGGAAGAACAAGTTCCAGACTTTAGATATTTCCTACAGAGCAGACCTGAAGGAGAAAGACGATTTGATCGAGATCCTTGAGATTTGAGTGGTAGAGTCTATGGAGAGGCAAGGAGATTTATTTTCCCCTAAGCCTCAAACAGGTGTTGATTACTCACTTCCTGATCCAAATGATTAGAAGGAGGTTGCCATCAGACATGTGGAAGAAAACCAGAGGTTGAGGGCTCAGATTTCCAGGCTCACAGGGAAGTGCCAGCATACAGATTAATCTCCATCAGTTCTTTTTCTCAGGATTTTAGATTGTATTTTCATCTTATACTTGGGATCATTGAAACTTGTAATCCATTTTGAAGTTATTATAATAAAATTTTTCAGTGTTTCAAAAGCTTTATTACTTTGATGTTTGCAATATGCCTATAAATCTTAAATCCCTTGAAATATTAAATAATGAAGTAAAAATAATCATATGCATTGCACGTCATGCATCATATTGCATATATTTCTTGCATTTATTATGCATACCCAGGTGTCTTACCAAGCTTCTTACTTCATTCAGCAAGCTGACTCATCACTACAACACTCGGGCTAATTTCAAAAAGAAGATGGACAACTTAGAACAGGAGAATCGCGAGCTGCACGAAGAAGTTTCTGCTTTGAAGGCCGACCAATTTGACTACTCTGATGGAAGCTCTGGTGGTTGCTCAGAATCATCCACCGAGTGTTCAACCTCAACCAACAAGGGCAAATAATGAAGTTCCGACTGTTCCTGTATCCGCTACTCCAGCTGTTATTCAAAACCGTATGCCTCAAGGTTATCCATGGGGAATGCTAGAGAATTTTGCACCTGGAGGTTTCAATCTTGGTCCTCAAGATACTCCAGTGGTTCAAATTGTTGTTACTCCAGCACCTCCTGTGGTGCAGACTGTTCCCGCTGCACGTCCTTCGGTGAATTTGGCTCCGTTTTTTAATGAAGATGTGTGTCGTCCTTTCCCTCCGCTGAGTGAAGACTTGGGTCTTTATGACAAAATGGATGATTTTCAAGAGCAGTTTGATAGAATGCAAAGAGAGATGAAGGCTCTTAGGGGAAAAGAGCTATTTGGGCAGAATGTGAATGAGCTATGTTTGGTCCCGAATGTTAAGATACCTGCTGTTGTACCCCAAAATTTTCCCTCCCATATTTCTCAAAACATTTCAAGCAAGATCCCCAAGTTGCTCAAGGTAGTTTAAGAGTTGGTCAGACAAGCTCTCTCCTAAGGCAGTCTACTCCAAATTAGGGTTTCATGTTGCATCAAGATGCTTGATTCCAAGTGGTCCCAAATGCTTAACATTGTCCTAATATGTTCTCAAGATCATCCATGTCAAGTTTCAAACCTTGCAGAGAAAGTTTGCTCAGGCAATTGCTCAAAGGTCCAAAAAAATCGACTGTGTTAGGGCAAAAGTCAACTGTGACCCCCATATAGTCAAACTTCAAGATTTTTGGTCAACATTCTAATTTTGAAGTATATTTAATCATTTGATCAAGGGTTGATCACGATTCATCAAGGATTTCTCACAATTCATCAAGATTCAAAAGTTGCTAAATTAGGGTTTTGTAGGAAAAGTCAACCCAAATTTGACCAAGCATAACTTTCTCACACTTTATGAGAAATGACCCATCCAAAGCTCATTTTGAAGAGGATGAAATTCCATACAATCCATCTTAATCTACCAAGATCGAAATATGCACTCACAAAAAGTTATGAATTTGGACATTATAGGTCATTTTGAAAAGTCAACAAAAACATCTTTTTTGTCAAAGCTTCATACATGTGAATGGAATATAAAATTGAGATGAGACAAAAAGTGTTTCTTAGAGGACATATCAAGCTTTCTAAAAAGTCCAAGAACACCTCCAAAGAGTCAAAATTGAGGAAGTTATGCATTGTTGAAGTTGACCTTTTTTGTAAAATTGCCAAAAGTCAACTATCCCAAAAACTTCAAATTTTGCCAAATGGGCCCATTCTTTTTCACTTGTTTTGAGTTGGCATCATAGCCCACGTGCTCTAGCCTTTACCACTTGTCATATCATATTTTTATTAATTATTTTGATTTTTATTTGAATTAATTTGATTTAAATCAAAATAAATCAAATAAAAATCCAAAACATTAATAACCAAGGATTTTGTGTTGTTTCAGGCTTCATTGAACAGCTAGCATCATTCCAAATTCCCATTAAGGCTTGAGTGAACAAAAAGATTCAAAATAAGCCATATTTGGGAAGATCTTCAAAGCAAATCAAATCAATATCCAAAGCATTGAAAGAAGAAGATTTGGACACAACTATTAACCCTAATGCATTGCTGGATACATAAGGAGGGGAGGAAAATCAAAACAGAGGTTAGAAATCAGGCACAGGGCAAGAACAGAATTTGCAAAAACAAGCAAAAAGTGTGAGATCGAATTGGTGGTTAGAGGCGTCCTCAAGGCTTGGTATCTATCCCAATCGCTTCCTGGCAGTCTCCACAAGCGAAAGCAATCAAAAGCAAGCGTTTTCAAGCCCTCCCACGCACTGTAAGTCCGTAACGGTGTCACCCTTTTCTTGAATTCGAAAAGCTTTATTCTTGCATCCATAGTGTAAAATAATGGCATAATCTTGATCACCATGATGTTTGCAAGCTTTTGGCATTATTCAATTTCATTTATATGGCCTGTGCTGTAACTCACCATTGTTAGGTTTTCAAGCTTGGTTTTAGGGATTTTAGTTTCAGGGATAATTAGCCTTCATGATGGGTATGGTTGTGATCAGGAGGGCGAGACGAGTCTAACCATGGTGTTAGATTCCATTTATATATCTTGTAGAAGATTTTGGAACGAACATGACTTGTAGCGACGAACACTGTCTGTAGGTATAGGTCTTTGAATTTTTAGCCACGGTGCAGGGAAGAAGAAGTAGGCGTGTCACTCCCTTACTGGCCCGTTCAAATATTGGCGCATGTTTTTCTGAAAATCCCATTATTGCGTTTGTTTTATATATTATTATTATTGCATATTTTATGAACAAATAGAAACAAGTGCTCCAGTGGTTACCAGGTGGATGCTAAGGGCGTTAGAGGCTGGAGGTCAGGGTTTCGATCCCTGCCTCCAGCATTTGCTATTTTTCCATTTATTTTCAGGAGATCCAATGCACGCTTAAGCTTGATGTCCATCATACTCCTTCAGCATCAATGCGCCAGATGGTCAGATGGCCAGATCTGGTGGCCACCATTGTAAGTACACCATAAGCCAAGTCAACGCGTGCGCACTGGATTGCAAAAGTTAAGTGGATCTTCATCAAATGGGCCCAGATTCCTGCTTTCTACACCCCTTATCTCAGGCCCATTTCTCATCTCTCTTTTTATTTTATTTATTCTATTTAATTATTTTTATTTATTTACTAACCAATAAAACAATTTTCTTTTTTATAAAAAAATCACCAAAAATATTTTTATGTCCAAATAAATTTAGAATTTTATTTTTCATCAATAAATATTAATTAATTTAATTAGTTTAATTTTAGATAACTTTCATTTATTTTGCAAATAATTGAAACTAATTAGAAACAATAGGTTGTTCTACTAATTTAATTATTTTATTTCTTTCCTAAAATAACAAAAATAGGTTTTAATTATTTTTCATTAATTAATTTAATAACTAATTAATTTAGCCTTTAATTTTAGGAATTAATTTCTTTTCTTAAAAAATAAAAACAACAAAAATATTTTCTTTTAATTAAGAGGGTCAAAACCCTAGTTCTCGCATTCGATCTAATTTCTCGCGCGCTTTATTTTTTATTCAATTATTGTATCTGCTCCCGGTTTGTAATAATTTAAATTAGGACATTTATTTATTTTTTCCGCTTTTAAATTTCAAAGGGTTTGTTTTTGGCGATGTAAATACCCGACGCCTTGTAATAGTTAGTTTAAATTCCGCACTTTAATTTCTGCAAATATTCAACTGTTAGATGTTTGATAATAGGGCTTGCATGACAAGAATGAGTGTTTAATCTTAAAACAGTTAGGTCACCCTTAATTGTGCAAAGATAAAAATAATCTGAAAACAACACATTCGCACATGCGCACTCCTAGGGTAAACCCCACTTGGTTTCCTTCGTAAATGGTCATTGAGTATAGGTTATTTTAGAGGTCGCCCTCTTGTCTAAAAGATCATAAGTTGCCTCGGAAAGGTTGCCTCGGATATCGTTGCCTCAGATAAATGATCTAAGACATTAGGGTTACCACTAAGACATCCTAACATTTCTTTAGTGACCGTATGCCCCTCTCTCGAATTGACCCTCAAACTCCAACGACGGTGCTACCTACTCACTAATAGTGGGATAACATTGTCTAAAGGAAACATATAACGGTTCCTTTTTTGAGTAGGTAGATTAGTTCTTAGATACTTACTCATCCAAAACAAAACTTTTTTCACACTTACACTCTTTTACAAACAAGTTTTCAAAAACACTTCATTACACTCTTGAAGACAGACGCAAGAGTTAAATCGAAGTCAAAACAAAAACTTTTCAAAGCCCACAAACACAAAGAAAACAATTTTGAAAATGATGAGCAAGTACCTAAGAGCCCGTAGATAACTACAGATAGAAAGGGTGCTAATACCTCCCCTTTCTATAAATCTACCCCCCGTACTCAGAAATATCTCAAAAAAGGAATTTTTCTGTGCTTTTTTCCTTTCCTTGTTGGATAAAATAAAAGTCGGTGGCGACTCTAACTTACCGCGACATTTTGCGAACACAAACACAAAACGCAAACCAGCATTCCAAAAACGGTCAGTTCTTCCACCGTATCACACCTGCTAAGTTCAAGGTCCCGGAATTTGAGAAGTATAAGGGCAACACTTGTCTTCGTGCTCAATTGGTGATGTACGTAAGGAGAATGTCTACCCACACTGATGATCAATGTCAGCTGATTCACTTTTTTTCAGGATAGTTTGACCGGCGTAGCGTTGAAGTGGTATATGAGTTTAGACAACGCTAACATCCATACTTTTAATGATTTGGGAGAAGCATTCATCAAACAATACAAGTACAATGTGGACATGGCGCCTGACCGTGACCAACTTAGGGCCATGGTTCAGAAAGACAAGGAATTGTTCAAAGAGTATGCACAGAGATGGTGCGAGGTAGATGCCCAAGTGATTCCCCCCATGGAAGAGAAAGAAATGACTAAGATTTTTCTGAAGACGATGGGTGCTTTCTACTACAAAAGGATGGTAGCAAGTGCGCCAAGTGATTTTACAGAGATGGTAGGAATGGGTATCCGCTTAGAAGAGGCTGTAAGAGAAGGCCGTTTGACGAAGAGTGAAGGATCCGGAGGTGCGAAGAAGCCATCTTATGGGTTTACCAAGAAGAAAGAAGGGGATACCAATGCTGTTATACAAGAGAGGAGGGAAAATGCTCCTAGAAGGAATTATCAGCGTCACCAACAAGTCGCCTTAGTTACTCCTGTGATGAGTGCCGCTCTGACTACCGTCGCTTATCAAAGACTGTCCCAGCAGGGGAACCGGGGGAATAATCAGAGAAGGGAGAACTATGACCCTATTCCCATGAGCTATGCAGAGATACTACTGGCATTGATTCAGAAGAAGTTGGTCCAGACACGACCACCTCCCCCCGTACCATCGTCGTTGCCTTGGTATTACAAGGCAGACCAAACGCGTGCTTTTCATCAGGGAGCACCAGGGCGTAGTGTTAAGAATTGTTATCCTTTAAGGACTGAAGTGCAAAGGTTGGTGAAGTCTAGAATTCTATCTTTCAAGGACATGGGACCTAATGTGAAAGACAATCCTCTACCCAAGCATGGGGGAGTAAATGTTGTGAATATGGTGGCCGGTTGTCCAGGAAACTTCCAAAATTTTGAAATTAATATGGTTAGAGGAGATTTGGTGAAAATGCATACAGACCTATGTGAATTCAGCTACTATACGCATGACCACACCGGTTGTGCTATTTGCAGTACAAACATACAAGGTTGCGAGAAGATAAAGGCTGATTTACAGGAGATGATGGATGAGGGTTTAATCCATATAATTAGGCCTAGGGCAGAGTATGAAGAGGGAGTGAATATGGTTTCTGGATGTCCTGGTGAATTCATAATTTTTGATGTGGAGTATTTGAATGAGGATCTCATGCAGTTGCATGCTACTTTCTGCCGTACTACTGGTCAGGTGGAACACCAATATGGGTCTTGCATAGTTTGCTGTCGAGACCCCCAAGGATGTTCTATTATGAGGGAAGGAGTTCAGTTGCTGTTAGACAATGGAACTATCAAGATCACAGGTCAGAGGGATGATTATCATGGGATTGATGTGGTTGAAGTTTGTTCAATGGAAGAAGAGTCAGAGGAAGAGTATGCTTCAGCGGATGAGTATTTCTCTTCAAACAAAGATTTGCTTTCCAGAAATGACTTTTTGATGACTGATTGTGTTGAAGAAGGGGTAAATGTCATTGTGCCTTGTTTTGGTGCACCCGCTCATCTTGAAGTGGAGTACCATAGCAAACCAGCTGTTACCCCATTGGTAATTAGTCTGCCAGGTCCTATTCCCTGCAAATCAGATAAGGCCGTGCCTTACAAATACAACGCTACAATCTTAGAAGATGGGGTGGAAGTTCCCATCCAGCCAATGCCTGATGTTGGAAATATAGCTGAAAATAGCAGGGTGACCCGTAGCGGTCATGTGCTTGCGCCGGTTGTTCGAAGAGATGTTGTTGCTGGAAAGAAAGTTGCTGAGAATGATGAGCTTAAGAAGGCTACATGAGAGACTAGTGGAGCTACATTAGAGAAATAAGTGGGTGATATTTTGAAGATAATTAAGATGAGCGACTACAGAATTGTAAATCAGCTACTGCAGACTCCTTCAAAGATATCCATCCTAGCTTTATTAATGAACTCCTCTGCTCATAGAGAATTATTGATGAGAGTACTAGACCAAGATTTTATGGAGAGTGACATGCCGTTAGATCAATTCAGAAGCGTAATTGGAAACATTACGTCATGTAACAACTTGAGTTTCTGTGATGATGAATTACCAGATGAAGGGAGGAATCACAACATGACCCTCCACATATCTATGAACTGCAAGAATGATTCGCTGTCCAATGTGCTAATTGATAATGGATCCGCGTTGAATGTTATACCGAGGAGTACTCTCATGAAGTTAAAGTATCAAGGAGCACCTATGCGCCCGAGTGGCATCATTGTGAAAGCATTTGATGGGTCGAGGAAATATGTCATCGGTGAAGTGGACTTACCCATCCATATAGGACCACATTTATTTCTGATAACCTTCCAGGTCATGGACATTATTCTCGCATATAGTTGTTTGCTAGGATGGCCATGGATACACGAAGCAGGGACTGTCACTTCAACTCTGCATCAGAAGCTAAAGTTTGTGCGTGAAGGGAAGGTAGTGATCATAGACGGGGAGCAGGCGCTGTTGATATCCCATTTATCCTCTTTCAGTATTGTATAAGCGGACGAGGCTGCTGTTTGAACCCAGTTCCAAGCCCTATCCATTGACAACATAAGAAGAAGTGAGAATTCCGTGGTTTCGCTAAAGGACGCGCAACAGGTTGTGTGCAATGGTCATAATGCAGTTTGGGGACGAATTGTGGATCCACCCGTGAACAAGACCATAGCTGGTCTGGGTTTCTCTTCGAAGAATGGCAAAGGAGAAAGTTTGAAGTCAAAGTCTACTGTGAACAGTTATCACGATGTTTTCTGTAGCGGAGGCTACCTCCATCCAATTGATTCTGGAATTAATGCTGTCGAAGAGGATGAAGCAGAGCAGGAAGTGCCGAATTATGTGATGCATGGAGTCAGAGTTCAGAACTGGGTCACCATTGATGTTCCTTATTGCATACATGTTTCAAAGTAATTTGTTTTGTTAATCTGTTTCTTTCTTTTGAAAAGCTTTCACTCTGCCCAAGGTGGAAGTATTATGTTGTAGGGCTTATCTGTTTGTTGTGACTTTTAAAATCATTAATAAAAGTTGTCTTTGCTTCCCAAATTATGTCTTTGTCTTATGCTTTTTATTGGAAAATGGTAATCATAAAAACCTTTCAAAATAAATAATAACTGAAAATCAATCTGCATGATCACTTATTATATGTGTCAGTTTCTAAAAGCTATCATAAATCATATGTGCAGATTAATTAAAAAACCTGTTGAATACAATGACCCTGCACCCTCTCCTAACTTTGAATGTCCTGTGTTTGGGGCTGAAGAAGAAAATTATGATGAGATTCTAGAAGAGGTCTCACGGTTGCTTGAGCACGAGGAAAATACCATTCAACCATATAAGGAGCCTTTGGAAGTGATCAATTTGGGTTCATAAGAAGATCTGAAGGAAGTTAAGATTGGAGCATCATTACATCCCGATTTAAAGAGCGGGTTGATTGAGTTCTTGAAAGAGTATGTGGATATTTTTGCTTGGTCTTATCAAGATATGCCTGGTCTATATATAGATATTGTCGAGCATCGTTTGCCATTGAAGCCAAAGTGTCCGCCAGTTAAACAAAAGTTGAGAAGAACCCACCCAGATATGGCAGTAAAGATCAAAGAGGAGGTCCTAAAGCAGATTAATTCCGGTTTTCTTGTGATGTCAGTGTATCCTCAATGGATTTCCAATATTGTCCCAGTACCGAAAAAAGACGGAAAAGTCCGCATGTGCGTAAATTACAGAGATCTAAATAAAGCTAGTCCAAAAGATGATTTTCCATTGCCTCACATCGACATGTTAGTGGACAGCACAACAAAATTCAAAGTATTCTCGTTCATGGACGGATTTTCCGGATATAATCAAATAAGAATGGCTCCAGAGGACATGGAAAAAACAACGTTTATCACACCCTGGGGAACATTCTGTTACAGAGTGATGCCCTTCGGGTTGAAGAACGCTGGTGCAACGTACCAGAGGGCTATGACAACCCTATTCCATGATCTGACGCACAAAGAAATCTAAGTATATGTTGATGATATGATTGCCAAATCCTATACTGAAGAAGGGCATATAGAAGATTTGTTTTAGTTGTTTTAGCGTTTGAGGAAGTATCGTCTCCGCTTGAATCCAAATAAATGCACCTTCGGTGTTCGATCGGGAAAATTGTTGGGTTTCATTGTTAGCCAGAAAGGAATTGAAGCTGACCCTGATAAAGTCAAAGCAATTCAAGAAATGCCAGCACCAAGAACTGAAAAGAAAGTCAGAGGTTTACTCTGGCGTTTGAATTATATTTCCAGATTTATTTCCCACATGACTGCAACATGTGAACCGATCTTTAAGTTGTTAAAGAAAGATCAAGGTTGTGTGTGGACGGATGACTGCCAAAGGGCATTTGAGAGTATTAAATAATATCTACTTGAACCTCCTATCTTGATCCCTCCCGTAGAAGGAATACCGTTGATTATGTATCTAACAGTGTTAGATAAATCCATGGGTTGTATTCTGGGACAACAGGATGAAACATGGAAGAAGGAGTTCGCCATTTATTATCTCAGCAAAAAATTCATTGATTGTGAGTCGCGGTATTCCATGCTAGAAAAGACATGTTGTGATTTGGCCTGGGCGGCAAAGCGTTTGCGGCAGTATATGTTGAATCATACCACTTGGTTGATCTCCAAAATGGATCCAATCAAGTATATTTTTGAAAAGCCTGCTCTTACTGGGAGAATTGCCCGGTGGAAGATGTTGTTATCTGAATATGATATCGAGTACCGCACTCAAAAGGCTATTAAAAGTAGTGTGTTGGCAGATTACCTTGCTCACCAACCGGTTGAAGATCATCAGTCTACGGAATATTAATTCCCCGATGAGGATGTGTTGTACCCCAAAATTTGCCCTCCCATTTCCTCAACATTTTCTCATCACAAGACCTTTGAAGATCAAGATCCAGTTAGGGTTTCCTCTGCTCAAGACTTCTCCTTGCACTGTGGACTCAAATTAGGGTTTGTGTTTGCCTAAGGATGTTTTGACCTAAAATGCCTAAGATGACTTTCATGCTTCATGTTGGACTCCCAAGTTTACCTATACCAAGTTTCAAGTCTTGATTCCAAGTTTTGACCAGTCAATTGGACAGTTGACCTAGAAATCAGCTGTATTGGGGAAAAAGTCAACTGTGGCCAATTGACAGTCAAACCTCATGAAATTTGATCCACATCAACATTATGAACTCCTATGAACCATTTGATCAAGTTTGGATCACAATTCCCCAAGAAATTTGATCAGATCATCAAAAGGGCAAAATGGTCATTTTTAGGTTTTTGACTGCACAAAGGCAATTTTTGACTGTTTGACCTAGCCAATGGCAAACCAAGTTCACATATGGCCTCAAGGACCCCATGGAATTATCTTGACATGTTCATCAAGCTCAAAAGATCCCAAATACACAAGATTGACAGTTGAATTTCCCAGTCAATTGATCAATTTTGACTGTATACTGAAAAGTCAAACTTTGACTTTTTGGTCAAAATCAAGAGTCAAGATTCATTTTTCATCAAAACATGCCAAATCATGAAACTTGTTCACCAAGAAATCTCAAAATGCAAATTAGGGTTTGAAAATGGAATTTTTCATAACTTAGAATTTTTCTAAGTTATGAAAAACCCTAATTTTTTCCCAACTTTGCCCCATCTTTTCACCATGATCCATTTGGATTCAAACAAAAGTCAAAACATGAAAGTTGTAGCTTGTTGCATAATCTACAACTTTGATTCACAAAGTTTTCTCATTTGAAGCTTGTATCTCAAGTTATAATTTTTTGAATAAGGGCACTAAACCATCTTTCAACTTAGTGAAATTTGACCTATTTTGACAAGGTTTTCTACCCTACTTCAAGGCCACTTTTCATACCCTTCCACTTGGAATTTTGATTTGCATTTCAAAGATGGATTGTAGTACACATTCCAAGCTTTCCAAAATGTCCAAGAACTCATCAAACAACCTCATAACTTGAGAGATTCGAATTTTACAAATTGGCAAAAATTCACTTTTGTTCTTCCTCAAGACATGTTCATAAACTTGGCAAATTTGAACTCAGCATAGTTTGTGCTACTTTGCAGGTCCTTAAACCACATTACACTCCTTAATTTAATGCTTGTTCATTGTGTCTAAGTGTTGTTCCATGAATTCAAGCATTATACACAAGATTGATCCATTTTTGGATAAAGTGAACTTTCCATTTTTACAAAAGTTTGCTTTATGTCAATTGGTAAATCAAACAAGTACATAGAAGATCTGCTTAGCACAAGATTATGTGCATAACACACTGATCAAGAGATGTTTATGCAGCACATTAGGGGGTCCTATACTGACCTAGAACACCAACTTGCTTTGGTTGCTTAGAAAAGAAGAAAAGTCCATAACTTGTAGGAACTTGAATCTCAGCTTACAAACACAACACAAAAGATATCAAACACATTCAAAATCACCCAACCAAGCTTTTGCACGAGCCTTTTGCCTTTCAAACACTCTCCATCTCAGAAACACCACAAAACTGCTCAAACAGAGCAAGCCCTGCAGATTGAGTGCTATCTCTCAATCCCTTCGAGCATTTTGATCAAAACCTGTTCCTCTACCTTCCTTATAACATATGCAAACTATCCAGAAGCTAAGGCACGATCTGTAGTTGCTCTAACCACTTCCACCATTTTCATATCTTTGACTTGCAGGTGAAGTTCTACAGCTTGATACAAGAAGGTTCAAGACAAAGTAAGCATTGAAAAAGCATCCCTGGACCTCAAGGAAGCTTTTCCAATCATTACATTGCACTGAAAGTCTCTCATTCTCCACATAGAAGTTCAACTGCACATGTAAAAGTTTGAATTCGTATCTCTCTTATTATGCATCTTTAGTCTTAAGTTTGTGAAGAAACAAGGTCCTACTCATAGCCCTGAACATGTACATAGCTTTACTTTTCATTTCTTTTGTCTGAGTAGAGAGAATTTGAGCTCTGAAAATGGTAGAAAAGTTAGGTCAGAAAAGAGGGGGAGAGAAATTCTCCCTCATCTTAGAGAGATAGTTCATATTCTTTATATGTATGAAATCGTGAGATTATGCTTTACATGTTTTGTGTTGGAAGTTTGTTCAAAGGATCAAAGAATCAGGACCTTGATGTTGAAGCAAGAGGCGCGCGTTTTTGAACTCAGTCTTGGCCAAAGGTTGAAGACAGTGTTTCATTGGGCTGGGCTTTTGTGTTCTTTCTTTTCACACCATCTTTTTTGGTTTACACCCCCCTGAGCCCATTTGCTCATTTTTTAACATCTTTGACTTTTTCTTTTTTGGCTGACTTTGTTTATTTTTTCTCATGCCATTTAAAAATTAAAAATATTTTTTTCATCATTTTTTGCATTTATTGCATATTTATTTGTTTATTTTCTTTGTTTGTATATAATATATATATGTATTATTATTAGAATAAATAAGAAATAATGTAAATACAATTTTTATTTTTATTTACTTTCTGAAAATATTTCACACAAAAAAAAATACTCTTTTATTTATTTTATTAAAATATTAAATAAATATTTATTTTTTTGTATAATACATATTTAGGGTTTAATATAAATATATATATGTGATTATTAATATATTTAAGACAAAATATAAAAATACTTGATTTTTTCATTTTATTTAATATTTGATACAAAAATACCTTTTTCACAATACACTTCATTTTATGTTATTTTTATAAATAATAAATAAATAGTTGTATTAAATTAAATAATACCTTTTTCTTTAAAAATTAGGGTTTTTTACCCTAAGTTCAAAATACTCAAAAAAATAATACATTTTTATTTTCTTTTCTCTTTTACATAAATAATATTTTTTCATACATATACAAAACATTCTTTTTGTATCTTGCATTCTTATTTAATTTTTGTACATTGATTAAATTGCAAATATTCAAATTGATGTAATAATTTAGATTTAAATTTCTGTCAATATCCCCATTTGAACATTTGTACCCCCCTTCCCATATTTGGTTTTGTAATAGCTTAGTAATTTAAATTTCGCACTTTTTTGCTTTCTAATGATAACATGTTAGAATTAGGGTTTGTATGCGAAAAAACGATAAAAAATAGTTTGACCTAATACAAGATAAACAAGCATGAAAGTGGACACACAAATCACACTTGCACCCCCTAGGGTATTCCACTTGTTGCCTTCAAATAAATGGGCCATATTGCATGTTGAACTTCTTTGGGCAAAGCAAACAATTTGAATGATCATAGTCCCTCGACAAAACTTTTCAAAAACAAACGAAAACAAATGATCAAGTCCCTTAAAGAAATTGCCCAAAGACATTTAACGTCGTTGCAATTATGGTCTAAAACGATGACCCGCGCCCGTCCCTTTCACATCCTAACACAAGGTTGCCCACCAAATACAATGGTGGTGCAAACTTGTTAAAAGGGTTAAAGTATAGCAATAATCTTTTGAGAAATTTAGGAGTAGATAACCTCTTAGTTACTTGAATCAACTTGCAAAACAAAACACTTGCCTAATTTCAAAATCACACATCACTACACTTTCAAAACAACTTTCAAAAACAAATGAAAACTTTTTCAAAAGACATACATCTTTGTATACATCCCCACATGGATCATTACAAAGGTTGCCACCACATTGGCCTCTTTTCAAAAACATTTTCAAAACCCACACACTCAAGCACCATTTAAAACAATTGAAAACGAAAGGCAAGTGATCTAAGCAAGTAACTAAGAGCCCATGGATAACCATGGATAGAAAGGGTGCTAATACCTTCCCTTTCTATAATCTACTCCCCGAACCCAAGAAAACATCTCAAAAGGTTTTTGCTGTGCTTTTTAACCTTTCCTTAGGATAAAATAAAAAGTAGGTGGCGACTCTTGCTAACCGCAACATTTGCGAATACAAACGCAAAACCTCAAGTCAGTTCTCCCACCGCATCACAGAACTGGCGACTCTGCTGGGGAGAACTTTTAAAGTGGAGTAACCTTAGGGTTTAGATCACCTTTGTTTTCAATTGCTTGCTTTGTTTGCTTTTACATCTTGTGGGCTTTGTATCGGAGTTTTATAGATCCTAACCCGGATCTGGGGAAACCCTTTTAGGTAGCAACAAGGCTGTGAGGGAACTGTGCGGGGTATACCGACATGGTTGAAGCAGTCTGCTACGTTGATGTGGCACTTTGGTGTGTACCGGTAACCCTTGAGTTCAGTCAAGGAGAGTACGGGGCCGCCGCGGTGGTGTCATGAAGCATCAACTGACCTTAGGAACCTTAATTGAACCATCTTGGCCTTTTAGGGGTAGTGAGATAACTGACTTTGGTGCAGTCGAGGTTGGTTGATACTCGATACTACACTCAATTGAGGTTTGCTTTCCCGGAATATTTCGGTCGCCAGTTCAGTGGCTAAATCGAAACGATGAACAATGAAAGCAATCCAGTGATATTGGGACCTTTAGAACCCGGTTACTTTTGATAGGACAGGTTGAGCCCACCAAACTTCAAGAGGGTAATACCCAGACCCCATGCAGGCCTAAACTCTAAGGGTTGGTGTGACTTGTGTGCCTTACCATGTTTTGCCTCTGTGAATGTTTATAGTGCATTTAATCATCACATCATTACATCATACAAACATCATGAGCATTGACTAACCGTTTCAAGGGTTTCGAATCTTCATTCTTGTTCTTGTTTTATAGGACATGGAAACTTCTCGCAGAAAGACAATTCAGATTAGCCTTGTAAAGATCCCTCCTCAGCTTAAGGAACTTCTGTCCAGGATTCCCGAGGGTTCTTCATTCAGTGAGAGACATGGAAGACTCATCAACTTGGTTAACACCAACATTGAGGAGGACTTGATAAAGGTCCTGTTCCAATTCTTTGACCCTCTGCATCACTGCTTCACCTTCCCGGATTATCAGTTGGTGCCTACATTGGAAGAGTTCTCCCGACTTCTGAAGGTCCCTATCCTTGATCAACTACCCTACAACGGTACGGAAGAGGAACCCAAGCTTGAAGAGATTGCTAAAGCCTTGCACCTACAGACATCTGACCTCAAGGGACATTGGGAAGTTAGAAGTGGTATCAAAGGATTCTTAGCTAGATTTCTGTTTGAAAAGGCTCAAGAATGTTGGAACTCTCTTGACCTACGAGCTTTTGAAGAAGTCATGGCCCTCCTTGTCTATGGTTTGGTGTTGTTCCCTAACCCAGATCAGCTTATTGATATCAGTGCTGTCCAGATCTTTATGACCAGGAATCCTATACCTACACTGTTGGGGGACATCCTTCACTCATGTTACACTCGAACCATGAGGAGAAGGGGTGTCCTTATGTGTTGCACTCCTCTCTTGGGAAGGTGGTTTATTTCGCATCTTCCACAATCAGTTTTGAAGAACGAGCGAGGTTTGAGATGGTCACAACGGTTAATGACTCTCACACATGCAGATATACATTAGTGCCCTAGGTCTAGGGAAGACATCACTATCATTGATCGTTGTGGGGAGTACCCTAATGTTCCTTTATTTGGAATCAAAGGAGGTATTACTTACAACCCATGCCTGGCTTGGAGACAGTTTGGTTATGCTCGGAAGGATGGCCCTCATGACATGTTAATTCCCGACGTAGTTTTTGACTTCGACAATGATACTCAAGGACTTCGTCAGAGATTTATCAGAGCTTGGAGGATGCCAAGTAGAATAGACAGCAAGACATTGGGGCACCAGAACTCCATCCCGTTGGAACCTTACCTCAAGTGGGTACGAGCCCGCTCCCAGAAATTAGTGATGCCTTATCCTCATATGCTTCCTGTGATCAAAGAACCAGTCTTGGAAGGAGAAGCATCCTACACCATTCAACATCCTGACATGCCCACCTCCTGGGAAGAGATGCAGAAGAGCTGGGTCCAGCTTAAGGAAGAACGGAATTCTCTTGAGACCAGTCTACATGCTAGTGAGAAGAAGGTCCTGGAACTCACCCGCCTGCTGCACGAGGAAAGGAATCTTAACACCTACATCGCGCCAAAGAGGATGCGCAATGTCTTTTTACCTTAGAGAGTTATTTTGTAATATTTGGCCCATGAGGCGTTTATGTACTAACGAATTTTTCCTTATTAATATGATGTGCGTTCCTTTTTTGTCTACAACAAATTTTGAATATTCTAAATCCTTGAATGCATTGCATACATACACATTCCATTGCACCATATGCATAGCAGGTACCCTATTTCACAGGTTGCTTAATTTTTCGCTGTTTGTGTGCACAGTCATCATGAATCCAGAATCCTCCAGTGAGCAAGCAATCAAGGCCCTTCAGGCCCAAAGTGCACAGTTTCAAGAGATGGTCCTAAGCCTAGCCCAAGGTCAGCAAGAGTTGAAGACTCTACTCATGAAGAAGAAGAAGAAAAAGAGGACCGCACTGTTCAACACCGGACGCCGATTTGGGAACACACTCCACAATGAAGCTGATCCAACCACTTCTTCTGCTGAGAAAAACAGTCCCCAAGGGGGAAGAGCTCCTAGTCCCGCAGTCTCCGACAACGAGACGGACTATAACGATGAACAATACCCACCTGCTGCTGACAGATACAAACAATTGGAGGACCGTTTGAGCGCCATGGAAATTCAGAATGTGCCAGGACTAGATTTCAGAGATTTGGGGTTATCTTCTGGGGTAGTCATTCCACACAAGTTTAAGGCGCCTGCTTTCGCCAAGTATGATGGGGTCTCCTGCCCAAAGCTGCATCTAAGGTCGTACGTAAGGAAAATCCAACCTTACACGGCAGATAAGAACCTCTGGATTCACTTCTTCCAAGATAGCCTCTCAGGGTCACAGCTTGAATGGTTCTACCAATTGGATGGAGCCAGCATCCGACACTGGGAGGATTTGGCAACCGCATTCTACAGACAATACAAATACAATTCTGATCTCGCTCCTACGCGTACCCAACTTCAGGGTATGTCTCTAGGAACGGGTGAAGGATTCAAAGGGTACGCTCAAAAATGGAGAGATTTGGCTGGCAGGGTGCAGCCTCCATTAACTGATCGAGAGCTGGTTGATATGTTCCTTGGGACGTTGTCTGGTCCGTTTTTCAATCATTTGGTTGGTAACTCCTCCGCTGGGTTCACAGATTTGATATTAACAGGAGAGAGAATTGAAGCTGGCATCAGGTCAGGCAAGATACAGAAGGCTGCCTCTACAAGTGCTGAGAAGAGGCCGTTTAAGAAAGAAGCAAGTGCCGTCTATGGTCCTAGAAGACAAGTCAAGCCCGAAAGTCGCCAAGCCGTCAGTGCTTTGGTCATCTCCAAACCTGTTGCTGCTCCTCAGCAGTACAATCAACAAAGAAGCGAAAGGCCCAAGAGGCAGTATACCCGACTAAGTATGACATTATCTCAAATTTTACCCCAACTGTTATCCACCAACCTGGTGACCCTCAAAGAAGCTCCTAAGGTCGTCAACACTGCGTCTCCTAAATATAACCCAAATGCCCGGTGTGCTTATCATTCTGATAGTCCCGGGCACACTACTGATGATTGCTGGGCCTTAAGAAACAAAGTGCAAGATCTGATCGACGCGAAAGAAATTCAGTTTGAAGCGCCAGAAAGACCAAATGTTGTAACGACTCCTATGCCCCAGCATAGGGTAAATGCCATTGAGGAAGAAGTGTACGCTGTTTCGATAAATGAAGTTGTTACCCCTCTGAAGACTGTTAAGAAGAACCTACTGCAGGCCGGTTTATTTCCGGGATGCGGTAAAGGTTGCCTGTTCTGTGCCATTTCCCCATCTGATTGTCCCTTGCTAAGGTTAGGCATCCAAGGCCTAATGGATAGCAAGGAGATTCTATTCAAAAAGACTGCTGTTCAATTGGTTCCGATGAAAGAAGTTTCCGTGATTACCATCTTCAAAAATCCAATCAAGGCTCCCCCGAAGAAGCCTATTCAAATCTTGACAGTTGCGCCTGTGATCATCACTGTTCCAGGACCCCTCTCCTACGTGTCTGATAAAGCTGTCCCCTGGCATTATGGGGCAGACATATATATAAATGGAATCAAGCAAGAATTCGACGCCAGTGCCAGTATCTGCGATATCACTGGTCCAGCCAAGGTCACCCGCAGTGGCAGGCTCTTCTCGCCTGACATTGCGCCGCCCGCTATTCGAAAACCCCTCCTCATAAAACCTGCCAGTTTACCTAGTCCTGTTGCTGATCAAATTGTGTCCCCTGCTGCCGAGTCATCAAATGCTCGGGGAAAAGGGATTGAAGAAGAGCCTGCCCGGATGGAGGCGCCGATGCCCATAAATGCTGAGGCCTCCCGACAAGAAATGGAGGAGATTCTGAAAATAATAAAGAAAAGTGATTTTAATGTTGTCGAGCAGTTGGGGCATACACCCTCCAAGATCTCCCTGCTCTCCTTATTGCTATGCTCCGAGGCCCATGCTAAGGCCTTGATCTCATTTCTCAAGACGGCCCATGTGCCGCAAGAGACGTCTGCAGTCCAATTCACTGACTGCATAGCGAATCTGACAGCGGACAACGGCTTGGGTTTTTCAGATGCTGACCTGACCGCAAAAGGGAGAGACCACAACGATGCCCTGCATGTCTCTATTGAATGCAGGGGCACTACTCTGGCACATGTATTGGTGGATACTGGTTCTTCCTTGAATGTTCTACCGAAAAAGGCTTTGGATCGTCTGGATTATGAAGGCCTGGAGTTGAAACCCAGCAATATCATCGTTAGGGCCTTTGACGGTTCCAAAAGGATGGTTCATGGAGAGGTTAACATCCCTATTCATGTGGGTCCTCAAGTGTTTGACTCTACCTTTTATGTGATGGATATACGTCCATCGTACTCTTGTCTGCTGGGCCGACCTTGGATCCATAAAGCTGGGGCAGTGACCTCCACCTTGCACCAGAAGCTGAAGTATCCCGTCAGGGGGAAGATCGTCACTGTACAAGGAGAAGAGGAGTATATGGTGAGCCATTTGAATTCCTTCAGGTACATCGAGATGGACGGAGAGTTCATTGAAACCCCCTTCCAGCATTTCGAGGAGGTGCATCCAATTTCAGCAGCTGCAGAGACAATGGCCGAAGAGAATGATTCCTTGAAGATGGCTTCCCTAAGAGATGCCCGGGCTGTGGTTCAGAAAGGCAATTGTGCACACTGGGGTCAGCTTCCTGACTTCACTCAGAAGAACGACAAGTTTGGGCTAGGCTTTACTGCAGAGGCTCAGATGGTGGTACGCAAAGAGAAGATCGGAAAGGCTCCGGTGTTTATTTCCAGCTCAAGGGTGAACGCTATTGAGGAAGATGTGGAGGAAGCAGAGTTTGATAGTTGGATCTACCCGACTACCAGCAACGGACCAAGCAACTGGACGGCAAAGGATTTTACCCCTATCACATTTGTCACGCAGTAATTGATTTCTTTTGATTTCCAATTTGTAACAAACAATATGTTAAAACTCTGTTGGCTCGGTGTCCTACCCGGGGCATCGTAGCTCCATTTGTGAGGGCTTTTTGTATGACATTTTCATATATCATCAATCAAAACATTGGACGTTTGTTGCATTTCAAATCTTGTGCTCTTTTCCTTTCTGTGTTATATATATTGCAAAACAGCTATATTTACACACACTCACTTATACAGGTTTCAATCCACTCTGGATCTCACTGGTAACAGCTCTGCTACCGCCAGTTATGACTTCGAAAATCCGATCAACTTGGCCGAAGACGAAGGTGAAGATGATTGCGAAGTGCCTGGTGAACTCGCAAGACTGCTACTACAGGAAGAGAGGGCTATTCAACCACATGAAGAGCCTGTGGAGACAATTAACTTGGGTACTGAGACAGATAGGAAAGAGGTCAAGATTGGTGCCAATCTGGAGCTCAGCGTGAAGCAACGATTGATCCAGATGCTACAAGACTACATGGAGATTTTTGCTTGGTCCTATGAAGATATGCCTGGTTTGGATGCCGACATTGTAGTTCACCACCTGCCAACCAAGGAAGATTGCCCTCCGGTAAAACAGAAAGTTCGACGGATGCGTCCAGAGATGTCTGAAAAGATCAAGGCCGAGGTTATGAAGCAGTTTGATGTCGGGTTCCTTGCAATAACTTCTTACCCTCAGTGGGTTGCCAATGTGGTGCCAGTACCAAAGAAAGACGGTAAAGTCAGAATGTGTGTCGACTACAGAGATTTGAACAGGGCCAGCCCCAAGGATGACTTCCCCCTACCTCACATTGATGTCCTTGTTGACAATACAGCTCAACACAAGGTGTTCTCCTTTATGGATGGTTTTTCAGGGTATAATCAGATCAAGATGGCTCCAGAAGATATGGAGAAGACTACCTTTGTGACTCAGTGGGGCACCTTCTGTTATAAGGTCATGCCGTTCGGATTAAAAAATGCTGGGGCAACCTATCAACGTGCCATGGTTGCTTTGTTTCATGATATGATCCATCATGAAATTGAGGTATACGTTGATGACATGATTGCAAGGTCTCAAACCGAGGAGGAGCACCTTGACCATCTGGGGAAGTTGTTTGACCGACTCAAGTTATACAAGCTGAGGTTGAATCCCAACAAATGCACCTTTGGGGTAAGATCCGGAAAGTTGCTAGGTTTCATTGTAAGTGATAAAGGTATTCAGGTGGATCCTGCCAAGGTTAAAGCTATTCAAGAGATGCCAACTCCAAAGACAGAGAAAGAAGTCAGAGGTTTCCTAGGACGACTGAATTACATTGCTCGATTCATCTCGCATCTGACTGCTACTTGTGAGCCAATCTTCAAATTGCTGAAGAAAGATCAAGTAGTACGCTGGAATGATGAATGTCAGGCCGCCTTTGAAAAGATAAAGGAATACCTCCAAGAGCCACCCATTCTTATGCCACCGGTGGAAGGAAGACCTCTGATACTATATTTGACGGTACTTGATAATTCAATGGGGTGTGTGCTGGGGCAGCATGACGAGTCTGACCGAAAAGAGCACGCTATTTATTACTTGAGCAAAAAGTTTACCGACTGTGAGTCTCGTTACTCACTGCTTGAGAAAACTTGCTGCGCTCTTGTATGGGCTGCTCGCCGGCTGAGACAGTATATGCTGACTCACACTACTTTATTGATTTCAAAGATGGATCCCATAAAGTACATATTTGAAAAGCCCGCTCTGTCTGGGAGAATAGCGAGATGGCAAATGATCTTGACAGAATATGATATCCAGTATACAACTCAGAAAGCAATTAAGGGAAGTGTACTGGCAGATCATTTGGCACACCAACCTGTGGACGATTACCAATCATTGAACTTTGATTTTCCGGATGAAGACATCATGGTGGTAACTGACTGCGAAGTACCTGGACCGGATGAAGGACCTGAGGAAGGATCCCGATGGTCTATGCATTTTGATGGAGCCTCCAATGCTTTGGGTAACGGCGTCGGCGCTGTAATCATATCTCCCAAAGGAACTCATACTCCCCTCACCGCCCGATTATGCTTCAGCTGCACCAACAATATGGCAGAATATGAGGCATGTATCATGGGTTTACAAGCTGCAATCGACTTAAGGATCAAATTTCTAAGTGTCTTCGGAGATTCCGCTCTCGTGATCAATCAGATCAAAGGCGAGTGGGATACGAAACACCCGAATCTTATTCCTTACAAGGAGTATGTGTCGACCTTGCTCCCTCACTTTGAAGAGATAACTTTTGAGCATTTCCCCAGAGAGGAGAATCAGCTAGCGGACGCACTAGCCACGATGTCTTCAATGTTCAAAGTTAAATGGGACAATGAGGCTCCCCGAATCATAATCTGGAAGTTGGATGAACCGGCATACTGCTGCGAGCTCGAGGCTGAGAAGGTGACTGAAAAACCCTGGTATCACGAGGTGAAGAGGTACTTGGAAGCTCAGGAATACCCTGAAGGTGCGTCTGTCAATGATAAGAAGTTCATGAGGAGGTTTGCTGCAAAATTCTTCCTCAGCAACGGCATTCTCTACAAACGGAATCATGACTCGACTCTGCTGCGTTGTGTGGATCAGGCTGAAGCTGAGAAAATCATGATGGAACTGCATGAAGGTACATTTGGAACACATTCCAGTGGGCACACCATGGCTAAGAAAATCCTTCGGGCAGGATATTTCTGGTCCACAATGGAAGCCGATTGTTACCAGCACTCCCGAACTTGTCATAAATGCCAGATCTATGCTGACAAGGTGCATATCCCTCCGGTTCCTTTGAATGTCCTAACGGCACCTTGGCCTTTCGCAATGTGGGGCATCGATATGATCGGTGAGATCCGACCAACGACATCCAATGGGCATCGCTTCATCTTGGTGGCGATCGATTACTTCACGAAGTGGGTTGAGGCAGCTTCCTACGCAACGGTAACCAAGAGCGTCGTAGCGCGTTTCATCCGGCATAATCTGATATGTCGGTACGGCGTCCCGGAAAGAATCATTACGGACAACGATACCAATCTCAATAACAAAATGATCACTGAACTCTGTGAACAATTCAAGATACAGCACCACAATTCTTCTCCCTACCGGCCGAAGATGAATGGGGCTGTAGAGGCAGCCAATAAGAATATCAAGAAAATTGTGCAGAAGATGACAGTGACCTATAAAGATTGGCACGAGATGTTACCGTTCGCTCTTCATGGGTACCGCACCTCAGTAAGGACATCAACCGGGGCAACTCCTTTCTCCTTGGTCTATGGCATGGAGGCAGTCTTGCCAATCGAGATCCAGATACCCTCTCTCCGGATAATGAAGGATGCAAACTTGAACGAAGATGATTGGATCCAGACTCGACTTGATCAATTAAATCTGATTGACGAAAAGAGGCTCACTGCTATCTGCCACGGTCAAACGTATCAGAAACGGATGATCAGGGCATTTAACAAGAAAGTCAGACCGCAAGAGTATCAAGTTGGGGACCTGGTAATCAAACGCATCATCCTTCCTCAAAGTGATCCCCGGGGCAAATGGACCCCTACTTACGAAGGGCCATTTGTGGTTAAGCGTGTGTTCTCAGGAGGAGCCATGATCCTAACCACCATGGATGGTGACGACCTTCCTCACCCCGCCAATGCAGACATAGTAAAAAAATACTACGCATAAATAAAAGACCCGCTAGGTTGACATACCTAGGCAAAAACAAGGGCTTCCCGGCGAACCAAAAGGGTTCGGGCAAAAATAAGGGATGGAATGAAAAAAAATCTGTACACCCGGCAAGTCGAAAACCTGAAAGGGCGGCTTGGGCAAAAAAGGGTATCCCGGTGGACTGAAAACCCGAAAGGGCGGTCCAGGCAAAAGTTAGGGATAAAAGCGTAACACTATGTCTCATTGGATCACTTCGCATCCGGAATTCGGCCTCAACTATCTGGCTTCAGATTGCGGCATTGACCAATCAGCTTCATCTTCAAATTGGGCAGCAAAGCGATGAGACGTTCGAAGACATAAAGGCAATAGCAGAGTTGGAACCCAGTGGGATTGTTCACATAGCTGTTTTGTTTCCTTCTTCAAATTGTAAACTCTATACTATTTGGCGATGTCCTCTTACTAGGATGTCAGCCTCTTGTACAAAAAACGCCTATTCACAGGCAAAGTTTAAATCAATACAAATTCACTTGTCCATACAAATTACCATTGTTTTGTTTTGTCTTGCGAAGAACGTCCAAAGTTCATTTTTGATATATGCATTTGACATTAAATTGCTGATTCATAAATATTTGCATATGAAACGAGAGATCGATTACAGGTGACATCAGAAACAGGGGCAATATGAAGTTGTCTAATACAGTCTGGTTGTTTGGTCCGCCAAGGCACCGAGGTAGGTTCAACTGGAATGTGGCCAGATCACCTCAATTCCCCGCAGAATAAGACAGGATGCGACAATACTTTCCCCAAGCGGAGTTGATTCCCCGTCAATCCTAAAAAGGCACAACATTCCCCGGCAGGTCTTAAAGCTCATCCCCAGTAGATCCTACAAGCTTATCCCCGGCGAAGTACGAACGTCTCTCCCGAGTTTTATTTAGAGTTATTTCCTCACAAGGACTTATAACTGGGTTATCCTCAGCTAAAAGCCACGGAAGACCGTTCTCGGCAAAAGTTCCTTCAATCCCCAGCGAAGTCTATCTTTGGTATTCCCAAGCAGAGTTTATCTTTGGAGTTCCCCAGCGGAGTTTATCATCATTATCTTCAGCGGAATCTGTCGTTAAAATCCTCAGCAGGCCTCTCATCAAAACTTCGGCCAAATATCTCTTCCGCAGAGCAATTCTCCGGCCGTTCGTCAAGGATTTATTTTCCTAAGATGAAATTACATTCATAAACATTTCATATTTTCATACATCTTACTTCCATACAGGATGAAACGCATACAACATCTCATGTTGAACATCATGGTATCATGCATATCATACATCATGACATTGCATACAACTTACGTTTTTGCCTTTTCAGGAAAAAGACAATCCCAAAAATGATTACCGTCAACTGTCGCAATTCCAGATCCGATACCTGTATCTAGCCAGGGCACATCTGAGAGTGATCAGTTTCCAGACTCGATTCCTGTATCTAGCCAGGGCACGTCTGAAGAGTTCGAAGATTCGACTCCTGTATCTAGCCAGGCCACATCTATCAACTACAACGTCTCCAGATTCGATTCCTGTATCCGGCCAGGGCATATCTGTTGACCATATTTCCAGACTCGATTCCTGTATCTAGCCAGGGCACGTCTGAAGAGCTCGAAGATTCGATTCCTGTATCCAGCCAGGGCACATCTATTTAACGACTATTTCCAGATTCGACTCCTGTATCCAGCCAGGGCACATCTGAGCAACCAATTGTAGATTCGATTCCTGTATCTAGCCAGGGCATATCTGCATAAGGAGACTGAAGATCAAACACCTGTAACAAGCCAGGAAAACATCTGCCTTTCTCAAATACACAAGTTCTCGCTAAGGAATCTCTTATGCGATCAACACTTCCAAATGGCATCTATGAGCCCATTCCCGTCAAAGTTCTGTCACTTCTCCAGATGGCATCTATAAGCCCATCTCCCTATCCACCATCTTTCCAAATGGCATCTATAAGCCCATTCCCGACACCACATTGTTGAGACTCCAGCATGCGAGTGCAAATTTCCGGGCACTCTAGTGTCCAATCTCCTTTTACCCTCGAGTCACGAAAGGCAAGCTTGCCCATCTAACTCTTCAGGTCCAAGAAGATTGAACAGGGGCAACTGTTGTACCCCAAAATTTTCCCTCCCATTTCCTCAACATTTTCTCATCACAAGACCTTTGAAGATCAAGATCCAGTTAGGGTTTCCTCTGCTCAAGACTTCTCCTTGCACTGTGGACTCAAATTAGGGTTTGTGTTTGCCTAAGGATGTTTTGACCTAAAATGCCTAAGATGACTTTCATGCTTCATGTTGGACTCCCAAGTTTACCTATACCAAGTTTCAAGTCTTGATTCCAAGTTTTGCCCAATCAATTGGACAGTTGACCTAGAAATCAGCTGTATTGGGGAAAAAGTCAATTGTGGCCAATTGACAGTCAAACCTCATGAAATTTGATCCACATCAACATTATGAACTCATATGAACCATTTGATCAAGTTTGGATCACAATTCCCCAAGAAATTTGATCAGATCATCAAAAGGGCAAAATGGTCATTTTTAGGGTTTTGACTGCACAAAGGCAATTTTTGACTGTTTGACCTAGCCAATGGCAAACCAAGTTCACATATGGCCTCAAGGACCCCATGGAATTATCTTGACATGTTCATCAAGCTCAAAAGATCCCAAATACACAAGATTGACAGTTGAATTTCCCAGTCAATTGATCAATTTTGACTGTATACTGAAAAGTCAAACTTTGACTTTTTGGTCAAAATCAAGAGTCAAGATTCATTTTTCATCAAAACATGCCAAATCATGAAACTTGTTCACCAAGAAATCTCAAAATGCAAATTAGGGTTTGAAAATGGAATTTTTCATAACTTAGAATTTTTCTAAGTTATGAAAAACCCTAATTTTTTCCCAACTTTGCCCCATCTTTTCACCATGATCCATTTGGATTCAAACAAAAGTCAAAACATGAAAGTTGTAGCTTGTTGCATAATCTACAACTTTGATTCACAAAGTTTTCTCATTTGAAGCTTGTATCTCAAGTTATAATTTTTTGAATAAGGGCACTAAACCATCTTTCAACTTAGTGAAATTTGACCTATTTTGACAAGGTTTTCTACCCTACTTCAAGGCCACTTTTCATACCCTTCCACTTGGAATTTTGATTTGCATTTCAAAGATGGATTGTAGTACACATTCCAAGCTTTCCAAAATGTCCAAGAACTCATCAAACAACCTCATAACTTGAGAGATTCGAATTTCACAAATTGGCAAAAATTCACTTTTGTTCTTCATCAAGACATGTTCATAAACTTGGCAAATTTGAACTCAGCATAGTTTGTGCTACTTTGCAGGTCCTTAAACCACATTACACTCCTTAATTTAATGCTTGTTCATTGTGTCTAAGTGTTGTTCCATGAATTCAAGCATTATACACAAGATTGATCCATTTTTGGATAAAGTGAACTTTCCATTTTTACAAAAGTTTGCTTTATGTCAATTGGTAAATCAAACAAGTACATAGAAGATCTGCTTAGCACAAGATTATGTGCATAACACACTGATCAAGAGATGTTTATGCAGCACATTAGGGGGTCCTATACTGACCTAGAACACCAACTTGCTTTGGTTGCTTAGAAAAGAAGAAAAGTCCATAACTTGTAGGAACTTGAATCTCAGCTTACAAACACAACACAAAAGATATCAAACACATTCAAAATCACCCAACCAAGCTTTTGCACGAGCCTTTTGCCTTTCAAACACTCTCCATCTCAGAAACACCACAAAACTGCTCAAACAGAGCAAGCCCTGCAGATTGAGTGTTATCTCTCAATCCCTTCGAGCATTTTGATCAAAACCTGTTCCTCTACCTTCCTTATAACATATGCAAACTATCCAGAAGCTAAGGCACGATCTGTAGTTGCTCTAACCACTTCCACCATTTTCATATCTTTGACTTGCAGGTGAAGTTCTACAGCTTGATACAAGAAGGTTCAAGACAAAGTAAGCATTGAAAAAGCATCCCTGGACCTCAAGGAAGCTTTTCCAATCATTACATTGCACTGAAAGTCTCTCATTCTCCACATAGAAGTTCAACTGCACATGTAAAAGTTTGAATTCGTATCTCTCTTATTATGCATCTTTAGTCTTAAGTTTGTGAAGAAACAAGGTCCTACTCATAGCCCTGAACATGTACATAGCTTTACTTTTCATTTCTTTTGTCTGAGTAGAGAGAATTTGAGCTCTGAAAATGGTAGAAAAGTTAGGTCAGAAAAGAGGGGGAGAGAAATTCTCCCTCATCTTAGAGAGATAGTTCATGTTCTTTATATGTATGAAATCGTGAGATTATGCTTTACATGTTTTGTGTTGGAAGTTTGTTCAAAGGATCAAAGAATCAGGACCTTGATGTTGAAGCAAGAGGCGCGCGTTTTTGAACTCAGTCTTGGCCAAAGGTTGAAGACAGTGTTTCATTGGGCTGGGCTTTTGTGTTCTTTCTTTTCACACCATCTTTTTTGGTTTACACCCCCCTGAGCCCATTTGCTCATTTTTTAACATCTTTGACTTTTTCTTTTTTGGCTGACTTTGTTTATTTTTTCTCATGCCATTTAAAAATTAAAAATATTTTTTTCATCATTTTTTGCATTTATTGCATATTTATTTGTTTATTTTCTTTGTTTGTATATAATATATATATGTATTATTATTAGAATAAATAAGAAATAATGTAAATACAATTTTTATTTTTATTTACTTTCTGAAAATATTTCACACAAAAAAAAATACTCTTTTATTTATTTTATTAAAATATTAAATAAATATTTATTTTTTTGTATAATACATATTTAGGGTTTAATATAAATATATATATGTGATTATTAATATATTTAAGACAAAATATAAAAATACTTGACTTTTTCATTTTATTTAATATTTGATACAAAAATACCTTTTTCACAATACACTTCATTTTATGTTATTTTTATAAATAATAAATAAATAGTTGTATTAAATTAAATAATACCTTTTTCTTTAAAAATTAGGGTTTTTTACCCTAAGTTCAAAATACTCAAAAAAATAATACATTTTTATTTTCTTTTCTCTTTTACATAAATAATATTTTTTCATACATATACAAAACATTCTTTTTGTATCTTGCATTCTTATTTAATTTTTGTACATTGATTAAATTACAAATATTCAAATTGATGTAATAATTTAGATTTAAATTTCTGTCAATATCCCCATTTGAACATTTGTACCCCCCTTCCCATATTTGGTTTTGTAATAGCTTAGTAATTTAAATTTCGCACTTTTTTGCTTTCTAATGATAACATGTTAGAATTAGGGTTTGTATGCGAAAAAACGATAAAAAATAGTTTGACCTAATACAAGATAAACAAGCATGAAAGTGGACACACAAATCACACTTGCACCCCCTAGGGTATTCCACTTGTTGCCTTCAAATAAATGGGCCATATTGCATGTTGAACTTCTTTGGGCAAAGCAAACAATTTGAATGATCATAGTCCCTCGACAAAACTTTTCAAAAACAAACGAAAACAAATGATCAAGTCCCTTAAAGAAATTGCCCAAAGACATTTAACGTCGTTGCAATTATGGTCTAAAACGATGACCCGCGCCCGTCCCTTTCACATCCTAACACAAGGTTGCCCACCAAATACAATGGTGGTGCAAACTTGTTAAAAGGGTTAAAGTATAGCAATAATCTTTTGAGAAATTTAGGAGTAGATAACCTCTTAGTTACTTGAATCAACTTGCAAAACAAAACACTTGCCTAATTTCAAAATCACACATCACTACACTTTCAAAACAACTTTCAAAAACAAATGAAAACTTTTTCAAAAGACATACATCTTTGTATACATCCCCACATGGATCATTACAAAGGTTGCCACCACATTGGCCTCTTTTCAAAAACATTTTCAAAACCCACACACTCAAGCACCATTTAAAACAATTGAAAACGAAAGGCAAGTGATCTAAGCAAGTAACTAAGAGCCCATGGATAACCATGGATAGAAAGGGTGCTAATACCTTCCCTTTCTATAATCTACTCCCCGAACCCAAGAAAACATCTCAAAAGGTTTTTGCTGTGCTTTTTAACCTTTCCTTATGATAAAATAAAAAGTCGGTGGCGACTCTTGCTAACCGCAACATTTGCGAATACAAACGCAAAACCTCAAGTCAGTTCTCCCACCGCATCACAGGATGTGATGTTCCTGAAAGTGAAAGATTGTGATGAACCATTGCCTGAGGAAGGCCCTGACCCTGAATCTCGTTGGAGTATGATATTTGATGGAGCTGTGAATGCTTATGGTAAAGGAATTGGTGCTATGATTGTCACTCCTCATGGATCGCACATTCCTTTTACTGCAAGGTTAACATTCGATTGCACTAATAATATGGCAGAATATGAGGCTTGCATCATGGGTCTTGAGGAAGCTATTGATCTCAGAATAAAAATTCTGGATGTGTATGGTGATTCAGCTTTGGTAATAAACCAGATTAAAGGAGAATGGGACACTCGTCACCCTGGCTTGACCCTTACAAGGATTATGCTAGAAGATTATTACCCTTCTTCAATAAAGTTGAATTCCATCACATCCCTAGAGATGAAAATCAAATGGCGGATGCTCTGGAAACTATGGCTTCCATGTACCAAGTGAATACTTGGAATGATATGCCCCGAATTACAGTTCGAAGGCTAGATAGGACCGCTCATGTGTTTACGACAGAGGAGGTAGCAGATGAAAAACCTTGGTATTATGATATCAAGCATTTTCTTCAGACTCAGGAATACCCGATTGGTGCGTCGAGGAAAGATAGAAAGACACTGAGAAGATTGACATGCAGCTTCTTCCTCAGTGAAAATGTGCTATACAAGAGAAATTATGACATGGTCTTGCTCAGATGCGTGGATAGACACGAAGGAGACATGTTGATGCATGAGATTCATGAAGGTTCATTTGGAACTCATGCTAATGGACATTCAATGGCTAAAAAGATGCTAAGGGCAGGTTATTATTGGTTGACAATGGAATCTGACTGTTACAAATTTGCAAAGAAGTGCCATAAATGCCAGGTTTATGCAGATAAGGTTCATGTGCCTCCGACACTTCTCAATGTAATTTCCTCCCCATGGCCTTTCTCTATGTGGGGTATAGACATGATTGGGATGATAGAACCCAAAGCTTCGAATGGGAACCGTTTTATCTTGGTAGTAATTGACTACTTCACCAAATGGGTAGAGGCTGCTTCATATGCCAATGTTTCCAAACAGGTGGTTGTGCGTTTCATAAAAAATAACCTTATATTCCGGTATGGTGTGCCAAGCAGAATCATCATCGACAATGGCTCGAATTTGAACAATGAGATGATGACAGATCTGTGTGAAGAATTCAAGATTGTCCATCACAATTCATCTCCATATAGGCCAAAGATGAATGGGGCTGTTGAAGCTGCTAATAAGAATATCAAGAGAATTATCCAGAAAATGGTTGTTACTTATAAGGATTGGCATGAAATGCTCCCTTTTTCTATGCATGGATATCGAACATCTGTTTGCACTTCAACAGGAGCAACCCTGTTCTCCCTGGTGTATGGAATAGAAGCTGTACTCCCTGTCGAGGTAAAGACTTCCTCGTTGCGTGTGATAATGGAAACCAAATGACAGAGACTGAATGGGTCCAGAACAGGTTTGACCAATTGAATTTTATTGAGGAAAAGAGAAGGACAACTTTATGTCATGGGTAGTTATATCAAAGAATAATGAAGAAAGCATTTGATAAAAAGGTTAAACCTCGTGAATTCAGAGAAGGAGACCTCGTGCTCAGGAATATCATGTATTTCAACACTAATTCTAGGGGCAAGTGGACTCCCAATTTTGAAGGCCCGTATGTTGTCAAGAAAGCCTTCTCTGGTGGTGCATTAATTCTTGAAACTATGGATGGCGAGGAGTTCCCACGTCCCATGAATGCTGACGCAGTCAAGAAATACTTCGCCTAAAGAAATAAAAGAACAACTCGCTAAGTTGAAAACCCGAAAGGGCGACTTAGGCAAAAAAGAGCGTCTCAGTAGGCCGAAAACCCGAAAGGGCGGTCTAGGCAAAAATTAGAGACATAAACAGAATAAAATTCCCGCTAAGTTGAAAACCCGCAAGGGCAGCTTAGGCAAAAGTTAAGGATTTTTCTTGGCAAGTAACTACGTCAGACAAGACTTGATCGTTGAAGCAACAATCTTCTCGAATCCTCACCATACTTCAACAAAAGCTGCTGCTCAAGATTTCAAAAGTTGTTAGGGGGAATAGTGGTCATTGTATCTCAATGTATCTTTACCATTATGTATTACCATTTCCCAAACTTTGTAATCATCCATGGAGTCTCGCCATTCGTAGACTACCATTCTATTAATGAAATTCGACCTTTTACCCAATTCTTTGTGTTCTTATTTTATTTAGCTTGCAAAGACTCTATTTATTACTGATGATAACTTTCAAAGCAAAAAGATTAAAAAGAAAAATTGACTTTTCAAAAAAAGAGAGATCTTTACAATTCAATTTTCTTTGAGATTTGTGATGACACAATGACAACAAAAAATGGTGATCCCAGGAATGAACAAACTCCGGTTGTTTTGAGAAGATTTACTTCCTTCATGAAGGTTCTCTCAGGTCATTTTGTTGGTATGTGCACGATCTTTGTATGTTTCTCAGATAGTTAAAGACGATACCAATCGGTGTAAGGTGCAGTATTGGGTTTGTGATCCCATTGTCCCCAGTCAGGTCTTGGTTCATGTTTAATTTTGGGTTTGCACGGTCAGAAGCCTCTGTCCTAGGTTCCCCAGCGAAGTCTTCCCTCATATGATGAAAGGTTTTATTCCCTTGGTGTGCTGAGATATCGCTCTTTCTGCAGTATTGGCATTATTGTTGACTTCTTGATTCCCCAGGAAGGCTATCCCAGGGCATCTTTTGTTGGAATAAGTTTTCATGATGTAAAGTTTCAATCCACATCTTTCTCCAGGGAGGTAGGCTTGAATTACCCAGTGAGGTTTGATTCTTTCGGTGTCAGTCTGCTTTATTTGAGGCTGGTCTTGCAATCTCCAGTAGGCATGTTGCTTTTGGAAAAAACTGGTTTCTCCGATGAAGCCGGAAGAAGGATGTTCTATCCCGGTATCTGTTTAATTTGTCTACCTCCGAATTATGTTGCTCTTTAGTAAAGTTAAAGGTAGGCAATAGGTTTGGTTTCCGCAGTTAGCCTTTACTTTTCTTGAAATGATCTTTCTGGTTGAAGTTTAGCCAAGTGTTGTTAGTACCTGAGGCGGTTTTGTTTGTACTGATTGTGTATCTGTTTTACCAGCATACGGACGATAGCACTCATACATTCATACATACATCATGCATGGCTAAAATTGACAAATCATTGTTCATTGACATTGTGTTCTGACCTTCCTACAACGCTCCTTGCTTAGATGGATTTGGTTTTCTCTCTTGAGTTTATTTCTCAAAGGATGTATCTTCGTTGGCTGTCTTGCTCTAGTTCATTTCTGATTTGGATCTGTGGTTGCATGACAATATTATTTACTTTGGATTTCTGAAAACTTTGAGTTTTAGTTTGTGCATTTATTTTGCACGAGAAGACTTTATCTCCTCAGCAGGAATATCGTGGCATTTCCCCGGGAAGTCATATTTCTATCCCCAGAAAGTCATTTCTTTTTGAAATTCTCCATGACAACTAGTAACAAGTCTCTTTATTTGAGACAACTTATCTTTGATCTTTTCTAGGCAGATTTCCTTGGTTAAAGAAGAAGTTGAGACCCGTTCTAGGTGAAACACCAGAATTTTGGGGAAAACTTGATATGATATATTTTCTCTTTCTACCTTCAGTGAACGTTGGTAGACCATCGACAGTGAACGTTGGTGTTTGTTATCTTTTTTCTATCTTCAATGAATGTTGATAGTTCATCGTCAGTGAACGGCGGTGATATGATATATTTTCTCTTTACCTTCAGTGAACGTTGGTAGAACATCGACAATGAACGTTGGTGTTTGTTATCTTTTTGCTATCTTCAGTGAACGTTGATAGTTCATCGTTAGTGAATGGTAGTGATATGATATATTTTCTCTTTCTACCTTCAGTGAGCGTTGGTAGGACATTGACAGTGAACGTCAGTGTTTGTTATCTTTTTGCTATCTACAGTGAATGTTGATAGTTCATCGTCAGTGAACAGCGGTGATATGATATATTTTCTCTCTACCTTCAATGAACATTGGTAGACCATCGGCAATGAACATCGGTGTTTGTTATCTTTTTGTTATCTTCAGTAAACGTTGATAGTTTATCGTCAGTGAACGGAAATGATATGATATATTTTCTCTCTACCTTTAGTGAACGTTGGTAGACCATCGGCAGTGAACATCGGTGTTTGTTATCTTTTTTCTATCTTCAGTGAACGTTGATAGTTCATCATCAGTGAACGGCGATGATATGATATATTTTCTCTCTACCTTCAGTGAATGTTGGTAGACCATCGGCAGTGAACGTCGGTGTTTGTTATCTTTTTTCTATCTTCAGTGAACATTGATAGTTCATCGTCAGTGAACGGTGGTGATATGATATATTTTCTCTCTACCTTTAGTGAATGTTGGTAGACTATCGGCAGTGAACGTCGGTGTTTGTTATCTTTTTGCTATCTTCAGTGAACGTTGATAGTTCATCATCAGTGAACGGTGGTGATATGATATATTTTCTCTCTACCTTCAGTGAACGTTGGTAGACCATCAGCAGTGAACGTCGGTGTTTGTTATCTTTTTGATATCTTCAGTGAACGTTGATAGTTTATCATCAGTGAACGGATGTGATATGATATATTTTCTCTTTCTACCTTCAGTGAACATTGGTAGGACATCGACAGTGAACATCGATGTTTGTTATCTTTTTGCTATCTTCAGTGAACGTTGATAGTTCATCGTCAGTGAACGGCGATGATATGATATATTTTCTCTTTTTACCTTCAGTGAACGTTGGTAGACCATCGACAATGAATGTAGATGCTTGTTATTTTCCTCTCTGATTCAGTTCTTTTGGTCCACCAGTGATTTATTTTCCTGGTGGGGTTGCTCCTTTGTTTCTTTATTTTTGTTGCATCCCCATTGATACTTTGCCTCTCTTTGGTACTGTTCATATGCATTCATATGCATAAGCATTCGCATGGCATCTTAAGGCCAAAAATAGGGTTTGTTTTATATTTAAGTATCTTCGATCACGTCGACACGAAGATTTTCAACCTTCGTATCTCCGGATAGAAGAAACTTAAATAAGGGCAGTTGTTGTACCCCAATTTTTGCCCCTAAGATCCCTTCATCATACCATGTTGATTCAATCACAACAAGATCACATTTGGGGTTTTGGTTCTTTTCCCTATCTTTAGCTTTGCTCTTTGAGGAATCCCAAAGCACCTTGACTTGTTTTATTTTGTGATCATGAATATTTGGCTTTGATTTTCTTTCTAATTAATAAAATGCAATGTTGGTTTGTCTTACTTATTAATAATGTAAGTAAAGGCAATGAGGTTTAGCAAGTTGCTTCATGGGTTCATGAGTTTATTTCCATGCTCTAATCAATAAATCTTGAGAAATTCAAACCTCACCATTGAAGTTGTTTTGGAAGAAATGGAATGACAAGGCATATTTTGGTTCAACATATTTCGAAGTTATCAAAATTGATTCAAAAGTACAAGGGGTTGGGGGAAGAAGTTGTCATGATTGGACAAGGCCTTGTTCCTATTGGTCACAAAAGCACATTTCTCTCAAATTTCAAGATATGTAAGTGGTTTTGGTGGCTATGAGTCCTCATCATCATCCTCAACAACTTCTATTCACAAAGAAAGAATATTGGCACAAGAAGTTTGTTCAAACTTTTCAAAGTTCCTTAAAGCATTCTCTTGATCTAGAGGCTAGGGTTTTGAACTTCAAAGGAGCATATCTTGCTCACCTTTTGGTATTTTTGAGTGATTCCAAAGACATATTTCTCTTTAAAGAGTTACCAACAAATAAATTCAAAAGTTCCAAGGAGTTTTCATGTGGAAGGAACTTGGTGAAGAAGAAAGATTACAAGTCATCCAGATGAGTCCACAATTTTCCATATGTGACTTCAAATGGTCATAACTTGGTCAATTTTTATCACCTTGAGTCCATTCTTTTTCCATGATGATCTTAAAGATGTGTACTTTATGCCTTAATTTATGAGCAAAGTGAGAAAATGGATGGAAGTTTCCTTAAATATGCAAAAGATTATAGGTCATTTCATGATTTTTGGCCAACTTCAACAAGTCATAACTTGCTCATATTTTGAAGATTTTGAGTGGTTCAAATTTAAAAATGTCATTCATGAGATCTACTTCATTCCATCGTTTTTGGTCAATAGCAAATTCTAAGTGGAAGGCCATGTTTGGATACAAAAGATTATAGGTCATTTTTGAAGAAGAATTTGAAATATTTCTAAGTATGGAAAGTCAACTCTTTTTCTTGAACTTTGACTCCATGTAACTATCATCTCAAGCATCCATTTGATTCCATTCTTTTTCCATTGCAAGGCTTGTAACCTCATCTTTCCAAAGCATCAAGAATTATGCCCTTTGACCCCTTGAGTTGGAAATGCCATGGATTTGAATTTGCTAACTTGAAACTGAATTTTTCACAAAGTCAGAATTTTGAAATCCATAATGTGACTTCTAAACACAAGATTTATGTGCGTTTTTGATTTAAAATTGATTAGCAAACTTGCCAGAAGTGATTAGCACCCCAAAACGCAAGGTTTGGTTGAGTTTTGATGGAAATGAAGTCACACTTCACTCGTGCTCGACCTTCACTCAATTTCCCTCCAAACTTCCTAATTTCTTCAAATTTTCATTCCTATTCACTTCCTATAAATAGAGAGTCATCCCCCATCCATTTCCCAAGCTTAGAAAGCCAAGAACACCCTGCCAAAACCTCACACGGACTCACTCTTTTTTAATTCAGTTTCTGAGATTTAAACTTCCTTTTCCAAAATTCTTTGCGCATTCATCATCCTTGAGCATCATACAAACTCTCCAGCACTTAAACCAATCAAAACGAGCCATAATTCAATCTACAGAAGTCCAGTTTCAGAGCTTATTACTTGAACTTCGAAAAGGTAGAATTCTCCACCATTTGGATCCAAATCAAGCACTAATCTATTCTACTCCTTCTTCTGATTCTAATGCTGCTTACAATTTTTAAATTCATTGAGAATTGAGAGAGAAATCTCAAATTGAAGGTGCTTGCTATTTTCTGGGTTTCTGATTCATATCTCTCTCCATACCTTATATAAATTTGGCGCGATGGTTGTGTTAGAATCGTCTTGAAGAGACGAGTTCAATGATGCTAGCCTGGGATCCTAATTTTTCCATTTGAAGGATTTCACAAAATCCCCATTGCAGGGTGTCTGGAGGTTGAAGACGATGATATGTCTCGTCTCAGCCAATGATAGCGTGCCAAACGTTTTAATTTCATTGGTTGCCCTTTTTCTGATCACATGTGTGTTTCACTAAGGTCCATATCAAGCACAACGCGTCTGGTCCATTGGATTAGCTTAATAACACGTTTTGAATATGATCTGATGGTCCACATCTTTTTGGTTTTATTTTATTTTCTGATTTTATATTTTTATTGATTAATTTTTCAAAAATTCATAACTCTTTTATTTTTATCCAAAAAATTATGAAAAAATTCACAAAAATACTTTGAATTATTTCTGATCTCATGAATATTTGTTCACATTTTTATTTTGACATTTGGTATTTTTTATATTTTTTGTATTATTTGTTTTCTTTTAATTACCTAAAAATTACTTTCTGACATTTTTTAATTCTGAAAAAATTCATAAATATTATTTTCCATATTTTTGACTTTCTGAAAATTTTATGGAATTTTATGTTGAGTTTTACTATTTTTGATCTATTTTATGTTTGTTTTAGCAATTTTAAATAGTTTAAAATTAGTTTCTGACTTTTAAAAATTACCAAAATTTTTATAAAAATATTTGGATCCATTTTTGATTTTTCTATGGCCTTATTTTTAATTTCTTGATTAATTTGACCATAATTGATATTTTCCTCATTATTTTCTATTTTTAAACATTTTTTTAAATCTTTTAATGTATATATTAAATGTGATATTATTTTATGATGATTTTCTGGCTGATCTTGGGTTAGGTTTTGGATCATGAACTTTATTAACATCATTGGATCCAAGGTGTTGAGTTTAACTCCACAAAAAATGGATGAATGATTTTAATAATAGTTTGATTAAAATTTAATTCAAATGTGGTTTGTATATTCTTTTTTTTACCCTAATCCTCTTCATCTCATCCTCTTCTTATTGCAATAAATGTTGTTGGAGCATGATCTCTATATCATGTCTCAAAACAAATGGTGAATAGATTGCTATTGACCGACCTCAAAATAGGTGCGACTTCTATATAAGTCCACTTACGATTGCTTAACATAGCGCTACATTTTGTCCTGATTCGAATAAATGATCATTCGTGGCCCAAACTTATGATTGCAAGCCCAAGTATGTTAATTTGATCCAATAACCTTGAGATTCATTGTGTGGAGGCTTTGGTTCTACCAATCCTCTAATGGATCTACAACACCTTTGGTCAACGCGGATCACTTAAACATCGTTGATCATTAAATGGTACTTGTGAGAATTCCAAATGGATGATATACTTGACAAAAAGCAAATGCAACTTGTTGTGTGGAGGCTTTGGTTCTACCAATCCTCTAATAAGTTCCAAATGCAAGTTTCAAGATGGTCATCCAACTAACCACTAATTATTGACTTGTTTTATCTTATGCTTTTATTCTTTTTATGCTTTATGTACTATTTATTTTTAGAATTTTCATTTCATGCCATTTTCATCTTTGCTCATTTGAGCATTTATTTTCTTGCCATTTTTACTTTGCTCACTTGAGCTTTTCTTTTCTTTTCTTAAGATACTTAATAATCAACATAAACCCTAAAAAACTCTTAATGGTACTTGGACTATTTGGTTACTATCCTTGGCATTATGGAGCATGGGACTTTTTCTTGGACTTAGGATTAGAAACCTTGGCCTATCTTGGAGACCTTAGGATCTTATCTGATTATTTTGTCTGGAGTTCTTGAGGTTTACCTCAAGACATTGGGTTGCTTGTTTGTTTTTGTGTGCAGGTTTTTGTGATTACACTCTTTGTAATCTGGAATTCACCCGTATACAGCCGTTAATCTGCCCAATTTTTGTGAAGACTTAATACACTTGAAGTTTGGTTCTCTCAAGAGGTCTAGTATCTTTGCTTGCTTGGTTTCAATCCAAAGAATGAGAATTCTACCTTGGCTCATAATGTCAAGTTTTGGCTTATTGTTGGTTAGATGGTTCTTATCCTTAGCTTTTACTTTATGCTTTAGGATAGTCTCTTCTTCTCCTCCCATCTTCTTTAATTTCAAAAATCTTCTCCCTGCTTTAGAAAATTCTTCTTATTTCTAAACTTGAAACACTTTCATAATAAACTTGGACCTAGGTCCATGCATTTTCAAAACATTTTCATCAATAAACTCCAATTAACTTAATAATACCTTGACACTTTTTGTGAAAAGACTAAAAGTCAATCAATCTCATTTCAAACCATTTTGCCACTTTGGCTTTTATCTTTAAACTTTTCTCAAAAGATTAGACTCTTGTCAATCTTTGTAGTGATGCAAACAACTATACTTCTACAATATATAGTGAAATGAGATATTTTCCACTTGGGTGTTGAGTGAGGCATTGTTGATTTTAAGATCCAATCCATATCCTCCACTTTGAGATGATGCAAATTCTCCTTTCTCAGGATTATGGGTAGTAAGTATGTTTTTCCACATGGACAATGACGATGATGTCTTATCTCTTAAAATTAACCAACACACTTGGGTTTCAAATTTTTTTAAAAGAGGAACTACGTGTACCCTGATCCCCTATTGCACGAAAGGTGGTACGTAGGCACTAAAGATTCGCAACCGCGGAGGGTGAAAAAATCATAAAAAATATTTATCTTCTCACCTCCACCATCCATTTTCTATACAACACATTTTTATAGCCAAAATATACAGATTTTTTCAAAGAGGTTCCTGTGGAGTACCGTAGATGTTTAGGATGCTAATACCTTCCCTTTGCATAACCAACCCCTTACCTTGAATCTTCCCCCCTCTTTTTGGGTTATTCGCTCTTTTCCCATTCCTTTGGAAACAATAAAGCGTGGTGGCAGTTTTTTATTTTTGATTTGTATAAAGTCTAGTCAATCCAATGGCTTAGTCTTGAACATTTCTACCGCTACACTAGGGCACAAAGAGGCAAGAAGGAGCATCGGAGAATATTCAATTGCTAGCAACATTTTCTAAGGTAAGGGGTTTAATCGCGTTTATTATAATTGATATCGGGTTAAAGTGTTTGTAGGTTATGTTTTGTGTGTTGATTATGATGAGGATTGATGAAATTGGGGAAAAACCATGTGTTGAATGAATGAATGAATCCTTGATGAATGTGTGATGTCAAGACCTTTAAATAAGTGTTATAGGCTGTTAAGAATATTGTATAATAATAGGATTTTGAATTCTAAAGCCAGGACTTTTTAAGGAATCAAACTCAGAGGTTTGGAAGGCCTCCAACCATGGAAGATTGCAAGGAGGAGAAGTGTTGTCTGGTTAGCATCGTTGGGAAATGAAGAGGCGACACAAAGGTTGCGCCGGGCGATGGATGACAAAAGCGATGCAGCAGAAATCTTTAAAACACAGTAACTTGAGTTTCATGAGTCTATTTGACACGCCGTTCGAAGCGCTAGAAAGCTGGCATGATGTACTATATTATGATTGAATTATATGAGTTCTTTGATGCATGATTCCAATACCTATGTGTTTATGAGAGTTATTTATTACATGTTGCTATACCATGATATGCTATTTTAATTATAAACATGATGTTGATTATGATGTTTTGTTGTGGTGATTTATTAGAGATGTTGTTGTGACGTAAATGATGTAATTCATGATGATGATTTAGTGATGTGTGTACTAATACAATACATGTTATGGTAATAATTTTATGATGTACCATGATGTTGAAATACTATGAAATTGGTGTAGGCAATGGGTATTAGGATATGTTGTTGTTGTGGGATGGAAACATGTTGAATTCTGTGCATGTTTGACTGAGGCGGTATTGTTATGGAATCTCAAAGGGGTTTATGGCTGAACAAGTATAGAATCGAAATAGGAATTTGCAGACTGGTGTGCATTACTGGGTGAGGAGAAGTGTCACCGAGCAAAGAAGGCATCACTTGGTCGCCGCCAGGTGAGCCAAGGAGCGAAGGAAGGGTGGAAAAAGGGTTGCTACTGGAGTTCTTCGCTCGCACCTTCGCCAGGAGATGCAGAAGCGAAAGAAGTTTTGCCGGGCGAGCAAGAGGCTTCGTCAGACAATGGTGTCCAGATTGCATGGTCGTGTTGTATTTTCTTCAAAGTGCCATAACTTGAGTTTTAGAACTCCGTTTGAGGCATCGTTCAAAGTGTTGGATATCTAACATGATGAACTCCATGTAGGTGGAATAAAAAGAGTAAAAATATGGATGTGTCCAGTACCTAGGATAAGATAGGATTATAATCTTAAGAGGTAGTTTTAATGATGTATGTTGCTGTAATGAGTTTTTGGTATTTTAATGATGTATGTTGCTACGATGAATTGTTGGTATTTTAATGATGTATGTTACTATGATGCGTTATTGGTCTTTAATTATGTATGTTTCTATGATGAATTATTGGTATTTTAATGATATATGTTGCTATAATAAATTGTTGGTATTTTAATGATGTATGTTGCTATGATGAATTGTTGGTATTTTAAAATGGAATGTGTTGCTATGATGAGTTGTTGATACTATGATGTATGTTGCATGATGATAGTAATGTTGGTGACCTTATTGGAAAATGTAGTGGGCTTATGCCTTGTGGTTGATTAGTTGTGATGTTGCATGATGATGCACGCATTGGTGAGGGCTTATACCCTGTTGTTGGCCTATAATGGCGTTGTGTTGAGGGCTTATGCCCTGTTGTTTCCCAATTGGCATTGTGTTGGGGGCTTATGTCCTGTTGGTACCACACACATTTAGTTGTTTTCGGTTGCACTGTATTGCACTGTCTTGACTTGATGTCGTGCCATATGAATGAAGAATGTGTTTTAATGATTTATGATGAGGATGTGTATATGTCATTATGACATAAAGGTGTGAGTATAATACTTGGTAAATGATGATGTACGAATTTCATGATTGATGTTTTTTATAACTACTATATCTTTTCCTTATATGTTTTGTAACGAATTGTGATTACTCACCATTTCTGTTTTAATGTTTCCTCCATGTGGGTAACGCGCAGGTGACCGAGAATAGTTCGTAGAAGCGGGAGGACAACTTAGAGTCTTTAGTGTGTTTCATTTGAATAGAGAGGGTCTTGCTCTGATATGTAACACGAGATTTGAGAACTTGCTATATTTTTGCATATTTTTATTGTCACGTATCTTAATTCATGCTTATGTTGAACCAAAAATTTTGTGGAGAATGTTGATATTAAAGTCGTGGTACTATGAAAATGAATAATTGGATATTTCCGCTGTGTAAATGATTCTTTAATGAGAAATGAAGTAATAAATTGATTTGAAATGTTGTGAATTTTTGAAGATGTGACATCCTACTTATGTATTCTAATATATTTTCATATATTATATTATAATTATTTATATGGGAAAGTGGGGTGTTACAACAGACGTTTAGGTCATGTTAGCTTGAGAAGAATTTCTCAGCTGAACAAGCTTGACCTCGTCACAGGCCTACCAAAACTGAAGTATAATTGAGACGCTCTCTTTGTGAAGCATGTCAGAAAGGAAAATTTTCAAATACCTCTTTCAAAGCAAAAAATGTTGTTTCCACCTCCAGTCCATTGAAATTTCTTCACATTGATTTGTTTGGGCCAGTAAAAACTGCGTCAATCAATGGAATGAAGTATGTATTAGTCATTGTAGATGACTACAACAGATGGAAATGGGTAAAGTTTCTCAAACATAAGTGTTATACCCTAATTTCCCCCCTAAGATCTCTCATTATCTCATTTTATCAATACATCAAGATCACACACTAGGGTTGGTTCTCTCTTTCTACTTCATCCTATCTTTAAGTTTTCTCTCGAGGGTCACCAAATACCTTGAATTGTGTATCTTGTACATGTGTTTTTATATGGATTGACTTTTAACTAACATCAAAATATGTATATATGTTTCTTTTAATGTTCATATTGTAGGTGATGACACAATTGCATTCATCTCACCATCTAACCCAGGGTTTGAGGGTTAGCCCTCAGTCAAATGGTTCTTCAATAAATTGTAAGAGCTTAAGCTTAAAGGCCATGTCTATGATATCAAATTTTTTTGGTTCAAAGAGTTCTCTCACTTTATTTAGGTCAAAATTTCCTCAAAGTTGGTGGTGGCATTCATCAAGAAGATTCATAGGTTCATGTGTTTATTTCCATGCCTTCTTCAACAAGTTTCATTGAGAATTAAACTCCATCTTTGAGTGTGCTTCAAGACAACATCATTTTAAGGCCTATTGGGATTCATCATGCTTTATTTTGTCAAAAAAGTTAAAAAAGATTCAAGGTTGATTCAACAAGTTTGACCTAATTGAGCAAGTGCTTGATTCAGTGATCACACGTGCATAACTCTCTCAATTTTCAACATTTTGAGTTGGTTATTTTATATATGGGTTCTTATAATCATCAACAACAATTTCTCTTCACATGACAAGATCCAATTGTGCAAGAAAAATCATCAAAAGTTGAAAGGGGTTTCAAGTCATTTTGACACTCTCTGAGCTAGGATTTGTTGACTTTCAAGGACTATATCTTGCTCATTTTTTGAGATTTTTGATTGAATCTAAATCCATGATTTTCTTAAAAGGCTAATTTTGAATGTAAGATCACTAATGGTTAAGAAAGATTACAAGTCTCTTTGAAAAGCCTTTGAACCTTAGGGTTTGACTTCAAATGATTATAACTTGGTCAATTTTTATCTCCTTGAGCCCATTATTTTTCCACAATAATCTTTGGTATGTCTACCATAACTTTTTTTCAATGTGCAATACTTGAAAATGCTTGGAAAGTTGTTGAAGAATTGAAAAGATTATAAGTCTTTTATGAATTTCCCAAATTTGTTCACCATCTTCCAAAAACCATAACTCTTTAAATTTTTATTATTTTTGAGTAATCTAAATTCCACAATTCAATTCAAGAGGTTTACTTCTTGTAATCTTCAAATATCAAGACCAAATTTTGAGTGGAAGGTCATGTAATTTTGAAAAACATTATAGGTCACTTTGGAGTTCTATACTTAGAAATTTTTCTAAGTATAAAAATCCGTGTGTTTTTCATAAATTCAAATGGACATAACTCTCAACTCAAGTATCCAAATGGAAACTTTCAAAGCATATTGTCAAGCTTGATCATTTGGATTTCTAAAGAATCCAAGATTGCATCATGAAGCTCCCTACATTGTGTGCCCCATGGCTGCAAAGTTGGTACCATGAAACTGATTTTGTCGAAAATAGTCAGATTGCAAATTGATTAGTGTGGCCTCGAAACACAAATTTCTCGCGCGTTTGATGTTTAAGCATGATTAAGTAAGTTTCCTGAAAGGTCTAACACATCAAAACACAAGGAATGGTTGAGTTTTGATAACTTGCAAGTCACACTTTGCTCATGATGCAGGTGAACACGAATTCCCCTCATACTTGATCATTTATCTCACTTTTTGTTTTCATCGTGCTCAGCTATAAATAAGGATCATCCCTCACTCATTTTTGCAAGCTTGGATAGCCAGAATCACCCTGCCAAACTCTCTCCATAGCTCACATTTCTAAGATTTTGAAATCATAATTTCCTCCCTTCCAGCTCCAATTTCTTTATTCATTCTTCTTCCTTGAACTTGACTTAAGCTAACTGAAGAAGAATTAAGTCTTGAGGTGCTCTAAAGCGTGCAAGTCAAATCAAGTTTCAGAGCAATTTCTTCATACTTCGTTCAAGTAGTTTAAGACACCAATTCTTCTAACTCAAATTACTGTAATCATATATGATGTTCATTGATGCTTGCTGATGGTTTAATTTTGATTAGTTGATGCATTTGATGCATCTGTTTGTAATTTCAAATTCTTCAAAAACTCTCTGGTTTTTTCCAAATCGAGTGAGCTACACGTTAAATAAATTTTTCGCGAGCATATGGTCGTGATCGTCTAAAATAGACACATATAATGGTACCACTATGAACGCGTACATTTACAAATTTAAGGATATGCATTTTTTCCTAGTCGCAGGAGGATGGAGGTTGAAGACGACGTACGTGTCGTTCTTCAACTAATGATACATAGTTTTAATTTGATTGGTTGGATTTCTTTGTGTTGCATGCGCGTGTTTCATTGATGATCACTATACATCCTAACTTCAGCACCCTTGGATTTTCCAGCGTGTATAAGTGAGCTGAATCCAACGCGTGACATTATTTTGATATTATTTTTATTTTCTGATTTTTAATTTAATTGTTTTAAACTTCAAAAATTCATAAAAAAATCATTTAAACTTCTAAAATTGTGAAAAAATAATCAAAAATAATTTTGATTTTTATCTCTCTGATTTTTATTTTTTCACAATTTTATTTTGTGATTTGGTTTTTTTTAATGATTTTTCACTTTATTTAACTTGTTTTAATTATTTAAAAATACCTTTCTTGATTTTTAAATTCAAAAAAATTTATGGAAGGATCCAATGACCTCTTGACAAATATTGGTGACCTCATTTTATTTTTTATTTTTGATTTTACTATTTTTCACAAATTTTGGTTTATTTTGCTTATTTCTTTAAATTTAAAAAATAATTTCTGACTTAAAAAATTCAAAATTTTGTTGTCAACACTTATTGACTCATGTTTGACTTTTTATATTTTTTTAAGGATTTTTTTAGTGTTTTAATACACGTTGTGTATTTTACCAATTATTTACTTTTTAAATCATTTAAGTTCTGTTTTATATTAAATAAATTTCATTATTTTTTGATTGATCCTGATTTGGAGACACTTGAGTTTTTTTAGGACAAGTCCCTCAACCTCATTGGATCTTGGGTGTTGATAGGTTGAGAAACCAAATCCACCAAAATGGATGAATGATGTTGATGATATTTGAAACCCTAATTTCATTTGATACATCCCCTTCCCTCTTTATCTTATCCCTTTCTTGTTTTTACTTGTGCTACATGTTTTTGGAGAATGATCTACATATCATTTCTCTAAATTGTTGGTACATAGATTTCTATTGACTGACCTCTAAATAGGTGTGACCTCTACATAAGTCCACTTATGATTACTTAACATAACACTAAATTTGTTCCAATTCGAAAGGTGATCATCCGCGGCCCAAACCTATGTTTGCAAGCCTAAGTATGTTTAATTTGAAACCTTTGACCCAATAACTTTGAAGTTCATTTTTAGGAGGCTTTGATTCTATCAATCCTCTAATGAACTTCATGAACTTTGGTCTAAGTGAATCATTTGAACATCGTTGATCACATGTGGTTGCTTTGAGTGCTTGAAATGAATGACATACTTGACAAAAAGCAAATGAGACTTGTTGTTGAGAAGCTTTGATTTTATCAATCTTCTAATGAGTTTTCAAATTCAAGGTTCAAGATGGTCATTCAACTAACTCTCTAACTTCTAATTCACTAACATTTAACTTTACTTTATGCCTTTATCTTTGTACCTTTACTTTTATGCACCATTTATTTTAGCATTTACATTCCATGCCATTTTTCTTTTGCTCACTTGAGCATTTATCTTTATGCCATTTTATCTTTGCTCACTTGAGCTTTTCTTTTCTTTTGAAAACACTTAATAATCAACTTCAACATTAAAAAACTTTAAGGTTACTTGGACTACTTACTTACTATCCTTGGCATCATGGAGTTGTGGATCTCTCGGACTTAGGATTAGAAGCCTCGATACTTGGGACCTTGTGGCTCTGTTGTTATTCTGTCTGAAATTCTTGGGGGTTTACTCTAAGGCATTGAGTTGATTTTCTTTTCGTGCATGTTATTATGATTTTATGCTTTGTCTATGATTGAGAATTCCTCTATATACAACTGTTACTCTACCCAATTTTGGCGAAGACTTAATTCATCTGAAGCTTGGTGCTCCTCAGAGGTTTAGTATTTTTGCTTGCTAGGTTTTAATCCAAAGGATGGGAATTATACATTGACTTCTTCATGTCAAGTGTTGACTTCTTGTTGGTTAGATCGTTCTTTTCCTTAGCTTTTACTTTATGCATTAGGATAGTCCCTTCATCTCCTCCTATCTTCTTTAATTTCAAAATCTTCTCCCTCCTTTTCAAAACTCTTCTCGTTTTCTAACTTGAACCACTTTCATAATAAACTTAGACTTAGGTCCATGCATTTTCAAAAATCATTTCTTAATCAAAATTTAATCAATTTAACCATACTTTGACATTTTTTTTAAATATTAAAAGTCAATTAACATCATTCAAACCATTTTTCCACTTTGGCTTTTTACTTTAAAAAACTTTTTCTCAAAAGATTAGACTCTTGTCAATTCTTGTAGTGATGCAAGCTACTATACTTCTACGATATGTAGTAAAGTGATATATTTTCCACTTGGGTGTTGAGTGAGGCTTTGTTGATTTTAAAATCCAAGCTATATCCTCTACTTTGAGATGATGCAAATTCTTCTTTCTCATAATTGTGGGTAGTAAGTATGTTTTCCACTCAGATATGACGATGATGTCTCTTCTCTTAAAATTAACCAACACACTTGTGTTTTAAATTTTCTGAGGTGAACTATGAGTATCCTAATCCCCTATTGCACGAAATGTGGTACATAGGCACTAAAGGTTTGCAACCGCGACGGATACAAAAATTGTAAAAAGATACTTCTTTTCTCATCTCCACCATCTTATTTTGTATACACCTTTTATAGCCAAAATACATAGATTTTCAAAGAGTTTCCTGCAGAGTACCGTAGATGTTTAGGGTTCTAACACCTTCCCTTTGCATAACCAACCCCCGTACCTAGACTCCCCCCTCTTTTTTTGGGTTTATTCGCTCTTTTCCAATTTCATTTGGAAACAATAAAGCGCGGTGACGATTTTTATTTGATCTGTGCGAGTTAAGTCAATCCAATGGCTTAGTCTCAACATTTCTACCGCTACAGAAAACTCACGACTTCACTGGGGAGAAAACATCTCTAAGTGGGTTGAGCCTATCTTTGTTTACTTGTGTATGTGATATTATTTATTGTATATTATTTACTGTATATATGTATGTCTAGATTTTTCTGGATTTCAGGGTGCTTGGTGATCTCTTATAAGTCCTCTACCTGGACTTGGGAAAACTTAAGATAGGACGGGTGGTATAATCATGTTAACTTTGAGGGAGGAATCCCAAAAAAGGATACATGAGATTCCCTACTCAGTGGAGGCCCCTTTGATAGTAGTATTTGTTTATTGAGTAATCGAGAAGACATGCTGTTTTCGATCTGGGAGCTTGAGAAGCTGAGGACCATAGAACACTTAACCTATCCTGGCCTTTTAGGTGTAGTGCAGAGACTATGACGGAGCAATCCGAAAGTGGTTGTTACGTGATGCTACACTCAGACGAGTTTTTCCTAAGAATATTACTAATTACCGAGCTAATTGAGATGTTGGTAATATCCGAAGGAAGAATGTAGGCTATGGAAAATTTTTAGAACCTTGTTATAAAGGTGATAAACCATTAGTCCTTACCTTATGGGTAGTACCTTTGACTTCATGCTCGTGACATCGAACCTATGAACCCCCATGTTTGTGATCTTGTGTGTGATTGTTGTATCATCATGCATTCATGCACCCATGAGCATTCTTTAAACAATTTTCAAGGAGCTTAAGGTTGACTTTTGAAAATATCTCAAGTACTTTTTTTGACCATGGATTTTGGAAAGAGAAGGACTCAAAAGTACAATTTCAAGGATCCTAAGATAGAGGAACTGATGACTTTGATTCCTCAGGTTGAGAGTTTTACATATTTTTGAAAAAGTATGGAGCCATCATGCCTCTTATGAAGCTCAAGATGAAGGAGTGTATTCTTTCTACATTGGAATAGTTCTATGATCTGTTATGCCAGTGTTTTACTTTTCCTGATTATCAATTGATGCCCATATTGGAGGAGTATTCTTACTTACTTGGTTTACCTGTTACTGATTGTGTTCCTTTCACCAGCTTAGAGGGAGAGCCTAAGTCTCATGAGATTTCCATCATAACTCACTTGAGGAAATCTGAGATTGAGGCTAACATGACCACCAAAGGAGGAATCAGGGGTTTACCTGCTCAGTTTCTATTGGAAAAAGCTCGTTACTTCGTCAGGATGAAGAGTATGATTGCTTTCGAGGATATATTTTCTTTGCTATCCTATGGGTTGTTATTGTTTACTAACATCGACAGGTTTGTGGATGTTAATGCCATTAGGATATTTCTGATCGGGAATCTAGTCCTTACGCTGCTAGGAGATACTTATTACTCCATCCATCTTCGGAATTTTTATTAGGGATGGATGGTCATCTATTGCACAACATTGTAATATCAGTGGTTTATTTCTCACTTACCTCGGTCTATTGCTTTTTGGGATATCAAGAAGGAACCATAGTGGGAACCGAAGATTATGGATCTCACTCATGCTGACATTGATTGGTACCATCAAGCTTATTATGATGTATAAATTATTAATAGCTGTGGTAGTTTCCCCAATGTGTCTCTTCTTGGTACAAAGGGAGGAATTAAATACAATCCTGTTCTTGCGCATCGTCAACTTGGATATCCGATGAGAGACAATCCAAACAACATTCATCTGAGTGGTTTATTTATCAAAGAAGGATAATATCACAAGGAATCTAGGGAAGAGATTGAAAAGGATTGGCTCCATATTCATAGAAAGAGTAGAAAATACTTGAGACCAAGATGAGCTATTTCCTTAGAGCCACATCTTTGTTGGATACAAGCAAGGGAAATTCAATTGAATATGCCTTATTCTCGTGAAGAACCTTTATCTGATATGTTTATGAGGACTCCTCCTCCTCTCTTAGATGATGTGGAAGAGATTCAGATTGCCCTGGTTAGGGTGCAACAAGAGAAGGAAGCATGGAAGGACAAGTACCAGACTTTGGAGGTGTCCTACTCAACATGATTGAAAGAAAATGATGACTTGATTGAGATTCTTGGGAGTCATGATCTGGAGATGATGGAGAAGCAAGAGGATTTATTTTCCTCTAGAGTTTATCCCGGTCCCAGTCACCCATTTTCTAATTCTAGTGGATGGAAAGAAGTCGTCGACAAGTATGCAGAAGAGAACAAATAATTGAAGGCTCTGATTGCAAGACTCATGGAAAAACGTCAGTGTATGAAGAGATCTTCATCAACTTTGGCTCCTTAGGATTTTTAAATTCTATCTTTATTCTCTTGTACTTAGGATTATTGAAACTTGTACTAAAAGTTGTAATCCATTCCAAAGTTATTATTAAAATAAGATTTTTCAGTATTTCCAAATGTGTTAGTACTTCAATATTTGAAATTGTTTATAATTATTTGATTTCCTTGAATAAACACAATAAATCATATGCATTGCATATCATGCATCATTTTGAACATATTATTTTTTGCATTCTTATCTTTCATAGGTGTCTTACTTGTTTCTTTGCTTCATTCAGTCAGCAAGCTGTCTCATTGCTACAATACTCATGATAATTCTAGAAAGAAGATGGAAAACCTTGAACAAGATAATCGTGAGCTGTGCGAAGAAGTTACTTCTTTGAGAGCTAGTATGGCCAACTTGACTGCTTTGGTAGAATCATTGGTGGTTGCTCAAAATCAGCCACCACCTTCTCCTCCGTCTCCTCATGCTACTCAGCCACAAAAAAGACTGTTATTTCAGAAGTTCTATCAGTTCCTACCTCTATTACTCCAATTACTGCTGCTCAATACTGTATGCCTCACGGTTACCCGTGGGGAATGCCTGAGAATTTTGTGCCAGAAGGTTACAATCCTACTGCTCAAGTTGCTCCATTCGTTTAATCTGCTGTTGTTTCTGCACCTCCTATGGTGCACGCTACTCCTGTTGCTAATAATGAGATTCATCATGTTGCACCTCCTACAATGAATGCTACACCTATTATTAATGATGAAGTTTATCATCCTGCTCCTCCACCAAGTGAAAGTTTGGGATTTTATAACCAAATGGATGACTTTCAGGATCAATTCAATGAAATGTAGAAAGAAGTGAAGGCTATATAAGGGAAAGAGTTATTTGGACAGAATGTCAGTGACCTCTGCTTGGTTCCTAATGTGAAAGTGCCAGTAAAGTTTTAGGTGCCCGAATTTGAGAAGTACGAGGGAAACTCTTGTCCCCATGACCACCTCGTGATGTATATCAGAAGGGTGTCCACTCATACTAATGACCAAAACCTGCTAATTCATTTCTTCTAGGATAGTTTAATTGGTGCTGCTTTGAAATAGTATATGGGATTGGACAATAGCAACACCCACACCTTCAATGATTTAAGTGAAGTTTTTGTGAAGCAGTATTAGTACAACATGTTTATGGCGCCTGACCGTGACTAATTAAGAGCTATGGCTCATAAAGATAAGGAATCCTTTAAAGAGTATGCGCAGCGTTGGCGCAAAGTTGCTTCCCAAGTGGTACCCCCAATGGGAGAGCAAGAAATGACTAAGGTCTTCCTAAAAACCCTTGGTTTAGTTTACTATGAAAGGATGGTTGCAAGTGCACTGAGTGATTTCACTGAGATGGTAAGTATGGGTGTCCGTCTAGAGAAAGTCGTCAGGGAAGGATGATTGACAAAGGATGAAGGTTCTAGTGGAACAAATAAATCATAATATGGGTTTTCTAAGAAGAAATAAAGTGAGACAAATGATGTTTCTAAAGAGAGAAGGGTTAGACCTCCAAGAAGACGTCATCAACATCATCAACAGGTACCCTTTGTAACTCCGGTTGTCAATATGGCTCCGACTGTTGTTGCCTATCAAAGAGAACCTTAACAAGGTAATTAACGGCAAGGTTGTTGCACCCAAAAATTTTCCCTCTTCATTTTATTTTCATGGCTTATGCTTCATCATACATATTCATACATTTTCATGGTAAGGAATAGGGTATCTTGGTTCCTAAGTTCTTCTACAAGCTATAGAAGATGTTTGATTGGTCAAGTCAATGCAAAAGAGGATCTCATATCTTCAATATTTAAACTCTCTCAAGAATACAAAGTTTTCTTGTATTTCAAGACATTTCATTTGTCACATATGATCATTAGAAGTTGGAAATTTGCAAAGTTTGGAGAAGATTCACATTTCCACAGTTCATCTCTCAAGATTAAGGTTTTGATCAGAAGAAGAGCTTGAGGCTTGTAAAAGACAAATGTCTGAAGTATTACCTTATCATAATCATATAAGACATCTTTGTTCAAAGGATTTCTCAATTTGTCCAGGAGAATGAGGGTTTTGAAGATTGGTCATTGTCTCCTAACACAGAGGGTTAAAATTAGGGTTTTAATTTTAATCAGGAAATCTATGAATTTTTGGGAAAGACTTAATTCCATACCTCTATATATGTTGATAAACACTTATGAATGAAATATTGGGTGCCAATTTTGAATAAAAGGAGTTCAATTGATCAAAAGGGGCAAAATGGTCATTTTGACCAAAAGTCAACCAAAGTCAAAGTTGACCAAGTGGACTTTTGGTCAACTATCAACTCAAGTACCCTATTTTCATATTTCATAATCATTGGTATCACAAGATCAAGATAAGAGGACAAATTGGAGATAACTTGTTCAAGAAGTTATTTGGACATTTAGAAAAAATTCTAAAGTCTCCATAGTACTGAAATTTGGACATCTATAACTTTCTCATTTTTTATCCAATGAAGACAAACTCTACATGCTTGGAAAGCTTGAGGAAAAACTTGCAAGTTTGTCAATGTGTGTTCAAGTCCAAAAAATTAAGTATTTATGAGTTATTGAAGTTAGAAGTTCTGGCCACAAAGAGATGTCAAGTTGCCTTCTCTTTGGCAAGCCATGCACGTATTTTGATCAAACACGTGGCATGCCAGATGTATGAGCTTATTTATTAAAATCTAAGCATAAATTTGTAAATCTAATAAGAGCATCTTATAGTTTGCCATGAGATCTGATTACTAAACTTTGGATCACTCAAAATGGCCTAAGGTTGAGTAAGATATGGGCTCTTGAAGTTGGTACCATGAACTGATCAAGCGTGCCTCCATGCAGGCCCATGCAGGCGTGTGTAGTCTGCCTTACCCAACATTACTTTTCCTCAACTTCTCTCCATCATATCTCCATCATTTCAACTCCAAATCGAGAAATCCAAAGCACCATGATGATCTACATGGAAAGAGCTTTTCAAAGGCCTCTTGAACAAAGAAATCGCACGAGTAAATTGGGGAATTTTTCAAGTGGAAACTGAGCTAGTCATGAACAAAATTTGCAGCATCTCAGTTTTTGCTATTTTTGCACATAATCTTAAGACACGTGTTTTGCACGCCTCACACTCTCTTTCTTATCCTTATAAGTATCCAAAACGATTGCAAGCTTGAAGATTGAAAGCTCAAAATGCAGCAATTCATGATTTGCCTTCAACGTTTCTAAAACTACAAAAGACTGCCGTGCCCCTTTGTGAAACTTCTTCAACACACTTCATTTCTCCATATAAGCTCCTCTTCATTCACATTTAAAAAAAGGCTTGTAAAACACTCATACAAGAGCTCTGAAAATTCTCCTCGAAGTTCATTTCCTTTCCAAAAACAGATTCTATCTTCTTCAAGATTTCTCTCAAATCCCTGCATAGCTACATTACATTTGAAGTAAGAGAGCAAGGTTCATCGGATTTTCTTGCAATTTCAGAGGTCTAGAGTGAATTTATTTTTCACTCATTCAAGGTAAGTGATTCATGAACTTCAATCTGAATTTGTACTTGCATTTCAAGATGTAGATTATGTATGATAGCATAGATGGCCAGATCTTAGATCTGATGAGTGTTCACATCCATTTTGAAGCTTGAATCGTGCTTTGCAACTCATGTTTAAATTGCTTGATACATTGATTTCATGATCAGTTTTTGTTTTGATCTTGCAATAATTGAAGAAACTAATAGTGTAATCTTATTCCTTGTAATTTTCTGATGAACTTTGATGTTTGGATCTTTGAATTTGGTGGATAAACAAGAGAGATCGATGAATCTGAAATAAATTGGTTTAAACCTGTTTTTACATGTTCATTATATGTTGATTTCAGTGATTTTCATGCACGTTTTTCTCTTTGATTCGTACATCATTTTTGAAAATCTTTGATAATACGTTTATCTACTCAGTGAGATCTTTATTTTGATCACAATTTCATGCGTTTTCATCAAGAATTGAAAGAGAAACCGTGATCTGAAATAAGCATAAAAAACCGGTTGGAGTGTGTTAGGGCATGGCTTGAGCTCAAGGACGATTACATGGCGCATGCTAATTAAACATGATTTGAATAACTTTTACAACGCATTTTGGTTTTAACAGGTGTAATTGATTTTAGTTTTTTTTTTGAATTTTTAATCAATTTTTATTTGTTTTCTTATTTTTGTTTTAACATTTTTCTCTTATCCAAAAATTACCAAAAAAATATATTAGGTTTATTTTTTAGTATATTTTCATTTTCTGAATTTTATTTCCTTTTATCTTGTTTTTCTATGATTTAAATAATTCAAATAATTCAATTAGGATTTTCTTCTTCCTTAAAGTTTTCAGAATTTTATTTTTCAGCTTTTAGTAATCCAAAAATTATCAAAAAATTTATTAGGTGCCAATTTGAATATATCTCATGAAAATAATTTTTGTTTGATTTAATTTTTTATTTATAATAATAAAATAAAACTAGTCCTTGATAATATCTTTTTCTTTACATTTTTGGTCACATTGTGTAAATAGTTTTTGTTTGATATTTTCCTCTAGTACTAAAATTTCAGAAAAAATATCTTACTGATTTTTTAGCATTAATCTAATTTCCTATGATTTTTAATTGAATTTACAATCCAATTTTCTTTTCTTTCTAAATTTTAGAAATTAATTTTGGTTTTTGAACTGTCTTCTTGCTTAGGTCTTAAGAAACATTTTAAAACCTAATTTCTTTTACTTGTAAAAATCAAAGAAATATGTTTAATTTACTTGGATGAATTAAAATAACAAAAATACTTTTTTTTAGATTTTAACTTTTAAATTTACATTTTTTTTCAAATATTATACTTAAACTCCCTAGTTTGACCCTTTTATTAACTAGTCTTGGAAATTCCTAATCATTTCTAATCCCTCAAATTAATCCAAAGAATATTAATCATGTTTCTGACTTTTATAAGCCTTTGGAAAGTTAGGTTTTAATTAGCTAAATTTTATAAAATTTTCTTCTATTTTTAAGCTAATATTATTTAAGAAGCATATTAGGGTTTTTGCTTTGACCAAATATTTGTGTTTGTGCACATAGTTTAGGATTTAATTCTATCTTTCTTCATTCTCATTCCTCTAACACCTTTCTTTCCCATTCAACCTTGAGTACTTCTTATCCACCTCTCTTGGTGTGCTTAAGACTTCCATTCCATATTTTATTTGATAATGTTGATTGATCTTAAAGCTTGGTCATCTCTTTTCCCTTTTAGACCCACATTTTGTATGCTCCCCATAGGATCTCCAAAAACAATATTTCCTAAAGTTTGAGTTGGATAGACCTTAGGCTTATACCCATGTATGCTAACATTAGGTAGAAATTCCCCCTTTTATCCTCAACTATAAGACCAATAATGCATGACAACTCTAGGGTTATTTTGCTAGTCTCCCCCTTAGACTTTTTTTTCTTTTCTTTTTGAATTTGCATTAAAACATAACTTCTTTTTGTGGCAAACTTCAAAACACTTAAAAATTACTGATAAGAATCATACCTTTGTTAAGCATGAGAGATGATAAGCGGGTTTCTTCTTGATCTTATTGTTCTTCAATTCTAAACATTGGTGTGGTTCAAGTCTCAGACTTATTTCATGAATAAGTGGAGAAATGGCTAATATCTCTCTCTTGAGATCAACTAGCTGTCATCTGCAACAAAAACACCAACCAATGCAAACTCTTTTTGCCTTCGGGCTTTTCTTTCAAACTCTTTTCAAAAGAACATGTCAATTCACTTATGTGCTGACGCGTAAGTCTCCAAAGGTCGAGTTGCGGAAGAAGGAAAAATTAATATTATTCATTAAAAAACATAAAACAAAACTTTTGAAGCCGAACTAGGGCTGCTCTGATTCCTTAAAATGGATACGTAGGCATCAGAGTAGTGCCCAAACAAGCACAACTTTTATTTTCCCTACATTATTTTCTCTTTTCTTTTGCATGCATTCCCTGTACAACTTTGATATAAATTTGAACACACCCATTAGATTAGAATAACAAGAGTGGATATCATAGAGTACTACTGGCGTGTGGGGTGCTAATACATTCCCCTCGCGTAACAGACTCTCTTACTCGATATCTCGGTCGTTTGATCGTGATTTCACCCTTCTCAGGTTTACTCGGTGTTTACCTTTCCCTTCCCATAGAATAAAAAACATTCGATGGCGACTTCATTGATTTCATTATCAGCTGATTGTTCAGCCGATTGTTTCAGCTGGTGACTTCACTGGGAATAGATTGACCAATTGCTAGTCCATCCTATGAGTCACTCCTAGCTTGTGTATGTTTATTTTCTTAGGTGTTTATGTGTTTATTGCTTTCCATATTTATTTTTTTATATGCATTTCTTATATGCTTTCATGCATTGCATTTTTTGTTTTCTATACTCTGGATACTACTGTTGTGCTGTTCTGTGAAGTTGGCATGCTACTTCTTGAGGTAAAAGACCCAGTACCCAGGCCAGAGTTGTGAACTCATAGGAAACCTATAAATATATTAGGGACATGATGACTATAGGATATGGTTCGATTAGTGCAGTCATGTCATATACCACACTCGGATGAGGTTCAAGTGAAGGTACTTTCATCATGCACGTCTGTCTTGCGATGATTTTACTTTCAGGAGGACCCGTGATTTTTGAGTTACCCTTGCCTTACCCTGACTTAGTCTTCACCCGTGAATGGGAGGGATGATTTCTTACAGGTACAGTTGGTGACTTTGATTATGTTGGGAACTCTTTTTCTATTGGTAACTTTGGTTGGTGACTATCATTGGTGACTGTCTCGAACTTTTGAACCTATGACTATATCCTGTAGAACAATAATGTCCAGTTCAATGGAAACCCTGGTCCTATCATGTCACATCATAGCATATTTACTTTTAAAAATATATATGTTGTATAAAAAATGATTAACCTGCATGTGAATTGTCATTTCCAGGATTTTCCGGAGTTTCCTTTTCCTCTAAGAAAGGTAAACAACATTGATATCATCATGAAGACCAAAAGGGATAACTTCAGCTACCAGTTTCGTCCAAGTGTTAGGCCCTTTCTTGAAGAACTAAGAAACCTCATGAATTGTCAACAGATGGGTGTTTTTGGCGAAAGATATGGGAATCTCCCAACTTTGTTGGATGCCTGGGTTGATGATAAGGTTGTTCAGACTTTGCTACAGTTTTATGATCCAGAGCTGCGTTGTTTCACATTTCAGGATTATTAGTTGGAACCCACTCTTGAGGAGTATTCTCATCTTCTCCATATCAAAGTTAATAATCAAATTCCCTTCATCCAGGTCCCCGTTGAGCCTAACTATGAAGCCATTGCTAGGGTTTTTTATTTGAGCCTTAGCGATGTAAAAGGAAATTGGAAACATAATAAAGTCACTTGTGGTCTTCCGGTAGATTTCATGGAAAGAAATATAAAATAAATGGCGAGCAAGGGACACTGGGATTCTTATTATGCGTTATTGGCTGCTACCATTTATGGGGTTGTTCTCTTCCCTGAGATTAAGGAGACAGTGGACTTGGCTGCTTTGTGCGTCTTCATGAATAAAAATCGGATACCTACCTTATTAGCTGACACTTACCATACCATTCACTCTAGGTATGGGAAGAAGGGAGTAGTGGTATGTTGTGTGCCAATGCTTTACAAATGGTTTATGGCACAATTACCTACAAAGGGACCATTCAAGGAAGACCCTCATTCTTGGGCATCCAACGTGATGGCGCTCACCTCTTTTGATATTCAATGCTACAAACTCAAGGTTAATAGTACTGAGGTAATCTCTAACTATGTAGGTTTCTATAATGTTCCACTTATAAGAACAAAAGGGATTATCAATTATAATCTAGTACCCACTCTTCGCCATTTAGGTTATGCTATGAGGCGTCCACCCACAGTTAAAGAAGTTGAACTTGTGTACTGCAAAAAGGGAGAAAACCTTACATTGTTGAAAAAAGAAGAAGTTGCTTGGGCTCACATTGGTAGGAAAGGAAAAGAGTTCTTTGGGTTAAAGGAGGTGTTAGATTTTGATCCTTATATGGATTGGTTGAAAGAAAGAGTTAAAACTCTTATGTTGTCTTTTAGAAAAGAGATATTCTTGTACCCTTAACCCACTGAGCTACAACACGATGTACCTAAAGAATGCTTTTATCAAGTGCAGTTGGAAAATAGGGATCTTCGTAAAAATCTTGAAGATAAAGAAAGGGAAATATACTTCCTGATAGAAAAGAAGAGAGAATCAGCCCGCCTGCTAAAAGAATATGAAGGTGAAGGTAGTTCTGAAGGTATGAAGAACAAAAGAAGACTTGGGACAAAAAACTTTTTTATATCTGCAGAGGAGTATCAGATGGCCCTTGCTGATGTAGAGAAGAATCGTCAAGATATTATGAAATTCCAAATGGCCAACAATAGAAACAAGGAAAAATCCAAAGAGTTGGGAAACCAGTTTAAAGGTGCTATGTTAGAGCTAGAATAAAAGGAAGCTCAGATGACTGAAGTAATGAAAGAAAATTCGAGACTCTGAGAAAAAATAAAAGAAATGGAAGATGCACCCGTACCCGTACCTCTTCCAGAATGCAATGAGTATGATCGCTTCCTGGAGAAATGTGTGTACCTGGAAGGACAACTATTTCAGAAGGACGTGGTGATTGATAGCTTCGCACGCGAATGAGATAGTGAAAAGACAAGGAAATTATTCGCAGAAACCAAAGAGTGGAGTGAAGGGTACTTCCGACAGGGGGGACCATTATACTACACAGAGATCAGAGATCCCCCATATTGATTGTCGTTTTTCTTTCTTCTTTAAATGTCATTTGACCACCACCAGTCCTGTTAGATGGGATCATTTATATTTTCATTATGTATTTTGGACCATTCTTGTATGAATTCACCATTGATCATATGGATCATTTTATTTTTAATGAAGTCGATTATAGTTGTTATATCTCTTGTGAATCGTTGATTATCTCTCTTATCATGTTTGTTTAAAGTTCCTAGGGGTTGAAAAAACTTTTGGATACCCTGGAAATGATAAAACATTTCATGTATCATATCATAGCATGGCAGGTGGTTCCCACAGGTTTCTCATCTTCCATTTGGGTTTTCTTTTTAGAAATTGCTACTGTAAACTCACACCGCTACAAAACTAGGAGTACTTCCAGAAAGCAAATGGAAAAAATTCAGGAAGATGTTGTTGCCATGGGTACTAAGATGGATACTCGGGTTGACCAATTGATGGAGATCATTTAGAACATGGCTCCTCAGCAAGAGGAAATGAGAGCGATGAATATGAGGCCTGCTGAAACATTGAATAATGGTGGTGAAACTTTGAATACAAATCCACCAGGGGTCGTCGTCAACAATCCTAATGATACTTTGGGTACTCAGAATATGGTTGGGAATCCGGGAGGCGCTCGGAATGGGAATATGGATTCAAATTCCGGTCTGAATATTCAGAACAGTCAGCCTGCAAATCTCGATAGTCCTGCAAATAACCAAGGTATCCCCATGATTCAAGTAGTAGGGAATCCTCCTCCACCTACTCATGTTCGTCAGAGTGTTGAACAAACCGTTATATCGCCGAGGCCTGTTTGTATTCCTGCCAGGCCAATGGAATAAGATAACTGGGAAGACTGGATGTCTAATATTGATGAACCAACAAAATCTGACAAGAAATTGCATATGCTTGAAGAGCGGATGCGTAAGTTTGAAAGTCAAGGTGAGATAGGATTTGACATGTCTGATTTGGGCTTAGTGCCTGTGGTGAAGATTCCCCAAAAGTTCAAGGTGCCTGATTTCGTGAAATACAAAGGTGCTTCCTATCCAAAGACCCATGTTAGGTCTTTCTACCGGAAGATGTATGCATATTCTAATGATGAGAAGCTATTGATGAACTTCTTTCAAGAAAGATTAATAGGTGGCCCACTCGAGTGGTACATGCAGTTGGAAAGTAGTCACATCCGTACATGGAGAGAATTGGTTGGGGCTTTTGTTATGCACTATCAGTATAACACTAACATGACTCCCACAAGAACCCAATTGCAGAATTTGTCCCAGAAGTGGGGCGAGTCTTTTAGAGAGTATGCCCTGGGGTGGCGAGATATGGATGCGAAGGTTAAACCTCCCATGTTGGAGCAGGAGATGGTGGAAATGTTTAGTAGTACATTGCAGGGCCAATACTACACAACATGCAGTACATCAGGTACTTTTGCCGAGATGGTAACACATGGAGAACAAATTGAAATTAGAATTAAGTTAGGAAAGATCCAAGATGTCGTTGCTGGAAATAATGTTGGTAATTATAAGAAGTCTTTTGGCGGCCACCAAAAGAAAAAGGAGGGGGATTAAGTGCGGTCTATTCTCGAAAAGGGAAAGGCAGATATCAGGGTTCCGATCATCAAATTGCTGCTGTAACAATTCTAGTTGTTGCACCTCAGTGCCAAGCATATGCACCTAGACAGAACAATCAGCAAAAACCAAGGATACCCCTAGGAAGTTTGATGTGCTTCCCGTGTCATATGCTAATTTGTTACCTCAGTTGCTTGAGTTGCGTACATGGAAGATTGGCCCTGAAAAATTACCGGCTCACTTTGATGCTAATGCCCGATGTCATTTTCACTCTGGCAGGCAGGGGCATACTATTGAGAATTGCTATGCTTTCAAGAACAAAGTCCAGGACCTATTGGACTCTTAGGCTATCAATTTTGGACCAACGCCCAATATTCCAAATCAGCCTCTACCACCTCATGGCGGTGTCACCGTTGGTGCTATCCTGGAAGATGAAAATTTGAATTTGATTATGGATGTTAATTAGTTGACTACACCTCTCTCATTTGTGAAAGAGTAGTTGTCGAATAAAGGTGTATTCTTGGGCTGTGGCATGGCCTGCTCAGTTTTCTTGGACCAACCAGAGGGTTGTCAATTGTTGAAAGATGCAGTCCAGGATTTGATTACCAAGGGAGTTCTGCAATTTGACTGTGTAGTTGCCGAAATTAAAGTTGGTAAGGATGCGGTTGATGTAATAAATATTCCTATCAAGGCAAAGACCATTCAAGTACCTGTTACAATTCCAGTTTGTACTAGAAAGCCACCTATAACCATCACTGTGCCTGAACCAATACCGTATGTCAGCGACAAAGCAATTCCTTGGTATTACGACAATGAATGTTATTAACAAGGGTAAAAGCTTATTACTCATAAATATGAAAAGGGCGAGTTCGAAGAAGAGGAGTCTGAGATTTATGACATCATTGATGAAAGTAGGATTACTCGTAGCGGTCGAACTTTCTCTCTGCCAAAACAACCTAAAAGTAACGCAGGTGCTGCAATTAAGGCCAAGGGCAAGCAGATTATGGTCGATGGGGATAAACCGGGGAAAAACCCCATATTCCTGCTTTAGATGCTGAAATGGCTAAGGATGTAGCCGATTTGATGAGTTACATCAAGAAAAGTGACTACAAGATCATTGAACAATTGAGTCAGACACCCTCAAAGATATCAATTATTTCTCTACTCAGAGATTCAGAATCCCATAGAAATGCATTGATGAAGCTGTTGGGAACTTCTTTTGCTCCTCAAGAGATATCGGTGAATCAGTCTGAAGGGACCGTGAATAGTATTTCTACAAGTAATGGGATGGGTTTTACAGACTTTGATTTACCCCCTGAGGGGAGGAAGCACAATAAAGCACTACACATCTCCATGGAAATTGCAAAAACTACCTTATCCCGTGTGGTGGTTAATACAGGTTCTTCTCTCAATGTATTGCCCAAGTTCGCTCTCTTGAAGCTTGATTATAATGGACTTCTATTGAGGCTAAATGATATAATTGTCAAAGATTTTGATGGGTCAAAGAGGACAGTGTTCGGAGAGTCCGACTTGCCAATTAAGATAGGTCCCCAGGTGTTTGAAGTTACCTTCTTTATCATGGACATAAATCCTTCCTATTGTTATTTGTTGGGTCATCCATGGATCCATGGGGCTGGTGCTGTCACATCCACTCTGCACTAAAAGTTGAAGTTCCTGTTGAATGGGAAGGTGGTCACCGTTTGCGGCGAAGAGGATTACATTGTCAGTCATCTGAGCTCCTTTTGATATGTTGAGGTGGAGGGAGAAATCCATAAGACTCCATGCCAAGCTTTTGAGACCATGCAAATTGTCAGAGCTCCTCACCAGGAGGATAAGAATTCAGAGGTCTCTATGTTATCTTATCGCCATGCACAAAGATTGTTCAATTTGGTCATCCAAAAGGTTAGGGAAGAGTGTTGGATCTCCTTACTCAGACAGATAAGAAGGGTTTAGGCTTCATGGCTGGTCGAAGCATGTCAAATGCTACTCCTCTCAAGGTTCAAGGTTTTCCTCCACCAATTCAATTTTTCAGTGGTGGGGTTATCCATGAAGAAGCTCATGCTGTGAGTGAAAATGGTGACAGTAATTGCGAGATGGGAAAATGGGTTCGTCCTACCGTACTGGGTAAAAGCTTGCTAATTGGTTTGCTGAGGACGTCATTGAAGTCACCCATTATGAAGAGTAATTTTTATTTTATTTGTTATCATGCAATAATCCATATGTCCCGCCTAAGACGTAGTGGACATGCTATAAGGCGACAATGTTTTTCATTTCACATTTATCATCAATAAAGAACGTCTTTTGCATTCAAATATTTCACTCCCTATCTTTCTTTTTAATTTTTGGAAAAAAATGTTAGTTTTTTATTTTTATTTTTTAATCTAAAACTAAAAGAAAAAATAAAAATAAATCATGCAAATTATGTCCCCCGTTAATCCAGGAAATTGTCAAGAATGATTCTGCTATGGCTCTTTATGACTTTGAAAATCCGATATATCAAGCTGAAGAAGAAGCTGAGGAAGATTGTGAACTTCCAAAAGAGTTGGCTAAAATGTTGATGCAAGAAGAAAAGGTCATTCATCCGCACCAAGAGACTACTGAGCTGATTAACTTGGGTACCGAAGAGGTCCAAAGAGAAGTCAAGAATGGGGCTTCTTTAGAAGACAATTTCAAGAGAAGATTGATTGAAATGCTCCATGAGTATGTGGATATCTTCACTTGGTTTATAAGGATATGCCTGGACTGAATACAAATATTGTTGTTCATAAACTGCCTCTTAAAGAAGAGTGCCTTCCTGTTAAACAAAAGCTTCACAGAACTCATCCAGAGATGTCTAAGAAGATCAAAGAGGAGGTTCAGAAACAGTTTAATGCTGATTTTTTGAAAGTAACTTCTTACCCGCCATGGATCACGAATATTGTACCGGTACCGAAGAAAGATGGTAAAGTTAGAATGTGTGTGGCCTATAGGGACTTGAACAGAGCAAGCCCTAAAGATGATTTCTCATTACCCTATATTGATATTCTGGTTGACAATACTGCTCGAGCTAAAGTGTTTTCCTTCATGGATGGTTTTTCTGGCTATAATTAGATCAAGATGGCACCAGAAGACATGGAGAAAACTACTCTCATTACACCTTGGGGAACATTTTGTTACAAAGTGATGCCCTTTGGTTTAAAAAATGCAGGGGCAACTTATCAACATGCAATGGTCACTATCTTTCATGACATGATACATAAAGAGATTGAAGTATATGTTGATGATATGATTTCCAAGTCCTAGACAAAAGAGGAACATCTTGTCCACTTGTTAAAACTGTTTGAAAGATTAAGGAAGTTTAGACTAAGGTTGAATCCTAATAAGTTCACCTTCGGGGTGAGGTCAGGAAAATTACCGGGTTTCATCATAAACAAAAAAGGAATTGAAGTTGATCCTAGTAAGGTAAAAGCTATACAATAAATGCCTGTGCCGAAAATAGAGAAAGAGGTTTGTGGTTTTCTCGGGAGATTGAACAACATTGATAGACTCATTTCTCACCTTACATCCACTTGTGAACCAATTTTCAAATTGTTGAAAAAAGATCAAACGGACAGGTGTAATGATAATTTCCAAGCTACATTTGATAGAATTAAAGAATATTTGCTAGAACCTCCGATTCTTTTGCCTCCAGTGGAGGGTAGGCCCCTAATAATGTATCTGATAGTGTTAGAGAATTCAATGGTGTGTGTGTTGGGGCAACATGACGAGTATGGTCGAAAAGAGCATACAATATACTACCTTAGCAAAAAGTTTATCGAGTGTGAAATAAGATACTCATTGCTCGAGAAAACTTGTTGCACTTTGGCATGGGCTGCTCGCCGACTAAGACAATATATGTTGACTCATACTACTTTGTTGATCTCTAAGATGGATCCAATCAAGTACATCTTTGGGAAGCCAACTCTCACAGGAAGAGTAGCCCGTTGGCAGATGATTTTAGCTGAATATGACATCCAATATACTACCCAAAAAGCTATCAAACGTAGTGTGTTGGCTGATCATCTTGCTCATCATCCCATGGAAGACGGCTATCAGTCAATGAAGTTTGAATTTCCTGATGAAGATATCATGTACATATGGGATTCTAACATTCCAGGCCCATAAGAAGGACCGAACCAGGATCGTGATGGACGATGGTGTTTGATGGTGCCTCCAATACGTTGGGTAATGGTGTCGGTGCTGTGATTACTTCTCCTGAAGGTTTCCATACTCCTTTTACCGCCATAATTTGCTTTGATTATACAAACAATATGGTAGAGTATGAAGCTTTTATCTTTGGGTTGAAAGCTGCTATTGATTTATGAATCAAGATCTTAGAAGTATATGGAAACTCTGCTCTTGTGATTAATCAAATCAACGGGGATTGGGAGACTCGTCACCCAAATTTGATTCCATATCGTGAGAATGTCTTGAAATTGACCCCTTATTTTGATGAAATTACTTTCAATCATATTCCAAGGGAAGAAAGTAACTTGGAAGACTCCTTAGCTACTCTGTCATCCACGTTTAAGGTTAGATGGGCAAATGAAGCCCCCTCTATCACCATTTTGAGGTTGGATGAGCCAGCATTTTGTTATGAAATAGAAGAGGGTGTCGTTGATAAGAAACCATGGTTTTACGATATCAAGAGATATCTTAAGATGAAAGAATATCCAGAGAATGCTTCTTTCACTGATAAGAAGACTCTATGGAAATATGCAGCTAAGTTTTTCCTTGATGGGGATGTTTTGTAAAAGAGAAACTACGATTCCGTTTTGCTCAGATGCATGGATAGACACGAAGCAAACAGGATCATAGAAGAAATTTACGAAGGTTCCTTTGGAACACATTCCAGCGGGCATACTATGGGCAAGAAAATCTTGAGAGCAGGTTATTATTGGTCAACAATGGAAAACAATTACTACAATCATTCCACGATCTGTCACAAGCGTCAGATTTATGCCGATAAGATGCATCTGCCGCCAAATCCTATGAATGTCTTAACTTCACCTTAGCCCTTCGGAATGTGGGGTATTGATATGATTGGTCGGATTGAGCCGACTGCTTCTAATGGGCATCACTTTATTCTGGTGGCCATCGACTACTTCACTAAGTGGGTCGAATCAGCATCTTATGCCAATGTCACTAAATTGGTGGTTGCTCGTTTCATCAAGCATAATATCATTTGTCGATACGGGGTTCCTGAGAAGATTATTACTAAAAATGGGTCGAATCTCAACAATAAGATGATGAAAGAACTGTGGGAGAGCTTTAAGATAAAGCATCACAATTCTTCTCCTTACCGACCTAAGATGAATGGCGCGATTGAGGCAGCTAATAAGAATATCAAGAAGATTGTACAGAGAATGGTTTTCACCTATAAGGATTGGCACAAGATGTTTCCATTTGCTTTGCATGGTTATTGTACCACTGCGCTCACTTCGACTGGGGCAACCCCCTTCTTGCTTGTTTATGGCATGGAAGCAGTCTTGCCAGTGGAAGTGGAGATTCCTTCTTTGAGGATAATGACAGATGCACAGTTGGGTAAGGCTGAATGGGTTCAGAATAGATTTGACCAGCTGAATCTCATTGACAAAAAGAGATTGACAGCTATTTTCCACGGGAAATTATACCAGAGGAGAATGAAAAAGGCTTTTGACAAAAAGGTATGTCTGCAAAATTTTCATGCTGGTGATCTTGTGCTAAAGAGGATCTTGCCTCCCAACAATACATATGCTAGGGGTAAATGGGCTCCTAATTATGAAGGACCATATGTTGTAAAGAAAGTCTTTTCAGGAGGATCTATGATGCTCATGACTATGGATGGAGAGGATTTCTCTCACCCCGTCAACGCAGATGTAGTGAAAAAGTACTTCATATAAAAATGACCGTTGAGTTGTCTGGCTCAGGAAAAAAAGGAATTCTGGCGAACCTAAGCGAGCATAATGAATGAGTGAAAAATAATTGTACACCCGCTAAGTTGAACCTGTCAAAGGCAATTTAGAAAAAAAAGGGTGTCCCAGGTGGATTGAAAACTCAAAAGGGAAATCCAGGCAAGAGTTAGGGATTAAAAGCGAATACTACAGTCTGCGTTGCATCTGTAATATCAACTTACCTTGTCATTAGGTTGGTTTAGCAAGCCTCAGTCTAATCAGTTATTCAGAAAGCAAGATACTGAGGAGCTTTGTGGTCATAAGAGTTGTAGTAGAGTTGTCCTCGATAAATCCTCACTCATATTTCCATCTTTTTTTTCTCCTCTATATACTTTGTATGCGATTGCCTCTTTTCAGGAATTTCTTCTTGATGTAAATGTCTATTTACAGGCCAATCAATCAATAAAAGTGTTTTTTCAATTTGTGCCAATGTGTTTTTATTTTACTGTTTTGATTGCAAAAGACGTTCAACATTTTTGATAAACTTTTCATTTAAAACATTAATAACTTTACAACACATGATACCGATAAATAAAATTGCTTAGAAGTTTCAGGTGTCTGATATAACGTATAAGGTAGATATCCCATACTAGGGCATGTTATTATGATCTATGCATTGTGCAGATAGGGATCCAATATCCCCAGTAATTGCTCATTTTCTGCTCAGGACAAGAATCATGTGTCCCCAACGACGTCATACCTTCGTTTGAGTACACTCTTCCTCTTCATTATAGTTTATTCTTTCTGGTTTTAATGAGGGATTATTGACATCCTCCCCTTAAATTCAACCTTTTACGACTTCCTCGGTAAAACTAACCCTCGTTTTCCCCAAGAAGTGCGCATATCCTCAGGGAAGATTGCACTCATTTCCCAAGTAACAACCTTTGATAAGTGAGGATTTTGGAGAAATGATTATCTCCAGCGGTTGATTTTATTGATATCATTATCCGAAGATTCTTTATTTAATCAGTGGAAGGGGTAGTTTATATCCCCAGTCGAAGCCGATTTCAGGGATATTCTGGATTAATTCACCTTTATCCCCTAGTGGTAGAGGGTGTTTGAGATATCCCTAGTAGAACTTCTATCCCTAAGATGCTTGTTTCTTTACAAATAAATATTTTTTATCCTGGTGGTGTTATCCCCAGTGAGGTTGATGTTTGACTCCCCGTGAAGTTTGCTTTTTTCCCTAGGAAATTCCGCTCTATCGAGTTTCTTGAAGAGATGATTGATCATCAGGGCTGCTTATTCCCCAGTGGGTCAGGTCCCTGGTTTTTTCTGAAGCAATATGCATTGACGTTTGTCGCTTAAGGGTCTCTTACCCTCAGTAGGAGAGTATTGCTGGAGAATTCCCCAGTGAAGTTCCAAATTTCAAGTTGTAGTTCCGAGGTTTTATTTTCTTTCCCAAGTGAAGTTATCACCTCTGGTAGTTATACCCAATATGGTCTGAATAGAACTCTTTTCATTTAAGAATCTAAGTGATGCTCAGTAAAAGCCTCTATTTCCAGTGAAGTTTTCCTCAGTTGGAGGGGATTGGATTTTTCCCTGGAGGGGTTGAGAGTTTGACCAGAGTTCAAGATTCTTTCAGAATTGCGATTTTATGTTTGCAGTTTTCTCCCCAAGAAGTAATTTGCCCAGTGGTGACAACCTTCAGAAGCTATTGGGTCTGAATTATGATTCCTCATTGAAGCTCAGGTTGACTCCTCTTTGCAAGAGATCATATGTATGGATATTTTCATTCAAGAGGTCATTGTCTCCTCAACAATCAATTTTTGTCAAATGTTCTTCATATGTCACTAAAAACATGCATCATTTCATTGCATCTATCAAACCACATAGCATTTCCATTGTATGGAGCATTATGCTATAAAAAAAATTCAAACATGCATGAGTATAAGCCAATCATGTTTACCTTTGGTAATCGGTTTGTTACGTGCTCAGATTTGAATTATCTCCGCAATAAGCCTAGGGTGATCATATCCTGTTTCCTGGAAGAGTCTATTTGATTTACCATCATTCAGTTTTTTTTGGTATTCTCCATTTCCCCAGTAGGTTATGGTTTCTTATTTCCCTTGAAAGTCTTCAGTTATTTTACCTGTGTTTACCTCACCGTCAGAGTACGAGTAAGAGTCGGTGAATAACCTGTTTTATTTCTCGGATATTTGAGTATCCATGCTTGGTGTGTGGTAATGCAGATAATCGCCACTCTCAAAGAATTGATATCCCATCTTTGTTTTGGGGGATATTACAATTCTTGTGTTACTTGCGACCTCTTGAAAGTCCAATACGTTTTGGCAATCCTTGTCAGAGTACCCCTCAGATGGTCTCTTTCCCTTGTCAGGTTTACTTTTAATTCGACGTTTTCTTTAAATTTGCTTCGGTCAAATTCTCATCCAGTTTCCCCAATGGAATCTGTCATGTTGTGTCCCCAGTAAGTTTCCTTTGGTTAGAATTCTCTCCCTTAAAAGTATACCTTTTGACCAACTTTGTTTTCATCGGCGGGTCCGCCTTTGGTTGTTGTATCTTGATTTGGAGTCTTCTCTGGTCGGTCTCTCTCTCTTTTTTCTTCTTCATATATTCAACACCTTGTTAAGGTTCTGTTTTGATCAGTTCTTTTTCTCTAGTTCATCTGCTTGAAATGGGTTTACCTTCTATTATCTTAGCTAACATTTTCGGTTTGGTTATGTTTTGATCATTTCCTCCCCTTGTTTAGGTTATGTTTTGATCAGTTCCTTTTCTCTAGTTTATCAATTTGTATTGGGTTTACCTTCTGTTAGCTTAGCTAACATTTCCGGTTAGGTTATATTTTGATCATTTCCTCCCCCTGTTTAGGTTCTGTTTTGTTCAGTTCCTTTTCTCTGGTTTATCTGTTTGGATCAGGCTTACCTTCTGTTAGCTTAGCTAACATTTTCGGTTAAGTTATGTTTTGATCATTTCCTCCCCTTGTTTAGGTTCTATTTTGATCAGTTCCTTTTCTCTGGTTTATCTGTTTGGATCGGGTTTACCTTCTGTTAGGTTAGCTAACATTTCAGGTTAGGGTATGTTTTGATCACCCCTTGCTAGGTGAGGGTCTGTTTTGACCAGTCTCTTTGTATGCGTGTCTAACTCTATCCAGACATGCATATCTTTATCCCCAGTGAAGTCACCTTCTCTTGGTGTCCCTTTTGTTGGTAATTTCTCCTTCGCCCGGCTGGCTTCAGAGTGTAAATTTTATGGTTCTATTGAGTATTCAATCCTCTTTTACCATAATTTTTTGAAAGTCTATCACCAATCTCACTCTCTGGTTAAAGAAGATTGAATAGGGGCAGCTATTGCACCCCAAAAATTCCCCTCTTCATTTTAGTTACATGGCTTATGCTTCATCATATATATTCATGCATTTTCATGGTAAGGATTAGGGTATCTTGGTTCCTAAGTTCTTCTACAAGCTATAGAAGATGTTTGATTGGTCAAGTCAGTGCAAAAGAGGATCTCATATCTTCAATCTTTAAACTCTCTCAAGACTACAAAGGTTTCTTGTATTTCAATACATTTCATTTGTCCCATATGATCATTAGAAGTTGGAAATTTGCAAAGTTTGGAGAAGAATCACATTTCCACTGTTCATGTCTCAAGATCAAGGTTTTGATTTGTAGAAGAGTTTAAGGCTTGTAAAATACAAATGTGTGAAGTATTACCTTCTCATCATCATATAAGAAATATTTGTACAAATAATTTCTCAATTTGTCCACGAGAATTAGGGTTTTGAAGGTTGGTCATTGTCTCCTAACACAGAGGGTTAAAATTAGGGTTTTGATTTTAATCAGGAAATCTCTGACTTTTTGGGCAAGACTTAATTCCAAACCTATCTATATGTTAATAAACACTTATGATTGAAAGATTGGGTGCGAATTTTAAATGAAAGGAGTTCAATTGATCAAAAGGGGCTTAATGGTCATTTTGACCAAAAGTCAACCAAAGTCAAAGTTGACCAAGTGGACTTTTGGTCAACTATCAACTCAAGTACCCTATTTTCATATTTCATAATCATTGGTATCACAAGATCAATAGAAGAGGTCAAATTGGAGATAACTTGTTCAAGAAGTTATTTGGACATTTAGAAAAAGTTCTAAAGTCTCCATAGTACTGAACTTTGGACATCTATAACTTTCTCATTTTTTATCCAATGAAGACAAACTCTACATACTTAGAAAGCTCGAGGAAAAACCTAAAAGTTTGTCAATGTGTGTTCAAGTCCAAAAAATGAAGTATTTATGAGTTATTGAAGTTAGAGGTTCTGGCCACAAAAAGATGTCAAGTTGCCTTCTCTTTGGCAAGCCATGCACGTACTTCGATCAAACACGTGGCGAGCCAGATGTATGAGCTTATTTCTTAAAATATAAGCATCAATTTGGAAATCTAATAAGAGCATCTTATTGTTTTCCATGAGAGCTGATTACTAAAATTTGGATCACTCAAAATGGCCTAAGGTTGAGTAAGATATGGGCTCTTGAAGTTGGTACCATGAATTGATCAAGCATGCCACCATGCAGGCCCATGCATGCATGTGTAGTCTTCCTTACCCAACATTACTTTTTCTCAACTTCTCTCCATCATATCTCCATCATTTCAACTCCAAATTGAGAAATCCAAAGTACCATGATGATCTACATGGAAAGAGCTTTTCAAAGGCCTCTTAAACAAAGAAATCGCACAACTCAATTGGGGGATTTTTCAAGTGGAAACTGAGCTAGTCATGAATAAAATGTGCAGCATCTCAGTTTTTTCTATTTTTGCACATACTCTTAAGACACATGTTGTGAACGCTGGAACTCTCTTTCTTCTCCTTATATGTGTCCTAAACGACTGCAAGCTTGAAGATTGAAAGCTCAAAACGCAGCAATTCATGATTTACCTCCAACGGCTCTAAAACTACAAAAGACTGTCATGCCCCTATGCAAAACTTCTTCAAAATACTTCATTGCTCTATATAAGCTCCTCTTCATTCACATTTAAAAAAGGCTCGTAAAACACATACAAGAGCTCTGAAAATTCTCCTCGAAGTTCATTTCCTTTCCAAAAACAGATTCTATCTTCTTTAAGATTTCTCTCAAAAGCTTCGCTCAAAACTGTAATCCCTACATAGCTACTTTACATTTGAAGTAAGAGAGAAAGGTTCATCGGATCTTCTTGCAATTTCAGAGGCCTAGAGTGAATTTATTTTTCACTCATTCAAGGTAAGTAATTCATGAACTTCAATATGAATTCGTACTTGCATTTCAAGATGTAGATTATGTATGATAGCGTAGCTGTCTAGATCTTAGATCTGATGAGTGTTCGCATCTATTTTGAAGCTTGAATCGTACTCTGCAACTCATGTTCAAACTGCTTGATACAGTGATTTCATGACCAATTTTATTTTTGATCTTGGAATAATTGAAGAAACTAATAGTATAATCTTATTCCTTGTAATTTTCTGATGAACTTTGATGTTTGGATCTTTGAATTTGCTGGAGAAACAAGAGAGATTGATGGATCTGAAATAGCTTAGTTCAAATCTGATTTTACATGTTCATGATATGTTGATTTCAGTGATTTTTATGCACGTTTTTCTCTTTGATTCGTACATCATTTTTGAAAATCTTTGATACTACGTTGATTTACTCAATGAGATCTTTATTTTGATCACAATTGCATGCATTTTCATCAAGAATTGAAAGAGAAATCGTGATCTGAAATAAGCATAAAAAACTAGTTGGAGTGTGTTAGGGCATGGCTTGAGCTCAGAACCGATTACATGGCGCGTGCTAATTAAACATGATTTTAATTTCTTTTACAACGCGTTTTGGTTTTAACAGGTGTAATTGATTTTATTTTATTTTTTGAATTTTTAATCAATTTTTATTTGTTTTCTTATTTTTGTTTTAATATTTTTCTCTTATTCAAAAATTACCAAAAAAATATATTAGGCTTCTTTTTTAGTATATTTTCATTTTCTGAATTTTATTTCCTTTTATCTTGTTTTTCTTAGAATTAAATAATTTAAATAATTTAATTAGGGTTTTCTTCTTCATTAAAGTTTCAGAATTTTATTTTTCAGCTTTTATTAATCAAAAAATTATCAAAAAAGTTTATTAGGTGCAAGTTTGAATATATTTCATGAAAATATATTTTTTTATTTTACAAAAAATTCTAAATAATAAAATAAAACTAATCCTTGATAATATCTTTTTCTTTACTTTTTTGGTCACATTGTGTAAATAGTTTTTGTTTGATATTTTCCTTTGGTACTAAAATTTCATAAAAAATATCTTACTGATTTTTAGCCATTAGTATAATTTTCTATGATTTTTAATTGAATTTACAATCCAATTTTCTTTTATTTCTAAATTTTAGAAATGAATTTTGGTTTTTGACCTTTCTTCTTGCTTTTAGGTCTTAAGAAACATTTTAAAAACTAATTTATTTTACTTGTGAAAATCAAAGAAATATGTTTAATTTCCTCAGATGAATTAAAATAAAAAATAATTTTTTTTAGATTTTAACTTTTAATTTTACATTTTTTTCAAATATTATACTAAAACTCCCTAGTTTGACTCATTTATTAACTAGTCTTGGAAATTCCTAATCATTTCTAATCCCTCAAATTAATCCAAAGAATATTATTAATCATGTTTCTTACTTTTACAAGCCTTTGGAATGTTAGGTTTTAATTAGCTCAATTTTATAAATTTTTCTTCTATTTTTAAGCTAATCTTGTTTAAGAAGCATATTGGGGTTTTTACTTTGACCAAATATTTGTGTTTGTGCACATAGTTTAGGATTTAATTCTATCTTTCTTCATTCTCATTCCTATAACACCTTTCTTTCCCATTCAACCTTGAGTACTTCTTATCCACCTCTCTTGGTGTGTTTAAGACTTCCATTCTATATTTTGTTTGATAATGTTGATTGATTTGAAGCTTGGTCATCTCTTTTTCCTTTTAGACCCACCTTTTGTATGCTCCCCATAGGATCTCCAAAAAAATATTTCCTAAACTTTGAGTTGGATATACCTTAGGCTTATACCAATGTATGCTAACATTAGGTAGATATTCCCCATTTTATCCTCAACTATAAGACCAATAATGCATGACAACTCTAGGGTTATTTTGCTAGTCTCCCCCTTAGACTTTTTCTTTTTCTTTTTCTTTTTTCATTTGTATTAGAACACAACTTCTTTTTTCTGGAAAAATTCAAAATACTTAAAAATTACTGATAAGAGTCATACATTTGTTAAGCATGGGAGATGATAAGTGGGTTTCTTATTGATATTATTGTTCTTCCATTCTAAATCTTGGTGTGGTTCAAGTCTCAAAGACTTATTTCATGAATAAGTGGAGAAATGGTTAATATCTCTCTCTTGAGATCAACTAGCTGTCATCTGCAACAAAAACACCAACTAATGCAAACTCTTTTTACCTTCGGGATTTTCTTTCAAACTCTTTTCAAAAGATTATGGTAATTCACTTCTGTGTTGTCGCGTAAGTTTCCAAAGGTCAAGTTGTGGCAGAAGGCGAAATTAATATCGTTCATTAAAAAACACAAAACAAAATTTTTTAAGCCTAACTACGGCTGCTCTGATTTCTTAAAAGGGATACGTAGGCATCGAGGTAGGGCCCGAATAAGCACAACTTTTATTTTCCCCATATTATTTTCTCTTTTCTTTTGCATGTATTCCTTGTACAACTTAGATATAAATTTGAACACACCCATTATATTAGAACAACAAGAATGGATACCGTAGAGTACTACGGGAGTTCGGGGTGCTAATACCTTTCCCTCGCGTAACAGACCCCCTTACCTGATATCTCAGTCATTTAATTGTGATTTCACCCTTCTCAGGTTTACTCGATGTTTAACTTTCCCTTCCTATGGGATAAAAAATGTTCGATGGCGACTTCATTGATTTCATTATCAGTTGATTGTTCAGCCAATTATTTCAAAGGTTAGAAAAAAAGTTTTTGATCCTATCCCAATGAGTTATGCATAATTGTTTCTGGCTTTGATTCAAAAGAAATTGGTATAGACTAGGCCTCCCCCTGCTATACGTTCAACTTTATCATGGTATTATAAGCCGGATAAGACTTGTGCTTTTCATCAAGGAGCCCCCGGGCACAACATTCAAAACTGTTATCCATTGAAGTATGAAGTACAAAAAATGGTAAGATCTGGTATCCTATCTTTTAAAGATGCTGGTCCCAATGTGAAGGATAATCCACTACCCAAATATGAAGGTGGAAGTGCTATGAATATGGTTGCTGGTTGTCCTGGGGACTTCAGGATTTTTGATATCAATTTGGTCAGAGGTGATTTAGTGAAGATGCATGTTGATCTCTGTGAGTTCAGCTATTATACACACGATTATGCGGGTTATAGTATTTTCAGTTCAGATATCCATGGATGTGATAAAGTGAGGGCTGATCTATAAGAGATGATGGATGAAGGTCTTATCCGCATAATCAGACCAAAGGCTGATCTTTATGGATGTGTCGGTGAGTTTCAGATTCTTGATGTGAATTACATGAATGATGATCTGGTACAGCTGCACGACACATTGTCACATGGATGGCCAGGAGGTACATCATTATGGGTCCTATCAGATCTGTTGTAGGGATTCTCGTGGTTGTTATATTGTAAGAAGAGGTGTTCAATTTTTGCTAGATAATGGTACTATCAGGGTCATAGGAAACATAGATGATTATAATGGGGTTAATATGACCGAAGACTACTCAGTTGAGGCTATGTCTGATGATGAGTATGTTTCTGCTAGTGAGTTCTTTTCTTCTGATAAAAGTATGTTTTCTGACAATGATTATGTGATTCCTGAGTATTCAGAAGAAGTAGGGGTGAATGTCATTGTGTTATATTTTGGTGTTTCCGCTCCTGTAGAAATTGTGTCTCACAACAAGCTTGTCATTGCTTCCGTAGTTATTTGTATGCCTGGTCCAGTCCCATATGAATCAGATAAAGTTGTGCCTTATAAGTACAACACAACTATCCTGGAGGATGGTGTGGAAATTCCTATCCAACCTTTGTCCCATGTTGAGAATATTGCTGAAGCTAGTGGGTAACTCGCAGTGGTCGTGTCTTCGCCACTACCTTTCGAGGAGATGTTAATTTTGGTAAGAAGATGATTGAGAATGTTGAACCTAAGAAAGTGGTAGGAGAATCTAGTGGCGCCGCCTTAGAAAAGGATGTTGATGATTTGTTAAAAATCATCAAGATGAGTGATTTCAAGATTGTGGATCAGCTGTTGCAAACTCCATCTAAGATTTCCATTTTAGCCTTGTTGATGAACTTTTCTGCTCATCAGGAATCTCTGATGAGGGTGTTGGATCCAGATTTTGTTGAAAGTGATATGTCTTTGGATCCGTTCAGTGGTGTTGTGGGGAATATTACATCTTGTAACAAACTGAGCTTTTGTGATGACGAGTTTTCTGATGAAGAAAGAAACCATAACCTGGCTCTGCATATATCTATGAATTGTGAGAATGACTCTTTATCCAATGTGCTGATAGAAAATGGATCTGCTTTGAATGTCAAACCAAGAAGCACTCTCATGAAGCTTAAGTACCAGGGAACTCCCATGGGCCCAAGTGGCATTATAATGAAAGCTTTTGATGGTTCAAGAAAATTTGTCATTCGAGAGGTGGATTTACCTATTCAAACAGGTCCGCATTTATTTCAAATTACCTTTCAGGTTATGGATATTGTCCCAGCCTATAGCTGTTTATTAGGACGATCGTGGATCCATGAAGCGGGAGTTTTTACTTCAACCTTGCATCAGAAGCTGAAATTTGTTCGTGAAAGAAAGATAGTCATTGTGAATGGTGAGCAAGCTCTGTTGATATCTCATTTGTCTTCCTTTAGCATTATAGAAGCTGATAAATCCTGTTATATGGTGGGAGAACTTACTTTACTGGTTTTTCTTTTTATTGTAAATGTTGCGGTTAGCAAGAGTCTCCACCGACTTTTCTTTTATCCAACAAAGGAAAGGGTGAAAAGAACAGGAAAGGCCTTTCAGGATTATTTTCTGAGTAAGGGGGTAGGTTATGGAAAGGGAATGTGTTAGCACCATTTCCATCTGTAATTATCTACGGGCTCTTAGTTGCTAGCTCATTTTGAAAATGCTTTTTTGTGTAAGTGTGTTTTGAAGATATTTTGAAAAGACGCCTTAGTGCGGCGAACTTTGTAATGTTTCTCGTTTCGGCGAGAACGTATACAAAGTGTTTTTTGTCTTTGAAAATATTTAGAAAAGAGTTTGTGTATGTGTGAAAAAAATTGTTTTTGATTGTTTTTATGAGCAAGAAACTAGGAGCTATCTATCTACTTGAAAGGTTTGTTCTTTTCCTCTTATCCTTTAGACAGTGCTATCCTACTATTAGTGAGTAGGTAGCCCTATCGTTAGACTTTTGAGGGACGGACGAGGGTCATCGTACAATCACGAAAGCAACTAGTAAGATACTTTAGTAATTACCCTAAGGTTTTAAGATCATATGCCGAGGCAACATCGAAAGGGTCATCAAAGGACTTATGATCTTTAAACCAAAGGGTCACCACTAAAATACAATAGGTTTGGGATAGCCATGCAACCTGTAGCAAGTGAATTTTAAATGACCTAACCTTCCACAACAGTAGAATCTCCATTGTTGATTTCTCCCTCCAATTCTTCATTCTTCATGGATTGATTGACATATCCAATTCTTTCCAACCTTAATAATATTATCAAGCATATCATAACTATTGTTGAGCATTCTTACATACTTGATCATGTTATCAAGTTGTGACTTGAGCAAAAGAACTTTATCTTGTAACTTAGCTATCACATATATGTGCTCTATTTTTCAGCTTCTAGACCAGAGATAACAAACAATTGCTCTTCTTTTTCTGCCTCCAGTTGAGCAATAATGTTTTCTTACCTTTTTATCAATTGAACCCCCTATTTATTTTTGAGGCACGCCTCTTGATAAAAGGTGACAAGATCTTTAGTTGTTAGGTCTCCAATAATTGTTTCATTATCTAAATCACACATTCCAGACAATGCAAATACTTGCTTAACAAACTCCTCTGAACTATCATTGTTAGAGTTTTCTTCTGACCAGGACACAACCAGACCTTTCTTCTGCTTCTTTAGATAGGTGGGGCACTATGGTCTAATGTGACCAAATCCTTCACATTCAAAACACTAAAATACTTTTCCTCCAGAATCTTGATTTTTGGAGATGTCGGGTGACTTGTCTTTGACATTTGATCTTGACTTCCAATCAATTTTCTTCAACAATTTGTTGAATTGTTTTCCAAGTAACACAATGGCATTTGACACCCCTTCTTTAGTATCCATATCATGCTTATATTTTGGATCATCAGTGTTGGAGACAAAAGATACGCTCTTCTTCTTTTCATACTTTTCATTGATCCTTAACTCAAAGATCTGTAGGGATCCTATGAGCTCATCAACTTTCATGTTGTTTATGACTTGAGATTCTTCAATGGTAGTCACCTTCATGTCAAACCTCTTTGGAAGAGATATGAGAATCTTTCTCACCAGCTTTTCTTCAAACATCTTCTTCCCCAGGGCACTTGAGGCATTGGCTATATCAATAATATTCAAGTGAAAATCATGAATACTTTCATCCTCTTTGTCATTGTGAAAAATCGAGGAGATCGAGCTATTGAGGAACTTGACTCACAAAAGACTTAAGAAGTCACCACCGAACTTTATTGTTTCCAAGGAAAAGGGAAAAGATCGAAATGCTATTGTTTAACATGCAATGAAAGAAGTTAAGACTAAAAGCAAAGAATAAGGAAGAGATCCAAGGTACAGAGGTTGGTTATATAAAGGGAAGGTATTAGAATCCTATGTATCTATAGTACTCTAAAGGAACCATTTATAATATATATTTTTTGGTTAAAATTGATTGTTTGTTAAATGAGCGTAGTGATGGAAAAAGAAGTGTATTTTAGGATATTTTTGTTTGGAAAGACATAGTCTTATACCTACATACAAATTAAGGATCAAAGCCTCGTAGTTCGTGGTAAAAATAACAAAATGGTTTGCTGTGGTTGATTTTAGGAGAAAAACTATTTCATCATCTTTTAGAGAGAAAGCTAAACTAATACCACCACAAGTATGAGAAGATGGATCTGGAATGATCATGAAGGAAGGGCTACTAACTTGGATATAAATATCAAGAAGTTGCCAACTAACGTCTTCATGTGAAAAGAATCATATTTACTTCAACAATTACTACGGGGATAGGAGAATCATATCTCAACTTATAAAGAGGACTTATATCTAATCTCTTTGAGAAAATGTTTTAAATTGAAAAGCCAAGTGGAAAAAATATTTGAGTGAGGTTAAGTCACTTTTAGTCTTTTGAAATTGTTTTGATAGATTTAAGTATATTGAAGAATTTAATTAAAAAGAAAGTTTGGAAATGAAATGACACAAGGTCAAGGTTTTATATGAAATTGGTGAAATTTGAAAATTATTTTTAGGGTTAAAAGGTTTTTAGTGTACAAGAAGATACACGGGGTGATTATTCACAAAGGTTTTATACAAATGGGATTGCACATGCTTATGACTATAAAGTCAACAGTACTATCATTTTCCTTGGATTTTTGGGAGCACAAGTATTTAAGTATTAATCACTAACATAAAAAAACACATACATCATAAGTGTTTAAGCATAAAGGGGGAGGTTAGCATGTTTATCAAGTAAAAGTTGTGATAAAGATAGAATAAACAACAAGTAAATAAACAAGCATGGTTTCACTTTGGTTTAAAAGAGTTTATGAAGGAGATACATCCTTAAAGGGGAAGTAAACTCAAGGCACATGGATAAACACTCAAGAGGATAAGTCATGAATCTTGGATTAGGATTTTTGAACAAGTTATGGCTTATCATCAAAAAGTTAAGTCCTAAACCTAATAAAAAAATCTACTTCTTCATGGTACAAATGTACACAAGGGTCATGTTATCAAACAACATTCATTAAAGACATGACATGGTCATCCAAAAATATTTTAATTGAGAAATCAACAAGGGACCAATGAAAAAAGTCTTTTAAGACTATAAAAAAGGACTAATTTTGAATTAAATGAAAAAAAGGTTAAATAAATAACATTTTTGGGATTTTATTCTTATATTTGTAAAATAGAGGTAATAAACTAAGATTATGCAAAAAATTGGCTCGAAAAGGATTAATTTGATTGGTGAGAAAATTAAATGAAAATTGCAAAAAGAAGTGAAAAATATTTAAGAAAACAAGTTATAAAAATAGGGGTGGGCACTAGTAGGTTCGAACTCATTCCATATAGGTCATATGCGTGCGCTTCTTGCCACTGAGCTGGCTGTTTCATCTGGTTACAAAAAAATACCATTAAATATATTATAAACTTGTTTTTTTTTGAAAAATTGAATATGAACTTCATCTTCTTTGCACTGACAACATCATCAACACCATTTTTGAATTTGTAAAACCTTCAATTCTCAACCATTTTAAAAACTGTAAACACCAACGTTGCTTGAAATTTAAACACGATTTCAACCATGCTAACTATTTTAACTCAGTACCAAAATAAAACTCTAATGGTTCAGAGACACAATTCACACCACACAAGCAATATAAATGAGAATTAAGTACATGGTTAGCTTCAGGACAATCATATCTACATTTTATCTTTTGAAATCAAACACAAATGACGCATATATATGGATATCACAGTTTGAGAATTTTACCAAATTGGAGAAAGTACAATGCTTCTATGGCTTTTCAGTATAAATTGGTGATGGATTAAGCTTGTTAAGACCGCAAGGAGCCTATTCCGATTCTTACTTTATGCTGAAAGTTGCTGAATCATTCCAACCAAGTCAAATTGCAAGCTTCGGTTATGGAATTTGGATGATGATGATGATGTTACAGAAGTGTAACAGGGGTTTGGATAAGTTCTATATGATGATTATAAGGTGTTAGAATGGTTAACTTGCAAAGATATGGAAAGGGTTATGAATTTCGAAGAAATGGTGTTTTTGGAGCTTTAATGGAATTTTGGAGTAATTTCCGAATTTGAGAAAGTATGAGGGTGTTTTGGAGTTGTGAATTGGTTGTTTTTAAGTGTATAAATTATCTCTATTTATAGAGAAACATTGGGGTTTGAAACTGATCAGTTTGAAGCACAAAGTTTGTGAAACTTAGTTGAGAAGAAATCTTGCAAATCCATGGTTTCAAGGTCAAGTACAAGGAAAGGCTGGTGAAGAGACATTGTTTCCTTGATTCATGGTGGAGTGTGATCAGAAGAGAGCTGTGGTATGGGCTCAATACATGATTTATACATAAAGCTTACTTTTCAAGAATGGTATTGGTAATTTTCTTCCAAAAATGGCAAGTTAAATGGATAATAGGTTTTATCATTTGGATAATGGCTTGAAAGCTTGTGTACTCTTCTGATTTTGGAGAGATTTAGAGGTATTGTGGCCTACAAAGCAAGATTGTGTAGCATAGCATAGAGGTTTGGTCTTTAGGTCATCACAAAAGTGACTTGTAAGCATCTTTGACCAACCCACTTCATAAATTTTAAACTTCCAACTCAAGAAAGATACATTCATGCTCTTGGACATTTTGGAAAGCTTGAAACATTATCTACAACTTTCATGTTGAACACTTTTATTGAATCAATCTAGATCTAGTGAAATTTGGCCATGAAGTTAGTCACTTTTTAGGTCAAAAATTGTTTGATATTTTTTTCCAAGTGTTGGCAGAAGTTCACATGCCCATAACTCTTGATTTGAGCATTTTTTGGAGATCAACCCTAAAATATAAAGTTGCATAACTTTTAATTCCCTACAACTTTTATGTTGAAAGTTTTCTTTGAATTAGCTTGGATCTTGGTGAAACTAGCTTATGAAGTTAGGGTTATTTTGAGTACAAAACACTTGAAAACTTCTAAGTGTTTAAAAGTCTTCCTCTTTGACTTTTGTTGACTTTCTTGATTCTCTTGATTCTTGATGCACAAGTTTGATAATTTTGAGTTCTTTGATGATCCTTGATCCTTGATGTCCAAAGTTGACCAAAAAGTCCAAGTTTGACTTTTGTGTGATAGTTGACTTTTCATCAGTTGATTCCAATTCTTTCACTATCAGCCAATCGTATCTTTGGAAATGTCTTGAGCCATATAATTAGGTTAAGATGGTGAATTTTAGTTCTTTGAATCATGCTGCAAGCCATTAGGTCAAGCACTGAGACAAAAAGTCAATGATCCACTTTAATCAAAACCCTAATTTGATCAAGACTTGTATTGATGAAGCTTTCTTGATTCAAAATCCTGTTTGACACAAAGAGCAAACACAAGCTATTTTTGTATTTTGTTAGATTTGTAATGATGCATATGAGGTGGTATCTTATGTCAAAAATTAAGTTATAATAGATGCCCATATTTAAGTTTCTTCTATCTAGATATGTGAATATCAAAGTCTTCGTCTCGACGCGGTGAGAGTTACTTAAACATAAAAATGTACAATTTTTGGCTCTAAGGTGCCAAAAAATACATGCTTAAATACGGACAAGAAAGAATAAGAAATCCTCTAAAGTATGATAAAACCTCACTGGGAAAAAAGGAAAATAAGAAGTTCTAGAAAAGACCGGGTCCACTAGGGAGAGATTGATTCAACTCAGCGAAAGAAAAGAGAACTCAACCCTTTTGGGAAAAAACCCAAAGAAAAGGAAAAGAGGAACATGATAAGGCCATCTCAAAAGAAACAAAAAGCTTCCCCATGATAAACGGGTCTCAGCTTCTTCCTTTTTTAATCAAGCCATCCACTCGAAAATGATAACAATAAGCTTCCCCATGACGAACCGGTCTCAGATTCTTCTTTAATCAAGTCTTCCACTTGAAAATGATAACAATATTCCCCATAACGAATGGGTCTCAGCTTCTTTTTTAATCAAGTCTTCCACTTGAAAATGATAACAATAAGCTTCCCCACGACGGACGAGTCTTAGTTTATTCTTTGATTAAGTTATCCACTTAAAAATGATAACAATAAGCTTCCCAACAACGAACGGGTCTCAGCTTCTTCTTTAATCAAGTATTCCACTTGAAAAGGGTAGTAATAAACCTCCCCACGAAGAACAGGTCTCAGTTTATTCTTTGATCAAGTTATCCACTTGAAAATGATAACAATAAACTTCCCTATGATGAACGGGTCTCAACTTCTTCTTTGATCAAGTCTTCCACTTGAAAAAGGGTAGCAATAAACCTCCCCATGATGAATGAGTCTCAATTTATTCTTTGATCAAGTTATCCACTTGAAAATGATAAGATAAGCTTCCCCACAATGAACAGGTCTCAGCTTCTTCTTTGACCAAGTCTTCTACTTGATATGGGTAGCAATAAACCTTCCAATGGTGAACGGGTCTCAGTTTATTCTTTAATCAACTCACCCACTTGAAAATGATAACAATACGCTTCCCCATGATGAATGGGTCTCAGCTTCTTCTTTGATCAAGTCTTCCACTTGAAAAGGGTAGCAATAAACCTCCCCACGAAGAACATGTCTCAATTTATTCTTTGATTAAGTTATCCACTTGAAAATGATAACAATAAGCTTCCCCACAACAAACGGGTCTCGAATTCTTCTTTAATAAAGTCTTCCACTTGAAAATGATAACAATAAGCTTCCCCATGATATTGCAACTGGTTTTAAATATAGATTCGCCACCCTTAATAGAGATTCTAGGTTTTTGGACTCGGTCTTAGACGAAGGGAAGGTGTTAGGCACCCCTCATCTACCTTGTTCACAAGGATAATAGGGTTAGAAGCGCGATTTTTTGGAAAAAGGGTTTTAATATTTTATTAGGGGAGCTCGCCACGGTTTTAGTTGTATGCCTATGTATCCTCTTGGGAGGAATCAAAGTCCCAATTCGTAGTTTGCAAGTTTGTATTTTTTTATGGAATACGCAGATACTTTAATTCCCCTTGTACTTAGTCCAGGTGTGTGAATAGCAGAGATATTGGACCAAATGCACAGTTAATTAAAATTTTCTTCGTACTCCTTTTTGAAATATAATTGTTTGAATTAATTTATTTACGAAAAATATTTGGTGTTTGGTTGAATATTTTTTAAGTATTAATTATTGAAAATATCTTATTTAAATGCATGATTAAAAGAAATAATTTAATGCAATAAATAAAATATATTTGAATGTGTTTAGAAATAGTATTATTTGATTTTATAATAATAAATATATTAAAATTATAAATATATATGGAAAGTAATAAAGAAAATTAAATAAAATGTATGGGGGTGTGAATACAGTTTAGAAGTAAAACTGGGAGGTGTTAACATTATGGGCCTGAATTTAGATATTGACTTAAGGCCCAAAAGACAGGGGGTGTATTTTTACACAAGTACAATTGGACTTTTTAATGCCCCATATAGTTTCCATGGATAATATTGGACTTTCAAGCATCAGGTCGAAAGATGGAATTTCTGAATCTTCGAAAGGAGGAAGAGGAAACTGTCGAAAGGGAAAAGCAGATAAAAGAAAAAAATGTGCAGCTACAGATAACTATGTCGAATTCAAAATTTGGTTCAGGCTATTCGAACCACATGACTGATTGAAAGGGTCGGTTGGCAGATTTTTGACAAATCGAAGAAGAGAAAGCTTGCTTCGATCCCCAAGCTTCGACTGGGAAATGGCTTACTTCGAAGCAACCTACTTCAATCCACCTCTAAACCCTTCAACACAAGTAGTTTTGAAACTATGGATTACAAGTCTATTTTCATGCTTGCTTCGATCCACAAGATTCGACTCGGCAATGGCTTCCTTCAAAGCAACCTGCTTCGATCCACCTCTAAACCCTTCGATACACATAGTTTCAACACTATGGATAACAAGTCTATTTTCATGCTTGCTTCGATCCACAAGCTTCGACTGGGCAATGGATTCCTTTGAGCAACTTACTTCGATCCACCTCTAAACCCTTTGACACACATAGTTTCGACATTATAGATTATAAGTCTATTTTCATGCTTGCTTCGATCCACAAGCTTCGAATGGGAAATGGCTTCCTTCGAGCAACTTGCTTCGACCCACCTCTAAACCCATCGACACACATAGTTTCGACATTATGGATTACAATTCTATCTGCATGCTTGCTTCGATCCCCAAGCTTCGACTGGGTAATGGCTTCCTTCGAAGCAACTTGCTTCAATCTACAAGGATAGTTGGTTGTGGCATTTAAAGTTTGGACATTTGAACTTTCGACCACTTAATCAACTGATGGTTACTGGTAGGAAAGCAATCCAGAAATTATTTCATTTTGACTATACCAATGAGATCATCTTGCATACTCGAAGTGGTACATTAAGAGGAATATGGTCCATTCGAAGAACACATAATTGGTGGAAACAATATTGTTTTGTCTGTTGATGAGTTTGGTCGAAGGTTGTGGACCTACGTGATCAAAACAAAAGGACAAAGTAAGTGGTACATTAAGAGGAATATGGTCCATTCGAAGAACATATAATTGGTGGAAATAAATATTGTTTTTTCTATTGAAGAGTTTGGTCGAAGGTTGTGGGCCTACGTGATCAAAAGGAAAGGATAAAGTAAGTGGTACATGTGGTCCATTCGAAGAACATACATTTATTGGAAATAAATATTGTTTTGTCTATTGATGAGTTTGGTCGAAGGTTTGTGGATCTATATGATTAAAACGAAAGGGAGAAGTATTCAAGATGCTTGCTGAACAAAGTCCTATATTCTACCAAGCCCAAGCTTGTTGTACTTTCAACATAATAACCTAAAACTATGTCAAAAAGCAGTCTGCTGCACTGCTATGAAACAACCCTGCACCAAGCTGCTACAACACTCCAAAACTGCTGCAAGAGATGCACCTCGAAAGCTATGAAAAGAACATACCCAAACTATTCAAATTTTATTTGTTTTCCCCCCAAAACCCCAATAAGACTCTTCTATAAATAAGTTTTTTCACAACACACAAAGAGAGGATTTTGGAGAAGGAAAAAGGAGAATAAAAAAATAGAGAGGAGAGAACATTAAGACTGAAGCTTTAAAACACTCTTAAACCCATAACCAAAAACAACACCTCTATTTCTTTTCTTCGAATTCAAGAACATTCAAGGCAGCAACTCAAGTTTGAATCACACATTCCAGCTTGAAGGTAAGTCTTCTTCACTTTAAACATTTCGTTTCAAGCATCATTGATGATTCATCTTCGAAGATAACATGTAATAATCGTTTCCTTCGAAACTCCCCTTTTGTTTGTTTTCCTTTCTTGTCAATTATATGTTAAGAACTAATCTGTATAGACCATAAAAACAATGTTGGAGTGAGAAATAATAGCATGGTTCGACACAAATCCTTAGGCTTCGATCCTTACTGTCTCACAGGCCCAAACATAAGGAAAAAAGGGTGTGTGATTTGACACATAACTTTATGCTTCGATTCACACTGAGTTACAGAGTCAACTTTATGCTTCAATTCACACTGAGTTACAGGGTCAACTTTATGCTTCGGTTCACACTGAGCTACTGGGTCGAAAGAAGGTTATATTCAATGCATATAAGCATGCTTCAAAATATGCTTCAACACATGCTGTCGAAAGATTTGTTTTTTCTCTCTTTTGCTTTTTTTTTCCTTTTTATATTTTCATATTTATTTTAATTAACCAAAAGCCTTCCATAAAAAAACTAAAAAAAGATTTCTTGATTAATTTGATTTCCTTTTAACTTAGGATTAATTTTCCTATTTTTTATTAATCATATCCCTTTAGGTTAATTAGGTCAAAACAATTTTCCTAACAAAAATCCAAAGCAAAATCCATTTCTTTTTATATTCCTTGTACATTATATTCATATCATTTCTTGTACATTTATTCAATACGGTTGTAATAGAAAATTAGGTTTAATTTCTTGCAATCCCCATTTGAACATTTGTATCCCCCATCCCCTAATGATGTAATAGCTTAGGATTTTAATTTCTGCAATTTAATGCTTTAATATAAATTGTTAGTAGGGTATGTATGGCAAGATAAAATCAACCGTTAAAATAGTCATGTCCCTCAAATATGGGTGTTTTAGCAAAGACCCTCGATAAAAAAGATCGTAGTCCCTCGATGTCCCTCGATGTTGCCTCCGGTAAATGATCTAGTCCCTTACGAAAATTGCTAAAATGTCTCATAAGTTGCCTTCTATGACTATACGATGACCCACACCTGTCCCTTCACATCCAACTATGGGACTTCTTACCAAATCAATGGTAAGATAGCAACATCTAAAGGAGGAGGAAAAGAACATCGACCTTTTGAGTAGGTAGGACGCTCGTAGTTGCTTGCTTGCAAACGAAAACCATTTCCACACTTACACTTTCAAAACATCTTCAAAAACAAAAATATCTTTGAAATGTTTTCAAAACTAACACTTTGTATACATTCTTATAGAGACGAGAATCATTATAAAGTTTGCCGAAACAAATGCATTTTCAAAATACTTTCAAACTTACACCCATCATAAAATACCTTTTCAAACAAAGCATTTTCAAATGATCTAGCAAGCAACTAAGAGCCCGTAGATAACTACGGATGAAAAGGGTGCTAACACCTTCCCTTTTCATAACCTACCTGTTGTACCCCAAAATTTTCCCTCTCATTTCTCAAAGATTCTCTCACGAGATCTTCTATGACGTCAAGTTTTGCAGCACTGATACATCAATTTAGGCTTGGAATTGGCCCAAGGGCAAAATGGTCAATTGTATACTGAAAAGTCAAACTTTGACTTTTTGGTCAAAATCATTCCAAAGATAAAATTTCATCAAGACATTTAAGAATATCAAGTTTGATCATGAAGAAGTCAAGAAAGTCAAAAGTCAACTTGAAAAGTCAAGATTTCCAAGACTTAGAAATTTTCTAAGTGTGTTTATACATGATAATTTCATCACTTCATGCCATTCTTTCATCATGATGCAAGATGATTCAAAAGAAACTTTCAACATGAAAGTTGTAGACCTCCATGATATCTACAACATTTCTTTACACAACTTCTCCTAAATATGTTTGCATCTCAAGTTATAAATTCATGAAGTCATGGCATTTTTTAATGAACACTTAGAGAAATTTTCAGCAGTTTTGGTCAGGTTTTTATCCCAACTTCTTGGCCAATTTTCATCAAGTTCCAGTTTGATTTAACAAAAGTGGTCAACATGAAAGTTGTAGAGGGTGTTTCCAGCTTTCCAAAACATCCAAGAGCATGGATTTATCATACTTGAGATAGGAGATTCAAGGGCTTGAAGTTGGGCATCCATCCTTGAATTGCAAGTCATTCTATTGAAGAACACATAACAAAACCCTTATGCTATGCTTCATAATCTTATGATGCATACCTTCTTGATTGAAAATCTCTACATAATTAAATATTTACACAAGAGCTTGAGCTATTACCCAAGTGTTTGAGCCGTTGCCCAAATGATCTTTCCATTTATGGCATAAAGGCACCATTGCTACTCTTGAAAAGCAAGCCTTTTGGTACAAAGTTTATCTTAAGCCCATACCTTCTTGTTGTTGATTATACTCCACCATAAATCATGGGAAGTAGCTCCTCTATACCAATAACTTTGGTACTTCATCTTGGGACTATGGAGTACTTGACATAGTTTGATCTTTGTAATCCAACCAAACCATAACATGCTGTCTTGCAAACCTAATTAGCTCATATGCACATACCCCTTGCCTATAAATAGAAGAAGCATTTGCAAGAGAGAGAGAGGTTAGAAAAAAAATAGAGAGAAAGGTTAGAGAAAAAGAGAGATAAAGACCAGAAAAATAAAAGGAGAAACCAACACTCAAAATCATTTTTGCTGTAAAAAACCAGATTTGTTCACAAAACTTCCATTTTTGAGCTTTGAAGTCCAAATCTTTGAATCTTATACCTTGCAAGTTTTCTCCAAACAAACCATTCAAACACTTCACATACATCATATAGAAGTTATTCAAACATAATAATAACTTCTATAACATCACTATCACCATCTTCCAAACTCAAAAACATACATTGCAACTTGACTTGGTTGGAGCGGTTCAACCATTTTTAGTACAAAAGGAAGGTTGAAGTTACTTCAAGAAGGTTCAAAGGAGATCGATCAATCACCACTTTACACTCGGAAACATCCGTACATGTTCTAAATCTTCCGCTTCGAGAGGTAAACTTTCTCAAACTGTGATATAATTGTTCATACATCATTTGCTTTTATGCTCAAAAGATATAACAAGACAAATCAAAGAGAAAAAACTAACAAAAAGCCAGACCAGAAGCTAAAACGGGTGCCTGTGTCACACGACACGTCCCGTGTAAGCTTATTTTGGTTGAAAAAACATGATAATATGCAGGGACAGAGGCTGACACAGGTGTCCGTGTCAAACGACACTGCCCGTGTCAATGTTACTGGTGCGTACATGAGCAGAAAAAGATGAACAGGGGCTGACACGGGCGCCCGTGTCATGTGACACGGCCGTGTCACGTTGGCTGGGACCAAAAAAATGCATAAAAGTCATGGACAGGTCCTAACACGGGTGCCCGTGTCCCCTGACACAGCCCGTGTCAGCTCAGGCACCAATTTGTTTTTTTTTTTTGAGATTTTTTAGGTTATTTTGGACATATTGCATTGCTTGAAAATGACCTAACTTTATAAAACCTTTTTGTTCAAATGAAACCTCAAAAATTCTTTTCTAAACAATTAACTTAGACTTAGGTTTTTCTTCAATGAAATTAATTACAAAACCTTTTTCTATAAGAAAAACCTAAAAAGCAATTTCTCTCACTTTACATCTTCTTGCATATTTTATTATTTTTGCATTATAAATTATGTAATTGTCAAAGCCTTGTAATAATAATTAGGGTTTAATTTTCTTGAAATCCCCATTTGTAAATTTGTATACCCCATCCCCATAATGACGTAATAGCATAGTAATTTTACTTTCCGCAATTTATCGCTTTCATATCAATGCTAGTAAATTAGGGTTTGTATGGAAAGATAAAATCAATGTTTAGAGAACCATAATTTAAGATAAGCAATGCATGTAAATCAAACACACTTGCACACTTGCACCCCTAGGATTAACTCCACTTGTTGCCTTACAAAAATGGCCATGTTATGCATGTGAGATATCTTAGCAAAAGCAAACAAAAATACAAGTTCATAGTCCCTCGATGACGCTATCAATGTTGCCTTTCAAAATGATCTTAGTCCCTAAAGAAAATGATAATATATCTTACAATATTGCTAATCATGGTTATACGATGACCCACGCCCGTCCCTTTTGCATCCAAAGACAGGGTTACTTACCAAATCAATGATAAGATAACAATGTCAAAGGAAAAAGGAAATGAACATGAAATACTTTTGAGTAGGTAGAACGTTCCTAGTTACTTGCTCAATTTCAAAACAAAAACATCCTTGCTATTTTCAAAAATAAACACCTACACTTTCAAACATCTTACAAACTTGAAAACATTTTCAAAAGATCAACACTTCGTATACATTCTTATGAACGAGAATCATTACAAAGTTTGCCTAAACGATGGAATATTTACATAATACTTTCAAAAACCCCACAAAGCACATTTTCAAACAAAAGCAAGTGATCTAGCAAGTAACTAAGAGCCCATGGAAAACCATGGATGAAAATGGTGCTAACACCTTCCCTTTTCATAATCTACCCCCCGAACTCAAGAAACAATCTCAAAGGTCTTTCCTGTGCTTTTTCACCTTTCCTTTTGGATAAAAGAAAAGTCGGTGGCGACTCTTGCTAATCGCAACATTTTGCGATAAAACGTGAAACAATCAAGTCAATTCTCCCACCGTATCACAGAACTGGCGACTCTGCTGGGGAGTTGACTAAAGAGTGGTTACCTTAGGGTTAGATCACATTTACTTGCTTTCTTTGTTTGATTTGTATGCTTTACATTAAGGTTCTCTGTTTGGGCTTGCTTTGATCCTCCACCCGGATCTGGGACACATATTTAGATAAGTAGCAATAGATTGTGGAAACTATACGACGTAGACCAATATGGTTGAAGCAATGGCTACGTTAGTGTGACACATTTGTGGGTACCGGTATCCCTCGTGGTGAATCGAGGAGAATACGGGGCCGCTGAGTGGCGTCATGAAACACTAACTGACTTTAGAACCCTAATTGAACATACTTGGCCATTAGGACGTAGTGAGATAACCAGTTTTGGTGTAGAGCTGAAAATTGGTTGATACTTGATACTACACTCATTGAGGCTGGACTTTTGGGATATCTCGGCTGCAAGAAAAGATTGATTGTGCTGAGACAACGCCTAAAAGAAAGGTCGGTGATATTGAGATCCTTTAGAACCCGATCACTATTACTAGGACAGGTTGAGCCGACTAAACTTCAAGAGGGTACTTACCTATAAAACCTCATGCAAGCCTAAAACATAGGGATTTGTTTGCTCTGTGTGTATATACTTACTTGTACATAAAATCATAAACATCATAAGCATCATACACATACTCACTAACCATTTCAAGGATTTGGAAATTTATCTTTGTTTTTGTTTTGTAGGTCATGAATTCCGGCCGAAGAAACACCATCTGAATCAACTTTGTAAAAGCACACCCTCAGCTTCAAGAGTTAGCCTCAAGGGTGCCCGGGGATTATCCTTTTACCAAGAAATATGGTTGACTCCTCAGTTTGGCTACATCCAACTTCCAAGAGGAGATGATGTGTGTGTTGTTCCAATTCTTTGATCCCGTACATCATTGTTTCACTTTCCTGGACTATCAGTTGGTACCTACACTGGAAGAGTTCTCTCTACTCTTAGGGGTGCCCATACTTGATCTGATACCGTTCATCGGTCTAGAAGGGATTCCAAAACCTGAAATCATCGCCGAAGCTTTGCATTTGAAAAGAGCTGACGTCATAACCAATTGGGAGACAAGAAGCGGGGTCAAAGGTTTCCTAGCCAAGTTTCTATTGGAGAAGGCTCGTTCATTCTGAGATGACATGGATTTCCAAGCTTTTGAAGACGTCCGGGCTCTTCTCATTTATGGTTTGGTTCTGTTCCCCAACTCGGACCAATTCATAGATGTTAATTCCATCAAAGTCTTTCTCTCTCACAATCTCGTACCTACCTTATTGGGAGACATCTTGCATTTCCTTCATACCCGCACCATGAAGAAAAGAGGTACTCTCTTGTGTTGTATTCCCTTACTCGCCAAATGTTTCGCTTCACACCTACCTCAATCAACATTGAAGAATGAGAAAAGAATAATATGGTCTCAAAGGATGATGTCCCTCACCCATTCTGACATCCGTTGGTGTTCAAGATTCTTGGAAGACGTCTCTATCATTGACCGCTGTGGGGAATTCCCTAACGTCCCTTTGCTTGGTATTAGGGGAGGTATCACCTACAATCCCTTCTTAGCTCTTCGACAGTTTGGGTATGCCCGAAGAGACGGCCCTCATGAGATGCTCATTCAAGGTCTGGTGTTCGACTATGACAAGGAAGACCAAGATTACCGCCAGAGGTTTACACGAGCTTGGAGAATGGTGAACAAGGTGGACAATAAGACTTTGGGACACAAAAACTCTATCCCTCTCGAGCCTTACCTTAGGTGGGTACGGGCTCGTGCTCAGACACTTGTGATGCCTTATCCTCCCATTTTACCAGTCATCGTGGAACCTGTGGTCGAAGGGGATGTTTCCTACACTATCCTCCATCCCGACATGCATACCTCTCTCGACGACTTACAAAAGGGTTGGGTCCAGCTGAAATAAGAACGAGATGCTTTCGAGGCCCAGTTCTATGCCAGTGAGAAGAGGGTCTTGGAGCTTACAAAGCAGCTACAAGAAGAACAAAGTGTGAACGCTTATCTCGCGCCAAAGAGGATGTGTTCAGTCTTTTTATCTTAGAAAATTATTTTGTAAGCCCAAGAGGCATGATGTAATTTTTTTTGTCTAATGAGAATTAATGTTTATTCATTCTTTTGTCTATACAAATTTAAATTTCATTAATCCTTGAAATCATTTGCATATACATATTCCATGCATCATAACATGACAGGATTTCGCATAACAGGTTTCCTTATCTTTCTGCTGTTTATTTCAGCAAGATGGATCTAGAGAAAACTGTGACGGAACTCCAAGCCCAAGATTCTCAGTTTCAGGAAACTCTACTCACCCTAGCCAAGGGGCAGCAAGATATGATGGCTTTGCTGGTCGTTAAGAAGAAGCCAAAGAAGAAAGCTCTACTCAACATGGGTAGAAGATTCAAGGAGACAATCCGTCAAATCCCAGTTGAAGAAGATTCATCCGAAGAGGACGAAAACCAGATTGGTGAAGTCAAGAGTACTCAGGCTGACTGTACCAATGATCAAGTATCCGATAACGATTATTTCAACGAGCAGTATCCACCCGCTGACATCAAATACAAGCAACTAGAAGACAGATTGAAAGCTGTTGAAATTCAAGCCGTCCCCGGTTTAGATTTTGATGATTTGGGTTTGATCTCTGGAGTAATCATTCCTCACAAATTCAAAGTACCAATTTTTGCAAAGTACGATGGGGTTTCTTGTCCCAAACTCCATTTGAAATCTTATGTACGCAAGATACAGCCGCAAACTACTGATAAGAAGCACTGGGTTCACTTTTTCCAAGAGAGCTTGGCTGGAACGCAACTTGAATGGTTTTATCAGTTAGATGTTTCTCGTATCAACACTTGGGAGGATCTAGCTACTGCCTTCTACCATCAGTATCAATACAATGCCGACTTGGCACCAACAAGGGTTCAGTTACAAGATATGACCATGGGAAAGAATGAAGGATTTAAGGAATATGCACAAAAGTGGAGAGACCTTGATAGTAGAGTCCAACCTCCATTGACTGATAGGGAGAACATCGACATGTTCATGGGAAATTTATCCGGTCCTTTCTTTAATCTGTTGGTTAGCTGCTCTTCTTCTGGTTTCACCAAACTAATCTTAACCGGTGAAAGAGTGGAAAGTGGCATCAAAAGTGGGAAGATCTCTGTGGCATATACCTCCACCATCAATCCTATCAAGAAACCTTTTGCTGCAAAGAAGGAAGTTAATGCTGTGTATGGGGCAAGGGCCCATACCAAGAAGAATGATCGCCCGTCTGTCAATGCTGTCTGAATCTCAAATCCAACTCCTACTCCAAGACCATCTGCAAATCATCAACATTTTGAAACTCCAACAAGGTTAGGCATGTTAGTGTCTCAAGCCCTTTAACATTTGCTCAAGGCTAATTTAGTGACTTTGCGCGATCCTCCCGCCAACCCTGACACCTCATCACCAAAGTATAATCCAAATGCTAAATGTGCTTACCATTCAAACAGCCCCGGGCACGAGACTGACCAGTGCTGGGCCTTGAAGAACAAAATCCAGGATTTAATTGACAACAAAACTATATAATTTGATCCTCCTCCAATGCCGAATGTAATTACCGCTCTAATGTCGAAGCATGACAAAGGTGTTAATGCTATCGAAGATACAATTTTTGTTACCTCTGTTGAAGATTTGACTACTCCGCTGAATATAATCAAGAACAATCTGTTGAAAGTTGGGATCTTCCCTGGCTGTAAAAAAGACTGTGTGTGCTATACAAGATGACACGATGAATGTGAAGGGCTGAAGAAAGGCATACAACTCCTGATGGATAGCCACGAAATTCTGTTTGAAAAGACTCTATTTTCCAAGAGTTTGATCAACAAATGTGAAGACCTCTCCATTATTACCATCTCAAACAAACCTATTAGGATCACCTCCAAAGGTCCTATTATGATTTCAAATGAACCCATCATTTCTCCGTTAATAATTACCAATCCTAGACCGATTCCTTACTCTTCAAACAAAGCGGTACCATGGAATTACGGTGCTGAGGTGTTCTATCATGGGATTAAACAAGATGCCTGGATCGGAGAAGGAAAAGATGATGATGTCGATAACATAGTTGGCTCAAGCAAAGTAACTAGAACTGGGAGAATATTCTCACCCAATATCTCACCTCCAGTAGTTACAAAGACACCGATACGCATTACTGTCGCCAAGCTGAGTACCGAGACAAAAGGGAAAGGGAAGGTTGTTGAGCCTGATGTGATTGAGGTACCTTCCAAATATGTAGCTAATGAAGAACCCTTCGCCCTTGAAATGGACGGGATTTTTAAGATCATCAAGAGAAGCGACTTCAAAATTATAGAACAGTTGGGGCAAACCCCCTCTAATATTTCAATGTTGTCATTACTGCTTTGCTCCGATGCCCATGCTCGAACATTAATCAAGTTCCTAAAAAAAGCTCGTGTCCCCCATGAGACAACAACAAACCAATTTGAGAATTGCGTGGCTAGCCTGACAGCTGATAATGGCTTGGGGTTTTCAGATATTGACTTAACACCTCTCGGGAAGAATCACAACAAAGCTTTACATGTTTCTATCGAGTGCAAAGGGACTAACTTAGAACATATGCTAGTCGACACTGGTTCTTCTCTGAATGTATTACCCAAGGGGGGCGTTAGACCATCTGACTGTGAAGATTTAATCTTGAAGCCAAGTGATATCATCGTAAGGGCGTTTGATGGATCAAAGAGGACTTTTCATGGGGAGGTAGATCTTCCAATCAAAGTGGGTTCCCAAACCTTCAACTCCACCTTCTATATTATGGATATTCTTCCGGCCTATTCCTGTCTGTTAGGTCGTCCGTGGACCCATAACGATGGGGCAGTAACCTCAACCCTCCACCAGAAACTCAAATATCCAGTCAAGGGCAGAATAGTCACCGTCTGTGGGGAAGAAGAGTTTATGGTGAGCCACCTTAACTCTTTCAAGTATGTAGAGATGGACGGAGAATTCATTGAAACCCCATGTCAAGCTTTTGAGGTTGTACCACCAATGATTGCTGCTACTAAATGTTCCTCTGATGAGCCTAAAGCTGTTAAGGCCACACCAAAGATGGTTTCAGTCAAGGATGCCCGTGCGGCAATTGAAGAAGGAAACTGTGATACTTGAGGGCAACTCCTTGTTATCCCTTTTAAAACGGAAAAATTTGGGTTGGGCTTCATTGGCAAAGCTCAGAAGGAAGTGAGACGTGCTCGTGCTGGAACTCCACCTCTCCACATTGGAAGCCATGAAGTCAACGCCATGGGTGATTCTGAAGAAGATACTACATTTGAAGAGTGGGTGTATCCAACTACAACGGAGCTGAAGAATTGGCATACAAAGGACTTTGTGCCCATCTCCTTCATTGAGGAGTAATCTAGTTGTTATTGCTTTTCTTTCAATTCAAGAACATGTTGCCTGTAATATTTTAACAATGACTTTTCAGCCATTTTCCTGGCCCGGGGCACTTTGGTCCATTTATCAAGGGTTTTATTTATGTTCATCTAATCATATGATCATTAAGCACATTGGACTCTTTTACATTCGAATATTTGTGTTCATTGTCTTTCCTTTCTTTCAATTACATTTTTCAAAAAAAATAGCCATGTATCTTACATGCACACACACACACACACATACACACACACACACACACACACACACACACACACACACACACACACACTTACAGGTCCACATCCACTTTGGATCCTATTTCCAATGACTCTACTATTTCCGACTATGACTTCGAATGTCCTATCAACCAAGCCGAAGATGAAAGCGAGGAAGATTGTGACATACCGGGAGAACTAGCCAAACTTCTATTACAAGAGGAAAAAGCTATTCAACCGCACAAAGAGTCAGTTGAGGTTATCAACTTGGGTACTGAGTCAGATAAGAAGGAAATCAAGATCGGCGCTAACTTGGAAAGAAGTGTCAAGAGCAGGTTGGTTCAGATGTTTCATGATTATGTGGAAGTTTTTGCTTGGTCTTATGAAGATATACCTAGGTTGGATACCGACATCGTAGTTCATCGTCTACCGAAAAAAGTAGATTGTCCACCTGTCAAGCAAAAGGTTCGCCGCATGAAGCCTGATATGTCTGAAAAGATCAAAGCTGAAGTGATGAAACAATTTGATGCAGGGTTCCTAGTTGTGACATCTTATCCTCAATGGGTTGCCAATGTGGTGCCAGTGCCAAAGAAAGATGGGAAAGTTTGCATGTGCGTAGACTATAGGGATCTTAATAGGGAAAGCCTCAAAGATGATTTCCCTCTACCACACATTAACATCTTAGTTGATAATACTGCACAACATAAAGTCTTCTCTCTCATGGATGGCTTCTCAGGTTATAATCAAATAAGTATGGCTCCCGAAGATATGGAGAAGAATACTTTCGTTACACAGTGGGGCACCTTCTTCTACAAGGTCATGTCGTTCGGACTAAAGAATGCAGGGGCGACATATCAAAGGTCTATGGTGCCTTTATTTCATGACATGATTCATCATGAGATAGAGGTATATGTGGATGATATGATTGCCAAATCACAAACCGAAGAAGAACATCTCGATCACTTACACAAATTGTTCGAGAGGCTGAAGAAGTACAAGCTGAGGTTAAACCCTAACAAGTGCACGTTTGGAGTATGCTCTGGAAAGCTTCTAGGTTTTGTTGTCAGCAATAAAGGCATTGAAGTTGATTCTGCCAAGATAAAGGCTGTTGTACCCCAAAATTTGCCCTCCCATATTCTTCAAAATTTGCCAAGTCAAAGCTTCAAAACTTCCCCAAGGGTTGCACAGTTCAAGGGCCACCTAACAGTCAAAAATTAGGGTTTTGGTTCTGACAAAGAAAATGAAGTTTCCAAGGGTCCAATCAAGTCCCACATGCCTGCAAATATGGTCAAGCATTATCATGCCAAGTTTCAAGACTTGCTGTACAAAATTGCACAGTCAAAAACCCTAATTGCACTACAGTCAACTGTAGGGGCAAAATGGTCATTTGACAGTCAAAAGTTCAAATTTTTGGTCAACATCTGATTTTGAAGCCACAAACATCATTTGATCAATGCTTGATCATGATTCTCAAAGCTTGGCTCAAAAAGTCTCAAGATGCAAAAGTTTCCATATTTAGACAGTTGAAAAAGTCAACTGTAACTTGACCAAGGCATAACTTCCACATGGTTTATCAGAAAAATTCCATCCAAAGCTCATTTTGAAGAGAACGACATTTCCTACAACTACTCTTCACACTTCAAGTCCAAGAAATGCTCTCACAAAAAGTTATCAATTTCAACATTATAGGTCATTTTCAAAAGTCAACAAAAAGGGACTTTAAGTCAAAGGCCATAACTTGAGATTGGTGAATCAAAATGACATGGGACCAAAGGCATTGGTTAGAGGACTTCAAGACCTTTCCAAAATGTCCACGAACAAGAGCAAAGCTTAAAAATTGAGCAAGATATGCCTTGTGGAAGTTGGGAAATTTTTGGATATTTTGAAAAGTCAATTTTGCCTCAAAGGTCTTAAAAATGCTAATGGGCCTCTTTTTCTTCCAAGAATCATTATCCAAGACATGTGCACGACCATTTGGCCCAAAGGGAAGTTTTCACCATTTTTATTTATTTATTTGAATTTTTAATTGCTAATAATTCATTTAATTAATTAAAATATATGAAAAATACCAAACCTAAGTTTTTAAATCTTTTTATGCATGGAATACACTCAATATTTCGTGCATGATCAGATTTGGAAAGAATCATGGCAATTGGATATGATTGGCATCAAAAACATGTGAAAAATATTGGAAAATATTTGCCATGAAAATCAAATATCTCTTCATCAATGCAAAGGTTCTTTGGATCAATTTTTCAACCCTAATCATTCACACATATATACTCATGCAAACCCTAGTGCCCATGACCACAAAGCTGCGCCAGAAAAGCATAGCCAAGTTTGAGTTTTTTTGCCAAAAATTGAAAACTGAAAACAAGATTCTAGCACGATTCAGAGCAAGAGACCAATTGCAAAAGCTTCCTAGTGTATTACTGAACCTAACTGCATTGTTTTTCAACCCTTACACGCTCAGAATTGGTATATAAAACTCAAACTGTTTCCAACTTTATGCAGATTCGTATTTCAATATTCAAGCATTATCATTGCATTTTTTTTATGGATTCATACTAATTAATTGATTCTGAAGCTAACCACATGGTTTGATTGAGTTTTTATACACCATACGCGAAGTTGCCATTGTTATCTTTTAGGGTTACAGAGGTCACGAATTGGGGTTTCTTTATTCTGGAACAATTGAGGCTTGAGACCTAGACCATTGAAATCAGCATGCTTGGACGATCTGAACACATACCTCGCGCCTAATTTATAAGCCAGCATCTCCTATTCGTTATTTTTGCACTTGTTACTTAGTGGGGGTTTAAAACCCCTGCTATTTAAATATAATTTTTGTTTCAGGTACAAAAGCCATGGAGAAGATGATGAAGTGTCAAGACCTGATTGAGTAATTTAAATTTTCGCGCTAATCTGTCCACTAATTCTTGTTTTATTTCATATTATTTATTAGTTACATTATAAACAAAGCGCGCTAAGAGCTCCAGTGGCAGGCATGTATATTGGTAATCCCTGGGACCTGGGTTCGATTCCCAGGTCCCCATCCCTTTCCATATTATTTTTCTAAACCACGCTTGTGTGTAGTTCGCTTTCAGGGTTCCACCATGCAACTCACAATCCAGGCATGCCACGCATCTCATGATGGCAATCCAAAGGTGGAGATTTGAGGAACATCCTATGCCTCAGTCAATGCACACATACGCTCCAAGAAAAGTCAAAAGGGCCTTGAAACAGATGGGCCTAATTGCTAAACAATAACCTCCAATATTGGGGACAGAACCCCCCTTGGTATTGTATTTCTTTCTATTTTCTTTGTTTTATTTTTATTATTTGTTTTAATTCCATTATTTTCTTTTCATTTAATAAAATTTAATTTCATATAAAAATAATATAAAAATCAGAAAAGACAAAATTAAAATATGTTTTATTTAAAAATTATCTTTTTTTTGTAAATAAATCTCACTAACTAATTAGATTTAAATTTAGGTTAATTTCAAATATCTTTTCTTAATAAATTTAAAAATTTGTAGAATTAGGTTTAATTAGTTTAATTACTTTTTTCTTTTATATTCTCATCACTAATAATTAATTATTTATTTTTATAAATCAAATTGCATTAATTAATTAGATTTAATTTTAGGTAATTTTCATATTTTCTTAATAAATTAAAAAATAGCTAGAATTAGGGATAATTAATATTTTAATTCCATTTAATTCTCATAAAAAACCATAAATACAAAAACCTCAAAAAAAACAATTTCTTTTTCATTTTAATTTCATTAATAATCATAATTTAATTTCATTAAAAAGAGTCCAACGCCCTCGCTTGCGATTTTTTATTCTCTTCGTGCATTTTATTTATTCCTTCTTTTAAATATTGATGTAATTCTCCCAAGGCCGTGTAAATTTAATTTCTCGCACTTTCCTTTATTTTTCTGTCAAATCGGGTCCTGGATTAAATTTGGCGATGTGGACCCGCGCCTTTGTAATAGTTTAGGAATTTTATCTTTCCGCACTTTTTTTAACTGCTAATAAAATGCATGCAAGAATGAATGACAAAAATAAAAACAAACGCATAGATCACTTTGACATGAACAAGACAAAATAACTGAACATGACACACAAATCACACACCACCCCTAGGGTACGCCTCACTGTTGCCTTGCCTCGAAAGGTGATCGTCGAGTAGAGGATGTCTTAGTAAGTCCTCATGATCCGAGAACCTGGCATGAGGGTAGCTTCTAAGATGTCTTCCTATTGCTCTGGTGATCACCATGTCCTGAACTTCGAATTGACCCGAACAACTCCAACGGTGGTGCTACCTACCTCTCAATGGTGGGATGGCACTACTTTAAAGGACATCTACACAGACGAATTCCTTAGGGTAGGTAGACGACTCTGGATACTTGCTCTAATTTCAAAACAAATCAAAAATACTTTTCACACCGACACCTTTTCAAAAAGCTTTCGAAAGCAACTTTTCAAACACTCTTGAGGACCGATACAAGAGTCGAACTGGAATTTTCAAAGAAAACTTTTTAAAACCCACAGTTGAAAAGCAAACAAACCATTTTTGAAAACACAAATGAGCAAGTATCTAAGATCCCATGGATAACCATGGATAGAAAGGGTGCTAACACCTTCCCTTTCTATAACCTACCTCCCGAACCGAGAGCAATCTCTATAAGGAATTTTTCTGTGCTTTTGTCCTTTCCATTTGGAGAAAATAAAAGACGATGGCGACTCTTGCTTCCGCGACATTTCGCGAACCAGCGTTAAACAGTCAGTTCCAGATCCACCGATCACAGAACTGGCGACTCTGCTGGGGACTTAAACTTAAAGTGAGGTGTACCTTAGGGTTAGTTCATAACTGTGTTTTCAATTGTATTGACTTGTCTGCTTTAAATTTGTGGGTTGCATGGGAGTTACATAGATCCTAACCCGGATCTGGGGATACCCTGTTTAGGTAGCATAAGCTGTGAGGGACCTGTCCGGCGTAGACCGACACGGGTGAAGCAGTGGCTACGTTGGTGTGGCACCTTGGTCTGTACCGATATCCCTTGTGTCGCAACGAGGAGAATATGGGTCTTCTGAGGAGTCATTAAGCACCAACAACCTTAGAACCTTAAATGACACAACTTGGCCATTAGAACAATAGCAGTATGCTACGCCCATTGAGGCTAAACTCTCGTGATGGTTCTGGCCGCAAGAAAAGATTGCGATGCTGGAGTTATGACCGATTGAGGGTAGTCAATGATATTGGGATCCTCTAAGAACCCGGTTACTTTGATAGGACAAGTATGAACCAACAAACTGAAAGAGGGTAGTACCTAGACCTCATGCTGGCCTAAACTTTAAGGGCTTGCCTTGTGTGACTTGTGTGCCTTACCATGTTTGCCTTTGTATCTATTTGTGGTGTGCTTTATCATAACATCATAACATCATGAGCATTGCATGCATCCTGCATAAGGACTGACTATTTCAAAGACAAGAGGGTTTCACCTTTGCTCTGTTTTGTAGGACACCATGATGCCTGTGCGAAGGAATACTATCCGGTTCAACTTTGTTCACTCACCTGAGTTGCTTGAAGAGTTGGTTAACAGAATTCCAAATACCACTTCCTTCATTCAGAGGCATGGTTCTCTTCTCAGTTTAGTCACTGCAAAGCGGGATCAATAGTTGATGAGTGTTCTGACCCAGTTCTATGACCCTCTGTACCAGTGCTTCACCTTTCAAGACTTCCAGCTGGTCCCTACCCTGGAAGAGTTCTCTGATTTGCTTGGTATCCCTATCTTGGATCAGACTCCCTTTACTGGTTGGGAAAAGACCCTCAGGCTTGAGGATGTTGCTGCAGCTCTTCCCTTGACACATCAAGAGGTAATGGACAACTGGGTAACTAGAAGCGGAGTTAAGGGTTTCTTGGCCAAGTTTCTGATTGGTAAAGCTAACAGTTTCTGGAATGACCTGGACTTTAGGGCATATGAAGACATCCTAGCTCTCTTAATCTATGGGCTAGTCTTGTTTCCTAATCCTGACAACTTCATAAATATCACTGCCATAAGGATCTTTATGTCTCAGAATCCTGTGCCCACTCTCTTGGGTGACATCCTGCAACAACTTCATGCTCGTACTGCCCGAAGACGAGGAACTCTATGGTGTTGTATCCCTTTGTTGGTGAGGTGGTTTATTTCGCACCTCCCTAAGTTCGTACTGAAGAACCAAGAAGGAAGAGGTTGGGCTCATAGGTTAATGTCTCTCACCGATAAAGACATCATTTGGACTTGCAGAGGTTTGGATGAGATAGCTATTATTGATTGATGCGGGGAATACCCTAATGTTCCTCTGATTGGTACCCAAGGAGGAATCTCTTACAATACATGCCTAGCTCTCCATCAGTTTGGAAGAGCCAGAAGAGCAGGGCCTCATGAAATGTTGGTGCCTCACATCAGTTTTGAGTTTCAGGTGGATAGTGACGAGCTGCGTCGTAGGTTCATCAAGGCTTGGGACACAGTTCATAAAGCTGACCCAGAGGAGTTAGGGCCAAAGACTTCTTTACCTATGGAAGCCTACTACAAATGGGTTCGCATCCGTGCTCAGAAGTTAGGTATGCCGTATGAAGCTGTCAGACCCGTCATTCTTGAGTGTCCTGATAAAGATGGTGTTCCTCCAACTGTCCTTCCTCCTCAGATGCCTATTGATTATGAGACATTAAAGAGATCTTGGTCGTAACTGCGAGAAGAGCGGGATTCTTACCGGGAAAAGTTCAACGAGCAGGAGTTGAAGATCCAGAAGCTGACAAAGCAGTTGGAGAATGAGCGAGCTCTGAATGCTTACATCCGTACTGAGAAGAGGAGACCATGGGATCAATGAGGAGCTCTGGATGTTCTTTTACAGTTTTATTTCCCTTTTCATTATTTCCTTCTATGTAACGCCTAAGGGCAACCTGTTGAATTATTTAAGTTTCAAAGTTGAATCTAATGAAGTGTGTTCCTTTTTGTTTACAAAGTTGATTCCCGATTGTCTTTGAAAACATAAATCATACGCATTCCATTCATCATGTGCATAGCAGGTTTTCTTCTTTTCAGGTTGCTTACCGTTCTTCGCTGTTTATTTCAGCATCATGAATCCTGACTCATCATCAACTGAGATGTCCATCAAGGCTCTTCAGGCGCAGAATGCGCAATTTCAGGAACTAATCATGGGTTTGGCTCAGGGCCAAGAAGAATTGAAGGCTCTGCTCCTGAAGAAGGAGAAGAAGAAGAAGAGGAGAACTGTTCTTTTCAACACGGGCCGAAGGTTTGGCAACACTCTGCAGAACGAAGAGGCTGGTTCTTCTATAGGCAAGGGTACCCCCCAAGGGGAAAAAGGTCCTAGTCCGGTAGTCTCCGACAACGAGACTGATTTTGATGAGGAACAATATCCTCCGGCTGAAGACAGATACAAGCAGTTGGAGGACAGACTGAATGCTATGGAGATCCAACAAGTGCCTGGGCTGGATTTCGGAGACTTGGGTTTGTCTACTGGTGTGATCATTCCTCATAAGTTCAAAGCACCATCCTTTACCAAGTATGACGGGGCGTCTTGTCCCAAGCTACATCTCAGATCCTACGTGCGGAAGATTCAACCGTACTCAGTGGACAAAAACTTGTGGATCCACTTCTTCCAGGAGAGTCTTTCAGGGACTCATCTCGAATGGTTCTATCAGCTGGATGGGACCAAGGTTCGTAACTGGGAGGAGTTGGCTACTGCTTTCTATAAGTAGTATCAATATAATGCCGACCTTGCCCCTACACGTACCCAACTCCAGGGTATGTCGTTAGGTTCAAGCGAAGGTTTTAAAGAGTACGCACAGAAGTGGAGGGATCTGGCTGGCAGGGTGCAGCCTCCGTTGACTGATCGGGAGTTGGTAGACATGTTCCTGGGGACCCTATCTGGGCCATTTTTCAACCATCTTATCGGTAACTCATCTGCAGGGTTTACTGATCTTATTCTGACTGGAGAGAGAATTGAGGCTGGGTTGAAGTCTGGTAAAATTCAGAAGGGTGCATCATCAAGTTCTGAGAAGAAACCCTTCAAGAAGGAGGCCAGTGCTGTATATGGGTCTAGAAGACAAGAGAAATCTGAGCGCCTCCAATCTGTCAACGCGGTGATGATTGCTAAGCCTGCTGCCGCTCCTCGGCAAACCAATCCTCAAAGGGCTGAAAGACCCCGGAGAGAGTTCACCCGCTTGAGTATGACTTTGTCGCAGATCTTGCCGCAGTTACTGTCCACCAACCTAGTAACTGTCAGGGAGGCCCCAAAAGTTGTGAACACTGCCTCCCCGAAATACAATCCAAATGCCCGATGTGCTTATCACTCCGATAGCCCGGGGCATTCCACTGATGACTGTTGGGCCTTGAGGAATAAGGTGCAAGACCTTATTGATGCAAAGGAGATACAATTTGAAGCGCCCGAGAGGCCGAATGTGGTGACGGCTCCTATGCCTCAGCATGGAGTAAATGCTATTGATGAAGATGTGTACGCCGTTTCTGTGGATGATGTAGCTACTCCTTTGAAGACTGTCAAGAGGAACCTACTGCTGGCCGGTTTATTTCCGGGTTGCAGTGAGGGTTGCCTGTTCTGTGTTGTTTCCCTATCTGGTTGTCCTTTGCTGAAGTTGGGCATCCAAAGCCTAATGGACAGCAAAGAGATTCTATTCAAGAAGTCCGCTGTTCAGTTTGTTCCGGTAGAAGAAGTTTCTGTTGTTACCATCTTCAATAATCCAATCAAGGCTCTCCCAAGGAAGCCTGTTCAAATCATGACTGTCGCACCTGTTGTTATTACTGTTCCGGGGCCTCTCCCCTACGAATCTGATAAGGCTATCCCCTGGCACTATGGGGCAGATGTGTATGTGAATGGAATCAAGCAAGAATTTAACACTGGCACCAGTATCAGCAATATCACTGGTCCAGCAAAGGTTACCCGCAGTGGCAGGCTCTTCTCGCCTGACATTGCACCGCCCGCTATCCGAAGACCCCTACTTATAACACCTACAAGTGTACCTGTTCCTGTTTCTGATCAAGTTGTTTCCCCTGCTGTCGAGTCATCTAATGCTCGGGGCAAAGGGATTGAAGATGAGCCTGCCCGGACGGAGGCACCAAGACCTGTAAATGCTGAGGCCTCCCAACAAGAGATGGAGGAAATTCTAAAAATAATCAAGAAGAGCGACTTTAATGTTGTCGAGCAGCTGGGGCATACGCCCTCCAAGATCTCCATGCTCTCCTTGCTCCTGTGCTCAGAGGCCCATGCTAAGGCCTTGATCTCATTTCTCAAGACGGCCCATGTGCCACAAGAGACATCTGCCATCCAGTTCACTGATTGCGTAGCAAATCTGACAGCGGACAACAGATTGGGTTTCTCGGATGCTGACCTTACTACAAAGGGAAGGGACCACAATGATGCTCTGCATGTCTCTATCGAATGCAGGGGCACTACTCTGGCACACGTATTGGTGGACACTGGCTCTTCCCTAAATGTGCTACCCAAGAAAGCCTTAGACCGTTTGGATTGTGAAGGTCTGGAGCTGAAACCTAGCAATATTATCGTCAGAGCCTTTGACGGTTCCAAGAGGATGGTTCATGGAGAGGTTAACATTCCTATTCGTGTGGGTTCCCAGGTATTCGACTCTACTTTCTATGTGATGGATATCCGTCCATCGTATTCTTGCCTACTGGGTCGACCTTGGATCCACAAAGCTGGGGCAGTGACCTCTACCTTGCACCAGAAGCTCAAGTACCCCGTCAGAGGGAAGATCGTCACTGTGCAGGGAGAGGAGGAGTATATGGTAAGCCATTTGAATTCCTTCAGGTATATTGAGATGGACGGGGAGTTTATTGAAACCCCCTTTCAGCATTTCGAAGAGGTACTTCCAATTTCAGCAGCAGCAGAAACAGTGGTCGAAGAGGATGTTCCTTTGAAGATGGCTTCCCTAAAGGATGCCCGGGCTGTGATTCAGAAAGGTGAATGTACCAACTGGGGCAGGCTCCCTGATTTTACACAGAAAACTGACAAGTTTGGGCTGGGTTTTACTGCAGAGGGACAGAAAGCTATGCGGAAGGCAAAGACCAGAAGACCTCCTGTGCTCATTACCAATCCAGGAGTGAATCCTGTAGGGGAAAATAATGAAGTGGATGAAGCTGAGTTCAATAGCTGGATCTACCCGACAACTGATGGCGGATTGACCAATTGGATTGCCAAAGACCATACTCCTGTTACTTTTGTTACGCAGTAATAAACTTCTTTGTTTTGTTATTTGTAATAAACAATTAAAACTCTATGGCCCGGTGTCTTACCCGAGGCACCGTGGTTTCATTTGTGAGGGCATATAAATTGTCATTTCATATATCATGAATAAAGATCTTGGACGTTTTCTCGCATTTCAAATTTTATGCTCCCTTTCTTTCTTTCCTTTCATTATATCGCAAAACAGCTGTATTTACACACACTCACTCATACAGGTTTCAATCCACTCTGGATCTCACTGGTAACGACTCTGCTACTGCCAGTTATGACTTCGAAAATCCGATCAACTTAGCCGAAGACGAAGGTGAAGATGATTGCGAAGTGCCTGGCGAGCTTGCAAGACTGTTACTCCAGGAAGAGAGGGCAATTCAACCACACGAAGAGCCAGTGGAGATAATAAATCTGGGTACTGATACAGACAGAAAGGAGGTAAAGATTGGTGCCAACCTAGAGCTCAGCGTGAAGCAACGGTTGACTAAGATGCTACATGATTATATGGAGATCTTTGCCTGGTCCTACGAAGACATGCCGGGGTTGGATACCGACATTGTGGTCCATCATTTGCCTACTAAGGAAGACTGCCCTCCATTTAAGCAAAAGGTCCGCCGTATACGTCCAAAGATGTCTGAGAAGATCAAAGCCGAGGTTATGAAACAGTTTGATGCCGGGTTTCTCGCAGTGACTTCATACCCGCAGTGGGTTGCTAATGTGGTGCCGGTACCTAAGAAGGACGGTAAGGTCAGAATGTGTGTCGACTACAGGGATCTGAACAGGGCCAGCCCCAAGGATGACTTCCCCCTACCTCACATTGATGTCCTTGTTGACAATACAGCTCAGCATAAGGTGTTCTCGTTCATGGATGGTTTCTCAGGTTACAATCAGATCAAGATGGCACCTGAAGACATGGAAAAGACTACCTTTGTTACTCAGTGGGGCACCTTCTGCTACAAGGTCATGCCCTTTGGACTAAAGAACGCTGGGGCAACCTACCAACGTGCCATGGTTGCTTTATTTCATGACATGATCCATCATGAGATAGAAGTGTATGTTGACGACATGATTGCAAGGTCCCAGACTGAGGAAGAACACCTTGATCATCTGCAGAAGTTGTTTGACCGGTTGAAGTTGTACAAGCTGAGGTTGAACCCGAACAAGTGCACCTTCGGGGTAAGATATGGAAAGTTGCTAGGCTTCGTTGTAAGTGATAAGGGTATTCAAGTGGACCCTGCCAAAGTTAAAGCTATTCAAGAGATGCCAGTTCCCAATACAGAGAAGGAGGTCAGAGGCTTTTTAGGACGCCTGAGTTACATTGCCCGATTCATCTCGCATCTAACTGCTACTTGTGAACCAATCTTCAAGCTGCTGAAGAAAGATCATGTAGTACGTTGGAATGATGAATGTCAGGCTGCTTTTGACAGAATCAAAGAGTATCTCCAAGAACCACCCATCCTTATGCCACCGGTTGAAGGGAGACCTCTGATACTATACCTAACAGTACTTGACAACTCAATGGGGTGTGTGCTGGGGCAGCATGACGAGTCTGGCCGAAAAGAGCATGCCATTTATTACCTTAGCAAAAAGTTTACCGACTGTGAGACCCGATACTCACTGCTCGAGAAAACTTGATGCGCTTTGGTATGGGCTGCTCGCCGACTGAGACAGTATATGCTGACTCACACTACCTTGTTGATCTCAAAGATGGATCCCATAAAGTACATATTTGAAAAGCCTGCTCTGTCCGGGAGAATTGCAAGATGGCAAATGATCTTGACGGAATACGACATTCAATACACGACTCAGAAAGCCATCAAGGGAAGTGTATTGGCAGACCACTTGGCACACCAGGCAGTAGACGACTATCAGTCAATGAACTTTGAGTTTCCGGACGAGAGCATCATGATAGTGACTGACTGTGAAGTACCTGGACCGGATGAAGGACCTGAGGAAGGATCCCGATGGTCCATGCACTTTGACGGAGCCTCCAACGCTTTGGGTAACGGTATCAGCGCCATAATCATATCCCCTCAAGGCACTCATACTCCACTCACTGCCCGGCTATGTTTCAACTGTACCAACAACATGGCGGAGTATGAGGCGTGCATCATGGGTCTTCAAGCTGCGATCGACCTAAGGATCAAGTTTCTGAGTGTCTTCGGAGATTCCGCTCTCGTGATCAATCAGATCAAAGGAGAGTGGGATACGAAACATCCGAATCTTATTCCTTACAGGGAATGTGTGTTGACGATGATCCCCCATTTCACAGAGATAACCTTTGAACACTTTCCGAGAGAGGAGAATCAGCTGGCGAACGCGTTAGCTACGATGTCTTCCATGTTCAAGGTCAAATGGGACAATGAGGCTCCCCGGATCATCATCTGGAAACTGGATGAACCGGCATACTGTTGTGATCTCGAGACTGAATTGGTGACTGAGAAGCCTTGGTACTATGAAGTGAAGAGATATCTGGAAGCTCAGGAATACCCTGAAGGTGCATCTGTCAACGATAAAAAGTTCTTGAGAAGGTTCGCAGCAAAGTTCTTCCTTAGCAACGGCATCTTGTACAAGCGAAACCATGATTCGACCTTACTGCGTTGTGTGGATAAGACAGAAGCAGAAAGGATCATGGAAGAACTACATGAAGGGACCTTCGGAACACATTCCAGTGGACACGCTATGGCAAAGAAAATCCTTCGGGCAGGGTATTTCTGGTCCACCATGGAAGCTGACTGCTACCAACATTCTCGGACATGCCACAAATGCCAGATTTATGCAGACAAGGTGCATGTTCCTCTAAACGTCCTGACTGCACCTTGGCCGTTTGCAATGTGGGGCATAGATATGATCGGTGAGATTAAACCTACGGCATCCAACGGGCATCGCTTCATCCTGGTAGCGATTGATTACTTTACGAAGTGGGTTGAAGCAGCATCCTATGCTACGGTAACCAAGACGGTTGTAGCACGGTTCATTCGGCATAACCTGATCTGTCGATACGGCGTCCCAGAAAGAATCATTACAGACAACAGTACCAATCTTAATAACAAGATGATCACTGAGCTCTGCGAGTAGTTTAAGATACAGCACCACAACTCTTCTCCTTACAGACCGAAGATGAATGGGGCTGTAGAAGCAGCAAATAAGAACATTAAGAAAATCGTGCAGAAGATGACAGTGACTTATAAAGATTGGCACGAGATGTTACCGTTCGCTCTACATGGGTACCGTACCTCAGCCAAGACGTCAACCGGGGCAACTCCTTTCTCCTTGGTTTATGGTATGGAGGCAGTCTTACCGATCGAAGTGCAAATACCCTCTCTCCGGATAATGAAGGATGAAAATCTGAACGAAGATGATTGGATCCAGACACGACTTGATCAGTTAAACCTCATCGATGAAAAGAGACTTGCTGCTATCTGTCATGGTCAGACGTATCAGAAACGGATGATCAGGGCATTTAACAAAAAGGTCAGACCACAAGAATATCAAGTTGGGGATCTGGTAATCAAGCGAATCATCCTTCCTCAGAGCGATCCAAGGGGAAAATGGACCCCTACGTACGAAGGGCCATTTATGGTTAAGCATGTGTTCTCAGGAGGAGCCATGATTCTAACCAACATGGATGGTGACGACCTTCCTCACCCCGCCAATGTAGACATAGTAAAAAGATACTACGCATGAAAAAAGACCCGCTAGGCTGACATGCCTAGGAAAAAATTAGGGCTTCCCGGCGAACCAAAAGGGTTCGGGCAAAATGAAGGGATGAAATGAAAAAAAATCTGTACACCCGGCAAGTCGAAAACCTGAAAAGGCGGCTTGCGCAAAAATGGGTATCCCGGTGGACTGAAAACCCGAAAGGGCGGTCCAGGCAAAATTTAGGGATAAAGCGTAATACTATGTCTTATTGGATCACCTTGCATCCAGAATCCGGTATCTACATCAAGTTCAGACGACATCGATCAGTCAGCTTCATCGTCAACTAAGGTCATCAAGTGATGAGACGCTCGGAGATATAAAGGCAATAGCAGAGTTGAAACCCAGTGGATCATTCATTTCACACAACTGTTTTATTTTCTCTTGTACAAAATTTGTATAAACTCTTTTGTTCGGCGGCGTTCTCTTACTAGGACGTCAGCCTCTTGTATATAAACGCCTATTTACAGGCAATTCAAAAATCAATATAAAATCACTTTTCAGTTAAAATTGCCAATTGTTTTTCCTTTTCTGTTTTGTTTTGCGAAGAACGTCCAAGGTTCAATTTGTGATATATGCATTGACAATAATTTGCTAACTCATGAATATTTGCATACGAAACAAAGGATTAATTACAGGTAACATTAGAAGCAGGGGCAATAAAGGGTTGTCTAAGAAATCTAATTGTTCTGTCCTCCAAGGTACCAAGGTAGGTTCAGCTAAAGAACATAACCAGTACATCTTAATTCCCCAGAGAGTGTGTCAGCAAGTCAAGGCACTCTCCCCAAGTTACAATCAAACCTTAAGGAAGTTGGGTATCCCCCGCAGATCTCAAACATTCCCCAGCAGTACATGCATTATTAACAAGCATCCCCGGCAGTCTTGGCCTAAAGATTGTTCCCCGGCGGTATACCAGACATTCAGCGGAGTCACTTCCCCGATACAGTTCAAAACTTCCCCAGGAGAGTCCAATCCAGTTTCCCCAGGAAAAGTTGGAATCCATCCCCCCAAGCAGTAAGCTTATTCCCAGTAGATTCTAGAAGCTTATCCTCGCAGAGCACGAACGCGTCGCCCGACTTTATTCAAAGAGTTATTTCCTTACCAGAATATAACTGGGTTATCCTCAGCCAAAAGCCATGGAAAGATCGTCCTCGACGAAGCCTTCTTATCCCCCAGCGAAGTCTATAAACACTTCCAACACAACAATGGTATCCCCATCAAATTATTATCAACAACTCAACAAAGTACCTCTCTCCCCACAGAGTATTGCTCCCCAGCAAGATCGTTAGAGTACTTTTCTCCCCGCAGAGTAATTCATTCGCCAAGTTTATTCCCCAACGGAGTCATCTTCTCCTACCGGTATTCTTGCAACTATCATCCCCAGCGGAGACAAATATTTTACTCTTCAATATCAGCCCAGGATTCAACTTCCCGGCACCCGTCAAGGATTTACTTTCCTAGACGACAAACATACATTCATAAACATCATATTTTCATACATTATAGCATGCATATACGCATCATATCTCACAAATCTCATTTATGTTGAGAACATCATTGCTTGATCGATATCATGCATTGCATATGACTGACCTTTACCTTTCAGGAAAGATACAGTTAAGTTCTCAGCTATATTCAAGGCCTTCTCTGGTCCAGTCAGATCGACCCTAAGATCTCCCTGTTTCTTATCCAGTTGAAGACATTTCAAGACCTAGGCCGGTTCAGTTAAATCGACCCTAAGATTTTTCTGTTTCTTATCCAGTCCAAGGCCTTCTTTGGTTCAGTCAGATCGACCCTAAGATCTCCCTGTTTCTTATCCAGTTGAAGATTTCAAGACCTAGACCGATTCAGTTAAATCGACCCTAAGATTTTTCTGTTTCTTATCCAGTCCAAGGCCTTCTCTGGTTCAGTCAGATCGACCCTAAGATCTCCCTGTTTCTTATCCAGTTGAAGACATTTCAAGACCTAGGCCGGTTCAGTTAAATCGACCCTAAGATTTTTCTGTTTCTTATCCAGTCCAAGGCCTTCTCTGGTTCAGTCAGATCGACCCTAAGATCTCCCTGTTTCTTATTCAGTTGAAGATTTCAAGACCTAGACCGGTTCAGTTAAATCGACCCTAAGATTTTTCTGTTTCTTATCCAGTCCAAGGCCTTCTCTGGTTCAGTCAGATCGACCCTAAGATCTCCCTGTTTCTTATCCAGTTGAAGATTTTAAGACCTAGACCAGTTTAGTTAAATCGACCCTAAGATTTTTCTGTTTCTTATCCAGTCAAAGGCCTTCTCTAGTCCAGCTAAATCGACCCCTAACAGATTTTCCTGATAAAGACTCAGTAGAAGATATCCAAGATTCTCTCAATGATTACTGTTGAGGTAGAAGTCGCCCAAGATTTTCTCAATGATTACTGTTGAGGTTGAAGTCGCCCCAGATTCTCTCAATGATACTGTTGAGGTTGAAGTCGCCCAAGATTTTCTCAATGATTACTGTTGAGGTTGAAGTCGCCCCAGATTCTCTCAATGATTACTGTTGAGGTTGAAGTCGCCCAAGATTCTCTCAATGATTACTGTTGAGGTTGAAGTCGCCCCAGATTCTCTCAATGATACTGTTGAGGTTGAAGTCGCCCAAGATTTTCTCAATGATTACTGTTGAGGTTGAAGTCGCCCAAGATTCTCTCAATGATTACTGTTGAGGTTGAAGTCTCCCAAGATTTTCTCAATGATTACTGTTGAGGTTGAAGTCGCCTATGGTTCTCTCCCCGTTACTGCGGAGATAGTAATCGTCCCCAGATTCTCTCAGCGTTACTGTTGAGGTTGTAATCATCCAAGGTTCTCTCACCGTTCCTGTTGAGGTAGTAACCATCCCTGGTTCATTCATCGCCGTTTGAAGCTCCAGATCCAGCTCCTGTAACCAGTCAGGGCACCCCTATACAAAGAATCTGAAGACCAGCTCCTGTAACGGGTCAGGTAATCCTTTTCTTTTGCAGGTACGCAAGTTCTCGCTAAGGAATTTCTTACGCGATCAACATCCAGATGGCATCTATAAGCCCATCCACCTTCCATCATCTCTTAGCATGGCATCTATAAGCCCATCATCCTATCCATCAATCTCCAAATGGAATCTATAAGCCCATTCCACCATCACACTACTATGTGAGCGCAAATTTCTGGGCACTCTAGTGTTCAATCATCTTCCACCTTCGGATTACGAAAGGCACGTCAGCCAATCTGCATCCTCAGGTCTAAGAAGATTGAACAGGGGCAACTGTTGTACCCCAAAATTTTCCCTCCCATATTCTTCAAAATTTGCCAAGTCAAAGCTTCAAAACTACCCCAAGGGTTGCACAGTTCAAGGGCCACCTAACAGTCAAAAATTAGGGTTTTGGTTCTGACAAAGAAAATGAAGTTTCCAAGGGTCCAATCAAGTCCCACATGCCTACAAATATGGTCAAGCATCATCATGCCAAGTTTCAAGACTTGCAGTACAAAATTGCACAGTCAAAAACCCTAATTGCACTACAGTCAACTGTAGGGGCAAAATGGTCATTTGACAGTCAAATTTTTGGTCAACATCTGATTTTGAAGCCACAAACATCATTTGATCAATGCTTGATCATGATTCTCAAAGCTTGGCTCAAAAAGTCTCAAGATGCAAAAGTTTCCATATTTAGACAGTTGAAAAAGTCAACTGTAACTTGACCAAGGCATAACTTCCACATGGTTTATCAGAAAAATTCCATCCAAAGCTCATTTTGAAGAGAACGACATTTCCTACAACTACTCTTCACACTTCAAGTCCAAGAAATGCTCTCACAAAAAGTTATCAATTTCAACATTATAGGTCATTTTCAAAAGTCAACAAAAAGGGACTTTAAGTCAAAGGCCATAACTTGAGATTGGTGAATCAAAATGACATGGGACCAAAGGCATTGGTTAGAGGACTTCAAGACCTTTCCAAAATGTCCACGAACAAGAGCAAAGCTTAAAAATTGAGCAAGATATGCCTTGTGGAAGTTGGGAAATTTTTGGATATTTTGAAAAGTCAATTTTGCCTCAAAGGTCTTAAAAATGCTAATGGGCCTCTTTTTCTTCCAAGAATCATTATCCAAGACATGTGCACGACCATTTGGCCCAAAGGGAAGTTTTCACCATTTTTATTTATTTATTTGAATTTTTAATTGCTAATAATTCATTTAATTAATTAAAATATATGAAAAATACCAAACCTAAGTTTTTAAATCTTTTTATGCATGGAATACACTCAATATTTCGTGCATGATCAGATTTGGAAAGAATCATGGCAATTGGATATGATTGGCATCAAAAACATGTGAAAAAGATTGGAAAATATTTGCCATGAAAATCAAATATCTCTTCATCAATGCAAAGGTTCTTTGGATCAATTTTTCAACCCTAATCATTCACACATATATACTCATGCAAACCCTAGTGCCCATGACCACAAAGCTGCGCCAGAAAAGCATAGCCAAGTTTGAGTTTTTTTGCCAAAAATTGAAAACTGAAAACAAGATTCTAGCATGATTCAGAGCAAGAGACCAATTGCAAAAGCTTCCTAGTGTATTACTGAACCTAACTGCATTGTTTTTCAACCCTTACACGCTCAGAATTGGTATATAAAACTCAAACTGTTTCCAACTTTATGCAGATTCGTATTTCAATATTCAAGCATTATCATTGCATTTTTTATGGATTCATACTAATTAATTGATTCTGAAGCTAACCACATGGTTTGATTGAGTTTTTATACACCATACGCGAAGTTGCCATTGTTGTCTTTTAGGGTTACAGAGGTCACGAATTGGGGTTTCTTTATTCTGGATCAATTGAGGCTTGAGACCTAGACCATTGAAATCAGCATGCTTGGACGATCTGAACACATACCTCGCGCCTAATTTATAAGCCAGCATCTCCTATTCGTTATTTTTGCACTTGTTACTTAGTGGGGGTTTAAAACCCCCGCTATTTAAATATAATTTTTGTTTCAGGTACAAAAGCCATGGAGAAGATGATGAAGTGTCAAGACCTGATTGAGTAATTTGAATTTTCGCGCTAATCTGTCCACTAATTCTTGTTTTATTTCATATTATTTATTAGTTACATTATAAACAAAGCGCGCTAAGAGCTCCAGTGGCAGGCATGTATATTGGTAATCCCTGGGACCTGGGTTCGATTCCCAGGTCCCCATCCCTTTCCATATTATTTTTCTAAACCACGCTTGTGTGTAGTTCGCTTCCAGGGTTCCACCATGCAACTCACAATCCAGGCATGCCACGCATCTCATGATGGCAATCCAAAGGTGGAGATTTGAGGAACATCCTATGCCTCAGTCAATGCACACATACGCTCCAAGAAAAGTCAAAAGGGCCTTGAAACAGATGGGCCTAATTGCTAAACAATAACCTCCAATATTGGGGACAGAACCCCCCTTGGTATTGTATTTCTTTCTATTTTCTTTGTTTTATTTTTATTATTTGTTTTAATTCCATTATTTTCTTTTCATTTAATAAAATTTAATTTCATATAAAAATAATATAAAAATCAGAAAATACAAAATTAAAATATGTTTTATTTAAAAATTATCTTTTTTTTTGTAAATAAATCTCACTAACTAATTAGATTTAAATTTAGGTTAATTTCAAATATCTTTTCTTAATAAATTCAAAAATTTGTAGAATTAGGTTTAATTAGTTTAATTACTTTTTTCTTTTATATTCTCATCACTAATAATTAATTATTTATTTTTATAAATCAAATTGCATTAATTAATTAGATTTAATTTTAGGTAATTTTCATATTTTCTTAATAAATTAAAAAATAGCTAGAATTACGGATAATTAATATTTTAATTCCATTTAATTCTCATAAAAAACCATAAATACAAAAACCTCAAAAAAAACAATTTCTTTTTCATTTTAATTTCATTAATAATCATAATTTAATTTCATTAAAAAGGGTCCAACGCCCTCGCTTGCGATTTTTTATTCTCTTCGCGCATTTTATTTATTCCTTCTTTTAAATATTGATGTAATTCTCCCAAGGCTGTGTAAATTTAATTTCTCGCACTTTCCTTTATTTTTCTGTCAAATCGGGTCCTGGATTAAATTTGGCGATGTGGACCCGCGCCTTTGTAATAGTTTAGGAATTTTATCTTTCCGCACTTTTTTTAACTGCTAATAAAATGCATGCAAGAATGAATGACAAAAATAAAAACAAACGCATAGATCACTTTGACATGAACAAGACAAAATAACTGAACATGACACACAAATCACACACCACCCCTAGGGTACGCCTCACTGTTGCCTTGCCTCGAAAGGTGATCGTCGAGTAGAGGATGTCTTAGTAAGTCCTCATGATCCGGGAACCTGGCATGAGGGTAGCTTCTAAGGTGTCTTCCTATTGCTCTGGTGATCACCATGTCCCGAACTTCGAATTGACCCGAACAACTCCAACAGTGGTGCTACCTACCTCTCAATGGTGGGATGACACTACTTTAAAGGACATCTACACAGACGAATTCCTTAGGGTAGGTAGACGACTCTTGATACTTGCTCTAATTTCAAAACAAATCAAAAATACTTTTCACACCGACACCTTTTCAAAAAGCTTTCGAAAGCAACTTTTCAAACACTCTTGAGGACCGATACAAGAGTCAAACTGGAATTTTCAAAGAAAACTTTTTAAAACCCACAGTTGAAAAGCAAACAAACCATTTTTGAAAACACAAATGAGCAAGTATCTAAGAGCCCATGGATAACCATGGATAGAAAGGGTGCTAACACCTTCCCTTTCTATAACCTACCTCCCGAACCGAGAGCAATCTCTATAAGGAATTTTTCTGTGCTTTTGTCCTTTCCATTTGGAGAAAATAAAAGACGGTGGCGACTCTTGCTTCCGCGACATTTCGCGAACCAGCGTTAAACAGTCAGTTCCAGATCCACCGATCACAAAGGCCATCCAAGAAATGCCAGTCCCTCATTCTGAAAAAGAAGTAAGAGGATTCTTGGGCCGTCTCAATTACATTTCCTGTTTCATATCCCACTTGATTGCTACTTGTGAACCACTCTTCAAACTCTTGAAGAAAGATCAGGTAGTCAGATGGAACGATGAATGCCAGATTTCCTTTGACAAAATCAAAGAATACCTACAAGAACCTCCTATTCTCATGCCTCCAGTTGAAGGAAGACCCTTGATCATGTACTTGACTGTATTAGAGAACTCTATGGGGTGTGTATTGGGCCAACATGACGAGTCTGGCCGAAAAGAGCATGCTATTTATTACTTGAGCAAAAAGTTTACCGACTGTGAAACCAGATATTCACTGCTCGAGAAAACTTGCTGCACTCTGGCATGGGCTGCTCGTCGTCTAAGATAGTATATGTTGACTCATACCACTCTGTTGATTTCTAAAATGGACCCAATCAAGTACATCTTCGAGAAACCTTCCCTTTTCGGACGGATAGCCAGATGGAAAATGATCTTGACTGAGTACGACATTCAATACACGACTCGAAAAGCCATCAAAGGAAGTGTACTAGCAGATCATTTGGCCCATCAAGCCATGGATGATTATCACTCAATGATGTGGATGATTATCAAGCCGTGGATGATTATCAAGCCGTGGATGAGGACATTATGCTGGTAACCGACTGTGCGAAACCTGGACCATATGATGGACCTGAACAAGGATCCTGATGGACTATGGTATTCGATGGGGCTTCCAACGCCTTAGGTAACAAAATTGGTGCTGTGATCATCTCTCCTGAAGGTTGCCACACTCCTTTCACTGCCAGACTATGCTTCGATTGCACAAACAATATGGCTGAGTATGAAGCATGCATCTTAGGTCTGAAAGTCGCCATTGACTTAAGGATCAAGCATTTGGATGTGTTTGGAGATTCCGCCTTGGTGATCATCCAACTAAAAGTAGATTGGGACACTAAACACCCTAATCTTATCTCTTATAAGGAACTTGTGCTATCCCTAATTCCTTACTTAGAAGAGATCACGTTCGAGCACTTCCCTAGGGAAGAAAACTACTTAGCTGACGCTTTGGCAACCATGTCTTCAATGTTCAAAGTCATATGGGACAACAAAGCCCCTATGATAACAATTGAAAGATTCGATGAACCTACACATTGCTATGAGCTTGACACCGATGCGGAAAAGCCATGGTACCATGAGGTGATGAGATACCTTGAAACACAAGAGTATCCAGAGGGGGCATCTATCAATGACAGAAAGTTCTTGCGAAGATTTACAGCCAAATTCTTCCTAAGTAACGGGATATTGTACAAACGCAACCATGATTCGACTCTACTCCGATGTGTGGACAAGAAGGAGGCAGAGGAAATTATGGAAGACATGAACGATGGTCTCTTCGGTACTCACTCAAGTGGGCATACGATGGCCAAGAAAATCTTAAGAGTAGGTTACTATTGGTCAACAATGGAGAATGATTGCCATCAATATTCAAGGACCTATTACAAATGCCAAATCTACGCTGACAAGGTCCATGTGCCGTCTATCCCTCTGAATGTCATGACCGCTCCGTGGCCATTTGCAATGTGGGGCATTGACATGATTGGAGAGATCAAGCCCACATCTTCCAACAGACATTGCTTCATTCTTGTTGCTATTGATTATTTCACCAAATGGGTCGAAGCCGCCTCATTTCCCTACTCACCAAGAATATGGTAACCAGATTCATCAGACACAACATCATCTGCCGTTATGGTATCCTCGAAAGGATGATCACCGACAATGGGACTAACCTCAATAATTCTATGATTACTGAGCTTTGCACTCAGTTTAAGATCAAGCATCACAATTCTTCTCCATATAGACAAAAAATGAATGGCGCAGTCGAAGCGGCCAACAAAAATATCAAGAAGATTATGTAGAAGATGGTAGTAACCTATAAGGATTGGCATGAGATGTTGCCGTTTTCTCTACATGGTTACCATACTTCAGCTAGAACCTTAACTGGGGCAACTCCCTTTTCCTTAGTTTATGGCATGGAAGCTGTTCTGCCAGTGGAAGTTCAGATTCCCTCGCTGAGGATTATTATTGAGGTAGGCTTAGCCGAAAAAGAGTGGATTTAAACGAGATTGGATCAGCTGAACTTGATTGACGAAAAATGGTTAGCTTCTATTTTCCATGGTCAGACGTACCAAAAATGGATGATCAAGGCTTTCAACAAAAATATCAAGCCTCGAGTATATCAAGCTGGTGACTTGGTGATAAACACATCATTCTACCACAAGGCGACCCCAGAGGCAAATGGACTCCCACCTATGAAGGGCCATTTATTGTCAAGAGAGTTTTCTCTGGCGGTGCCATGATGCTGACTACCATGGATGGCGAGGATTTCCCACATCCCATAAACGCTTACATAGTTAAAAAATACTACGCATAAGAGACCCGTTAGGTTGACACACCTAAGAAAAATAAGGGCATCCCGTCAAACCAAAAGGTTTGGGCAAAAATTAGGGATATATGCAAAAGATTGTACACCCGACAAGTTGAAAACCCGAAAGGGCGACTTGGGCAAAAAGGGGTATCCTGGTGGGCTGTAAACCCGAAAGGGCGGTCCAGGAAAAATTTAAGGATTAAAAGCGTATGACTATGTCTTGTGGAATCAATATATTCAATTTTATCATCAAGGTCCAAGTTCAAACGGTTCAAGATCAATCCAATCAACTTCTATCAACGACAAGAGACATTCGAAGACATTGGGGCAATAGTAGAGTTGGAAGGCAATAAGATCATTTCACATGGCTATTTTTGTTTTCATTCTCAATGTTTGTTTTTCCTTTCGACGATTTCCTCTTACTAGGATCTCCGTCTCTCTGTACAAAAGCACTTATTCATGGGCAAAATAACAATACATTTACACTTTGAAGTGCAAAATTTCTGTCTTTTTTTTTAATGCAAATTTGTCCAATGAATAAAATTGAATGAACATATGCATATGAACATAATTAAAAACTATTTGGCACATGTGTCCTGCTAAGCAGCAATAAGCATCTCTTTAATGTGTAGGAAATATCCCCACAGAGTTATCTCATTATCATTATCCCCATGAGGACGGCTGCAATAAACCTTTGCCCAACAGGTTTTTATTTCCCTAACAATCATCGAGGAACCACATAACTCTCCAGCCGAGTTCAAATTTCCCTAACATACAACAATCAAGACACCACGGAGTTCCCCAGCTGAGCCTATCCTTCCCAGCTGAGTATATCTTCCCCAGCTAAGGCTATCACCCCCAAACGGAGTCTATTATCCTCAATTGAGTGTATCTTCCTCAAGCTGACTCTGCCTTACCCGACTGAGTCTACCCTCTCCAAGTTTGAATTTCCCTTTCAGATTATTGCAAATCACAGGGCCATAACCCTTGATCCCCAGTAAAGCCGTCAACAAAGCCTTTACTATCTCCAAAAGATGCTATGAAGCCTGGATCTGACAAGATATTAGCACACTTTTCAAGTTATTACTGAAGCCTGGACCCGACCAGATAATAGTTTGACTTCTTCAAATACTGAAACCTGGGCCCAACCAGATATCAGATTTGAATATCTGAAACCTGGATCCGACCAGATAACAGTTGATCTCAATTTCAAGATGCTTTGAAACCTGGACCCAACCAGATAATAGTCTAACTCTTCAAAGATATAGAAGAACCTGGACTCAATCCGACCAAGGTTTAATTTCTTTTCCCCAGTAGAGTTTTCCTCTACCCCAACAAGTTGTTGTGAAGCCTGGATCCGACCAGATAGCTATTACCCTCGGAGATTCATTGTGAAACCTAGAAACCGACCAGATAACAACTAAATCCCCAAACCGTTTATTGTGAAACCTGGAACCGACCAGATAGCAATTGACCTCATCAACCTTAGAAATCTACAAAGCCTGGACCCGACCAGATGACAGTTTTTCAAACAGTTTATTGTGAAACCTGGAGCCCTACTAGATAACTATTAACTATGATCCCCAGTGAGACACTATGAAGCCTGGACTTGACCAGATAATAATACAACTTTCCAAAAACCATGAAAACTGGACCCGACCAGATAATAGTTACCATTTCAAGTTACTGCGAAGCCTGGATCCGACCAGATAACAGTTAACTTCCGTATCCCCAACAAGTTATTGTGAAGCCTGGATCCGACCAGATAACTATTCAATTTCAAGAAATTTTCTACAAAGCCTAGAATCTGACCAGATAATAACTAATTCGTCTCTTCCCTCAGTAAGTTACCGTGAATCCTGGATCCGACCAGATAGCAGTTGACTACTTCATCCTCAGCAAATTGTGAAGCCTGGATCCGGCCAGATAACAACTGACATTCAAGAGATATTCCCCAACAAAAGTATCCTTTCAACAAAGTTTGAATATATGCATATTCTTCATCCCCAACGACAATCAGGGATTCAAACCCCCAGAATTTCCTCAGCAGCAATCAGGGATTTATTTTCCCGAACAGAAACATACATCTAACATTCATACATCATAGCATGTACATACCATATGCATTTAACATAATACCACATCTGGTGAACATCATGCATGCATCTGCATTTTACTAACTCTTTTTCTCATAGGTAAAACATCAAGTTTAATATAAATCGACAAGAAGATTTATGCTGATACTTCTTCCAGTGTTTACCAACTTTCCTCCAAATGGCATCTATAAGCCCATTCACCATCCATCTTCGAGTGCAAATTTCTGGGCACTCTAGTGTTCAATCATCTTTTACCTTCAAGTCACGAATGGAGGACTCGCCAATCTAACTCTTCAGGTTTAAGAAGATTGAACAGGGGAAGCTGTTGTACCCCAAAATTTTCCCTCTCATTTCTCAAAGATTCTCTCACGAGATCTTCTATGACGTCAAGTTTTGCAGCACTGATACATCAATTTAGGCTTGGAATTAGCCCAAGGGCAAAATGGTCAATTATATACTGAAAAGTCAAACTTTGACTTTTTGGTCAAAATCATTCCAAAGATAAAATTTCATCAAGATATTTAAGAATATCAAGCTTGATCATCAAGAAGTCAAGAAAGTCAAAAGTCAACTTGAAAAGTCAAGATTTCCAAGACTTAGAAATTTTCTAAGTGTGTTTATACATGATAATTTCATCACTTCATGCCATTCTTTCATCATGATGCAAGATGATTCAAAAGAAACTTTCAACATGAAAGTTGTAGACCTCCATGATATCTACAACATTGCTTTACACAGCTTCTCCTAAATATGCTTGGATCTCAAGTTATAAATTCATGAAGTCATGGAATTTTTGAATGAACACTTAGAGAAATTTTCAGCAGTTTTGGTCAGGTTTTTATCCCAACTTCTTGGCCAATTTTCATCAAGTTCCAGTTTGATTTAACAAAAGTGGTCAACATGAAAGTTGTAGAGGGTGTTTCCAGCTTTCTAAAACATCCAAGAGCATGAATTTATTATACTTGAGATAGGAGATTCAAGGGCTTGAAGTTGGGCATCCATCCTTGAACTGCAAGTCATTCTATTGAAGAACACATAACAAAACCCTTATGCTACGCTTCATAATCTTATGTTGCATACCTTCTTGCTTGAAAATCTCTACATAATTTAATGTTTACACAAGAGCTTGAGCTATTACCCAAGTGTTTGAGCCATTGCCCAAAAGATCTTTCCATTTATGGCATAAAGGCACCATTGCTACTCTTGAAAAGCAAGCCTTTTTGTACAAAGTTTATCTTAAGCCCATACCTTCTTGTTGTTGATTATACTCCACCATAAATCATGGGAAGTAGCTCCTCTATACTAGCAACTTTGGTACTTCATCTTGGGACTATGGAGTACTTGACATGGTTTGATCTTTGTAATCCAACCAAACCATAACATGCTGTCTTGCAAACCTAATCAACTCATATGCACAGACCCCTTGCCTATAAATAGAATAAGCATTTGCAAGAGAGAGAGGTTAGAAAAAAATAGAGAGAGAGGTTAGAGAAAATGAGAGAGAAAGGCCAGAAAAATAAAAGGAGAAACCAACACTCAAAATCATTTTTGCTGTCAAAAACCAGATTTGTTCACAAAACTTCCATTTTTGAGCTTTGAAGTCCAAATCTTTGAATCTTATGCCTTACAAGTTTTCTCCAAACAAACCATCCAAACACTTCACATACACCATATAGAAGTTATTCAAACATAAGAATAACTTCTATAACATCACTATCACCATCTTCCAAACTCAAAACATACATTGCAACTTGACTTGGTTGGAGCGGTTTAACCATTTTCAGTATAAAAGGAAGGTTGGAGTTACTTCAAGAAGGTTCAAAGGAGCTCGATCAATCACCACTTTACACTTGGAAACATCCGTACATGTTCTAAAGCTTCCGCTTCGAGAGGTAAACTTTCTTAAACTGTGATATAATTGTTCATACATCATTTGCTTTTGTGCTCAAAAGATATAACAAGATAAATCAAAGAGAAAAAACTAACAAAAATCCAGACCAGAGTCTGACACGGGTGACCGTGTCACACGACACGGCCTGTGTCAGCTTAGTTGGGTTGAAAAAACATGATAATATGCAGGGACAGAGGCTGACACGGGTGCCCGTGTCGATGTTACTGGTGCGTACATGATCAAAAAAAGATGAACATGGGCTGACACGGGCGCCCGTGTCAGGTTGGCTGGGGAAAAAAAAAGCATAAAAGTCATAGACAGGTCCTGACACGGAGATTTTTAAAGTTATTTTGGACATATTGCATTGATTGGAAATGACCTAACTTTATAAAACCTTTTTGTTCAAATGAAACCTCAAAAACACTTTTCTTAACAATTAACTTAGACTTAGGGTTGAGTTCAAAAATTAAGTTACAATAGATGCCCCTATTTAAGTTTCTTCTATCTAGATATGTGAATATCAAAGTCTTCGTCTCGATGCGGTGGGAGTTACTTAAATATAAAAATGCACAATTTTTGGCTCTAAGGTGCCACAAAAAAACATGCTTAAATACGGACAAGAAAGAACAAGCAATCCTCGAAAGTATGATAAAACCTCACTGGGAAAAAAAAGGAAAATAAGAAGTTCTAGAAAAGACCGGGTCCACTAGGGAGAGATTGACTCAACTCAGCGAAAGAAAAGAGAACTCAACCCTTTTGGGAAAAACCCCAAAGAAAAGGAAAAGAGAAACAGGATAAGGCCATCTCAAAAGCAACAAAAAGCTTCCCCACGATAAACGGGTCTCATCTTCTTCCTTTTTTAATTAAGCCATCCACTTGAAAATTATAACAATAAGCTTCCCCATGACGAACCGGTCTCGGCTTCTTCTTTAATCAAGTCTTCCACTTGAAAATGATAACAACAAGCTTCCCCATAACGAACGGGTCTCAACTTCTTTTTTAATCAAGTCTTCCGCTTGAAAATGATAACAATAAGCTTCCCCACGACGAACGGGTCTCAGTTTATTCTTTGATTAAGTTATCCACTTAAAAATGATAACAATAAGCTTCCCAACAACGAACGGGTCCCAGCTTCTTCTTTAATCAAGTCTTCCACTTGAAAAGGGTAGTAATAAACCTCCCCATAACGAACAGGTCTCAATTTATTCTTTGATCAAGTTATCCACTTGAAAATCATAATAATAAACTTCCCCATGAAGAACGGGTCTCAACTTCTTCTTTGATCAAGTCTTCCACTTGAAAAAAGGGTAGCAATAAACCTCCCCATGATGAATGGGTCTCAATTTATTCTTTGATCAAGTTATCCACTTGAAAATGATAAGATAAGCTTCCCCGCAATGAACGGGTCTCAGCTTCTTCTTTGATCAAGTCTTTTACTTGAAATGGGTAGCAATAAACCTTCCAACGGTGAACGGGTCTCAGTTTATTCTTTAATCAACTCACCCACTTGAAAATGATAACAATACGCTTCCCCATGATGAATGGGTCTCAGCTTCTTCTTTGATCAAGTATTTCACTTGAAAAGGGTAGAAATAAACCTCCCCACGAAGAACATGTCTCAATTTATTCTTTGATTAAGTTATCCACTTGAAAATGATAACAATAAGCTTCCCCACAACAAACGGGTCTCGAATTCTTCTTTAATAAAGTCTTCCACTTGAAAATGATAACAATAAGCTTCCCCATGATATTGCAACTGGTTTTAAATATAGATTCTCCACCCTTAATAGAGATTCTAGGTTTTTGGACTCGGTCTTAGACGAAGGGAAGGTGTTAGGCACCCCTCATCTACCTTGTTCACAAGGATAATAGGGTTAGAAGCGCAATTTTTTGGAAAAAGGGTTTTAATATTTTATTAGGGGAGCTCGCCACGATTTTAGTTGTATGCCTACGTATCCTCTTGGGAGGAATCAAAGTCCCAATTCGTAGTTTGCAAGTTTGTATTTTTTTATGGAATACGCAGATACTTTAATTCCCCTTGTACTTAGTCCAGGTGTGTGAATAGTAGAGATATTGGACCAAATGCGCAGTTAATTAAAATTTTCTTCGTACTCCTTTTTGAAATATAATTGTTTGAATTAATTTATTTACGAAAAAGATTTGGTGTTTGGTTGAATGTTTTTTAAGTATTAATTATTGAAAATATCTTATTTAAATGCATGATTAAAAGAAATAATTTAATGCAATAAATACAATATATTTGAATGTGTTTAGAAATAGTATTATTTAATTTTATAATAATAAATATATTAAAATTATAAATATATATGGAAATAAAAATATGGAAAATAATAAAGAAAATTAAATAAAATGTATGGGGGTGTGAATATAGTTTAGAAGTAAAACTGGGAGGTGTTAACATTATGGGCCTGAATTTAGATATTGACTTAAGGCCCAAAAGACAGGGGGTGTATTTTTACACTACGCGGCAAAATGGAGGGCATAGGAAGTTCGGGTCCAAGTCTAGATATTGGACTTGGCCCATTAAGGCTAGGGTTACATTTTTTTGCGTGTTAGAAAAAACAAAAAGAAACAAGGGTGTATTTAGATATGGGTTAGGCCCGAAAGACAGGGAAAGTGGGGGTCCGTTTGAATTTCATACGGGAGGGCATATGGAAATATGGTGGGCGCGTATTTTGGAACGTAGGATTGTGATCGTATGGATGTTGTTGTACCCCAAAATTTGCCCTCTCTTTTCTCAAGACATTTCTCACAAAGAATTTAAAAAGCTCAAGTTTGCACAAGTACAATTGGACTTTTTAATGCCCCATATAGTTTCCATGGATAATATTGGACTTTCAAGCATCAGGTCAAAAGATAGAATTTATAAATCTTCGAAAGGAGGAAGAGGAAACTGTCGAAAGGGCAAAGCAGATAAAAGAAAAAGTGTGCAGCTGCAGATAACTATGTCGAATTCAAAATCAGGTTCGGGCTGTTCGAACCACATGACTGATCAAAAGGGTCGGTTGGCAGATTTTTGACAAATCGAAGAAGAGCAAGCTTGCTTCGATCCCTAAGCTTCGACTGGGAAATGGCTTCCTTCGAAACAACCTGCTTCAATCCACCTCTAAACCCTTCAACACACGTAGTTTTGAAACTATGGATTACAAGTCTATTTTCATGCTTGCTTCGATCCACAAGCTTCAACTGGGCTATGGCTACCTCCGAAGCAACCTGCTTCGATCCACCTCTAAACCCTTCGACACACATAATTTCAACATTATGGATAACAAGTCTATTTTCATGCTTCCTTCGATCCACAAGCTTCGACTGGGCAATGGCTTCCTTCGAGCAACTTGCTTCGATCCACCTCTAAACCCTTTGACACACATAGTTTTGACATTATAGATTATAAGTCTATTTTCATGCTTGCTTCGATCCACAAACTTCGACTGGGAAATGGCTTCCTTCGAGCAACTTGCTTCGACCCACCTCTAAACCCATCGACACACATAGTTTCGACACTATGGATTACAATTCTATCTGCATGCTTGCTTCAATCCCCAAGCTTTGACTGGGTAATGGCTTCCTTCTAAGCAACTTGCTTCGATCTACAAGGATAGTTGGTTGTGGCATTTGAATTTTGGACATTTGAACTTTCGACCACTTAATCAATTGATGGTTACTGGTAGGAAAGCAATCCAGAAATTATTTCATTTTGACTATGCCAATGAAATCATCTTGCATACTCGAAGTGGTACATTCAGAGGAATATGATCCATTAGAAGAACATATAATTGGTGGAAACAATATTGTTTTGTCTGTTGATGAGTTTGGTCGAAGGTTGTGGACCTACGTGATCAAAACAAAAGGACGAAGTAAGTGGTACATTCAGAGGAATATGGTCCATTTGAAGAACATATAATTGGTGTAAACAAATATTGTTTTGTTTGTTGATGAGTTTGGTCGAAGTTTGTGGACCTACGTGATCAAAATGAAAGGATAAAGTAAGTGGTACATGTGGTCCATTCGAAGAACATGCATTTATTGGAAATAAATATTGTTTTGTCTATTGATGAGTTTGGTTGAAGGTTTATGGATCTATGTGATTAAAACGAAAGGGAGAAGTATTCAAGATGCTTGCTGAACAAAGTCCTATATTCTACCAAGCCCAAGCTTGTTGTACTATCCACATAATAGCCTAAAACTATGTGAAAAAGCAGTCTGCTACACTGCTATGAAACAACCCTGCACCAAGATGCCACAGCACTCCAAAACTGCTGCAAAACAGTCCTGCTATGCTGCTCTTAAACCAGTCCCATATTTGCACCAAACTAGCATATAAGAGATGCACCTCGAAAGCTATGAAAAGAACATACCCCAACTGTTCAAATTTTATTTGTTTTCCCCCCAAAACCCCAACGAGACTCTTCTATAAAGAAGTTGTTTCACAACACACAAAGGGAGGATTTTGGAGAAGGATAAAGGAGAATAAAAAAATAGAGAGGAGAGAACACTAAGATTGAAGCTTTAAAACACTCTTAAACCCAGAACTAAAAACAACACCTCTATTTATTTTCTTCGAATTCAAGAACATTCAAGGCAGCAACTCAAGTTTGAATCACACATTCCAGCTTGAAGGTAAGTCTTCTTCACTTTAAGAATTTCATTTCAAGCATCATTGATGATTCATCTTTGAAGATAACATGTAATAATCGTTTCCTTCGAAGCTCCCCTTTTGTTTGTTTTCCTTTCTTGTCAATTATATGTTAAGAACTAACCTGTACAGACCATAAAAACAATGTTGGAGTGAGAAATTATAGCATGGTTCGACACAAAGCCTTAGGCTTCGATCCATACTGCCTCACATGCCCAAACAAAAGGAAAAAAGGGTGTGTGATTCGACACATAACTTTATGCTTCAATTCACACTGAGTTACAGGGTCAACTTTATGCTTCGATTCACACTGAGTTACATGGTCAACTTTATGCTTCGATTCACACTGAGTTACTGGGTCGAAAGAAGGTTATATTCAATGCATATAAGCATGCTTAGAAATATTCTTCAACACATGCTGTCGAAAGATTTGTTTTTCTCTCTTTTGCTTTTTTTTCTTTTTTATATTTTCATATTTATTTTAATTAACCAAAAGCCTTCCATAAAAAAACTAAAAAAAGATTTCTTGATTAATTTGATTTCCTTTTAACTTAGGATTAATTTTCCTATTTTTTATTAATCATATCCCTTTAGGTTAATTAGGTCAAAACAATTTTCCTAACAAAAATCCAAAGCAAAATCCATTTCTTTTTATATTCCTTGTACATTATATTCCTATCATTTTTGTACATTTATTCAATATGGTTGTAATAGAAAATTAGGTTTAATTTCTTGCAATCCCCATTTGAACATTTGTATCCCCCATCCCCTAATGATGTAATAGCTTAGGATTTTAATTTATGCAATTTAATGCTTTAATATAAATTGTTAGTAATTAGGGTATGTATTTAAAGATAAAATCAACCGTTAAAAATCCCTAATTTCAAAGACAAAACTGCATGCAATCAAACATACTATTCACACACGTGCACCTCTAGGCTAACCTCGCTTGTTGCCTCGGAAAATAGTCATGTCCCTCAAATATAGGCGTTTTAGCAAAGACCCTCGATAAAAAAGATCATAGTCCCTCGATGTTGCCTCCGGTAAACGATCTAGTCCCTTACGAAAACTGCTAAAACGTCTCATAAGTTGCATTCTATGACTATACGACCCACGCCTGTCCCTTCACATCAAACTATGGGACTTCTTACCAAATCAATGGTAAGATAGCAACATTTAAAGGAGGAGGAAAAGAACATAGACCTTTTGAGTAGGTAGGACGCTCATAGTTGCTTGCTTGCAAACGAAAACCATTTCCACACTTACACTTTCAAAACATCTTCAAAAACAAAAATCTCTTTGAAATGTTTTCAAAACTAACACTTTGTATACATTCTTATTGAGACGAGAATCATTATGAAGTTTGCCGAAACAAATGCATTTTCAAAATACTTTCAAACTTACACCCATCACAAAATACCTTTTCAAACAAAGCATTTTCAAATGATCTAGCAAGCAACTAAGATCCCGTAGATAACTACGGATGAAAAGGGTGCTAACACCTTCCATTTTCATAACCTACCTGTTGTACCCCAAAATTTTCCCTCTCATTTCTCAAAGATTCTCTCACGAGATCTTCTATGACGTCAAGTTTTGCAGCACTGATACATCAATTTAGGCTTGGAATTGGCCCAAGGGCAAAATGGTCAATTGTATACTGAAAAGTCAAACTTTGACTTTTTGGTCAAAATTATTCCAAAGATAAAATTTCATCAAGACATTTAAGAATATCAAGCTTAATCATCAAGAAGTCAAGAAAGTCAAAAGTCAACTTGAAAAGTCAAGATTTCCAAGACTTAGAAATTTTCTAAGTGTGTTTATACATGATAATTTCATCACTTCATGCCATTCTTTCATCATGATGCAAGATGATTCAAAAGAAAATTTCAACATGAAAATTGTAGACCTCCATGATATCTACAACATTTCTTTACACAGCTTCTCTTAAATATGCTTGGATCTCAAGTTATAAATTCATGAAGTCATGGCATTTTTGAATGAACACAGAGAAATTTTCAGCAGTTTTGGTCAGGTTTTTATCCCAACTTCTTGGCCAATTTTCATCAAGTTCCAGTTTGATTTAAAAAAAGTGGTTAACATTAAAGTTCTAGAGGGTGTTTGCAACTTTTCAAAACATCCAAGAGCATGAATTTATCATACTTGAGATAGGAGATTCAAGGGCTTGAAGTTAGGCATCCATCCTTGAATTGCAAGTCATTCTATTGAAGAACACATAACAAAACCCTTATGCTATGATTCATAATCTTATGTTGCATACCTTCTTGCTTGAAAATATCTACATAATTTAATGTTTACACAAGAGCTTGAGCTATTACCCAAGTGTTTGAGCCATTGCCCAAAAGATCTTTCCATTTATGGCATAAAGGCACCATTGCTACTCTTGAAAAGCAAGCCTTTTGGTACAAAATTTATCTTAAGCCCATACCTTCTTGTTGCTGATTATACTCCACCATAAATCATGGTAAGTAGCTCCTCTATACCAGCAACTTTGGTACTTCATCTTGGGACTATGGAGTACTTGACATAGTTTGATCTTTGTAATCCAACCAAACCATAACATGCTGTCTTGCAAACCTAATCAGCTCATATGCACAGACCCCTTGCCTATAAATAGAAGAAGCATTTGCAAGAGAGAGAGGTTAGAAAAAAATAGAGAGAAAGGTTAGAGAAAAAGGGAGAGAAAGGCTAGAAAAATAGAAGGAGAAACCAGCACTCAAAATCATTTTTGCTGTCAAAAACCAGATTTGTTCACAAAACTTCCATTTTTGAGCTTTGAAGTCCAAATCTTTGAATCTTATACCTTGCAAGTTTTCTCCAAACAAACCATCCAAACACTTCACATACACCATATAGAAGTTATTCAAACATAAGAATAACTTCTATAACATCACTATCACCATCTTCCAAACTCAAAAACATACATTGCAACTTAACTTGGTTGGAGCGATTCAACCATTTTCACTATAAAAGGAAGGTTGAAGTTACTTCAAGAAGGTTCAAATGAGCTCGATCAATCACCACTTTACACTAGGAAACATCCATACGTGTTCTAAAGCTTCCGCTTCAAGAGGTAGGCTTTCTCAAACTGTGATATAATTGTTCATACATTATTTGCTTTTGTGCTCAAAAGATATAACAAGACAGATCAAAGAAAAAACTAACAAAAATCCAGACCAGAGGCTGACACGGGTGCCCGTGTCACACGACACGGCCCATGTCAGCTTAGTTGGGTTCAAAAAACATGATAATATGCAGGGACAGAGGCTGACACGGGTGCCCGTGTCAAACGACACGGCCCGTGTCAATGTTACTGGTGCGTACATGAGCAGAAAAAGATGAACAGGGGCTGACACGGCCGCCCGTGTCATGTGACACGGCCGTGTCAGGTTGGCTGGGACCAATAAAATGCATAAAAGTCATGGACATGTCCTAACACGGGTGCCCGTGTCCCCTGACACGGCCCATGTCAGCTCAGGCACCAAATTTTTTTATTTTTGGAGATTTTTTTAGGTTATTTTGGACATATTGCATTGCTTGGAAATGACCTAACTTTATAAAACCTTTTTGTTCAAATGAAACCTCAAAAACGCTTTTCTAAACAATTAACTTAGACTTAGATTTTTCTTCAATGAAATTAATTACAAAACCTTTTTCTATAAGAAAACCCTAAAAAGCAATTTCTCTCACTTTACATGTTCTTGCATATTTTATTATTTTTGCATTATAAATTATGTAATTGTCAAAACCTTGTAATAGTAATTAGGGTTTAATTTTCTTGCAATCCCCATTTGTAAATTTGTATACCCCATCCCCATAATGATGTAATAGCGTAGTAATTTTACTTTCCGCAATTTATCGCTTTCATATCAATGCTAGTAAATTAGGGTTTGTATGAAAAGATAAAATAAATGTTTAGAGAACCACAATTCAATATAAGCAATGCATGTAAATCAAAAACACTTGCACACTTGCACCCCTAGGGTTAACTCCACTTGTTGCCTTACAAAAATGGCCATGTTATGCATGTGGGATATCTTAGCAAAAGCAAACAAAAATACAAGTTCATAGTCCCTCGATGACGCTATCAATGTTGCCTTTAAAAATGATCTTAGTCCCTAAAGAAAATGCTAATATACCTTACAATATTTCTAATCATGGTTATACAATGACCCACGCCCGTCCCTTTTTCATCCAAAGATAGGGTTACTTACCAAATCAATGATAAGATAACAATGTCAAAGGAAAAAGGAAATGAACATGAAAGACTTTTGAGTAGGTAGAACGTTCCTAGTTGCTTGCTCAATTTTAAAACAAAAACATCCTTGCTATTTTCAAAAACAAACACCTACACTTTCAAACATCTTACAAACTTGAAAATATTTTCAAAAGATCAACACTTTGTATACATTCTTACGAACGAGAATCATTACAAAGTTTGCCTAAACGATGGCATCTTTACAAAATACTTTCAAAAATCACACAAAGCACATTTTCAAACAAAAGTAAGTGATCTAGAAAGTAACTAAGAGCCCATGGAAAACCATGGATAAAAAGGGTGCTAACACCTTCCCTTTTCATAATCTACCCCCCGAACTCAAGAAACAATCTCAAAGGACTTTCTTGTGCTTTTTCACCTTTCCTTTTGGATAAAAGAAAAGTCGGTGGCGACTCTTGCTAACCGTAACATTTTGCGATAAAAAGTGAAACAATCAAGTCAGTTCTCCTATCGTATCACACTACCCCCAAACTCAAGAAAATGTCTCAAAGGTCTTTCCTGTTATTTTCACCCTTTCCTTTATTGTATAAAATAAAAGTTGGTAGTGACTCTTGCTATCCTCAACAATTACGATAAAATGCAAAACACCCAAGTCAGTTCTCCCACCGTATTACAGATTTGGAGACTCTGCTGAGGATTTAACTTAAAAGTGGGGTTACCTTAGAGCTAGATCACCTTTAAAGTGCTTTCCTTGTTTGACTTGCTTGCTTTATATTTTAGGTCCTTGTTTGGGTTTTTGATCCTCTACCCGGTTCAGGGAACACCATTAGGTAAGTAGCATTAGATTGTGGAAACTGTACGGCGTTGACCGATATGGTTGAAGCAATGGCTACGTTAGCGTGATACATTTGTTGGTACCGCTATCCCTTGTGTTGAATCGAGGAGAATACGGGGCCTCTGAGAGGTGTCATGAAGCACTAACTGACCATAGAACCTTAATTGAACAACTTGGCCATTAGGAAGTAGTGAAATAGACAACTTTGGTGTAAAGCTGAAGATTGGTTGAAACTCGATACTACACTCATTGAGATTGGACTTTTGGGATATTTCGACTGCAAGAAAAGATTAATTATGCTGAGACAATGCCCAATGAAGAAAGATCAATGATATTGAGATCCCCTAGAACCCGTTTACTTTCTAGGATAGGTTGAGCCAACTAAACTTCAAGAGGGTACTTACCTACAAACCCCATGCAAGCCTAAACCTAAGGACTTGTTTGCTTTGCTTGTATATGATTACTTGTACATAAACATCATGACATCATAGCATGGGATTTTCAATAACCGTTTCAAGGATATCAAGGGCCTGTGATGCAAGGACATGATGAACCAGACGTCCATCAAGGGGAAAGAGGATTTATTTTCCTCTAACCAAACACTGTCAAAAACCAAAGCACGATAACTTGAGTCAAGGGTTATGACCCACTTAACATGGTGAGCTTGATTCTCGTGGAAGGATATCCAATTATACGAAGTTCTCCAATCAAAGTTGTGATCAAAGTTCAACTTCTAACATCTTCTTGTGTTTAACCCACGAGATCCTTAAAAACATTTCATCCACATACCATGCATCATATCATGACATGTTTTCCTCACACAGGTTTCTCATCTACTTACTATTTATTTTAGTAGAGATGGCTCTAAAATAGACTGTCATAGATCTTCAGACCCAAAATGATCAACTTCAAGAATTGTTCCTGAATCTATCCAAGGGGCAAGAAGAAGTGAGATCACGCCTCATTGAGAGCATTACCAAGAAGAATCTTGAGGATAGCAGGGTTGACCAGTTGGAACAATTACAAACTAAAATGGCAACCATGAGAATCCAGATGATGGGATAGATCGTGGGTCAGATGACTCTTATTCAAAAATTAGCTCAGGGACAAGAAGAGATGAGAGACCTTGTCAATAAGCTTCATCAATACGGATGCAACCATATGGGACAAACATCTATAATTGGGGATCGAGTCATTAATCAGCCTTCGATGAGACAAGTTGGTTTGGTCGAGAGAACACCCTTCAAAATGGATACTATACCAAGAGTCCAACAACAACCTCACCAACCACGACAAGGTGGTCGGCGTAAGTGTTGTACCCTAAAATTTTCCCTCTCATTTCACTCAAGACACGCCTCCAGAGATCTTCAATTGCTCAAGGTTGACTAAGGATTGACCAGACAAATCCTCCTCTTCAGACAATAAGCTCCAAACTAGGGTTTTAGTTTCAAGCAAGATGGTTGAGTCCCAAGGGTCCCAAATGTCCTCCATTGCCCTAATATGTCCCCAAGATCATCCATGTCAAGTTTCATGCCTTACACAACAAGTTTGCTCAGTCAACTGCTCAGATGCCTGGAAATCAACTGTACTAGGTCAAAAGTCAATTGTGTCCCAAATACAGTCAAACTTCAAGATTTTTGGTAAACATCAACATTTTGAAGTAATCTCCATCATTTTATCAAGGGTTAATCATGATTCCTCAAGAAATGCTCTTAACTCATCAAAAGTCAAAAATGGCAATTTAGGGTTTCTATAGGAAAAGTCAACCAAACTTTGACCAAGCATAACTTTCTCATACTTTATCAGAAATTTTCCAACCAAGGCTCATTTTGAAGAGAATCCAATTCCCTACAACTCCTCTTCAGCCCTCAAGTTTAATAAATGCCTCAATCAAAAGATATAAGCTCATACATTATAGGTCCATTTAAAAAGTCAAGAAAACACCTCTTGGGTCAAAGCTCCTTACATGAACATGGAAGATCCAATTGAGATGAAACCAATAGAGTTATTTATAAGACATCCTAAGCTTTCTAAAAATTCCAAGAACACCCTCTTAGGGTCAAAAATCAGAGAGATATGCATTGCTAAAGTTGACCAATTTTTGGAAATGTGCATGAAGTCAACATTGATCAAAATTGATTTTTTCCAAAGGGCCCATGTTCTCTTGCTTGAAACTTGTCCCTAAGATGGACCAAGACCCCTGAGCTTATCCACTTATTATTTTATTATTTTTATTATTTGTTTTGGTTTTTTATTCATTTAAATCAAAATAAATCAATTTAAATAGTGGAATAATGAAATAAAATCCAAGATTTGATTTTATGAGCACATTATGGATCCATGATCAGCTTGCAAATCATATAATTCGTGCAAGGGCTAATTGGATTGGAAAATATCATGATTTGGCCTATTTTAGAAAAAAATTATACAAGACACAAATCAAATCTTTTCTCACCAATTTGCAAAGATTCAATTCAATTTTATTGACCTAATTGCTTCTACTATATATGCATGACAAACCCTGATCATAAAAGGAGGAATTGGCCGTGTAGAACACCCACAAGAATCTCAAAATTTTGACAAAAAAAGTGGTGATCGAATTTTGCTTTAGAGGGAGATTCAAGGCGTTTCAAAGATTGCAATCCACTTCTGGGCGTATTTGGAAGCTATCTGGACCACTCTCACGCGTCAACATATCTAGAAACAGCCTATACATGTATCACGGTTTGCTCTTGTTCTTGAATTTGATTTTGACTATACACACATGATAAACAAATTTCATGTATGCATTTATGTTTATGTGACCATTTAGAACATATTTGCATGATTAATTGTGTGTTTTGATGTATATTAAACTAACTGCCATTGCTAGGGTTTGAAGCTTCGTTTTAGGGTTTTTTATTTCAGGAAAAATTAGGACAAAAAAATAGTATCATTAATCACGAGACCAAACCCAATTGATCTGTATAATTAGATTTAATTTATATTTCCTGGTGGTGATTTTTGAGAATTGCAGGTTTATAGCCACAATGTTGTCTGTAGGTAAAGACCTTAGTCTAAAACGACAGTCCCAACAAGGAAGACGATGTGTGTCCAAACCTGAGTAGCCCATTTGAATTTTGCGCGTTTTTATTACAGCCACTAACCATCATTACATATAATATATGTTGTTTGTTTATATTAATGATTGAACAATTGGCTCAGTGGTACAAGTGAAGGCTTTTTAGTGCGCACAGGTAGGAGGTCAGGGGTTTGATCCCTGCCTCCTACATGTTATTTTTCTTAACAATTCTTTGCAGATCCCATGCTATCCTTCCAAACGTGCACACCATAGGCCTCCGAATCGTCATCCTTAGATCAATCAACGCCCAGATCTAATGCTTCCAATGTACCTCCCCATGGTGGACACTCCTGGCGCAATTACACTGGATCTCACGTTGCCTTGGGCCAACAGGATTGGGCTTGGGCAGAATTTCAACAACACAACCCCCAATTTGGGTTCATACCCCCTCAGGCCCATTTCTTTTCTCTTTGATTTTACTATTTATTTTTTTAATTAGTCTAATTGATTTTTATTTCAAACCATTTTTTTAATAAAAAAATAGGATTTAGTTTTTTTTAATAATAAATTAATTTTTGCAAATTAATTGTTTTAATCAACTCTAATATTTTTCATTAATTAAAATCAAGTAGAATTAAGTCAAAATCAAATCTCTTTTTTCATAAAATCCCAAAAATATTTTTCAATGATCAAATTAGATTTTTAGGGTTTTAAACCTTTTTTCCAGTTAATTCTCGCACGTTATTATTTTGTCGTACGATTATTTTTATCAATTATGTAACTGCGCCCGGTTTGTAATAGCTAATTAGGTTCTTTATTTCCGCACTTTATTTTTTCAGTCAATTCCTTATGTATCTACACCAAAGCCTTGTAATAGCGTAGGACTTTTATTTCTCGCTTTTGTATTTTATATGTTTGTATGCTTAATAACCTAGGCGTGTATGCTTGATCAAATCAATCTTAGATCACTAAACTGCAAGATAAAATATCTGAAATAGCACACTATTACACACTTGCACCCCTAGGGTATTTCCCACTTTGGTTGCCTTCAAAAATGGTCATGTCCCTCGAACATAGGAATACTCTTAGCAAAGACCCTCAGTTTAAAGTCATCATAAAGATTATAGTCCCTATATGTCCCTCGAGTTTCCTACGAGAAATGATCTTATGATGATATTATTCCCTTCGAAATGCTAAGGTATCCTTACATGTTGCCTTCAATTGCTATTATATCCCTTTCGATAGTCCCTCAACATCCAACGATTAGGGTTACTTACTCACTAATAGTAGGATAACACGGTCTAAAGGATCGGAGGAAAAGAACAGTCTTTTTCGAGTAGGTAGATAACTATTAGGTACTTGCTCAAACAAATTTTCACACCACACTACTTTTCAAACAAAAGTTTTCAAAAACACTTTATCACACTCTTGAGGACTGATACAAGAGTTACCATAAAGTGAATCGCCGCACTAAGGCATTTTCAAAACTTTTCAAACCACAAACACACAAGCAATTTTAAAAAATGAGCAAGTACCTAAGAGCCCATGGAAAACCATGGATGGAAAGGGTGCTAACACCTTCCCTTTCCATAATCTACCACCCTTACTCAGAAATCTTGAAAAAAGGTATTTTTCTGTTCTTTTCACGCTTCCTTTGTTGGATAAAAGAAAAGTCGGTGGCGACTCTTGCTTACCGCGACATTTGCAAACAAAAAACATAAACCTATATTAAACAGTCGGTTCTGCCACCGTATCATAGTAAGCAAGGAAGACAATTTGTTGAGATCAACATGCCCTTGGCTCAAGCATTGCATCATATGTTGGAAGCCAAGCTGGTTACATTGAGGGAGCCTCCTCAAAAACCCTTTACTGCTTCTCCCCGTTACAATCATGAAGAAACTTGTGCGTACCACTCCAATAGTCCTGGACACGACACTAACCACTGTTGGACATTTAAAAATAAGATTCAAGACCTGATTGACAAAGAAATGTTGGAATTCACACAAGATGGTCGACTAGAGTTCTTCTGTCACCTCTCAAAGACACACTGTCTGAAGCAAGAAGTTTAGGCAGAGAAACTTTTATTTATTCGAATTTTCAATTGTAATTTCTTTGATTGTTTAAACACTTATCGTTATGTCAGACTTTGGTTACTTTCATTAATGCATTGCATATGTTTGTCTTGAGTTAATCCATTCGTTTTTCACTATACTGAAATTATGATTTTACCTCTTTTTGTATGATATTCAACTCTCAACTACAAGTCTAAAGCCTTTAGAGGGAGGATGACGAAAACAACCCATAATCTCATACAATATGCTTTTGGACAGACCTTGCTGATGATGTACAAGCGTTGTTTCAAATTCCTAAACACTGGAGTTATAAGGAAGATAATCCCTAGTCAAACCCTTTGAGCCTAAGAAGTAGGAGTTTTCTTTTTCACACAAATTGAACCATTTAATCAAAACCTAGGGCAGGGTAGTTTCTCAGTTAATTCAAATGCGCGTTTAGCCGCAAGCTTTCACTTCATACACCAACATCCTTCCGAATCAAAATACGGTGATGGATCCCCGTGAAATAGGCAGTCATTATATCTCAAAAGAAAAACCCACTGAGTCAAAACCTATGAAGGAGACTTAAGAAAAACTGGGGCATCTTACTGGTTGTAATATCAAAACAAGAACAGTCAGGCAAAAAATAGGGACAATAAATCAAAAAAGGAGGTCGCTACAAATCCTCAACAACAGAAAAATGTTGCAAAAATGAATGCCTTCACGAATAAACTTTCAGTATCCGAACCATCACCAGAAACGTCATTCCAGACTCAATTGGAATTCAAAATTCACAATTAACTGAGTATAGGGATGAAGAACATCATGAAGAACGGACGGGTACAAATTAACTTTGAGCCTTATACTTTGTTTCTTAAAACCGTGAACCAGGCCATATTACAACCCCTTAAATGTCCTAATTGAAGCATGGGTTAGTTCGAAAGCATATTGTTACAAAAGGTATCCTGACTCCTGTAAGGCTTACTGTAAATCTTGAGTTGAATTCATATTCTTAAAAAATTATTTTTTCTGCTAAAAATGCATTTTCAAAACTTCAAGACAAACATAAAACTTTGCATTGTTTGAATAATGTTGTTTGCATATAGCTATTTGTTCGACAATAGAGAAATTCATACGATGAATATCCAATGAACGGAAATTCTCAAGAAACATAATCACTTCAAATGGAAAAAACACTTCCAATGACAAACTCTCCATAACCAAGGGGGAATAACATGTTATTATCCAACTCATCAGTGGCAGTCAAGTTAAAATTCCAAGAAATATCTCATAAAGTTATGAATAGCCAGGGGCAGGTCTGCATCTGAATCACTTGGGACATGGAACATGAATTCCAGCAAAGGGTCATGTACGGCCAAGCATACATTGTCTAGAAGTGCTACAACACTTACTATTATGGACAACGACAAATCGCCACAAAGTCCCTTTCATAAGGTGATCCCCGTTGAAGTCGCCAGAGCCACCTCTATGAGGTTATCCTCACAGAATAATCTTCACGGATAAGGGTACAAACCCCACAAGTCCAAGTTCATGGATATCCCCATAAAGTTGGATCCATGCCATCCCCAGCCAGAGTTTCAACCTCCGGAAAACCTCTCCCCAACTGAATTGGTCTTAAGAGGAAGCCTTGAGGATTTTTTCCAGAAGAAAACACCTCCCCGGTAGATTGTCCAATGGGTTTATTTCCCCAACAAACATCAGATTCCCCGACACAAGTCTTTTCCCAAACCAATACAAATCAATAGAAAAAACCCTTTAATCCCCGATAGAGTCATTGATATATCTAAAAGTTACTAAAGCCTGGACCCAACCAGATGCCAGTAAACCTCAAGATCAAAATTGCTAAAACCTGGACCCGACCAAATAATTGTTCGAGTTACTACGAAACCTGGACCCAACCAAATAATAGTTTAACTTCTTCAAATCACTAACAAAACACCTCTTCCCCAGTAAAGTTTTCCACTATCCCCAGTGAGTTGCTACAAAGCCTAGAAGCTGATCGGATAACAGTTAACTTCTTTATCCCCAACAAGTTGTTAACTTCGATTCTCTCCAATCAAGAGTATAACTCCTCAGTAGAGCAACAGACAACTAAAACTCCTGAACTCTTTTCCCCAAGCAGAAATCAACACTCTCCACGAAGATTTCTCAAGCCAGAGCCAATCTTCCCCAACGTGTTTCTCCTCAAACAACAAAACGGGAATCCCCAGCGGAAAGATTCTAAACAAGGTTTGAAGATATGCATACTCTTCATCCCCAACAGCATTCTGGGATTTAACTTCCCAAAGCTCCCCAACACTGGTCAAGGATTTATTTTCCGAAACAAAGATACATTTCAACAAATATTTCACATTCATACATCATATTACATACATGATAAATGCATACAGCGTAATCTCATTTATTTTGAGAACATCATCAAGCCATGTATACATCTGCATGCAACTAACCCTCTTTCTTGCAGGAAAAGTCAATCAACAAAATTCCTCTTTTGGAAAATACCACAACCATTTCTCAAATAGGCCAGAGATTAATTCCTGAAACAAGTCAGGGAAACTATCTCTACAACCAGCAAAAAGCGGGTTCCGGATTAATACCTGAAACAAGACATGACAACTATCTATGAACAAACAATTGTAGATTAATACCTAAAATAAGACATGAGAATTATCTACATGAGCAGATTGAAGATTAACTCCCGAAACAAGTCTGGGAAACTATCTTTCTTTCTCAAATAGGTCAGAGATTAATTCCTGAAACAAGTCAGGGCAACTATCTCTACGACCAGCAAAAAGCGGGTTCCAGATTAATACCTGAAACAAGACAAGACAACTATTTATGAGTAACTGTTCGTAGATTAATACCTGAAACAAGACATGACAACTATCTACATGAGCAGATTGAAGATTAACTCCCTAAACAAGCCTGGGAAACTATCTTTCTTTCTCAAATAGGTCAGAGATTAATTCCTGAAACAAACAAGGGTAACTATCTACTCGACCAGCTGAAGCAATCTTACACGGGTTCCTTCTCATACATTTCCAGATGAAGTTTCACACTGACTCATCATGAAGCAGCCCTACTCAGGTTCCTTCTCATACATTTCTAGATGAAGTTTCACACGGACTCATCCTGAAGCAGCTCTACCCAGGTTCTTTCTCATAAATTTCCAGATGAAGTTTCACCCAGATTCATCATGAAGTAGCCCCACCCATGTTCCTTCTCATACATTTCCAGATGAAGTTCCACACAGACTCATCCCGAAGCAGCCCTACCCAGGCTCCTTCTCATAAATTTCCAGATGAAGTTTCACACGGACTCATCATGAAGCAGCCCTACCGAGGTTCCTTCTCATACATTTCCAGATGAAGTTTCACACAGACTCATCCTGAAGCAGCCCTACCCAGGTTCCTTCTCATACATTTCCAAAGGAAGTTTCACCCGGACTCATCATGAAGCAGCCCTACCCAGGTTCCTTCTCATACATATCCAGATGAAGTTTCACACGGACTCATCCCGAAGCAGCCGTACCCAGGCTCCTTCTCATAAATTTCCAGATGAAGTTTCACACGGACTCATCCCGAAGCAGCCCTACCCAGGCTCCTTCTCATAAATTTCCAAATGAAGTTTCACTCAGACTCATCATGAAGCAGCCTTACCCTGGTTCCTTCTTATACATTTACAGATGAAGTTTCACACGGACTCATCATGAAGCAGCCCTACCCAGGTTTCTCCTCATACATTTCCCGATAAAGTTTCACACGAACTCATCCCGAAACAACCCTACACAGATTCCTTCTCAAAATTTCTAAATGCAGCTTTACACGGGCTCATCAGGAAGCAATCTTACACGGATTCCTTCTAATACATTTCCAAACACGGCTTAACGCGGGTCCATTACAACATGTCATTCAGAATTAAATCGACCAAAGATTTATTTTGATATTTCTCCCAGTTACAGTCAAGCTTAGACTTAGTCTAATTTCTGTCAACAATCACCTTTGGATGGCATCTATAAACCCATCTCCAACAACTCTCTATCATCTCCCCAAATGGCATCTTTAAGCCCATTCCCTACACAATCAACTAACACATGGTCGAGTGCAAATTTCTAGGCACTCTAGTGTTCAATCATCTTCTGCCTTCAAGCTACGAACGGCGACGTGTCATCCTCGCTTTTCAGGTTTAAGAAGATTGAATAGGGGCAACTGTTGTACCCCAAAATTTGCCCTCTCTTTTCTCAAGACATTTCTCAAAAAGAGTTTCAAAAGCTCAAGTTTGCACAAGTACAATTGGACTTTTTAATGCCCCATATAAATTCCATGGATAATATTGGACTTTCATGCATCAGGTCGAAAGATGGAACTTCTGAATCTTCGAAAGGAGGAAGAGGAAACTGTCGAAAGCGCAAAGCAGATAAAAGAAAAAGTGTGCAGCTGTAGATAACTATGTCAAATTCAAAATCTGGTTCAATTTGTTCGAACCACATGACTGATGAAAGGGTTGGTTAGCAGATTTTTGACAAATTGAAGAAGAGAAAGCTTGCTTCGATCTTCAAGCTTCGACTGGGCAATGGCTTCCTTCGAGGAAACCTGCTTCGATCCACCTCTAAACCCTTAGACGCACATAGTTTAAACACTATAGATTACAAGTCTATTTTCATGCTTGCTTCAACCCATAAGCTTCGACTGGGCAACGAATTCCTTCGAAGGAACCTGCTTCGATCCACCTCTAAACCCTTCGACACACATAGTTTCGACACTATGGATTACAAGTCTATTTTCATGCTTGCTTCGATCCACAAGCTTCGACTGGGCAATGGCTTCCTTCGAGCAACTTGCTTGGATCCACCTCTAAACCCTTCGATACACATGGTTTCGACACTATGGATTACAAGTCTATTTTCATGCTTGGTTCGATCCACAAGCTTCGACTGGGAAATGGCTTCCTTAGAGCAACTTGCTTCGGTCCACCTCTAAACCCTTCGACACATATAGTTTCGACACACATAGTTTCGACACTATGGATTACAAGTCTATTTGCATGCTTGCTTCGATCCCTAAGCTTCGACTGAGAAATGGCTTCCTTTGAAGCAACTTACTTCGATCCACAAGGATAGTTGGTTGTGGAATTTGAAGTTTGGACATTTGAACTTTTGACCACTTAATCAACTGATGGTTACTGGTAGGAAAGCAATCCATAAATTCTTTCGTTTTGACTATGCCAATGAGATCATCTTGCATACTCAAAGTGGTACATTTAGAGGAATATGGTCCATTCGAAAAACACATAATTGGTGGAAACAATATTGTTTTGTCTGTTGATGAGTTTGGTCAAAGGTTATGGACCTACCTGATCAAAACGAAAGGACAAAGTAAGTGGTACATTCAGAGGAATACGGTCCATTCGAAAAACACATAATTGGTGGAAACAGATTTTATTTTGTCTGTAGAAGAGTTTGGTCAAAGGTTGTGGACCTACATGATCAAAACGAAAGGACAGAGTAAATGGTACATGTGGTCCATTCGAAGAACATACATTTATTGGAAACAAATATTGTTTTGTCTGTTGATGAGTTTGGTCGAAGGTTTGTAGGTCTATGTGATCAAAATGAAATGGCGAACTATTCAAGATGCTTGCTGAATAAAGTCTTATATGCTGCCAAGACCAAGCTTGATGTACTGTCCATATAGCAACCTAAAACTATGTAAAAAAGCAGTCTGCTACACTGCTATGAAACAGCCCTGCACCAAGCTATCACAACACTCCAAAACTGTTGCAAAACATTCCTGCTATGCTACTCCTAAACCAGTCCCATATTTGCACCAAACTAGCATATAAGAGATGCACATCGAAACCTATGAAAATAACATACCCAAACTGTTCAAATTTTATTAGTTTTCCCCCCAAAACCCCAACAAGACTCTTCTATAAATAAGTTATTTCACAACACACAGAGAGAGGATTTTGGAGAAGGAAAAAAGGAGAAGAAAAAAAGAGAGAGGAGATAACACTAAGACTGAAGCCTTAAAACACTCTTAAACCAAGAACCAAAAACAACACCTCTGTTTCTTTTCTTTGAATTCAAGAACATTCAAGGCAGCAACTCAAGTTCGGATCACACATTCCAGCTTCAAGGTAAGTCTTCTTGACTTTAAACCTTTCGTTTCAAGTATCATTTATGATTCATCTTCGAAGATAACATGTAATAATCATTTCCTTCAAAGCTCCCTTTTGTTTTTTTTCCCCTCTTGTCAATTATATGTTACAAACTAACATGTACAGACCATAAAAATAATGTTTGAGTGAGAAATTACAGCATGGTTCGATACAAAGCCTTAGGCTTCGATCCATATTGCCTCACAGGCCCAAACAGAAGGAAAAAATGGTGTGTGATTCGACACATAACTTTATGTTTTTATTCACACTGAGTTACAGGGTCAACTTTATGCTTCGATTCACACTGAGTTACAGGGTCAACTTTATGCTTCGATTCATACTGAGTTACAGGGTCAACTTTATGCTTTGATTCACACTGAGTTACAGGGTCGAAATAAGGTTATGTTCAATGCATAGTATGCTTCGAAACATGCTTCGACACATGCTGTCGTAAGATTTGTTTTTTCTCTCTTTTGCTTTTTTTTCTTTTTTATATTTTCATATTTATTTTTGTTAACCAAAAGCCTTCCATAAAAAAAACTAAAAAAAGATTTCTTGACTAATTTGATTTCCTTTTAACTTAGGATTAATTTTCCTATTTTTTATTAATCATATCCCTTTAAGTTAATTAGGTCAAAACAATTTTCCTAACAAAAATCCAAAGAAAAATCCATTTCTTTTTATATTCCTTGTACATTATATTCATATCATTTCTTGTGCATTTATTCAATATGGTTGTAATAGATATTTAGGTTTAATTTCTTGCAATCTCCATTTGTACATTTGTATCCCCCATCCCCTAATAATATAATAGCTTAGGATTTTAATTTCTGCAATTTAACGCTTTAATATAAATTGTTAGTAATTAGGATGTGTATGGCAAGATAAAATCAACCATTAAAAAACCCTAATTTCAAAGATAAAAATGCATGCAATCAAACACACTATTCACACACGTGCACCTCTAGGCTAACCTCGCTTGTTGCCTCAGAAAATAGTCATGTCCCATGAATATGGGCGTTTTAGCTAATACCCTCGATAAAAAATATCGTAGTCCCTCGATGTCCCTCGATGTTGCCTCCGGTAAACGATCTAGTCCCTTACGAAAATTGCTAAAACGTCTCATAAGTTGCCTTCTATGACTATACGATGACCCACGTCTATCCTTTCACATCCAACGATGGGGCTTCTTACCAAATCAATGGTAAGATAGCAACATCTAAAGGAGGAGGAAAAGAACATAGACCTTTTGAGTAGGTAGGACGCTCATAGTTGCTTGCTTGCAAACGAAAACCATTTCCACACTTACACTTTCAAAACATCTTCAAAAAAAAAAATCTCTTTGACATGTTTTCAAAACCAACACTTTGTATACATTCTTATAGAGACGAGAATCATTACAAAGTTTGCTGAAATAAAGGCGTTTTCAAAATACTTTCAAACTTACACCCATCACAAAATACCTTTTCAAACAAAGCATTTTCAAATGATCTAGCAAGCAACTAAGAGCCCGTAGATAACTACCGATGAAAAGGATGCTAACACATTCCCTTTTCATAAAATACCCCCAAACTCAAGAAAATATCTCAAATGTCTTTCCTGTTTATTTCACCCTTTCCTTTGTTGGATAAAAGAAAAGTCGGTGGTGACTCTTGCTATCCGCAACAATTGCGATAAAACGCAAAACACCCACCAGTTCTCCCATTGTATTACAGGCGTGATGGAGGATGTGTGATAACGACAGTGGACTAGCGTGTACTGGATTGAACGACATAATATATTGGTTTTAAAAAAACACTTTCCTTCATTCTATTTTGTTTTTTTTCATTTTTATATCATTCTTGCTCGCCTCTCTCACTCTCAACCCTCACTCATTCTCTCTTCTCTCTAACACTAACGAACCCTAACTCCGGCAGCGCATCTTCCCTTATCCCATCCGCAACCCAACCAGAACAAAAATCCCCTAACACATATAAAAGCTAAACCTTTGCAAATATTACCTTCAAAGTCTCGGATCATTTGTGCTTCTCCGATCTCTCTCTGATTCTCTTCTTTTCCTTTTTTTTTGTTTTCACATGTGACGACGGTGATAGGAGCAGCGGCGGCGATGGATTGTGTTGAGGATGAAGGTAGCGGCACAACGATTGAATAGATTTAGGGTTTCGGATCTCGAAATCCAAATCTCGAGTGAGAGCTGGCGAAGCTTCATACCTTCCTCTTTCCTCTTCCCTTCGTAGTTTTCTATGTTCTTATGTCAATATCCTCTATAAGATTTTTGTCTGATTCCCCCTCCTCTTTTCTGTTTTTGATATTTGCTTTTTATAGCAGTTTAGGGTTGGTAGATTTTAGGAAATAATTTTTATGTTTTTCGTTATTATGTTGATTAAGGAAATTGTAATTGATACAGATTTGCACGAAATTAAAACTATTTGATTAGTTAATGATTTTGTTTCTGTTTTTCATTCTGATTGTGTTTCTATTTTTGAGTTCTGTATTGACTGCTTTTGATTTTTATTTGATTTAGCTTGTGATTTGAACAATGGTTGTTTGTAATAAAGCAAGCATTATTTTCCAAAAATTTGAACAATGTTTGTTGACTCTTTGGACCGTGCGCGCTCTTTCGTTGGGCTTAGGCTACATGATTTAGGCAAAGCGTTTCCTTTTTTAAATTTAGTAAACAAAATAAAATTTTAATAAAGTTATAAAAGATCTAAAAAACAAAAATCAGTAATAACAATCATTATTAAAATTAATTATAATAAGATAGTAATGTTACTAATAATGTTAATAATGATCTTATAATTAATAACAAAACCATTTTTCAAAACAAACCCAAAAATATAGTTTGGGCCATATTGTTTTATTGGGCTTCTTAAAAAGAAAACTAATTTGTTTTATGGACCCCCTCTTTTAATACTCGAAATGGATTAAAAGGTTACATGGGCCCTTTCTGATTTAGAGAGGCCCGTGATTTTTTTCACAATAGTGTATTCCCATTATAAAAAATGTAACCTCTCTCAAAATGAACAAAACCTTAATGGACCATCAGATATTGATGGTCCATTTCTAGATCAATACACATTTCTTCCCTGTTTTAAACCCCTATAGAAATAAAACCATATAATAAGATTTATTTAAATAGAACCCTAAATATAATATAAGGGTGGGGCAAATTTGGGGTATGACACACGACGAGCGGGTCTCATCTTGTACCTTAATCAAGTCTTCCACTTGAAAAGGATAGCAATAAGTTCTTTAAAAGGTAACCACTTGTATTGGGTTTTCACAAAGAACCATCTTCATCATATCGAAGAGATTAACCATCCATTGGACTAAGCGAAATCTTCACAACAAACTATCTCCATCATATCGAAGAGATTAACCATCCATTGGACTAAGCGAAATCTTCACAACAAACTATCTCCATCATATCGAAGAGATTAACCATTTGTTGAAGTAAATATCAACCTTGATATTTGTGGTAACTTCTATGAGAATTGATGGACTACTCGAAAGAGACTGTCATTTTCTGTTGGGGACACACAAGCTTCTCAAATAAAGAGACCACAACTTGTAGTCAGATAATAATTCTGAGAATATTGCAATAATGTTGTTGGAACATAATTTCAAATCTTCCTGGGGAATTGCTAATAGATCCTTACTGAGGAGATAAAGTCTACACATGGGGATCTTCAAAAGAAGTGAAAGTCCCCACTCTTGCAGAATAAATTTCTTCAAATAAAGAGAAAAGTCCTCTGATGTGCAAAATAAATGCATTCTCGATCTAGGGTTTAATATCTAGAGGGATCCAATCAAAACTTATTTGTCAAAGACAAGGTTCAATCCAGGGATAAACTTGAGAGAGACAGTCAAACAAGACTCTTCCCGAGGAGGAATAAACTCAACTAAGGATTTATCCTATCCAGAGATGGACAGGAAAGCAAAAGTAAAACCTTCCACGAGGGATTAACTCAATGGGAAATAAAAATGAATATACACCTTTTTGCATACAGTCTACATTCTATTAGGAAGAGCAAAGACATCAATGGGGAAGCAAGTACACTACTTGGGGATAAACACAATCAAATTGAATGGACTCAGGGATATTTAGAAATACAAATGCGCGTGAATGATGTAAGTATGTATGAATGAATGTCATGCATGTGCTGACCATATAGATATAAATAAGATAAACAAATGACAACATCGGGGATGACAGATTATAGTACACTAACACTCGTGTAATCTCAACATCACTTGGGGATAAAATATAGAGCCACCGATGGAGTGAGAACTTGTTGTAAGGTCAATAACTCCGGAAGGGGAAAGTATCCTTCAATGGGGAGGAGCCTGAAGTTCATTTCTTTCAATATTTCAAACAGGAAGAGGCAACAAGTCTCCTTGAAAGGTCAACTGGAGGAAACTTAATTATCTGGCAGACTTTAAAAGCACACTTTCTTCTTAGTTCCACATTTCAGAATTTAACTGGGCTTGGGGGTAACCAGTAACATTCCCTTTTAAATTCATGAGTTATAAGAAAACACTCTTTGTTGATGTACATATTTTAAAATGAATTTTTATTAACAAATTGTTTCAAAATCATCATCAAGAATAAAAGAAATTTTGTAAAGTTGAAATAAGATAAGAGTAGCAAACAAATGGATAATGGCTCAAATTTATTTAATGGAATGGTAGTTTACAAATGGCATAACTCCATGGATACTTTACAAAGTTTGAAAAATGGTAATTATATGGGAAAGGTTATATTGAAATACACAATCCTATTCTCCATATCAACTTTTAATTTTAACTGTGTTCAAACTTCACTAGAGATGAATTTGATGAAAAGCCTTTGCAAGATAAACAACTTGAAGAAGATCGATCTCAGACCAATGCAGTTACTTGTCACAAAGATCCCTAACTTTTGCCTAGATTTTCCTTTCGGGTTTTCAATCTACCAGGATTATTATTTTTCTATTTATGTCTCTAATTTTTGCCTAGACTTCCCTTTCGGCTTTTCAGTCCATCGAGACACTCATTTTTTCCTAATTCTCCTTTTTAGGTTTTCAACTTAACGAGCGTTCTTTTGTTTCTTTTTAGACAAAGTATTTCTTGACTTCATCGGAGTTCATAGGACGCGGGAACTCCTTACCGTCCATAGTCATAAGAGTCATTGCACTTCCAGAGAATAATGTCTTAACCTGATATGGACCTTTAAAATTATGAGCCCACTTGCCCCTAGAATCAGGTTGAAAGGATAAAATCCTCTTAAGCACAAGGTTTCCTTCTCTGAACTTATGAGGTCGAACCCTTTTATTGAACGCCTACTTAATTCTCTTTTGATATAACTGGCCATGACATAAAATCGTCATCATCTTCTCTTATATCAGATTCAATTGGTCATATCTACTTTGACACCACTCAGCTTCAGATAACTCAGCTTCCATTAGAATTCTCATTGATGTGATCTCAACCTCTACGGGGAGTAGTGCTTCCATTCCATATACCAGGGAAAATGGATTTTCCCCTATCGAAGTGCAAACAGATGTGTGATAACCATGCAGAGCAAAGGGTAACATCTCATGCCAATTTTGTAAGTTACAACCATTTTATGAATAATTTTCTTGATTTTTTTTTGCAGCTTCAACAACACCATTCATCTTCGATTTATACGGAGAAGAGTTGTGATGTTCTATATTAAAATTACTGCAGAGTTCTTTCATCATTACATTGTTCACATTTGAACCATTGTTGGTGATAATTACTTGGCACACCATATCGACAGATGAGCTTGTTCTTGATAAACTTGACCACTACTTAGCGAGTCATGTTCACATAAGACGCTGCTTCAATCCATTTGGTGAAATAATCAATAGCCCCCAGGATGAAGAGATATCCGTTTGAGGCCTTGGGTTTGATCATACTGATCATATCAATACCCCACATAGAGAAAGGCCATGGAGAAGATAGAATATTCAGAAGAGTCGGAGGCACGTGAATTTTATCTACATAGATCTGGCACTTGTGACACTTCTTCACATATTTACAATAGTCAGATTCCATCGTCAGCCAATAGTAACCTGCTCTTAACATTTTCTTAGCCATTTCATGCCCATTAGCATGGGTACCGAAGGACCCTTCATGAACTTCTTGCATTAGCAGACCTGCTTCATGTTCATCCACACATCTTAACAAAGCCATATTAAAGTTTCTTTTGTACAGTACATCACCATTCAGGAAGAAATTGTCGGATAGTCTTCTCAAATTCTTCTTGTCTTTACGGGATGCCCCAAGCGGGTATTCTTGAGTTCGAAGGAAACACTTAATGTCATGAAACCACGACTTGGTATCCGTAACTTCTTCTACTGCGAACACATGAGCAGGTCTCTCTAGGCGTACGATTCTGGTTATAGGCATATAGTTGCGATGATTCACTTGATACATGGAAGACAAAGTGGCTAAAGCATTATCCATTTGATTTTCTTCACGGGGGATGTGGTACAACACAACTTTTTTGAAGAAAGTCAGTAATCTCCTTGCATAATCTTTGTAGGGGATCAAGCCAGGGTGGCGAGTCTCATATTCTACTTTTATCTGGTTGATCACAAGAGCTGAGTCTCCATATATATCAAGGATTTCAATCCTGAGATCAATTGCTTCTTCAAGACCCATGATGCAAGCCTCATATTCTGCTATATTGTTGGTACAGTCAAACATCAATCTTATAGAGAAAAGAATGTGGGTACCTTCAGGGGTAATGATAACTACCACAACTCCACTTCCATAAGTATTAATAGCTCCATAAAAAATTAGACCCCATCGAGATTCAGAATCGGGTCCTTCTTCGAACTCAGGTTTATCACAGTCTTTGACCTTCGGGTACATAACATCTTTGTGTGGAAAATCATATCGGACAAATTGGTAATCATCAATAGGTTGGTGTGCCAATTGGTCATCCAGAACACTTCCTTTGATAGACTTCTGAGTGGGATACTCGATATCGTGATTTGATAATAGCATCTGCCAACGGGCAATTCTTCATGTTAAAGCTGGTTTCTCGAAAATGTACTTGATCAGATCTATTTTAGATATCAACTAAGTAGTGTGATTAATCATATATTGGTAAAGACGCTTAGAAGCCCAAGCCAAAGCACAACAATTTTCTCAAGCATGGAGTAACTAGACTCGCAATCTGTGAATTTCTTACTTAGGTAGTAAATGACATGTTATTTTCTTCCAGTTTCATCTTGTTGACCTAATACATAACCCATATAATCTTCCAATACAGTTAGATACATGATCAAAGGTCTTCCTTCTACTGGAGGAATCAAAATGCGAGGTTCAAGAAAATACTCCTTGATACTATCAAATGCTTTCTGGCAATCTTCAGTCCATATTCAACCTTGGTCTTTTCTGAGAAGTTTGAAAATCGGTCTACAAGTCGATGTAATATGTGATATAAATTTGGATATATAGTTCAAACATCCAAGAAACCCTCTCACTTGTTTTTCTGTTCTTGGTGTAGGAATCTCTTGAATAACTTGGAATTTGTCGGGATCAACTTTAATACCTCTCGGACTGACGATGAAACCTAGCAGCTTTTCTGAACCGACACCAAAAGTACACTTATTAAGATTCATGCGGAATTGATACTTTCTCAAGCGTTAAAACAACTTCAGCAGATGGTCCACATGGTCTTCCTCATTTTATGATTTGGCAATCATGTCATCCACATAAACTTCAATCTCTTTATGCATCATATCATGGAACAAAGTAGTCATAGCCCTTTGATATGTCGCACCAGCATTTTTCAATCCAAAAGGCATCATTCTATAGCAGAAGGTTACCCAAGGTGTAATGAAAGCAATCTTCCCCATGTCTTCAAGCGTCATCTTGATCTGGTTGTAGCCGGAGAAACCATCCATGAAGTAAACTACATTAAACTTTGCAGTATTATCAACTAACATGTGAATGTGTGGTAATGGGAAATCATCCTTTGGGCTAGCTTTATTCAGATCTCGATAGTCGACGAATATTCTGACTTTTCCATCTTTCTTTGGAACAAGAACTATATTGGCCAACCAAGGAGGATACTAAAAAATAACAAGAAAATCTGCATCAATCTATTTTTGAACTTCCTCTTTAATCTTCTTAGCTATATCAGGGTGAGTCCTTCTAAGCTTTTACTTCATTGGCAGAAATTCTGGTTTTAATGGGAGACAGTGCTCCACAATATTGGTGTCCAACCCTGGCATATCTCAATAGGACTAAGCAAATACACCAACAAACTCTTTGAGAAGCTCTATTATCTATTATTTAACATTGAGATCAAGCAGTGCTAACCTTGACTTCTTTCCTTTCGTCCTTAGTGCCAAGATTGATCACTTCTACTGGATTTTCATGAGGTTGGATGGATTTTTTCTCTTTCTCTAACAATCGGGAAATTTCCTCAGGTATTTTTTCTACTTCTTCCTCTTCAGCTTTGAACACGGGGAACTCAAAATTAGGAGAGGGCATGAGATCAGGTTTTTCAATGGGTTCATGATTTAATCTGCACAAAAGCCTGATACAAGATATTTTCCACCTTAGGCATTATAGAAAAAGTTATTTTTAATAAATTCCCACAACTACTCTTTCACCTTGGGCAGAGAAAAAGGTTTTGAAAACAACAAAAAGAGAATTACTCGAAAATGTGAACGACATAGGGAACATCCACGGAGATCCAATTCTAGAAAATCCTTCCATGTATCCCAAAGTTTGGTAAATCCTCTTCAGACTCATCTCCAAGAATGGCATTAGCTTCGGGTGTTGTTAGGAAAATAAAGCCTGCACTATGGAACGTCTCTTGGATAGGACGGATGATAGTGTCTCTTTTATCAACTTTGGCAGCTGCAGGAGAAAAACCCAATCCTTCTCCGAACTTGTTTTCAGGTAAGTCCAACACAACACCCAACCAGTACTTACACCACTTTGTACTACTCGATGTGCATCTTTGTATGAAGCAATGGATTCCCTATTCTTCTTAGTACTCTTATTAGAGATAGACAATGCTTGAAACTAAGTGATGTTGTACCCCAACTTTTTCCCCTAAGATCCCTTCATCATACCATGTTGATCCAATCACAACAAGATCACATTAGAGCTTTTGGTTCTCCTCCCTATCTTTAGCTTTTCTCTTTGAGGAATCACCAAGCACCTAGACTTTTTTTTCTTGTTTTTCTTTTGTGATCATGCATGTTTTGACTTTACATTTAATTAATAAAATTCAATGTTGGTTCGTCTTACTTGTTAATAATGTAGGTAAAGGCAATGTGGCTTAGCAAGTTGATCCATGGGTTCATGAGTTTATTTCCATGCCCTAGTCAATAAAGCTTGAGAAATTCAAACCTCACCATTGAATTTGTTTTGGAAGAAATGGCATGGCAAGGTTTATTTTGGTTCACCATATTTCAAAGTTATCAAGATTGATTCAAAAGTACAAGCGGTTGATTGAAGAAGTTGTCATGATTGGACAATGCCTTGTTCCCATTGGTCACAAGTGCATATTTCTCTCAATTCTCAAGATATGGAAGTGGTTTTGGTTGCTATGAGTTCTCATTATCATCCTCAACAACTCCTATCTACAAAGCAAAAGTGTTGATACAAGAAGGTTATTTAAAATTGTCAAAGTTCCTCAAATCATTTTCTTGATCTATGAGCTAGGGTTTTGAACTTCAAATAAGTATATCTTGCTCATCTTTTGGTATTTTTGAGTGATTCTAAAAACATCCTTTTCTTAAAAGGGTTATTAACAAATCAATTCAAAAGTTTCAAGGAGTTTTCATGTGGAAGAAACTTGATGATGAAGAAAGATTACAAGTCCTCTAGATGAACCCTCAAATCTCTTTATGTGACTTCAATTGATCATAAGGATGTGGACTTTATTCCTTCTTTTATATGCAAAGTGAGAAAATGGATGGAAGATTCCCTAAGGAAACAAAAGATTATAGGTCATTTCATGATTTTTTGCCAACTTCAACAATTCATAACTCTTTCAATTTTTGGAGATTTTGAATGGTTCAATTCTCAAAATTTCATTCAAGAGGTCTATTTCATTCCATCTTTTTTAGTCAAGAGAAAATTCCAAGTGGAAGGCCATGTTTGGATGCAAAACATTATAGGTCACTTTTGAAGAAAAAAACTTGAAATATTTCTAAGTATGGAAAGTCAACTTATTTTTCCCAACTTTGACTCATTGCAACTTTCAGCTCAAACATCCATTTGATTCCATTCTTTTCCCATTGCAAAGCTTGTAATCCCATCTTTCTAAAGCATCAAGAATCATGTCCTAAGACCCCTTGAGCTGAGAATGCCATTGGTTTGAACTTGGTAACTTAAAACTCAAGTTTCTTCAAAAGTCAGAATTTGAAATCCTTGATTTAGCTTCTAAACACATTTATTTGCGCATTTTTGCTTCTAAACATGTTTAGTGAACTTCCAGAAGTGATTAGCATAGAAAAACGCGTGTTTTGGATGAGTTTTGATCAAAATGGAAGTCACACTTTTCTTGTTTGCAACTTCACACGATTTCCATCCAAACTTCATCATTTCACACGCTTGAACATTCCATTTGATTCCCTATAAATAGAGGGTCATCCCTCATTCATTTCCTCAAGCTTGAACAACCAAAATCACCCTGCCAAACTCATTCCATAACTCACTTTTCTACAACTTCGAAATCAGTGTTCAAGCCTTTTTTCAATCCATTTTTTCTATCAATTTACCTTCTTTGATCTTCCCTGAAGCTAACCATACAATTACCTTCAAGAAGCGTGACTTATATTGATCCATAGAAGTCCAGTTTCAGAGCTCTACAACTCAACTTCAATAGGTAGATTCTTTCATCAATTCTTCCAAACTTTAATATCATTGTGAAGCTCTCATTGCCCTGGTTCTAGTTGCAACAGTTGCTTTTATCTAGAAACACGTTTTGACCATGAAATTTCGAATTCCTTTTCAAATATTTCCTTCCAAATTGCTTGAGCTACAGTTTATATAAATTTTTCGCGAATGTTTGGTTGTCTTCGTCTTTGTGAGACGAAGCGAATGGCATAGGTATGAGCTTCTGATTTTACAGTTTGAGAGACCTACAATTCACGTTGGCTGGAGGTTGAAGATGACCAACGTGTCATCTTCCAACCAATGATGGCGTGCAATTTGTTTTTTTTTTAAAATCTGATTTTACATTTGATTCAATGTTTTATTCACTAAAGTCTATAATATGCACAGCGTGCCAGATCCACTTGATTTGTTTACTAGTGCGTTTTAACAATGATCAAATGGCTCATATTTTTTTGGTTTGATATTTTATTTTAATTGATTTAAACTTCAAAAAATCATAGAAAATTCATTTTAAGTCCAAAAAATCTGAAAAAATTATAAAAAATATTTTTGATTTTTCTCTTTCTAATTTTTATTTTTTCACAGTTTTATTTTGTGTTTTGATAATTTTTATAAATTTTCATTTTATTTGAAATATTTTAAATGTTTAAAAATACTTTTATGCATTTTTAAATTCTAAAAAAAATATGGAATGATCCAATGATATTGTGACAAATATTGGTGACCTCAATTATTTTTTATTTCTGGCTTTATTATTTTTATCATTTTTGGTTTATTTTTACTCATTTCTTTTAATTTTTAAAAATAGTTTCTAACTTTAAAAAATTACCAAAATTTTTATAAAAATGTTTGAGTTCATTTCTGGTTTTTCTATGGTTTTACTTAATATTTCTTGATTAATTTGAACATAATTGATATTTTTCTCTTTTATTTCTATTTTAAAACATTTTAAAACATTTTTTAATATATATATATATATATATATATATATATATATATATATATATATATATATATATATATATATATATATATATATATATATATATATATATATATATATATATATATATATTAAATGCAATATTATTTTGTGATTATTTTTTGGCTGATCTTGGGTTGAATTTTTGATCATGAACTTTATTAACATCATTGGATCCATGGTGTTGAGTTTAACTCCATAAAAATGGATGAATCATTTTAATAATAGTTTGATTAAAATTTAATTCAAATGTGGTTTGTATATTCTTTCCCACCCCTCTTCATCTCATCCCCTTCTTATTGCACTAAGTGTTATTGGAGCATGATCTCAATATCATGTCTCAAAACAAATGGTGCATAGATTGTTATTGACCGACCTCAAAATAGGTGCGACTTCTATATAAGTCCACTTACAATTGCTTAACATAGCACTAAATTTTGTCCCGATTCGAATAAATGATCATTCGTGGCCCAAACCTATGTTTGCAAGCCGAAGTATGTTAATTTGATCTCTTTGATCCAATAACCTTGAGATTCATTGTGTGGAGGCTTTGGTTCTACCAATCCTCTAATGAATCTACATCACTTTTGGTCAATTCGGATCACTTAAACATCGTTGATCATTGAATGGTACTTTTGAGGATTCCAAAATGGATGATATACTTGACATAAAGCAAATACAATTCATTGTATAGAGGCTTTGGTTCTACCAATACTCTAATGAGTTTCAAATGCAAGTTTCAAGATGGTCATCCAACTAACCACTAATTATTAATAATTGACTTTATTTTGTGTTTTTATTTTATGCTCTTTTATTTTATGCACCATTTACTTTAGCATTTACATTTCATACTATTTTTCATCTTTGCTCACTTGAGCATTTACATTCTTGTCATTTTTATTTTGCTCAATTGAGCTTTTCTTTTCTTTCTTAAGATACCTAATAATCAACATAAACCCTAAAAATCTTTAATGATACTTGGACTATTTGGTTATCATCTTTGGCATTATGGAGTATTGGACTTCTTGGACTTAGGATTAGAATCCTTGACCTATGTTGGAGACCTTGTGACCTTAATATATATTTTGTCAGTAGTTCTTGGGGTTTACCTCAAGACATTGCGTTGTTTTTTTTGTTTTATGTGTAGGTTATTGTGATTACATTCTTTGTTTGTAATCTGGAATTCACCCGTATACAGTTGTTACTCTGCCCAATTTTTGTGAAGACTTAATACACTTGAAGTTTAGTTCTCTCAAGAGGTCTAGTATCTTTGCTTGCTTGGTTTCAATCTAAAGAATGAGAATTCTATCTTGAATCATAATGTCTAAGAGTTGGCTTCTTGTTGGTTAGATGGTTCTTATCCCTAGCTTTTATCTTATACTTTAGGATAGTCTCTTCTTCTCCTCACATCTTCTTTAATTTCAAAAATCTTCTTCCTCCTTTTGAAAACTCTTCTTGTTTTGAAACTTGAACCACTTTCATAATAAACTTGGACTTAGGTCCATGAATTTTCAAAATATTTTCATAAATAAACTTCAATCAACTTAATAATACCTTGACATTTTTGTGAGAAGACTAAAAGTCAATCAACCTCATTTCAAACCATTTTGCCACTTTGGCTTTTACTTTAAAAACTTTTCTCAAAAGATTAGACTCTTGTCAATCCTTGTAGTGATGCAAACAATTATACTTCTACAATATGTAGTGAAGAGAGATATTTTCCACTTGGGTGTTGAGTGAGGCATTGTTGATTTTAAAATCCAAGTCATATCCTCCACTTTGAGATGATGCAAATTCTCCTTTCTCATGATTGTGGGTAGTAAGTATATTTTCCACACGAACAATGACGATGATGTCTTATCTCATAAAATTAACCAACACACTTGTGTTTAAAATTTTTAAAAGGTAAACTACGTGTACCCTGATCCCCTATTGCACGAAAGGTGGTACGTAGGCACTAAAGGTTCGCAACCGCGGAGGATGTAAAAATCATAAAAAGTACTTCTTTTCTCAGCTCCAACATCTATTTTTTATACATTTTATAGCCAAAATATATAGATTTTTCAAAGAGGTTCATGTGGAGTACCGTAGATGTTTAGGGTGCTAATACCTTCCCTTTGCATAACCAACCCCCTTACCTTGAATATCCCCCCTCTTTTTTTTGGGTTATTCGCTCTTTTCCCATTCCTTTGGAAACAATAAAGCGCGGTGGCGATTTTTTATTTTTGATCTGTATAAGTCTAGTCAATCCAATGGCTTAGTCTTAAACATTTATACTGCTACAAGTGCCATACTCTTCATTGGTGTCAATGTAGGAGAAATATGAGAGATGAATCACAATAAAAGCTCGTTCTCTACCTACCACAACAAACTTTCCATTATTTACAAACTTTATCTTTTGGTGGAGCATTGAAGTAACAGCTCTTGCCTCATGAATCCAAGGTCGTCCCAACAAACAGCTATAGGCAGCCTGGATATCCATTACTTGGAATGTTTTCTGAAAGGAGTGGGGACCAATTCTCATTGGTAAGTCTACTTCACCAATTATTGTCTTTCTTGAACCTTCGAATGCTTTTACAACAACCCCGCTACTTTTCATGGGAGTGCCTTGATACGAGAGCCTAGACAGTTTAGATTTAGGCATAACATTTAGTGAAGAACATGTATTCTATCAATACATTGGACAAACTACATGAAAGGCAGTTCATATAAATATGTAGTGTGAAATTGTGATTTCTTCCTTCCTCGGGGAGGTCTTCATCACTAAAGCTCAAGTTGTTACATGCAGTAATGTTTCCTACTATCTCGCTGAATTGGTCGATTGTTACATCATGGTCAATAAATGCTTGGTCTAGCACTTTCATTAACGCTTCTTTGTGGGTGTCGGAATTCATCAATAGAGAGAGTATAGAGGTCTTGGAAGGTGTTTGCAATAGCGGATCTATCACCTTGTGTTCACTCTTTTTAATCAATTTTAAAACTGTTATTTCTCTAAAATTATGATTGGCATACATTTTGGTAAAACCAACTTGGCAGCAACATGTTGAGCAAGATGTTCCAACTTGCAGTTTTCAACATGTCGAGTAAAGATGTCCCAACCAGGAGATAAGACATCGCGTCTACAGCAGCTAACAATTATGGTTCAATTGATTTGTTAGCTACTAAATATTCAGGGAATATTTAGTTAGCTTATGTGGCGTCCAAGATTGAAAAATCATAATATTTTATGTTGGTTTTCGAAGATATGCTTAGTTTCTAAATATGGAGACATTTTAGGAAACTAATGATTGAAGACCTATTTTCTTGGAGAAGAATTTGCAGACTTTGTGAAGCCTCACTACTGTGTTTTTGAAGCCCAGCCCAGTCCAGAATAAAGTTATAAATTGGTGTATACCCAGTATTAGGTGGAACTTACGTGTGTGTTTTTTTTAGGGTTTTTAGAATCCTTATTGTTGGGTTGTAAGTTCTGTGTTAGGTGTTCATAAGCTTTTAAGCATTGAACATTTGTGTGTCAGATGCTCCTAAGCTGTTAAGCATTCAGTATTTGTGTGTCAATTCTCATAAGCTTTTAAGCATTGAGTTTTGTGTATTTTGGAAGAGTGCTTTAGGTTTTGTTCCCTACTTGTTTTTAGAGTTGCTCCAATTGTTGAGTGTAATTGAAGAGGAATTTGAGGAGGGCCTCATACCTAGGCATGTCTTAGGTAGAAGTTAGGCAAAGGGTAGTGATTAAGTGCGTAGGATATAAAATGGGATGTTTGTTGTGAGGTCTACAAATTGATATTATCTAGTTAATTTCGTCTCTGGCTTGGTAGCCTCTAGAGTAGGAAAGTTGTTTCGAACTGGGTAAACATATATGTGTATTCTTTATATTCAGAAATGTTTATTTTGTTCATATATCTTGTTGTTGTATGTTGAAGTCGGATCCGGTGTCTCGATATCTCTTAGGACATCCGGGATCTGACATCCAGAATTTCAATTGGTATAAGAGATGGCATCCTGCTCTAACTCTGGGTGAGATTCAGGAAAGTTGCTTTCTGGCGCAATGGACAAGGATAGTGGAATTATGGTTAAAATACCTATTTTGGATGGTACCAGCTATGACAAGTTGGAAACCTCATATGGAGATGTGCATAAAATCCCTTGGCAACAAGTCCTGGAAAAATGTTGTCAAAGGATGGGAACCACCAAAGGTTGTGGACGCAAATGGTAAGGTCATTGATGTGTTGAAGCCTAAAGAAGATTGAGTTGATAATGACGAGGCATCATCTCAAGGAAACTTCAAAGCTTTGAATGCCATATTCAATGGGGTTGATAAGAATATGTTCTAGCTCATAGAGAATTGTAAAAGTGCTAAGGTTGATTGAGAGACCTTGAGGAAAGTTCATGAAGGAAGTTCTAAATTAAAGATGGCAAAACTGCAACTTCTCTCTACAAAATTTGAGAACTTGAAGAAGAAGGAAGATGAAACTATTCAGGACTTTCACATGATTGTTCTAGATATTACTAATGAATCAGAAGACCTGGGAGATAAGATATCAAAGGATAAGCTGATCAGGAAGATGCTCAGATATCTCCCAAGGAGATTTGAAATAAAGGTAATTGCTATTAAAGAGTCCCAAGATTTAAGCACTATGACAATAGATGAACATATAAGTTCACTTAAGACTTTTGATTCTGCTATCAGTGAAAGATCTGAAAATAAGAAGAGTATAACTTTTGCTTCTAATGCTAAAGACTCAGAGGATAAAGGAAATATGAACTCATAAGGAGTAACTAAGGATCTCATGCTATTGGGGAGACAGATTAACAGGGTGTTGAGGAAGTCCAGGTTAAGTGCTAAGAACATGTCATTCGACATCAACAAAAACCAAGATGGGAAGGAAGTCAAGATTTGAAGAAAAGCCAAACCAAGGGAAAGGTGTCCAGTGCCATGAATGTGAGGGATATGGACACATAAAAATTGAATTTTCCTTTATCTCAAAAAGTAAGGGAAAAGCTTATTTGTATCATGGTCAGATGGAGAATTTGAAAGTGACCATGAATAAGAATCAGCCAAACAGGTGACTGCCTTGACTGGAATTTATGGGTCTGATCAAGAATCATATGAATCAGATAAAGAATCATTTGTTGGAGAACTCACTGTTAGTGAAATGGCTGTTGGGTTCACAGAGATGTGCCTCAAGAATGAGAAAATGTGTCGAAGAATATTAGAGCAAAAGCTAGTTATTGCTCAACTGGAGGCTGAGAATGAAGAACATCCATCTATTGCAAATCTTAGAGAGCATGTAATATTGCAAAAATCAAAGTTTGACAACATGACCAAATCCGTGAGAATGCTAAACAATGACACTACTATGCTGAATGAGATTCTTCAAACTGAGAAGAATGTTGGGAATATAATTGGTCTTGGCTACAATAACCAAGCTGTGAATAACAACGAGCAAGTAGTGGAGTTTGTTCCCAAAAAGATGAAACAATAATTGAAGATGTCAAGGCTCATGCTCCAACATCAATCGAGACATCAGAAAATATATTATAGTCCCATGTATCAGCCATGAAGATTTCACTATTATGGATTGGTTGGTCATTTAAAGTCCTCTTGCTACATATTGTATGGCTATCCCAACCATAGATCTCCTTAAAAAAGGAAATATGGTATTATTAAGACAAAGTCAAGAGGATTTCCTCACCATGACTCATACGGACTCATAGCTTACACTTCTCTCAAAGCCTCAAATAGAGAGGATTGATATTTTGATTGTGGCTGTTCTAGACACATGACTGGGGTTAAGAAATTCCTAGTGGATATTAAACCAAGTGCTACTATCTACGTCACTTTTGGATATGGGTCAAAGAATGAAATCAAAGGTATTGGAAAGGTGGATTATGTTGGACAACCTAGTCTTTGTAATGTGTTATTTGTAAAAGGGTTGGTAACAAATCTGATAAGTATTAGTCAACTTTGTGATCAAGGTCTCAAAGTTAACTTTACTCAATCTGAATGCCTGATTACAAATGATAAGAATGAGGTAGTTATGAAGGGAACCAAATTAAAAGAAAACTGCTACCTATGGAGTTCTCCATAATGTCTCTCAACATGCTTAATGTCAAAAGATGATGAAGTAAATTTATGTCATCAAAAGCTTGAACATCTACATATGAAGGGTATGAAGAAGATCCTGTCAAAGAAGGCTATTAGAGATATTCCCAAGGTAAATATTGATGATGGGAGAATTTATGGTGAGTGTCAAATAGGGAAGAACCCAAAGATGTCCCATAAGAAGATTCAACATCTTGCCACTTCAAGAGTTCTAGAGCTTCTTCACATGGACTTGATGGGGGCCTATGCAGGTTGAATGTCTTGGAGATAAAAGGTATGTGTGATACAGTTGGAGAACTGACTTGAGTTTTTGCGTTTTGATCGCATTTGTGCGGATAGCAAGAGTCACCATCGACTTTTCTTTTATCCAAAAGGAAAGGTAAAAAAGCACAGGAAAGACCTTTCGAGATTATTTCTCGGGTTCGGGGGGTAGATTATGAAGAGGGAAGGTATTAGCACCCTTTTCATTCGTATTTATATACGGGCTCTTAATTACTTGCTAGATCACTTGCTTTTGTTTGAAAATATGCTTGTGGTGTGTTTTTTTGAAAGTATTTAGAAAATGTCTTTGTAATGGTTCTCGTTTTTATAAGAACGCGTACAAAGTTTTGTTTCAAAAGATAGTTCAAAGATGTGTTTGTGGAATGTGTTTTTGAAAGTGGTTTTTGGAAAGATGTTTTGCAATGGTTCTTGTCTCTATAAGAACGTATACAAAATGTTTTGTCTTTTTGAAAATGTTTTTGAAATGAGAGTGTCGGTGTAAAAAGGCTTTTTGTCGTGAGTAAGCGAGTAACTAGGAGCAAATCTACCTACTCGAAAGGTCTCAAATGTTCTTTTCTTCCTCCTTTAGATGTTTCTATCTTACCATTGATTTGGTAAGAAGTCCCATCGTCGGATGTGAAGGGACAGGCGCGGGTCAATTTTACAGTCATCGAAAGCAACTTATGAGACACTTAAGCAATTTTCGTAAGGGACTAGATCGTTTTATCAAAGGCAACATTGAGGGTCATCGAGGGATTACGATCTTTTTTATCGAAGGGTCATTGCTAAATCGTCCCATATTCGAGGGACATGACTGTGTTTTCGAGGCAACAAGCGAGGTTATCCTAGAGGTGCGCGTGTAAAAAAGTGTGTTCGTTTCAAGTTATTTTTGTCTTTGAAATTAGGTTATCTGGCGATTGATTTTAAATCTTGCCATACACGCCTAATTACTATACAGTATAAGGAAAACAGTAAATTGTGGAAATTGAAATTCTACGCTATTACAGAGTTTTTGGGAATGGGAGTACAATTTTTTACAAATGGGGATGAGTCGAATGCGATTAAAAGTCTAAATAGCAAACAATACAACAAAATCAAATTAAAGATAAACAATTAATTTAAACTAAAACAAACTATTAAATAAAATTAATTAGCGGAATAGTTAATAATATCAAAATAATGTTTTTGGTGTTTTGTTTGTGATTAAAATTTAAAAAGAAAAATAAAATTCTATTCTATTATTTTCTTTGAAATTTTATTAACATGAAGAAATTAAACAATTTTAAAGAATGTTAACTAAACAAAAGAAAGTGTTATTTAACTAAATTATTCACAAAATGCATAACTAAGCTAATTAAGAAAACTAAATAATTTTGAAATTGTATTTTTTTATTTAATTGAATTTTAAATTTAAAACTAAAGACTAATAAAATTAAATCTAAACTAAATAAAGTTACTAAATTAAAATTAAAATCAAAATTTTAAGTTTATTAAAATAAATCTAAACTAAAAATTAAAAATCCAAAAATTTCAAAATTCCACTTAAGTTAGCTTAAAATTCTAAAGTTATTAATTAAACTAAATTAATAAAGATAAAATAAGTGTAGGGAGTGTTGAAGCAGAATGGTGGTGATGTTGATAGTAAAACCAATTGGGCTTGTAAATCTAAGGCCCAAACTAATATCAGACAAGTTATTAGCATAAAACAAAACAAAAAAACTGGGCCGGACCGGGTCGGGTCCAACCCAGCCCCACTCTAGAACCCAAACGGGTTGTACCAAAACCCTAGCCGTTCATTTCCTCCAAAAGAGAACATTTGTTCTCTTCTTCTCCTAATCTCATGAAAAATCGCCTGTCCTTTTTTCAACCGATCTCTCTCAATTGAATCATCATCACCAAATACCACCTCCTTTCTCACAACATGTTTCTCTTACTCTATTCTCTCATCGAAACGTGCAACAACAAGATTCTAACAGACTCTCAATATGAACCCCAAATCCCATCTTGGTTTCGATGATTCTTACAAGATTTACGACTTACATTACTAGAAAACAGAGATTCAGGTAACAAAATAGAAAAATCAAGCAGGAAATCTTACCAATGGAGGTCCAGGTGAAACTCTGAGTTCGTTCCCTTTATTTGATGCTCCTTATGTTGATTGTCGTTGCTTCGTCTCTTTCTCTCTATCAACTTCTTTCTTCTACAGTTTATTGTTCACTATTATTGTTATTGTTGCACGAATTATTTGAATGTTGCAGTTGTTGTGTATATGAGCAGGGTTTGTGGAAATTTTGGCTAAGTTGTTTGTGATTTTACTGGTTTTTGAGTTTGTTTGAGACAAAAGGTTTTTGGAAATTTTGGCTCAGAGTTATTTGTGATTTTTGCTGGTTTTTGAGTTTGTTTGAGACAAAAGGTTTGTGGAAATTTTGGCTCTGAGTTGTTTGTGATTTTTGCTGGTTATATTGAATATTGGTTTGGTTTTCTGGTATAGTTTTTGTGCTGTCTCGTTTTGGCTTATTTTTTTGTTGGTTTACAGTGAGATTGTCACAAGGGTTTGGTGGTGAAATGAGTGAAATTTTGGAGGAGAAGGTGCTTGAGGTTTTTGTTGCTGTCCAATTGTTCTCCCTTTGTGTTCAATAAAACAGTAGCTTTATATTTTGAGATTGGAGAAAAGTTGTTGAGAATTTTGAACTGCATTAGATACTGCTTTATTGCTTTCTTGAATCAGGTTTTTTTGGTTTTGCTTATTTCGTGCAATATTGGTGGGCTGGTATAGCAGATGATGCAGGTTTGAAAGTTTTGGCAGGGTTATAGCAGGTTTTATGTGCTGGTTATTTTGGTTGTTTTGATGCAAGTTTTGGTGCAGGCTACAACATGGCTATTTTTGCAGCCAGTTTGTTTTGTGATAGTAGTTGGCTTGGCAATCTTGGGACTGTTTATGGCCTAGGTGATATCTTTCCAAATCTTGTCTCTTTCCCTCTTTATCTTTCCTTGAAATAAAGTATGTTTTGCTTATTATGTATTTTTCTGAAGGGTTTGTATTAGGGAAATGATGAGGCATAGGGTTTTGGCGAGCCATAGCTAGTTTGCTGTTTTTTTTAGTTGTTTTGAGTTGTGCTGCTGTTTCGAGCTACTCGTTGGCCTGCTTTAAGTGTAGCTGCTATTTATAGTGTATATTGTTTTGTTGTGCTGCTTGCAGACTGTTTTTGTTCATGTTGTTGTTATTTGTTGGTTTGCCTATTTTGTTGCTTTGCACTGATGTCTTCTGTTTGCAACTTTGGGCAGTTTTGGGTTGCTGCAATTGTTTGACAGCAGGTTAGGCTGCTTGCTGCAGAAGCAATGCAGTTTTTGTTGTTTTTTTTGTGATGCATGTTGTTGCTTGTTGCAGTTTTTTGTGTGGGCTGCTGTATTGGGCAGTATTTGCTCTGTTTGCCATGAAACTGTTTGTAAATTATTTTTTCCCTTTTGTGAACTAAAGAAGTCAATTTTTTTTGTGATTCGCAAAAGTAGGAGATAGACTATGATTAAGGACAAAAACCTTCTAGTCTGATTCCAAATACAAACCCTTATGATGAATTTGCGACAAGAAAACTTTGAAAATTTCTTGTTTAAGCTTCATTATTTACGTGCTAATCATATCTTTTTCTTCTTTGATTTATTTCATGTGATGGTATGGAGAAACAGCAAGGCAATTTATAATTGGAAGTCATGGATAGGCTTGAAGGGAAATGATGATGTCTTGAACGAATGGGGCTGCCATGAAGCTTGAAGAATATCTCAAAGATTTTGGGATGATTTAAACATGTTTACGACTTAGGATTAGGCTTTGGATGTAAAGTCCCTTTAACACTTGTAATTTGAAATTAATCTTGGAATCATAACTTGTAATTTGCAATTTACAATTGTAACTTGAATTTGATCTTTGAAAAAGTCTTGGTAAGCATTTGGATGAAACAAAAATAATGCCCTTGTAGTTTCCTTTCTAAACTTAAAAAGTTTCTTCCATTTCGAATCTTGAACTAAAGACAAATTCAAAATAAATGAATTATGCCTTGTATGCTTGAGTTGAATTAAAATCAAAGGCATCATTTAAATGGATCCTCAAATATCTTTCACTAAAACTCTAAGTCACATCTTCAATTCATAGTAATTCGCAATACAAGTCAATGGTACTTGAGTGAACAAATAGTGTCTTAAGAAAACTCGATCAAGAATCCACTGTAACCTAATAAACACCAATGTTCAAACACCAATGACTTGAAGTAAGCGACAAACAAATAAGGAATCCCCGATCTCAACATAAGAATCAGTATCTTTGAGAAATTGAATATGGCAGGTGTTGAAATTAGAAGTTAAAAATATTCTAAATCAAGGAAATGATCTATGACAATTTGATAACTCCCAGGGTCTTCTAAGCACAATTTCCCTTTGATTCTTGAAGAGAACTTGTTGATGACATCACTTAGGACAACGTGCAAAAATAATCGTCTCAAGGTCTTGTAATTTGAAGAAATAACAATCAGACGACCGTTATTTGAAATTAGGTCAAAATTCAAGATGCGACTTCTAACGCATTCGAATTTTGGTGATCTTCTATGCGTAATCAGCTCTTGATTTGTGAAGAGAAGTTTGAGGTGGCGTCAAGTAAAATCATACACAAGATAAACCGCTCAAAAATATTGAATAATGAAGAAGTTACGATTGTTTGAATTTGTTCTCGCAAAAGGGTTGATTTTGGGGTTGCTGTAGTTGTTTTCAGTTATCTGGACCATTGTTTGAGCAAACTTGCAATGCAAGGTTTGAAAACTGGCTTAAACAACCTGGAAGAGATATAAAAACCCATGAAGACCAATTGAGACCTTTTTGACTCAATCTTCTTTGAGAAATGCAAAACCCTAATTGCTGATTTACTGCTTAGGGAGAGAATCTGTCTGATCAAATTCTGAGCCAAATTGAGTATCCGAGAAACCTTAAGATAGTATCTTGTATGAAAAATGGGAGGGAAAATTTTGGGGTACAACAATTGCCCCTGTTCAATCTTCTTAAACTTGAAAAGTGAGATCGACATGTTTGTCGTTCGTAGCTTGAAAGTAGAAGAAGATTGAACACTAGAGTGCCAGGAAATTTGCACTCGATGATGTATTGGTTGACTGTGTAGGAATTGGCTTAAAGATTCCATTTGGATAAATGATGGAGAGTTGTTGGAGATGGGCTTATAGATGCCATCCAAAGGTGATTGTTGACAGAAATTAGACTAAGTCTGAACTTGGATTCAACTGGAAAAGAAATCAGAATAAATCTTTGGTTGATTTAAATTGGAATTAGCAGAAGTCTTGCATGTTGTTTGACTGGAAGGAACCAGAACGAATCTTGGAGCCATTTAAACCGAACCAATAGAGGTTTTGGATTAACTTCGACTGGAAAGCATCAGAATAAATCTTGATGCGATTTAAACTAAACCAATAGAAAATTGTCTATTGGGAAATAATCAGGATAAATCGTTGTGATATTTAAACTGAACCAGCGAGGATCTGGAGAAGAATCAGAACAAATCGGTGAGAGATTTATCTGAACCAGAGAAACTGTCTATTCGGAAAGTATCAGCGTAAACCGTTGAGAGGTTTAAATTGGAAATGCATGCGGGAAAGAATCAAGATAAATTGTTAAGAAATTTAAAATGAACCGGCAGGGGGTCTGGAGAAGAATCAGAACAAATTGTTGAGAGATTTATCTGAACCAGAGAAAATGTCTATTTGGAAAGTATCAGGGTGAATTGTTGCGAGGTTTAAACTGAAAATGTCTGCAGGAAAGAATCAGGATAAACCGTTGAGAGATTTAAACTGAACCAACAGGGGTCTGGAGAAGAATCAGAACAAATCGTTGAGAGATTTATCTGAACCAGAGAATATGTCTGAGGAAAGAATCAGGATAAACCGTTAAAGAATTAAACTGAACCAGCGGGAGCCTGGAGAAGAATCAGAACAAGTCGTTGAGAGATTTTCCTGAACCAGAGAAGTTATCCGTGGGAAAGAATCAGAATAAACCGTTGAGAGATTTAAACTGAACCAGCAGAAATTTGAAGGAAGTATTTTCTATGTAGATGGTCGACCCATCCTTTCTCGGGAATTGATCTATAAATGACTTGTTGAAAATATTTGCCTGTCGGAAATTTGTTGATGATAATTTCTTGTCGATTGATTCTTTCCTGAAAAGGTGAAGAGTTAATTGTATGCAATGCTATGATGTATGTGTTGTACCCCAAAATTTGCCCTCCCTTTTTCACAAGAAATCACAACCCCAGGGTTTTTCTCTGATTTTTAAAATTGGCTCGAGAATTGGTCAAACAGAATCTTCTTTATCAGTTAATCCAGAATTAGGGTTTTTTATCTGATTGTTGAGATTGGATCAGGAATTGATCAGACAGATCTTTCTTTGGCAGTAATCTAGGATTAGGGTTTGCGCTCGCATTTCTCAGAAGAAATTGAATCCACAGTAATTCAATTGACTTTTACATTATTTTTACGCTTGTTCAAGATTACTGGTTGTTTCTCAAAACCTAAATATCTGGGATAGGAGCTGAGGCTTTTGTTTGAAACTTTGAGGCATTGGTTTGATCAGTGGAGTGAAAGGTGTATGGAATGCTTGTTTGTTTAAACTGCACAACACATATGTTAATTGGAATACCAGACGTATTATGATTAATGCAAGGTTGCGAGACGACAAAGTTTGTTGATTATTTATTTCATCTGGATTAAAGTTATTAGGATACATTTCCAGTTATTATAATTTAAGAGTCTTAAATAATTAAATAGACAATACAAGGAAAAGTTGAAAGATATTTGACAAAGACTTTTTTATTTATTTATTTCAAATGTTGTTACAAATTTTATTCGAATATTGTAAATTTACAATTTACAGTATTTACAGTAATATTTGTTTACAATAAATGAAAAAAATAATAATAAATCTAAGCCTAAATCTCTTGAGATCTTTGACTTCTACTTCTACTGCTTCCTCTATCATCCAACTGGTACTTACCTGCAAAAGACAAAAAGAAGTTAGTATAAGAATTTTCAAGCAGAAGCAGATAAAAAGAAAAATCATCATTAAAGTCTGCTGGTCGGAATCAGAAATGCTATGTTCATCATGTTTCATTTTTCTCTCTGCAAATCACGAGAAGATTTCTCTTCTTGGTTCACAGAGGGAAAAATAAAATATATAAAATGCAAGCATGTCAAACTAAAAGCATAGAAAATGCAAAGGCACAAGGCTGCACACAAAGCAAACTATACTGCAAACTGAGTTTCAAATGCATTAACCAAATGTCACACTAAGTTACAAAACTGTCACAGCAAGTACACAAAGCTGTCCAAGAAAGTACACAAAGCTGTCCAAAAAAGTACACAATATAGGAAATATGGAAACAAGTACACAATGCAGCAAGATAAACCAAGTTACAAGCAAGAGAGCTTGTCCTAGCCCTCATCATGTTCTGGCCAGCAGCTTTTCAGAATAATATAATAAGCAGTTAAAAGTGCTTTTGAGGGAGAGAGAAAGAGAGTGAAGAAAAGGTTTGCAGTTTTGGCAGGCTGTAAAAGGCAGTAAGAAAACAAATAGATAGAACAAGTCTAACAGTTCAGCAGAAGGAAGAGGGAGATATAGAGTAAAAACTTCTAAACCTCCCAAAAAACACAACAGACCAGCAAGCCTGCCTCCAACTGAACCTGCAAAAACTGCAAGCTAAAACTCATCAGCCTATATACAAAAGTTTAAAACCTGCCTGTACTGAACACAAAAACTGCAATCTCAAATCCAAACAAATTCAAAGCTTACTCAAACACTAAAACCTGCTGAAACTGCATAACCTGCAAAACTCAAAAACAAACTGGCCTAAACTGCAAGCCAAATTCACCAAAACTTGCATTACAGGTTTCCAAAACTCAAACACTCAGTTCAAGCCTGTTTCCAAACTTACTCAAAGCTACGAACCTGCATAAACTGCAAAGACACAAGCCTGTTTCAAAAAAAGCCAGCAAACCTGCTTAAACTCATCAGCCTGCTCAACAAACACAGAGCAAAACTGCTAAGCCTCCAAAATCACAAACATGAGTTACAAACTTGAAAACCTGTAAGCCAAGCTCAACAAACATACAAAAAAAAGCCACAAACTGCAACAACCCTGCTTGCTCAACAAAAAGAAAAACAACAACATTGGTTTTTAGTTTCACCATCATCAACAAAAAGCAAAACAACAACATTGGTTTTCAGTTTCATCATCATTAACCAAAACAAAGAACAAACAGTCATCATCAAGCATCAGCATCCAAAGGAGAAAAGAGAGATTCAGAAGCAATAAACAATTCAGAAGCATAGTTTTCAGAACAACATCATCATCAAACAATCAATATTCAAGCACTCAGAAGCAAGAGTAGTCTCAGAAAACATTCATCATCAACATAATCAGCAGAATATATTCAGCATCAACTCAAATCAGAACAACAAACAAAGAGTAGTCTCAGAAAACATTCATCATCAACGAATCATCAAACGATTCAAAAAGAAGTCAAAAGATACAGAGATACCAGCAAAGCAATCATCACGCTCATCCCTCTGCTCCGGCCACCAAGGAGGCGCCACCAAGCCCTTTCCCTCTCTCCTTTAGTTTACAGAAGCAAGACATTCAAGGTACGTCTCTCAAACCCTCAAGCTTTTACTACGTATAAACATCAAAAAACCATAAGAATGAAAACATGCAAGCAATAAATGTACAAGAATCCCAAATGTAAACTTTAAAAAACGCGTGTAGAACCAAAAGAAACGGTATCTTTCAAACCATCGCCTTGGACAGTCGTGGAGAGGAGAGGGCGGAGGCATCACACCGGCAGCTAGGTGTGAGAGAGAAATCCAAAGCATGGTTGAGAATGAGGAAGAGAAATGAAGAAGATGAGAGGAGCGGCGCCGTCGTAACCCAAAACTGAAAACCCTAATTCTGAGTAAAGGAAACATTAACCCTAACAAAACTTGTTCAAACATTCATAATGGGCCTTCGCCCAAACATAAAACTACAAGCCCAATGCTTCTGAACATGCCCCACCTCCCTTTCTTCTTCATAATTTCCTTGTTCTTCATCATTTTTTATTGGGCCATCCAAAAAACATTTTTTTAGGCCCATTATCTTTTTCTTTTTTAATGTTTTAAAACTAATACTTTTGTTTATCACTTTATTTTTTATAATCTAATTCTTTTTCTCTTTTGTTAAATAAAAATATATTAAATTTTTGTATAAATTTTCTTAATAATTTTCCTTAATAATTATTACATTTAATGAACATACATAAATAATAAAACTTTAACTTAAATAATTTTTATTTTCTTTAAAACTCTTTATTTACATAATTCATAAAATAATAATAATAACACTTAATCTTCACTAGGTTAAATTTTTATTTGATCATTTATAAATAAATACATGCATCCCATATTTATTTGATTTTCTTTACCTTATACTTTGTTATAATTTTTACATTGAAAATGCGACAGTTCAATTTGGTTGTAATATATACTTGGACATTATTATTCTGATAAGACTCATCCCCATTTGTAAACATTTGTACCTCTATCCCCGGATACTGTTTTGTAATAATTTAGACTTTAAATTCCCGCAATTTATCGCTTTCAATATATTGTATAGTAATTAGGGTTTGTATGCGAAGATTCAAAATCAATCGCTAGATGACCTAATATAAGATAAATGCATGAAAATCAATACACAATTCACACTTGCACCTCTAGGGTAACATCGCTTGTTGCCTCGGAAAATGCAATCATGTCCCTCGAGTATGAGACACTCTAGAAAATGCCCCTTCGATAAAAAAAGATCGTAGTCCCTCGATGACCCTCGATGTTGCTTCCGATAAAACGATCTTGTCCCTTGCAAAATTGCTAGAGCGTCTCACAAGTTGCTTTCAATGATTGTATGTGATGACCCGCGCCTGTCCCGTTTAACATCCTAACACAAGGTTGTTCACCAAATATAATGGTGAAACAACACTATTAAAAAGGGTTAAAAACATAAGAAAGATCTTTGAGTAAAATAGGGTAGACAAATCTTAGTTACTTGATCAAAAACCTGCAAAACATCCTTGCCATTTTCAAACACACTTCACAACACAACTTCAAAGCAATTTCAAAACAATTTCAAAACAACTTTCAAAACATTGAAATATCTTTTCAAAAAGACACACACCTTTGTATATATTCAAACAAGAATCATTACAAAGGTTGCCTAGACAAGGCATCTTTTTTTTCAAAACAATTTCAAAACCACACACACCAAGCACCATTTCAAACAATTGAAAAGCAAAGGCAAGTGATCTAAAACAAGTAACTAAGAGCCCATGGAAAACCATGGATGAAAAGGGTGCTAGCACCTTCCCTTTTCATAATCTACCCCCCGAACCCAAGAAAACATCTCAAAGGTCTTTCCTGTTCTTTTTAACCTTTCCTTAGGATAAAATAAAAAGTCGGTGGCGACTCTTACTAAACCGAACAAGTGCGAAAACAAACGCGAAACCTCAAGTCAGTTCTCCCACCGTATCACAGAACTGGCAACTCTGCTTGGGATATTTCTAAAAGTGGGGTTACCTTAGGGTTTTAGATCATCTTTACATGCTTACTTTGATTGCTTTTATTGCTTTACTTTTTGGGTTCCTTGTTTGGGTTTGTTTTAGATCCTACTCCCGGATTTGGGGACACCTTTTAGGTAAGTAGCAATAAACTGTGAGGGAACTGTGCGGGGTATACCGACATGGTTGAAGCAGTAGCTACGTTAGTGTGACATATTTGTGGGTACCGGTAGCCTTTGAGTCAATCAAAGAATACGGGGCCGCTGAGTGATGTCATGAAGCACTAACGAACTCTTAGAACCTTATTTGACCATCTTGGCCTTTTTAGGGGTAGTGAGATGACCGACTTTGGTGCAGTATGAAGTTGGTAGATACTCGATACTACACTCACTGAGGATTGTTTTCTTGGAATATTTTAGTCTCCAGTTAAGTGGCTAAACCAAAACAATGAACACAGAAAATAATCTAGTGATATTGAGCTCCTTAGAACCCGGTTTCTATTTTAGGACAGGTTGAGCCAACTAACTTCAAGAGGGTACTTACCTACAAACCCCGTGCAAGCCTAAACCTAAGGACTTGTCTGCATTGTGTGAATGTGATTTCCTGTATATACACTTGCTTACTTTTGCATACGCTGTACATAACATCATAACATCATACCATATCATTTTCAATAACCATTTTCAAGGATCTCGAGGGTCTTTGATGCAGGGTCACGTTGAACCAGACATCTACCAAAGGGCAAGAGGATTTTCCTCTAAACAAACGCCGTCAAAGATCAAGTGCAACAACTTGAATCAGGGGCTATGACCCACTTGACATGGTGAGCTTGATTCTCGTGGAAAGACATCCACCGATACAAAGCTCTCCAATCAAATATTTGTTGATCAAAGTTCAACCTCTAACATTTTCTTGTGTATACCCCGAGGGATTCTTGAAAACATGCATCCGCATATCATGCATTGTGTCATGACAGGTTTTCCCTTTGAGGTTTCCTTATTCTCCTACTGTTTATTTCAGTAGAGATGGCTCTAGAGAGGACTGTCGAAGATATCCAGGCTCAAAATGCTCAACTTCAAGAAATGTTCTTGAACCTATCCCAAGGTCAAGAAGAAGTGAAAGCTCTCCTCACAAGGGGCATGGTCCTAGGGAATCCAGGCGGCATCAGGAATGATCAGTTGGAAGAACTACAAATTGAGTTGGAAACGATGAATATCCAGATGATGGGACAACTGGTGGGCCAGATGGCTCTCATTCAAGACCTGGCCCAAAGACAAGGAGAACTCAGGGTCCTCGTCAACAAACTGCTTCAAGATAACCAAGTGGGGAAAATAACTAGGGTTGAAGATCAAGTCATCATTCAACCTCCTTTGAGACAAGAAGTCAAGGGAAAAGCTCCTCAACTTGCTTCAGGGTCACAAGCCTAACAACAACCTCGCCAGCGTCAACGGGGTAATCGGCGTAAGCAAAATACGTCTGGAAGATAGTTCACTGAGACTGACATACCATCATATCTAATACTGGAACGCTTGTTGGAGGTCAATCTGACTGCTTTAAAGGATCCTATTCGGAAGCCCAATACCTCTGCTCCTAGCTATCACCCTGACGCATTTTGTGTATACCACTCCTATAGTCCTGGACATGACACCGACGACTGTTGGACTTTGAAAAACAAGATCCAAGACTTGATTGACAATGGAGTGCTGAAATTCATGCCGGATGGCGAGATGAAAATCTTCCGCTGAGGGTTCTCCACCTGAGATGACAAATTCGAACTAAGAGACTTTTGTTTCATTTGAATTTTCAAGTTGTAATTTCTTTTGTTATTCAAACAATTATCTGTTGATGTCAAACATTGTTTCATTAATGCATTACATATGTTTGTCTTGAATTCATCCATTCGTTTTCACTACTCTTGAATTACGCTTTCTACTTTCTTTATGACATTTAAATCTTGCAAAAAAGCTACAAGCCTTTAGAGGGAGGATGACGAAACAATGCCATAATCTCATACAGTATGCCTTTGAACAGACCTTGCTGACGATGTACAGGAATTTTTTTCAAACCCTAAACACTAGAGTTATAAGAAAGATAATCCCTAGTCAACCCCCCTTCGAGCCAAAGAAGTAGAAGTTTTCTGTTTTAAACACAAATTGAAACCTTTAAACCTAGGGCAGGGTAGTCTCTCAGTTAATTCAAAAGATGCGCATTGAAGTCGCAAATTCTCAGTTCATAATGCAACGAATGACATCAAAAACATTCCTTTGGAACCAAAAGACAGTGATGGTTCCTTATCTCATAGGCAGTCATTATCTCTCAAAAGAGAAAAGCCCACTGAGCCAAAACCTACAAAGGAGGCTTAAGAAAGCTGGGGCATCCCGCTGATTGTAATCTCCAAAACAGGAACAGTCAGGCAAAAATTAGGGATAACAATTCAAAAGAAAGAGGTCATTATAAATCCTCAACAACATGAAAAATGTTGCAAAGATGACTGCCTTCCCATAAAATTCAACTGGTGTGAACCATCACCAAAATGTCGTTCCAAACTCAAATAGAGTTTGACGCACGATTAACTGAGTTTAGGATCAAAGAACATCATGAAGAGCGGGTGGGTACAAATTTACTTTGAGCATTTATCCTTTGTTTCTTAAACCGTGAACCAAGCCATGTTACAACCCTTCAAAAGTCCTAATTGAAGCATGGGTTAGTTCGATAGCATACTGTTACAAAAGGTATCCTGACTCCTGTAAGGCTTTGCTCTAAATCTTGTGTTGAATTTGTCTTATAAAAAGTTTTCTGCTAAAAAACGCATTTTTCAAAACTTCGAGACAAGCATAAACTTTTCATTATTTGAATATCGTTGTTTGCACATGTTATTTGTTTGACAGCGAAGAAATTCACAACAGTGAATGTTCGGAGGAACGAAAGCTCTCTCAGTGAGTAAAATCACTTCAAGTGGGATGACACTCCCGTGGCAAAAATCTCCTATCAACAGAAAGGGGGACTTGGTTTGGTATTGTCCAGTAAATCAGGGGCAGTCCAGTCAAGATTTCAACAAATCTTTCAAAGTTCAGTAAACCTGGGGCAGTCCAGTCAAGATTTCAAGAAATCTCTCAATTGCAGATTAACCTGGGGAAAGTCTCCCTCACCATCACTTGGGGCATTTAAAACGTCAATCTCATCAAATGGTTATGAACGGTCCAAGTTTCCCAGCAGTGCCACAAGCATCTGATACTAGGGGCAGTGATGAACCTCTCTGAAATCTTTCTGAAAAGAAGTTCAAGCGTCCTCGAGAAGTTTATCACCTCTCTAAGAAGACCAGTAGTCATGGGTTTATTTCCCCAACATTTATCAAGGATTTATTCTCCACAACAAATTACATTTCAAATTGAACGGTCGTTAAAAATTTCCTTCATCACCTGTTGGAAGTTACGGTCGTCATCAAAAAAATTCCTTCATCACCTGTTGGAAGCCACGGTCGTTAAAAATTTCCTTCATTACCTGTTGGAAGTTACGGTCGTCATCAAAAATTCCTTCATCACCTGTTGGAAGCCACGGTCGTTAAAAATTTCCTTCATCACCTGTTGGAAGTTACGGTCGTCATCAAAAATTCCTTCATCACCTGTTGGAAGCCACAGTCGTTAAAAATTTCCTTCATCACCTGTTGGAAGTTACGGTCATCATCAAAAATTCCTTCATCACCTGTTGGAAGCCACGGTCGTTAAAAATTTCCTTCATCACCTGTTGGAAGTTACGGTCGTCATCAAAAATTCCTTCATCACCTGTTGGAAGCCACGGTCGTTAAAAATTTCCTCCATCACCTGTGGGAAGTTACGGTCGTCATCAAAAATTCCTTCATCACCTGTTGGAAGCCACGGTCGTTAAAAATTTCCTTCATCACCTGTTGGAAGTTACGGTCGTCATCAAAAATTCCTTCATCACCTGTTGGAAGCCACGATCATTAAAAATTTCCTTCATCACCTGTTGGAAGTTACGGTCGTCATCAAAATTTCCTTCATCACCTGTTGGAAGCCACGGTCGTTAAAAATTTCCTTCATCACCTGTTGGAAGTTACGATCGTCATCAAAAAAATTCCTTCATCACCTGTTGGAAGCCACGGTTGTTAAAAATTTCCTTCATCACCTGTTGGAAGTTACGATCGTCATCAAAAATTCCTTCATCACCTGTTGGAAGCCACGATCGTTAAAAATTTCCTTCATCACCTGTGGGAAGTTACGGTCGTCATCAAAAAAATTCCTTCATCACCTGTTAGAAGTTACAGCCACCAACAGAATAACGAACAACTAAAGCTCCTAAAATTCTGTTTCTCTCAAGAATGAAGATTCTCATCCTTAAAACCTCAAGAGATTGGTATACTCCCAACCTCCTGAGCCTTAACAGAATGAAGATTCTCATCCTTGAAACCTCAGAAGATTGGTATACTCCCAAGCTCCTGATACCGATAACAGAATGAAGATTCTCATCCTTAAAACTCCAGTAGATTGGCATACACCCAACCTTCTGACCCAACGCCTGAATGAAGATTCTCATTTCTCGCTTCCCCAGTAGATTGACATACAACCCAAACTCCTGATTTCCCCAACAGTGGTCCTAGGACTTCTCATTTTCAATTATCAAAGGATTTTCAATCCCCGGAAGCAGTCAGAGATTTATTTTCCCCGACAGCGGTCAAAGATTTTATTATCTCCAACTATCCAGGATTTATCTTCCTCAGCAAGACAGCTACTCGGCTTACATGCACATCCATTACATTCATATATCATAAACATGGATGAAATACAGTTCATTGCATCATACATATCATGCAACATAACTTTGTGTTTTAGCTAACATTTTACCCTTTTCAGGATAAGATTAAAAGGCTATCATTAACAATTATTCAGATATAGTACGGATACACCCCAGACGCGGCTGTCATTCTATTACTCATTCAGAATTTCAAGTCAAAATACAGTACAGATACACCCCAGACACGGCGGTTATTCTACTACTTATTCAGACTTCAGCAATCCGATACAGACTAGATACGCTCCAGACACGGCGGCCATTCTATCTCTCATTTAGATTCAACTATCAACTTCAAGTTCGGATACGCACCAAACACGGATGCTATTCTGGCCTTTACACCAGCAGTTTGATTCTCCCCAGTGCAGTCGCCACGGAAGCCATTCTGTCACTTATTCAGATCCCAGTTACAGTCCCAGATACACTCCAGACACGGAAGTCATTCTGCTACTCATATAGATCTCAACTTCAGTTACAGTCCCAGATACACTCCAGACACGGAAGTCATTCTGCTACTCATACAGATCTTAACTTCAGATACAGTCCAGATACGCTCCAGACACGGTTGCCATTCTGTCACTCATTCGGAATTTATCCCCAGCCTAGAGATGCTCCATACACAGATGTTTCTCTGTCGCCCATTCAGAATTCAGATACAATACAGATACACTCCAGACACGGCAATCATTCTGATATTCATTCAAAGTTCAAATACAGTTACAGCTCAGATACGCTCCAGACACGGACGCCATTCTTTTGCTCATATAGACCCAGTCTCCAGATACAGCTCAGATGCATTCCAGACACGGATACCATTTTGACGCTCGTTCTTCTGACCTACAACATTGCAGTTCAACAAACATTCTTGGATGGCATCTTTAAGCCCATCTCTGACAAGATTTTGTCACATCTCCAAATGGCATCTTTAAGCCCATTCCCTCAACTATGCTTTGACGAGTGAAAATTTATGGGTACTCTAGTGTCCAATCATCTTTTACCTTCGAGTCGCGAACGACAAAATTGCCAATCTAACTCTTCAGGTTCAAGAAGATTGAACAGGGGCAACTGTTGTACCCCAAAATTTGCCCTCCCCTTTTCACAAGAAATCACAACCCTAGGGTTTTTCTCTGATTTTTAAAATCGGCTCGAGAATCGGTCAAACAGACTCTTCTTTATCAGTTAATCCAGAATTAGGGTTTTTTATCTGATTGTTGAGATTGGCTCAGGAATTGATCAGACAGATCTTTCTTTGGCAGTAATCCAGGATTAGGGTTTGCGCTCGCATTTCTCAGAAGAAATTGAATCCACAATAATTCAATTGACTGTTACATTATTTTTACGCTTGTTCAAGATTACTGGTTGTTTCTCAAAACCTAAATATCTGGGATAGGAGCTGAGGCTTTTGTTTGAAACTTTGAGGCATTGGTTTGATCAGTGGAGTGAAAGGTGTAGGGAATGCTTGTTTGTTTAAACTGCACAACGCATATGTTAATTGGAATACCAGGCGTATTGTGATTAATGCAAGGTTGCGAGACGGCAAAGTTTGTTGATTATTTATTTCATCTAGATTAAAGTTATTGGGATACATTTCCAGTTATTATAATTTAAGAGTCTTAAATAATTAAATAGAAAATACAAGGAAAAGTTGGAAGATATTTGACAAAGACTTTTTTATTTATTTATTTCAAATGTTGTTACAAATTTTATTCGAATATTGTAAATTTACAATTTACAGTATTTACAGTAATATTTGTTTACAATAAATGAAAAAAAATAATAATAAATCTAAGCCTAAATATCTTGATATCTTTGACTTCTACTTCTACTGCTTCCTCTATCATCCAACTGGTACTTACCTGCAAAAGACAAAAAGAAGTTAGTATAAGAATTTTCAAGCAGAAGTAGATAAAAAGAAAAATCATCATTAAAGTCTGCTGGCCGGAATCAGAAATGCTATGTTCATCATGTTTCATTTTCCTCTCTGCAAATCACGAGAAGATTTCTCTTCTCGGTTCACAAAGAGAAAAATAAAATATATAAAATGAAAGCATGTCAAACTAAAAGCATACAAAATGCAAAGGCACAAGGCTGCACACAAAGCAAACTATACTGCAAACTGAGTTTCAAATGCATTAACCAAATGTCACACTAAGTTACAAAACTGTCACAGCAAGTACACAAAGTTGTCCAAGAAAGTACACAAAGTTGTCCAAAAAAGTACATAATGCAGGAAATATGGAAACAAGTACACAATGCAGTAAGATAAACCAAGTTACAAGCAAGAGAGCTTGTCCTAGCCCTCATCATGTTCTGGCCAGCAGCTTTCCAGAATAATATAATAAGCAATTAAAAGTGCTTTTGAGGGAGAGAGAAAGAGAGTGAAGAAAAGGTTTGCAGTTTTGGCAGGCTGTAAAAGGAAGTAAGAAAACAAATAGATAGAACAAGTCTAACAGTTCAGCAGAAGGAAGAGGGAGATATAGAGCAAAAACTGCTAAACTTCCCAAAAAAACACAACAGACCAGCAAGCCTGCCTCCAACTGAACCTGCAAAAACTGCAAGCTAAAACTCATCAGCTTGTATACAAAAGTTTAAAACCTGCCTGTACTGAACACAAAAACTGCAATCTCAAATCCAAACAAATTCAAAGCTTACTCAAACACTAAAACCTGTTGAAACTGCATAACCTGCAAAACTCAAAAACAAACTGGCCTAAACTGCAAGCCAAATTCACCAAAACATGCATTACAGGTTTCCAAAACTCAAACACTCAGTTCAAGCCTATTTCCAAACTTACTCAAAGCTACGAACCTGCATAAACTGCAAAGACACAAGCCTGTTTCAAAAAAAGCCAGCAAACCTGCTTAAACTCATCAGACTGCTCAACAAACACAGAGCAAAACTGCTAAGCCTCCAAAATCACAAACATGAGTTACAAACTTGAAAACCTATAAGCCAAGCTCAACAAACATACAAAAAAAGCCACAAACTGCAACAACCCTGCTTGCTCAACAAAAAGCAAAACAAAAACATTGGTTTTCAGTTTCACCATCATCAACAAAAAGCAAAACAACAACATTGGTTTTCAGTTTCACCATCATCAACAAAAAGCAAAACAACAACATTGGTTTTCAGTTTCATCATCATTAACCAAAACAAAGAACAAACAAGTTCGTCATCATCAAGCATCAGCAGCCAAAGGAGAAAAGAGAGATTCAGAAGCAATAAACAATTCAGAAGTATAGTTTTCAGAACAACATCATCATCAAACAATCAATATTCAAGCACTCAGAAGCAAAAGTAGTCTCAGAAAACATTCATCATCAACATAATCAGCAGAATATATTCAGCATCAACTCAAATCAGAACAACAAACAAAGAGTAGTCTCAGAAAACATTCATCATCAACGAATCATCAAACGATTCAAAAAGAAGTCAAAAGATACAGAGATACCAGCAAAGCAATCATCACGCTCCTCCCTCCGCTCCAGCCACCAAGCCCTTTCCCTCTCTCCTTCAGTTTACAGAATCAAGACGTTCAAGGTACGTCTCTCAAACCCTCAAGCTTTTACTACGTATAAACATTAAAAAACCATAAGAATGAAAACATGCAAGCAATAAATGTACAAGAATCCTAAATGTAAACTGTAAAAAACGCCTGTAGAACCAAAAGAAATGGTACCTTTCAAACTATCGCCTTGGACAGTCGTGGAGAGGAGAGGGCGGAGGCAACACACCGGCAGCTAGGCGTGAGAGAGAAATCCAAAGCATAGTTGAGAACGAGGAAGAGAAATGAAGAAGATGAGAGGAGCGGCGCCGTCGTAACCCAAAACTGAAAACCCTAATTCTGAGTAAAGGAAACATTAACCCTAACAAAACTTGTTCAAACATTCATAATGGGCCTTCGCCCAAACATAAAACTACAAGCCCAACGCTTCTGAACATGCCCCACCTCCCTTTCTTCTTCATAATTTCCTTGTTCTTCATCATTTTTTATTGGGCCATCCAAAAAACATTTTTTTAGGCCCATTATCTTTTTCTTTTTTAATGTTTTAAAACTAATACTTTTATTTATCACTTTATTTTTTATAATCTAATTCTTTTTCTCTTTTGTTAAATAAAAATATATTAAATTTTTGTATAAATTTTCTTAATAATTTTCCTTAATAATTATTACATTTAATGAACATACATAAATAATAAAACTTTAACTTAAATAATTTTTCTTTTCTTTAAAACTCTTTATTTACATAATTCATAAAATAATAATAATAACACTTAATCTTCACTAGGTTAAATTTTTATTTGATCATTTATAAATAAATACATGCATCCCATATTTATTTGATTTTCTTTACCTTATACTTTGTTATAATTTTTACATTGAAAATGCGACAGTTCAATTTGGTTGTAATATATACTTGGACATTATTATTCTGATAAGACTCATCCCCATTTGTAAACATTTGTACCCCTATCCCCGGATACTGTTTTGTAATAATTTAGACTTTAAATTCCCGCAATTTATCGCTTTCAATATATTGTATAGTAATTAGGGTTTGTATGCGAAGATTCAAAATCAATCGCTAGATGACCTAATATAAGATAAATGCATGAAAATCAATACACAATTCACACTTGCACCTCTAGGGTAACATCGCTTGTTGCCTCGGAAAATGCAATCATGTCCCTCGAGTATGAGACACTCTAGCAAATGCCCCTTCGATAAACAAAGATCGTAGTCCCTCGATGACCCTCGATGTTGCTTTTGATAAAACAATCTCGTCCCTTACAAAATTGCTAGAGCGTCTCACAAGTTGCTTTCAATGATTGTATGCGATGACCCGCGCCTGTCCCGTTTAACATCCCAACACAAGGTTGTTCACCAAATACAATGGTGAAACAACACTGTTAAAAAGGGTTAAAAACATAAGAAAGATCTTTGAGTAAAGTAGGGTAGACAACTCTTAGTTACTTGATCAAAAACTTGTAAAACATCCTTGCCATTTTAAAACACACTTCACAACACAACTTCAAAACAATTTCAAAACAATTTCAAAACAACTTTCAAAACATTGAAATATCTTTTCAAAAAGACACACACCTTTGTATATATTCAAACAAGAATCATTACAAAGGTTGCCTAGACAAGGCATCTTTTTTTTCAAAACAATTTCAAAACCACACACACCAAGCACCATTTCAAACAATTGAAAAGCAAAGGCAAGTGATCTAAAACAAGTAACTAAGAGCCCATGGAAAACCATGGATGAAAAGGGTGCTAGCACCTTCCCTTTTCATAATCTACCCCCCGAACCCAAGAAAACATCTCAAAGGTCTTTCCTGTGCTTTTTGACCTTTCCTTAGGATAAAATAAAAAGTCGGTGGCGACTCTTGCTAAACCGAACAAGTGCAAAAACAAACGCGAAACCTCAAGTCAGTTCTCCCACCGTATCATAGTATGCAATGCATGGTCTGATGTTATTTTCTCAAAATAAATGAGATTGCACTGTATGTACTTGTGTTGTCAATGCCATGATGTATGAATGCAAACGTATGGGCATAAAGATTGTTTGTGTCGTAGTGTTGTTGGAGTTGGGGAAAATAAATCCCTGAGTACTGCTGGGAAAGAGGAGTGTAAGTCTATATACTTTGTTTAAGTTTGAATCATTGATGGGTGAGTTTCCCTTTATTAGGGAAATAAACTCTATTGTAGAAGGGAAACGCCGGACATTGCTTGTGAACTTCGTGAAATCCTACTGGGGAGTCCTAAGAAGTTGGGAAACTTTCACTGAGGAACCTTTGGAGCGGTAGTTGGAGGTTTTTCTCTGTCAAGGATATGAGAGCGCTTGATACCATTAGGTTGCATGTTGGAAATACGTTAGTGATTCTGTAGTAGGATTTCTTTGCTTCCGCTCTTGCTGGAGAAGGTACCTGCGGGGATTTTATGGAATGGCCTATAAATATTATCCTATTTCTTAAAGCCGTTAGTAATTGTCTTTCTGTTTTCTGTTCATTTGTAAACAGTAATCACGTTCAAATGCATATGTTCAAAAATAAATCATTGGACATTTTTGTAAACAAAACACAGAAATAAAGAAAAACAGATAGTTTTGCACTTTCAAAAGGGATATCTTTGTATTAACTTGAATAAGTCTTTTTTTGTACAACGAGGCGAGCATTCTAGTAAGAGCATGTCGTCATAAAAATGAAAATTGATACAAAGAAAAGATAGCTGTGTGAAATAATCCCATGGGATTCCCATTTTTCTATAGTCTTCGTGTCTCTGAGTGTCTTGTCTACTTTTCGCCTTGGCGAAGCTGATTGGATTGATTATAACCATTTGAGTTGGTTGGTCAACGCTGAAGATTGTCTGCAAGATGATCCAACGGGACATAGTCATACGCTTTAATTTCCTAACTTTTTCCTGGACCGCTCTTTCGGGTTTTTGATCCACCGGGATACCCTTTTTTGCCCAAGTCGCCCTTTCAGGTTTTCAGCTTGTCGGGTGTACAAATATTTTTTGTATTTTATCCCTAATTTTTATCCAGATGGCATCTATAAGCCCATCCACCATCCATCACCTCTCAACATGGCATCTATAAGCCCATCATCCTATCCATCAATCTCCAAATGGCATCTGTAAGCCCATTCCCCACATCACACTACTATGTGAGCGCAAATTCCTGGGCACTCTAGTGTTCAATCATCTTCCACCTTCGGATTACGAAAGGCACGTCAACCAATCTGCATCCTCAGGTCTAAGAAGATTGAACAGGGGCAACTGTTGTACCCCAAAATTTGCCCTCCCATATTCTTCAAGATTTGCCAAGTCAAAGGTTCAAAATCTCCCCAAGGGTTGCACAGTTCAAGAGCCTCCTAACAGTCAAAAATTAGGGTTTTGGTTCTGACAAAGAAAATGAAGTTTCCAAGGGTCTAAACAAGTCCCACATGCCTATAAACATGGTCAAGCATCCTCATGTCAAGTTTCAAGACTTACAGCACAAAATTGCACAGTCAAAAACCCTAATTGCTCAACAGTCAACTCCAGGGGCAAAATGGTCATTTGACAGTCAAAAGTTCAAATTTTTGGTCAACATCTTATTTTGAAGCCACAAACATCATTTGATCAATTCTTGATCATGATTCTCAAAGCATGGCTCAAAAAGTCTCAAGATGCAAAAGTTTCCATATTTGAACAGTTGAAAAAGTCAACTGTAACTTAACCAAGGCATAACTTCCACATGGTTTATCAGAAAAATTCCATCCAAAGCTTATTTTTAAGATAAAGACATTTCCTACAACTCCTCTTCATACTTCAAGTCCAAGAAATGCTCTCACAAAAAGTTATCAATTTCGACATTATAGGTCATTTTCAAAAGTCAACAAAAAGGGACTTTAAGTCAAAGGCCATAACTTGAGATTGGTAAATCAAAATGACATGGGACTAAAGGCATTGGTTAGAGGACTTCAAGACCTTTCCAAAATGTCCAAGAACATGATCAAAGCTTAAACATTGAGCAAGATATGCCTTGTGGAAGTTGGGAAATTTTTGGGAATTTTGAAAAGTCAACTTTGCTTCAAATGCCTCAAATTTGCTAATGGGCCACATTTTCTTCCAAGATTCATCATCCAAAGCATATGCACGACCATTTGGCCCAAAGGGGATTTATTCATCATTTTTATTTATTTATTTGAATTTTTAATTACTATTAATTCATTTAATAAAATAAAATATGGGAAAAATACTCATCCATGCTTTTCAAATCTTTTTATGCATAGAATACCTTCAAGATTTCGTGCACTATCTGATATGGAAAGAATCAAGGTGATTTGGACATGATTGGTATCAAAACACATGGAAAAAGATTGAAAAAATATGCCATTAAAATCCAATATTTGATTCATGATTGAAAGGATTTTTGGCTCAGAATTTAACCCTAATCTATTGCCATACATATACTGGACCTAACCCTAGTGCAAAGAATCTCCAAGCTGCGCCCGAAACCATAAGCAAACTTGGCACTTTTTCAAGAAAATTTCAAAACTGAAAACACGATTCCAAAGCATTTCAAGGCAAGAAAACTATCCCATTGCATTCCTGAGGCTTCAAGGAACGTTTCTGGATCAAAACCATTATCTCTAACGCAAGGAATTGGTAGAACGACCTTGTCCCGTTCATAATTTTTCTCATATTCATGTATCATAATTCATGCGTTGTTTTCAATTTTTAATGTTTGGTTTATATTAAGTTAATCATTCTGAAGCTAACCATGTATTTTAATTGAGTTTTTGTGCATCATACACGAATTCACCATTGAAGCTCGTTAGGGTTTCTCAAGCTTCAAACTGGGCGTTTGCATATACTGTAATATCAAGGCACCCCAGTACCATGGCTAGAACCAGGATGCTTGGACGAATTTAATACACCAGTCGCGCCTAATTTATATAGCCATACGGGTTATTCGCTATTTTTGAAAAGACTGCATTTTGGGGGGGTTTAAAACCCCCGCTACTTCTTTTTTGTTTCAGGGACAACGAAGAAGAAGATCGTGTGGCAAGCTATGATTGGACAATTTGAATTCAGCGTGCGTTTTTTTGTTTCTAGGCCACTAATGCTAATTTTCTTTTATATTATTCATTTGTTATTTTAGGTACAACGCGCGTTAGTGGTTCAATTGGTGGAGGATAACATTGGTAAGCCTTGGGACCTGGGTTCGAATCCCAGGTCCCCCTTCTTTATTCCATATTATTTTTCTAACCATGTTCCTATGTAGCTCGCTTCTAGAGGTTCAACGTACACTCAATATCCAAGCGTGCCACATGGCCACTAAGATCAAATCAAAAGCCAGGATTCAAGGTCTATGGAATGTCTCAGTCAAACATGCCACACGCTTCCAGGAAAAGTCAAAAGGGCCAGGGTTTCAATGGGCCAGAATTGCTGAATCATACCTCCAGTTTGGGGACAACACCCCCTTTGGTTTGCTCTCTTCCATTTTTTCTTTGTTTTGTTTAATTTTAATATAATTCTTCAAATTAATATTTTCACAAAAACATAAAAAATATGAAAAAAATCAGAAAGTCACAAAATAAAATATATTTTATTTAAATGCTATTTTGTAAATAAATGTTATCAATTAATTTAGTTTTTAAATTCTAGGATTAATTTTAACATTTTCTTAATAAACTTAAAAAATTGTAGAATTAGGGTTTTGATTATTTTTATCCTTTTGCCTTTTTCCCCATATTAATTATTAATTATTATTTTTGTAAATAAATTGTATTAATTAGGTTAATTTTAGATTCAATTTTAACATATTTTTCTTAATAAATTAAAAATAGTTAGAATTAGGTTTAAATTCCATTAATTCTTGCTAAAAATCCATAAATACAAAAAACTCCAAAAAAAATAATTTCCTTTCTCATTTAATTTAATTAATTTCATAATTTAATTTAATTTCCTAAAAAGGGTCCAACGCCGTCGCATTCGATAGTAATTCCAATTCGCGCGCTTATTTTATTTCCTCTTTTTTATGTAATTCTCCCAAAGCCATGTAAATCTGACATTTATCTTTTTCGCACTTTATTTTATTTCAAATCGGGTCCTGGATTAAATTTGGCGATATGGACCCGCGCCTTTGTAATAGCGTAGGACTTTATATTTCTCGCAACTTTTAAACTGTTAACTATTGCATGAAAGAATGAATGTCAAAATAAAAGCAACGCGTAGATCACCCATGACATGAACAAGATAAAGGCACATGATCATGACACACAAATCACACACCACCCCTAGGGTACGCCTCATTGTTGCCTTGCCCCTCGAAAGGTGATCGTCGAGTAGAGGACGTTTTAGTAAGTCCTCATGATCCAGGAACCTGGCATGAGGGTAGCTTCTAAGGTGTCTTCCTATTGCTCTGGTGATCACCATGTCCCGAACCTCGAATTGACCCGAACACCTCCAACCGTGGTGCTACCTACCTCTCAATGGTGGGATGGCACTACTTTAAGGACCTTTACACAGACGAATTCCTTAGGGTAGGTAGACGACTCTAGATACTTGCTCTAATTTCAAAAACAAATCAAAAATACTTTTCACACCGACACCTTTTCAAAAAGCTTTCGAAAGCAACTTTTCAAACACTCTTGAGGACCGATACAAGAGTCGAACTGAAATTTTCAAAGAAACTTTTTAAAACCCACAGTTGAAAAGCAAACAAACAATTTTGAAAACACAAATGAGCAAGTATCTAAAAGCCCATGGATAACCATGGATAGAAAGGGTGCTAACACCTTCCCTTTCTATAACCTACCTCCCGAACCGAGAGCAATCTCTATAAGGAATTTTTCTGTGCTTTTGTCCTTTCCATTTGGAGAAAATAAAAGACGGTGGCGACTCTAGCTTCCGCGACATTTTGCGAACCAGCTAAAAACAGTCAGTTCCAGATCCACCGATCACAGAACTGGCGACTCTGCTGGGGATTAACTTAAAGTGAGGTGTACCTTAGGACTAAGATCACTGTGTTTTCAATTGCTTTGACTTGTGTGCTTTAAATTGTGGGACTGTCTTGGGAGTTCTATAGATCCTAACCCGGATCTGGGGATACCTTCTTAGAAAGTAGCAACAAGGCTGTGAGGGAACTGTGCGGGGTATACCGACATGGTTGAAACAGTCTGCTACGTTGATGTGGCACTTTGGTGTGTACCGGTAAGCCTTGAGTTCAGTCAAGGAGAGTACGGGGCCTCCGCGTAGTGTCGTGAAGCATCAACAGACCTTAGGAACCTTAATTGAACTATCTTGGCCTCTTTAGGGTAGTGAGATAACTGACTTTGGTGCAGTCCGAGGTTGGTTGATACTCGATACTACACTCAATTGAGGGTTGTTTTCTTGGAATATTTCGGTCGCTAGTTCAGTGGCTAAATCGAAACGATGAACAATGAAAGCAATCCAATGATATTGGACCCTTAGAACCCGGTTACTTCTAATAGGACAGGTTGAGCCCACCAACTTCAAGAGGGTAATACCCAGACCCTATGCTGGCCTAAACTCTAAGGGCTCTCTGTGTGACTTGTGTGCCTTTAAAACTTGACTACTTGCATGCTTGTTATCTGACCCATGATTTCGTTGCAGGTTTTGTTTATAGTCCCTAATTGGGACTCATAACAGGGTTTACCTACATTACCCCATGCATAGCATAACATCATTCCATTGCATACATCCCGCATAAGGACTAATCCGTTTCAAGGATCTCAAGGGCTTGTGATGTAGGTCATGATGAACCAACTGTCCAGCAAGGGGCAAAGGGGATTTATTGCCCTCTAGACAAGGTTGTCAGGGGCTATGACCCACTAGATATGGTGAGCCTTTGACCCTTGAAGAAGGATTCTCAGCAACATGGAATTCCTTCAATCAAGCTACAAATTCAAATGCTAACAATTTTCTTGTTTACCCCGCGAGATCCTTGAAAACACTGCATGCATACATACACATCATAACATGTATCCTTGTTGCAGGTCACTTACCTTTCTCGCTGTTTATTTCAGCAATGTCTTCCCAACAAGATAACCAGGACCTTTTTGCTCAAGAGACTCGGTTCGGGGAAATCCTCCTGAATCTATCCAAGGGGCGGGAGGAGCTAAGGACATTTCTCATGGAGACTTTGGTCAGGAACATCGCTGAGAAAGAACGGCTGAAACATCTGCAGGCTGAAGTGGATGCAATGAAAGCCCAGATGCTGGGGCAGGTGACTACCATTCAAGGGTTAGCTCAAAGACAAGAAGAGCTCGGAGTTCTCATCAACCAACTGCTTCAGGGTAACCAACTGGGGCAAACGTCTAAGGGTAAAGAGCCAGTCATCCTTCAACCATCTTTGAGACAAGGAGGTAAGGGGAAAGCTCCTCAAATGGCTCCAGTGTCACAAATTCAATATCAACCTCACCAGCTTCAGCAAGACAGTATGAAGCAAGTAGTCAGGGTTGGAGACCAAACCGGTAATCAGCCTCCAAGAAGTCAAAGGTTTGGTTCAATGAATAGACCTCTCCAAGCTGTTGCTACTTCACAGGTCTCACAACGACCTCACCAAGAACAATGGGTTGATCAGAGCAAGCCAGACAAGCCCAGGAGGCAATTCACCCAGCTTAACATGTCGCTGTTTCAAGCTTTACAACGCCTGTTGAGATTGAATCTGATCACATTAAGGGCTCATCCCCAGAACCCCAACACAGCATCTCCTATCTATGATCCCAATAAAAGGTGTGCCTACCACTCTGCCAGACCAGGACATGATACAAATGAGTGTTGGGCTCTGAAGAACAAGATCCAGGACCTGATTGATGAAGGAGCATTAGAATTCACACAAGATGGTCAGGCTGAGTTTTTCTACCATCCCTCCAAGGCTCACCATTTGAAGTGACAAGCCCTGAGATGAAAAGACTTTTGTTCATTAGGATTTTCAAGTTGTAATTTTCTTTTGTTCAAACATTTACTCATGTTAAACGTTGTTATTTCATTAATGCATCGCATATGTCTGTTTTGAAGCAATATATTCGTATTCACTATATGCAAATTATTTTCATATTTTTTCTGACGATCAACGCTCGATTAATAATTCTAAGCCTCTTGAGGGAGGATGACGAAAACGATATCATGACATTTACAGTATGCTTTTGAACAGACCCCGCTGATGAGGTACAGGCATTGTTTCAATCCCTAAACACTAGAGTTATAAGGAAGATAATCCCTTGTCAACCCCTCTGAGCTAAAGAAGTAGGAGTTTTTCTTTTCGAAATTTAAAACCCTTAATCATAACCTGGGGCAGGGTAGTCTCTCAGTTGATCCAAGTGCATAACAAATGGCACCAAAGAGGTCCTTACAAAAAAGAAGACAGTGATGATTCCGAATAATCATAAGGATAGGCAGTCGTTATACCTCAAAAATAAAAATCCAATAAGTCAAAACCTATGAAGGAGACTTACAAAACTGGGGCATCCCGCTGACTGTAATTCCACAAAAGAAACAGTACAGGCAAAAAAAATAGGGATAACAAAATCAAAAAGAAAGAGGTCCTACAAACCCTCAACAAAAACACAAAAAATGACTGCCTATTCAGAATAAATCATCAATATCTGAACCATCATTGGAACATCAGGACAAAGACTCAAACAAGGTCTAACGCACGATCAACTGAGCTTAGGTTTGAAGAACATCACGAAGAACGGGTGGGTACAAATAATTTGAGCCTTTATCCTTTATTTCTTAAAACCGTGAACCAGGCCACGTTATAACCCTTAAAAGTCCTAGCTGAAGCAAGGGTTAGTTCGAAAGCATACTGTTACAAAGGTATCCTGACTCCTTAAGGCCTACGGTAAATACAGAGTTGACATCACATTTTACAAACATTCACTTGTTTTATGAAAAAGAATGCATTTTCAAAATCTTCAAGACAAACATAAGCTTTGCATTTTTTAACATAACTTTGTTTGCATATGACTTTTTGTTTGAACAGCATAGAAATTCGCACGATGAATGCCTAATAAACAGAAGCACTTCCGATCAAGGGGCAATGATATGATCATGGTCTATTATCTGGGGCAGTCCAATCAAGATTCGGAGAATCTCTCAAAGGCCAAACAGCCTGGGGCAAATCTCCACCTAAGTCACTTGGGGCACTCTAGCAACGAATCTTGCCTGATCAAACATCTTCTGGTGACACGACAAAACACTTCTAACAGGGGCAACTCCCTATATTCTGAAAGCACGAACATAGTCGAAAAAAAACACGCATAATCAAAGACCCGCTAGGTTGACGTACCTAGGCAAAAATAAGGGTTTCCCGGCGAACCAAAAGGGTTCGGGCAAAAATAAGGGATGAAATGGAAAAAATCGGTACACCCGGCAAGTCGAAAACCTGAAAAGGCGGCTTGGGCAAAAAGGAGTATCCCGGTGGACTGAAAACCCGAAAGGGCGGTCCAGGCAAAAGTTGGGGATCAAAGCGTACGATTATGTCCTGTCAGCTCATCACTTGCCTACCAGAAGAAGGTTTGCCCATCAACAACTATCAGCACTCCACAGGTCTTCCTCTCCCACCTCAGAAACAGGGGCAGTAATGAGTCGTCCAAATGGTCTAATGGTTCTGTCCACCAAGGTACCAAGGTAGATTCGGCTGAAGAACATAACCAGTACATCTCAATTCCCAAGAGAGTGAGCCAGCAAGTCAGTACACTCTCCCCAAGCAAAGTTACAACAGCCTTAAGGAAATTGGGTATCCTCCAGCAGATCTCAACATTCCCCAGCAATATACGGACATTCTTAGCAAGTATCCCCGGCAGTCTTGGCCTAAAGATTGTTCCCCGGCAGTATATCAAACATTCAATGGAGTCACTTCCCCGATACATCTCAAACTTCCCCAGGAGAGTCCAATCCAGGTTTCCCTAGGAAAGTTGGAATCCATCTCCCCAAGCAGTAAGCTTATCCCCAGTAGATTCTGGAAGCTTATCCTCGCAGAGCACGAACGCGTCTCCCGGCTTTAGTCAAAGAGTTATTTCCCTACCAGGATCTAACTGGGTTATCCTCAGCCAAAAGCCATGAGAAGATCGTCCTCGGCAAAGTCTTCTTATCCCCAGCGAAGTCTATCAGCGCTTCCAACATAACAACGGTATCCCCAGCGAAGTTAACATCAACATCTCAGCAAAGTACTTCTCTCCCCACAGAGTATTGTTCTCCGGCAAGATCGCTAGAGTACTTGTCTCCCCGCAGAGTAATCCATTCGCCAAGTTTATTCCCCAACGGAGTTATCCTCTCCTGCCGGTATTCTTGCAACTATCATCCCCAGCGGAAGCAAAGATCTATTCTTCAACATCAGCCCAGGAGTGACTTCCCGGCACCCGTCAAGGATTTATTTTCCTAAAGACGAAAAGATACATTCATAAACATCGCACTTCCATACATCATAGCATGCACATACGCATCATGCCTTACAATCTCATTTATGTTGAGAACATCATTGCTTGATCCATATCATGCATTGCATATGACTGACCTTTACCTTTCAGGAAAGATCCATTTAGATTCTCAACTATGTTTCAAGACCTAGCCTGGTTCAGTTAAATCGACCCTAAGATTTTTTTGTTTCTTATCCAGTTCAAGGCCTTCTCTGGTTCAGTCAGATCGACCCTAAGATCTCCCTGATTCTTATCCAGTTGAAGACATTTCAAGACCTAGCCTGGTTCAGTTAAATCGACCCTAAGATCTCCCTGTTTCTTATCCAGTTGAAGATTTCAAGACCTAGACCGGTTCAGTTAAATCGACCCTAAGATTTTTCTGTTTCTTATCCAGTCAAAGGCCTTCTCTAGTTCAGTCAGATCGACCCTAAGATCTCCCTGTTTCTTATCCAGTTGAATATTTCAAGACCTTGTCCGGTTCAGTTAAATCGACCCTAAGATTTTTCTGTTTCTTATCCAGTCAAAGGCCTTCTCTGGTTCAGTCAGATCGACCCTAAGATCTCCCTGTTTCTTATCCAGTTGAAGATTTCAAGACCTTGTCCGGTTCAGTTAAATCGACCCTAAGATTTTCCTGTTTCTTACCCCGTCAAAGGCCTTCTCTGGTTCAGTCAGATCGACCCTAAGATCTCCCTGTTTCTTATCCAGTTGAAGATTTCAAGACCTAGACCGGTTCAGTTAAATCGACCCTAAGATTTTCCTGTTTCTTATCCCGTCAAAGGCCTTCTCTGGTTCAGTCAGATCGACCCTAAGATCTCCCTGTTTCTTATCCAGTTGAAGATATCCAAGGTTCTCTCAGCGTTCATGTTAAGGTAGTAATCGTCCAAGATTCTCTCAGCGTTACTGTTGAGGTTGAAGTCGCCCAAGATTCTCTCAGCGTCACTGTTGAGGTTGAAGTCGCCCAAGATTCTCTCAGCGTTACTGTTGAGGTTGAAGTCGCCCAAGATTCTCTCAGCGTTACTGTTGAGGTTGAAGTCGCCCAAGATTCTCTTAGCGTTACTGTTGAGGTTGAAGTCGCCTATGGTTCTCTCCCCGTTACTGTGGAGGTAGTAATCGTCCCAAGATTCTCTCAGCGTTATCGTTGAGGTAATAATCGCCCAGGTTCTCTCACCGTCTCGTTGAGGTAGTAACCATCCCCGATTCATTCATCACCTTTCTGAAGCTCCAGATTCAATTCCTGTAACCAGTCAGGACGCGTCCATACAAAAAAATTTAAGACCAGCTCCGGTAACAGGTCAGGTAATCATTTTTCCTTTTCAGGTACGCAAAATCTCGCTAAGGAATCTCTTACGCGATCAACATCCAGATGGCATCTATAAGCCCATCCACCATCCATCACCTCTCAACATGGCATCTATAAGCCCATCATCCTATCCATCAGTCTCCAAATGGAATCTGTAAGCCCATTCCCCACATCACACTACTATGTGAGCGCAAATTCCTGGGCACTCTAGTGTTCAATCATCTTCCACCTTCGGATTACGAAAGGCACGTCAGCCAATCTGCATCCTCAGGTCTAAGAAGATTGAACAGGGGCAACTGTTGTACCCCAAAATTTTCCCTCCCATATTGTTCAAGATTTGCCAAGTCAAAGGTTCAAAATCTCCCCAAGGGTTGCACAGTTCAAGAGCCTCCTAACAGTCAAAAATTAGGGTTTTGGTTCTGACAAAGAAAATGAAGTTTCCAAGGGTCTAAACAAGTCCCACATGCCTATAAACATGGTCAAGCATCCTCATGTCAAGTTTCAAGACTTACAGCATAAAATTGCACAGTCAAAAACCCTAATTGCTCAACAGTCAACTGCAGGGGCAAAATGGTCATTTGACAGTCAAAAGTTCAATTTTTTGGTCAACATCTTATTTTGAAGCCACAAACATCATTTGATCAATTCTTGATCATGATTCTTAAAGCATGGCTCAAAAAGTCTCAAGATGCAAAAGTTTCCATATTTGAATAGTTGAAAAAGTCAACTGTAACTTGACCAAGGCATAACTTCCACATGGTTTATCAGAAAAATTCCATCCAAAGCTCATTTTGAAGATAAAGACATTTCCTACAACTCCTCTGCATACTTCAAGTCCAAGAAATGCTCTCACAAAAAGTTATCAATTTCAACATTATAGGTCATTTTCAAAAGTCAACAAAAAGGGACTTTAAGTCAAAGGCCATAACTTGAGATTGGTAAATCAAAATGACATGGGACCAAAGGCATTGGTTAGAGGACTTCAATACCTTTCCAAAATGTCCAAGAACAGGATCAAAGCTTAAAAATTGAGCAAGATATGCCTTGTGGAAGTTGGGGAATTTTTGGGAATTTTGAAAAGTCAACTTTGCTTCAAATGCCTCAAATTTGCTAATGGGCCACATTTTCTTCCAAGATTCATCATCCAAAGCATATGCACGACCATTTGGCCCAAAGGGGATTTATTCATCATTTTTATTTATTTATTTGAATTTTTAATTACTATTAATTCATTTAATAAAATAAAATATGGGAAAAATACTCATCCATGCTTTTCAAATCTTTTTATGCAAAGAATACCTTCAAGATTTCGTGCACTATCTGATATGGAAAGAATCAAGGTGATTTGGACATGATTGGTATCAAAACACATGGAAAAAGATTGAAAAAATATGCCATTAAAATCCAATATTTGATTCATGATTGCAAGGATTTTTGGCTCAGAATTTAACCCTAATCTATTGCCATACATATACTGGACCTAACCCTAGTGCAAAGAATCTCCAAGCTGCGCCCGAAACCATAAGCAAACTTGGCACTTTTTCAAGAAAATTTCAAAACTGAAAACACGATTCCAAAGCATTTCAAGGCAAGAAAACTATCCCATTGCATTCCCTAGGCTTCAAGGAACGTTTCTGGATCAAAACCATTATCTCTAACGCAAGGAATTGGTAGAACGACCTTGTCCCGTTCATAATTTTTCTCATATTCATGTATCATAATTCATGCGTTGTTTTCAATTTTTAATGTTTGGTTTATATTAAGTTAATCATTCTGAAGCTAACCATGTATTTTAATTGAGTTTTTGTGCATCATACACGAATTCACCATTGAAACTCGTTAGGGTTTCTCAAGCTTCAAATTGGGCGTTTGCATATACTGTTAAATCAAGGCACCCCAGTACCATTGCTAGAACCAGGATGCTTGGACGAATTTAATACACCAGTCGCGCCTAATTTATATAGCCATACGGGCTATTCGCTATTTTTGAAAAGACTGCATTTTGGGGGGGTTTAAAACCCCCGCTACTTCTTTTTTGTTTCAGGGACAACGAAGAAGAAGATCGTATGGCAAGCTATGACTGGACAATTTGAATTCAGCGCGCGTTTTTTTGTTTCTAGGCCACTAATGCTAATTTTCTTTTATATTATTCATTTGTTATTTTAGGTACAACGCGCGTTAGTGGTTCAGTTGGTGGAGGATAACATTGGTAAGCCTTGGGACCTGGGTTCGAATCCCAGGTCCCCCTTCTTTATTCCATATTATTTTTCTAACCATGTTCCTATGTAGCTCGCTTCTAGAGGTTCAACGTACACTCAATATCCAAGCGTGCCACATGGCCACTAAGATCAAATCAAAAGCCAAGATTCAAGGTCTATGGAATGTCTCAGTCAAACATGCCACACGCTTCCAGGAAAAGTCAAAAGGGCCAGGGTTTCAATGGGCCAGAATTGCTGAATCATACCTCCAGTTTGGGGACAACACCCCCTTTGGTTTGCTCTCTTCCATTTTTTCTTTGTTTTGTTTAATTTTAATATAATTCTTCAAATTAATATTTTCACAAAAACATAAAAAATATGAAAAAAATCAGAAAGTCACAAAATAAAATATATTTTATTTAAATGCTATTTTGTAAATAAATGTTATCAATTAATTTAGTTTTTAAATTCTAGGATTAATTTTAACATTTTCTTAATAAACTTAAAAAATTGTAGAATTAGGGTTTTGATTATTTTTATCCTTTTGCCTTTTTCACCATATTAATTATTAATTATTATTTTTGTAAATAAATTATATTAATTAGGTTAATTTTAGATTCAATTTTAACATATTTTTCTTAATAAATTAAAAATAGTTAGAATTAGGTTTAAATTCCATTAATTCTTGCTAAAAATCCATAAATACAAAAACTCCAAAAAAAAATAATTTCCTTTCTCATTAAATTTAATTAATTTCATAATTTAATTTAATTTCCTAAAAAGGGTCCAACGCCCTCGCATTCGATAGTAATTCCAATTCGCGCGCTTATTTTATTTCCTCTTTTTTATGTAATTCTCCCAAAGCCATGTAAATCTGACATTTATCTTTTTCGCACTTTATTTTATTTCAAATCGGGTCCTGGATTAAATTTGGCGATGTGGACCCGCGCCTTTGTAATGGCGTAGGACTTTATATTTCTCGCAACTTTTAAACTGTTAACTATTGCATGAAAGAATGAATGTCAAAATAAAAGCAACGCGTAGATCACCCATGACATGAACAAGATAAAGGCACATGAACATGACACACAAATCACACACCACCCCTAGGGTACGCCTCATTGTTGCCTTGCCCCTCGAAAGGTGATCGTCGAGTAGAGGACGTTTTAGTAAGTCCTCATGATCCAGGAACCTGGCATGAGGGTAGCTTCTAAGGTGTCTTCCTATTGCTCTGGTGATCACCATGTCCCGAACCTCGAATTGACCCGAACACCTCCAACGGTGGTGCTACCTACCTCTCAATGGTGGGATGGCACTACTTTAAGGACCTTTACACAGACGAATTCCTTAGGGTAGGTAGACGACTCTAGATACTTGCTCTAATTTCAAAAACAAATCAAAAATACTTTTCACACCAACACCTTTTCAAAAAGCTTTCGAAAGCAACTTTTCAAACACTCTTGAGGACCGATACAAGAGTCGAACTGAAATTTTCAAAGAAACTTTTTAAAACCCATAGTTGAAAAGCAAACAAACAATTTTGAAAACACAAATGAGCAAGTATCTAAGAGCCCATGGATAACCATGGATAGAAAGGGTGCTAACACCTTCCCTTTCTATAACCTACCTCCCGAACCGAGAGCAATCTCTATAAGGAATTTTTCTGTGCTTTTGTCCTTTCCATTTGGAGAAAATAAAAGACGGTGGCGACTCTAGCTTCCGCGACATTTCGCGAACCAGCTAAAAACAGTCAGTTCCAGATCCACCGATCACACCTAGGTTAGTCGACCTAGCGGGTCCTTGTTCATGCGTAGTATCTTTTAACTATGTTCGTATTTACAGGGTGTAAGAGGTCATCGCCATCCATAGTGGTCAAGATCATTTCTCCACCAAAGAATATTCTTTTGATTACAAACGATCCTTCATATGTAGGAGTCCATTTGCCCCTGGTATCACCTTGTGGCAAAATGATACGCTTGATTACCAAGTCACTGACCCGATATATCTGACGTTTGACCTTTTTGTTAAAAGCTTTGATCATGCGTTTTTGGTACATCTGACCACGACAGATAGTTGCAAGCCTCTTCTCATCAATCAAGTTCAACTGGTCAAGTCGAGTCTGGATCCAATCTTGTTCGTTCAAACCAGCATCCTTCATGATCCTCAGAGAGGGGATCTGGACCTTAATAGGTAAGACAGCCTCCATGCTGTATACCAGAGAATAGAGTGTTGCCCTAATTGATGTGCGAGCTGTGGTACGATACCCATGGAGAGCGAATGGTATCATCTCATGCCAGTCTTTGTATGTGACTGTCATTTTCTGTATGATCTTCTTAATGTTTTTGTTAGCAGCTTCTACAACTCCATTCATCTTTGGCCGGTAAGGGGAAGAATTGTGATGATGGATCTTGAATTGCTCACACAAGGAGGTGATCATAGTGTTGTTTAGATTTGTACCATTATCAATGAGGATTCTCTCTGGGATACCGTACCGATAGATGAGATTTTGTTTGATGAAACGGGCGACAACATTCTTGGTAACGGAAGCGAAGGAAGCTGCCTTAACCCACTTTGTAAAATAGTCGATGGCCACTAAGATGAAGCGGTGTCCATTGGAGGCCGTTGGCTTGATTTCCCAAATCATATCGATTCCCTAAATAGCAAAGGGCCAAGGAGCCGTCAAGACATTCAGAGGAACCGAAGGTATATGCACTTTATCAGTATAAATCTAACATTTATGGCAAGTCCGAGAGTGTTGATAGCAATCTGCCTCCATGGTAGACCAATAATAGCCTGCCCGTAGGATTTTCTTTGCCATCGTATGCCCACTGGAATGGGTACCAAAAGTGCCTTCGTGTAATTCAGCCATGATCCTTTCAGATTCAACTTTGTCTACGCATCGAACTAATACAGAGTCATGACTGCGTTTGTACAAAATGATGTTACTAAGGAAGAACTTAGCCGGGAATCTTCTTAGGAATTTATTGTCATTCACTGAAGTTCCTTCTGGATATTCCTGAGACTCAAGATACCTTTTAACTTCATGGAACCAAGGTTGATCCACTACTTCTTCAGTACCGATCTCGTGACAGTAGGCTGGTTCATCCATCCGCTCAATGGTGATCTGAGGAGCCTCGTTATCCCAATTAAATTTAAACATAGATGACATTGTAGCTAGTGCGTCTGCTAGTTGATTTTCTTCTCGCGGGAAATGCTCGAAAGTAATCTTCTCAAAATATGGCAGCAATGTCAACACATGTTCTTTGTAAGGGATAAGGTTAGGGTGTTTGGTGTCCCATTCCCCTTTGATCTGACTGATGACCAAAGCGGAATCTCCAAACACAACCAAAGATTTGATCCCCAAATTTATGGCAGCTCTGAGACCAAAGATGCACGCTTCATATTCTGCCATGTTGTTTGTACAATCGAAGCAGAGTCTTGCGGTAAAGGGAGTATGACACCCTTCAGGAGATACGAGTACAACACCAATACCATTTCCAAGTGCGTTGGATGCCCCGTCGAAAATTAGGATCCATCGGGATCCTTGTTCAGGTTCGTCATATGGTCTGATCTCTTCACAATTGTCTAATGTCATGATGTCCTCATCTGGGAATTCGAACTTCATGGATTGGTAGTCTTCCACGGCTTGATGGGCAAGGTGATCCGCCAATGCACTACCCTTTATTGCTTTCTGGGTAGTATAATTTATGTCATATTCCATCAGGATCATCTGCCATCTTGCTATTCTCCCAGAGAGAGCGGGCTTCTCAAAGATGTATTTTATTGGATCCATTTTAGATATCAACAAGGTAGTATGGGTCAGCATATACTGTCTCAGCCGGCGAGCAGCCCATGCCAGAGCGCAGCAAATTTTCTCGAGCAGTGAATATCTTATTTCACAGTCGGTAAAAGTTTTGCTCAAGTAATAAATAGTGTTGTACCCCAAAATTTTCCCTCCCATTTTTCACAGAAAGCACAACCCTAGGGTTTCTCAGATGTTCAAGCTGGCTCAGGAATCGATCAGACAGATTTTCTCCTTTGGCAGTAAACCAGCAATTAGGGTTTTTCTTGCAATTCTCACAAGAAATGAATTCTCAAAGATCCAATTGGATTTCACACGTTTTCATGCTTTTTTCAAGTTTACTGAAAGGTTACTGTTTGTTCTCAAGGCATGTTCATTTGGGACAAGAGATGGGATCTAAGACTGTCATTTGGAACATTCACGTTTTGTTTGATCCAGATTAACCAATTAATTTGCGTCTTTTAAAACATTTGCTTGTTTATGGAATAAACATTTGCTTGTTTATGGAATAAACATTTGATTGTTTATGGAATAAATATTTGCTTGTTTATGGAATAGACAGTGTGTGTTCTGATTGGAACGCAGTTGCAAGATTACAGAATTATTGGATTAATTGGAATTTAAGTTATCTTGATTGGAATTATTGGAATGCAGTTTTAATTATCTTGATCGGGAACCTTAAAGAATTAGTGAAGATAGGAAGAGAAAATTGTGAGTTATTGACAGTAATGGATTTTAATGGACATCAGATTATCTCATAAGACTTTCTTCATTTATTTCAAAAATTGTTACAATACAATTTATTATTTAAATGCTTTAGATTTTACAACTTATCGTATTTGAAAAATAAATAAGCACAATTGATTGAATGTTTCTCTAAATTACAAAGAAAAATCTAAACCAAAGGAAAACAAATTGTCCAAGTACCAACCATTCTCAAAAACATTTCCAAAATTGTCAAACCCAAACAGTAAAAAGCATTCCAACAATATCAACCTCCAAAACAGTAAAACCAGTTTTCAAACCTGTCAAAAATCTTAAACCCAGAAAACCAGAAAAAAAGGTCTCAAATATCATCACACCATTTTCAAACATACAAAACATACCAAGCCAAATTGTAACCAAAACAAAAAGAAATAGAAAAATATCCCAAAACTGTCCAATCGTCCCAACCATCATCAAAAAACCAGTAAACAGTTCAAACCAAACTGCCATCAACCTTCACAAACTGTTACAAACCATTTTCAAACAAAAATTCCCTAAAACTGTAAAACAGTCCAACATCCTCAAACACCAAAAACATTTAAATTAGTTTATTTTCTTTCTTTATTTAAATAATTAATAAAATACACAAAAGAATATTAATAAAGATTCAAATCAATTATTTTTTTTTAGAATAGGTTTTATTTTCTTTTTCAAGTAAATACATTGCATTTTATACTTTATTGATTTCTTTATTTCATAAATTGTCATAGCTTTCTATTAAATCGCGCAACAATTCGATTTGGTTGTATTGCTTGATATTTTGATTCATCCTCATTTGTAACAATTGTACCCCCATTCTCGGATACTTTTGCAATAGCTTAGAATTTCAATTCTCGCAATTTATTTCTTTCTATATACTGTATAGTAATTAGGCATGTATGGCAAGATTCAAAAATCAATCGCTAGATGAACTAATCAAAGAATAAAATAGCTTGAAACCAACACACTTCTCACACGCGCACCTCTAGGGTAACCTCGCTTGTTGCCTCGGAAATACAATCATGTCCCTCGAATATGAGACACTATAGCAATGACCCTTCGATAAACAAAGATCGTGGTCCCTTGATGACCCTCGATGTTGCCTTCGATTAAAACGATATCGTCCCTTACAAAAATTGCTAGAGCGCCTCACAAGTTGCCTTCAATGATTGTAAAATTGACCCGCGCCTGTCCCTTCACATCCAATAATGGGGCTTCTTACCAAATTAATGGTAAGATAGCACCACTAAAAGGAAGAAATGAACAACATAAGACCTTTCGAGTAGATAGATTCGCTCTTAGTTACTCGCTTGCCCACGACAAAAACTTTCACACCTACACTTCCATTTCAAAACATTTTCAAAAGATAAAACGTTTTGTATACGTTCTTATAGAGACGAGAACCATTGCAAAACCTCTTTTCAAAACACTTTTCAAAACACGATTCACAAACACATGTTTGAACAATTTTTCGAAATAAATCTTTGTATACGTTCTTATAGAGACGAGAACCATTACAAAGCAATTTTCCAAAATACTTTCAAAAACCATACCACAAGCACACAATCAAACAAAAGCAAGTGATCTAAAACGAGTAACTAAGAGCCCATGGAAAACCATGGATGAAAAGGGTGCTAATACCTTCCCTTTTCATAATCTACCCCCCGAACCCGAGAAAATTCTAGAAAGGTCTTTCCTGTGCTTTTTTACCTTTCATGTTGGATAAAAGAAAAGTCGGTGGCGACTCTTGCTAACCGCACAAGTGAGAACGAAACGCAAAACCTCTAGTCAACTCTCCCACCGTATCACAGAACTGGCAACTCTGTTGGGGAATTCTATAAAAAGTGGGGTTACCTTAGGGTTTTAGATCACCTTTACATGCTTATCTTGCTTGACTTGTATGCTTTATCTTTTGGTTCTATTGTTTGGGTTTGAATCCTCTACCCGGATTTGGGGCACCTTTTTAGGTAAATAGAAATAGATTGTGGAGACTGTACAGCGTAGACCGATATGGTTGAAACAATAGCTATGTTAGTGTGACGCATTTGTGGGTACCGGTATCCCTCGTCGTGAATCGAGGAGAATACGGGGCCGCTGAGTGGCGTCGCGAAGCACTAATTAACCTTAGAACCTTAATTGAACAAACTTGGCCATTAGGACGTAGTGAGGTAACTGGTTTTGGTGTAAAGCTGAAAATTGGTTGACACTCGATACTACACTCATTGAGGCTAGACTTTTGGGATATCTCGGCTGCAAGAAAAGATTGCTGAGACAATGCCTAAAAGAAAGGTTGGTGATATTGAGATCCTTTAGAACCCGATCTTTATTTCTAGGACAGGTTGAGCCCACTAAAACTTCAAGAGGGTACTTACCTACAAACTCATGAAAGCCTGAAACATAGGGATCTGTTTGTTGTGTGTATATATGTTTGCTTGTACATAAACATCATAAACATCATCAACATCATATGCATGATCACTAACCATTTCAAGGATTTAGAAATTTATCTTTGTTTTTGTTTTGTAGGAAATGAATCCTCTCCGAAGAAACACCATCTGAATCAGCTTTGTAAAAATACATCCTCAACTTCAAGAGCTAGCCTCAAGAGAGCCCGGGGATTCTCCTTTTACCAAGAAGTATGGTCGACTTCTCAGTTTGGCTACATCTAACGTCCAAGAAGAGATGATGTGTGTACTGTTCCAGTTCTTTGATCCCGTACGTCATTGTTTCACTTTCCCGGACTATCAGTTGGTGCCAACATTGGAAGAGTTCTCTCTGCTCTTAGGGGTGTCCGTGCTTAATCAGATACCATTCACCGGTCTAGAAGGGATTCCAAAACCTGAAGTCATCGCCGAAGCTTTACATATTGTTGTACCCCAAAATTTGCCCTCCCATATTCTTCAAGATTTGCAAAGAGCAAGCTTCAAAATCTTCTCAAGGGTTGCACAGTTCAAGGGCCTCCTAACAGTCAAAAACTAGGGTTTTGGTTCTGACAAAGAAATTGAAGTTTCCAAGGGTCTAAACAAGTCCCACATGCCTACAAACATGGTCAAGCATCATCATACCAAGTTTCAAGACTTACAACACAAAATTGCACAGTCAAAAACCTTAATTGCTTCACAATCAACTGCAGGGGCAAAATGGTCATTTGACAGTCAAAAGTTCAAATTTTTGGTCAACATATCATTTTGAAGCCATAAACATCACTCGATCAATTCTTGATCATGATTTTCAAGGCATGGCTCAAAAAGTCTCAAGATGCAAAAGTTTCCATATTTGGACAGTTGAAAAAGTCAACTGTAACTTGACCAAGGCATAACTTCCACATGGTTTATCATAAAAATTCCATCCAAAGCTCATTTTGAAGAGAAAGACATTTCCTACAACTCCTATTCACACTTCAAGTCCAAGAAATGCTCTCACAAAAAGTTATCAATTTCAACATTATAGGTCATTTTCAAAAGTCAACAAAAAAGGACTTTAAGTCAAAGGCCATAACTTGATATTGGTAAATCAAAATGACATGGGACCAATGGAATTGGTTAGAGGACTTCAAGACCTTTCCAAAATGTCCAAGAACATGATCAAAGCTTAAAAATTGAGCAAGATATGCCTTGTGGAAGTTGGGAAAGTTTTGGGAATTTTGAAAAGTCAACTTTACTTCAAATGCCTCAAATTTGCTAATGGGCCACATTTTCTTCCAAGATTCATCATCCAAAGACTATGCACGACCATTTGGCCAAAAGGGGATTTATTTCATCATTTTTATTTATTTATTTGAATTTTTAATTACTATTAATTCATTTAATAAAATAAAATATGACAAAAATACTAAAATAAGGTTTTCAAATCTTTTTGTGCAGAATAAACTCTCCTTAAAGGCTCAAGATTCGTGCATACCCAAAATTGGAAGGTTTGGCCATGATTGACATCAAAATCACATGGAAAAAGATTTGAAAGATATGCATGAAAATCAAATATTCCATACATCAATGCAAAGGGATTTGGATCCAAATTTCAACCCTAATCCGTTCCCATACATATATTGATCAAAACCTAATGCCTAAGAACCTGAATGCTGCGCCTCACATCAAGAACAAAGTTTGTATTTTTGTCCAAAATTTCAAAAACTGAAAACTGCTTTAGAGTTGGTTTCAAGGCAAAAATACCAATTGCAATAGCTTGCCAAGGCTTCACTGAACCTAACTGCGTTCTTTTACAATCCTCACGCACCCAGAATTGGTACATAGCAGTCAAATTGTTTCATCTTTTTTGCATAATCGTATTTCATCATTCATGCCATAATTTTGAGTTCTAATGCTTGTTTTGTACTAGTCTTATCATTCTGAAGCTAACCATACTGTTTAATTGAGTTTTTCTTGCCTATACGCGAAATCACCATTGAAGCTTGCTAGGGTTACAAAACTGTAAAGTTGGGGCTTTACGTTTAAGGAAAAATCAGGCAACTAGACTTGTACTGTTCAAACCAGAAGCTTCATACGAATCCAATGCACTAGTCGCGCTCAATTTATCATGCGCCAGATCCTATTCGCTATTTTCATGTTTTAAGTTTGTGGGGGTTTAAAACCCCCGTTATTTAAATGTTTTTTTTTTGTTTCAGAACAACGAAGAAGACGATGCGTGGAAGACGGTGATTGGACCATTTGAATTCAGCGCGCGTTTTTGTTGTTTCTAGGCCACTAATGCTAATTTTCTTTTATATTATTCATTTGTTATTTTAGGTACAACGCGCGTTAATGGTTCAGTTGGTGGAGGATAACATTGGTAAGCCTTGGGACTTGGGTTCGAACCCCAGGTCCCCCTTCTTTATTCCATATTTTTCTTCTGAACGTGTTTCTATGTAGCTCGTTCCCTGAGGTATACCATGCAGCCCCATAATCTGCCATGCCACGCGCCCCATAATCCCAATCCAATGGTCCAGATCTAAGGCCTATGGAATGATTCAGTCAATGAATCCACACGTGATTGCCAGAAGTCAACAAGGCCAGGAATCAATTGGGCCTGATTGCTACCAGCATACCTCCAAATGGGCCTATAAACCCCCCATGTTTGCCTTCTTTTCTCTATTTCTTTTATTTTTTTTAGTTATTTTAATTCTTTTCTCTATTTTATTTAATTCCATAAAATTGATCTTCTAAATATAAATAAAAAAAATCAGAAAGACGAAATAAAATTTATTTTTTATTTAATGTTATTTTGAATAAATCTTATTAATTAATTTAGTTTTTATTCTAGGATTAATTTTAACATTTTCTTAATAAACTTAAAAAATTTGTAGAATTAGGTTTTAATCATTTTTATCTTTTTCTTTTCTTTTATCATTATTAATAATTAATTATTTATTTTTGTAAATAAAATTGTATTAATTAATTAGGTTAATTTTAGATTCAATTTTAACATATCTTTCTTAATAAATTAAAAAATAGTTAGAATTAGGTTTAAATTCCATTAATTCTTACTAAAAGTCCATAAATACAAAAAAACTCAAAAAAATCTTTTCTTTTTTTATTTTAATTTAATTAATTTGTTAATCGTAATTTAATTTCATTAAAAAGGGTCCAACGCCCTCGCTTTCGATTATCAGTTCGTTTCGCGCATTTATTTCCTTTCTTATAATATTCATGTAATTCTCCCAAAGCCATGTAAATCAGACATTTATCTTTTCCGCATTCTTTATTTTATTTCAAATCGGGTCTTGGATTAAATTTGGCGATGTGGACCCGCGCCTTTGTAATAGCGTAGGACCTTTATATTTCTCGCAACTTTTAAACTGTTAATTAAACTGCATGAAAGAATGAATGTCAAAATAAAAGCAATGCGTAGATCACCAATTATATGAACAAGACAAAAATATCTGAAAACGACACACAAATCACACACCACCCCTAGGGTACGCCTCACTGTTGCCTTGCCCCTCGAAAGGTGATCGTCGAGTAGAGGATGTTTTAGTAAGTCCTCATGATCCGGGAACCTGGCATGAGGGTAGCTTCTAAGGTGTCTTCCTATTTCTCCGGTGATCACCATGTCCCGAACCCTCGAATTGACCCGAATACCTCCAACGGTGGTGCTACCTACCTCTCAATGGTGGGATGGCACTACCTTAAGGACATTTACACAGCCTAATTCCTTAGGGTAGGTAGATGACTCGTAGATACTTGCTCTATTCAAAAACAAATCAAAACTCTTTTCACACCGACACTTTCAAAAAGCTTTCAAAACAATTTTTCAAACACTCTTGAGGACTGATACAAGAGTCATTCTGAAATCTTTCAAAGAAACTTTTTCAAACCCACTCACAATTGAAAAGCAAACCATTTTGAAAACACAAGTGAGCAAGTATCTAAGAGCCCATGGATAACCATGGATAGAAAGGGTGCTAACACCTTCCCTTTCTATAATCTACCTCCCGAACCGAGAGCAATCTCTATAAGGAATTTTTCTGTGCTTTTGTCCTTTCCATTTGGAGAAAATAAAAGACGGTGGCGACTATTGCTTCCGCGACATTTCGCGAACCAGCGTTAAACAGTCAGTTCCAGATCCACCGATCATAGAACTGGCGACTCTGCTGGGGAAACTTTATAAAGTGAGGTGTACCTTAGGATTAGTTCATAACTGTGTTTTCAATTGTATTGATTTGCTTGCTTTTATATTATGGGACTGTCTTGGGAGTTCTATAGATTCTAACCCAGATCTGGGGGATACCTTCTTAGAAAGTAGCAACAAGGCTGTGAGGGAACTGTGCGGGGTATACCGACATGGTTGAAACAGTCTGCTACCTTGATGTGGCACTTTGGTGTGTACTGGTAACCCTTGAGTTCAGTCAAGGAGAGTACGGGGCCTCCGCGTGGTGTCGTGAAGCATCAACAGACCTTAGGAACCTTAATTGAACTATCTTGGCCTCTTTAGGGTAGTGAGATAACTGACTTTGGTGCAGTCTGAGGTTGGTTGATACTCGATGCTACACTCAATTGAGGGTTGCTTTCCTGGAATATTTCGGTCGCCAGTTCAGTGGCTAAATCGAAACGATGAACAATGAAAGCAATCCAGTGATATTGGGACCCTTAGAACCCGGTTACTTCTAATAGGACAGGTTGAGCCCACCAACTTCAAGAGGGTAATACCCAGACCCCATGCTGGCCTAAACTCTAAGGGCTTCTCTTGTGTGACTTGTGTGCCTTCCAACTTGACTACTTATATGCTTGTTATCTGACGCTTGAGTTTCTTGCAGGTTTTGTTTATAGTCCTTAATCGGGACTCATAACAGGGTTTACTAAGTCTCTTGCAGGTTTTGTTTATAGTCCTTAATTAGGACTCATAACAAAGTGTACTGAGTTTCTTGCAGGTTTTAATTGGGACTCATAACGGGGTTTACTCACATCACCCCACGCATAACATAACATCATGCCATCATACCATTGCATACATCCTACATAAGGACTAATCCATTTCAAGGATCTTAAGGGGCTGTGATGCAGGTCATGATGAATCAAAGTGTCTAGCAAGGGGCAAAGGGGATTTATTTTCCTCTAGCCAAGGTTATCAGGGGCTATGACCCAATAGATATGGTGAGCCTTTGACCCTTGAAGAAGGACTCTCAACAACATGCAGTCCCTTCAATCAAGCTATCGGATCCCAACTCTAACGATTTTCTTGTTTACCCCGCGAGGTCCTTGAAAACATTTCATGCATATCATACATATCATTGCATAACAGGTACCCTTTTGACAGGTCACTTACCATCTGCGCTGTTTATTTCAGCAATGGCTTCCCAACAAGATAACCAGGGTCTGCACACCCAAGAGACTCAGTTCAGGGAGATCTTCCTAAACCTATCCAAGGGGCAGGAAGAGCTGAGAACACTCCTCACGGGGACTTTGGCCAGGAACAGTGCTGAGGACGACAAGGACGAACGGCTGAAACGTCTACAAGCTGAGGTAGACACATTGAAAACCCAGATGCTGGGGCAAATGGCTCTCATCCAAAGTTTAGCTCAGGAGCAAGGAGAGCTGAGGGCCATGATCAGTCAGCTTCATCAAGACATGAAGCAACCAGCCCAAGTCAGGGACCAAGTCATTAATCAACTTCCAAGAAGTCAAAGGTTTGGGCCTCTCCAGGCTGCTACTACTTCACAGGTCCAACAACGACCTCGCCAAGAACAACGGACTGGTCAGAGCAAGCCAGACAAGCCTAAAAGGCAGTTCACCAAGCTCAACGTGTTACCATCTCAAGCTTTACAACAATTGTTGAGGTTGAATCTGGTGACGTTAAGGGACCCTCCTAAGAATCTCAACACCGCCTCCCCAAAATACAATTCTAAGGAAAGATGTGCATACCACTCTGGCAGTCCAGGCCATGACACCGACGACTGCTGGGCTCTGAAGAATAAGATCCAAGACCTGATTGAGGAAGGAGCTGTGGATTTCACCCAGATGGGCCAGGCTGAATGCTCCTGCCATCCCTATCGGATGCACCATTTGAAGTAACAAGCCCTCAGATGAAAAGACTTTTGTTCATTAGGATTTCCAAGTTGTAATTTTCTTTTGTTCAAACATTTACTCATGTTAAACGTTGTTATTTCATTAATGCATCGCATATGTCTGTTTTGAAGCAATATATTCGTATTCACTATATGCAAATTATTTTCATATTTTTTTCTGATGATCAACGCTCGATTAATAATTCTAAGCCTCTTGAGGGAGGATGACGAAAACGATACCACGATCTTTACAGTATGCTTTTGAATAGACCCCGCTGATGAAGTACAGACATTGTTTCAAATCCCTAAACACTGGAGTTATAAGGAAGATAATCCCTCGTCAACCCCTCTGAGCCAAAGAAGTCGGAGTTTTTCTTTTTGAAAATTAAAACCCTTAATCATAACCTGGGGCAGGGTAGTTTTCTCAGTTGATCCAAGTGCACAACGAATAGCACCAAAGAAGTCCTTACAAAGCAAAAGACAGTGATGGTTCCGAACAATCATACAGACAGGCAGTCATTACTTCTCAAAATAAAAACCCAATAAGTCAAAACCTACGAAGGAGACTTACAAAACTGGGGCATCCCGCTGGCTGTACTCACAAAAAGAAACAGTTCAGGCAAAAATAGGGATAATAAAATAAAAAAAAAGAGGTCCTACAAACCCTTAACAAAAAGGAAATGACTGCCCATTCAAAATAAACTGTCACTATCCGAACCATCACTAGAGCATCAAAGCAAAGACTCAAAAAAGATCTAACGTGTGATCAACTGAGTTTAGGTTTGGAGAACATCACGAAGAGCGGGTGGGTACAAATAATTTGAGCCTTTATCCTTTGTTTCTTAAACCGTGAACCAGGCCACGTTATAACCCTTAAAAGTCCTAGCTGAAGCATGGGTTAGTTCGAAAGCATACTGTTACGGAAGGTATCCTGACTCCTTAAGGCCTACGGTAAATACGGGTTGACATCATGTTTTACAAACATTCACTTGTTTTATGAAAAAGAATGCATTTTCAAAATCTTCAAGACAGACATAAGCTTTGCATTTTTAATATAACTTTGTTTGCATATGACTTTTTGTTTGAACAGCATGGAAATTCGCACGATGAAAGCCTAGTGAACAAAGGCTTCCAATCAAGGGGCATGACATGATCATGGTCCATCATCCGGGGCAGTCCAATCAAGATTCGGAGAATCTCTCAAAGGCCAAATAGCCTGGGGCAAATCTCTGCCTGAGTCACTTGGGGCATTCCAGCAACGAATCTTGCCTGATCAAACGTCTTCTGGTGGCATGACAAAACACTTCTAACAGGGGCAACTCCCTACATTCTGAAAGCACGGACATAGTCGGAAAAAAATACGCATAATAAAGACCCGCTAGGTTGACATACCTAGGCAAAAATTAGGGCTTCCCGGCGAACCAAAAGGGTTCGGGCAAAATGAAGGGATGAAATGAAAAAATCTGTACACCCGGCAAGTCGAAAACCTGAAAAGGCGGCTTGGGCAAAAATGGGTATCCCGATGGACTGAAAACCCGAAAAGGCGGTCCAGGCAAAATTAGGGATCAAAGCGTACGACTATGTCCTGGCATCTCGTCACCTGCCTACCAGAAGAAGGTTTGGCCATCAACAACTATCAGCACCTCACAGGTCTTCCTCTCCCACCTCAGAAACAGGGGGCAAGGATGAGTTGTCCAAACGATCCAGTTGCCCTGTCCACCAAGGTATCAAGGTAGGTTCAACTGAAGAACGTAACCAGTGCATCTTAATTCCCCAGAGTGTGAGTCAGCAAGTCAATACACTCTCCCCAAGCAAAACTATACAATCATCCTTAAGGAAGTTGGGTATCCTCCAGCAGATCTCAACATTCCCCAGCAATATACATGCATTCTTAACAAGCATCCCCGACAGTCTTAGTCTAAAGATCGTTCCCCAGCGGTATATCAAACATTCAATGGAGTCATTTTCCCAGTACATCTCAGAAATTTCCCCAGGAGAGTCCAATCCAGTTTCCCTAGGAAAGTTAGAATCCGTCTCCCCAACCAGTAAGCTTATCCCCAGTAGATTCTGGAAGCTTATCCCCGCAGAGCACGAACGTGTCTCCCGGTTTTATTCAAAGGTTATTTCCCTACCAGGATATAACTGGGTTATCCTCAGCCAAAAGCCGCGGAAAGATCGTCCTTGGCAAAGTCTTCTTATCCCCAGCGAAGTCTATTAACACTCCCAAAATAACAATGAAGTTACCATCAACATTCCAGCAAAGTACTTCTCTCCCCACAGAGTATTGTTCCCCAGCAAGATCACTAGAGTAATTTTCTCCCCGAAGAGTAATCCATTCGCCAAGTTTATTCCCCAACGGAGTTATCTTCTCCTACCGGTATTCTTGCAACTATCATCCCCAGCGGAAGCAAAAATCTATTCTTCAACATCAGGCCAGGAGCAACTTCCCGGCACCCGTCAAGGATTTATTTTCCTAAGACGAAAAGATACATTCATAAACATCACATTCTCATACATTATAGCATGCATATACGCATCATATCTTACAAATCTCATTTATGTTGAGAACATCATCACTTGATTCATATCATGCCTTGCATATGACTGACCTTTACCTTTCAGGAAAGATCCAATCGAGTTCTCAGCTACATCTCAAGACCTTGACCGGTTCAGTTAAATTGACCCTAAGATTTTTCTGTTTCTTACCCAGTCAAAGGCCTTCTCTAGTCCAGTTAAATCAATCCCTAAAAGATTTTCCTGATGAAGACTCAGTAGAAGATATCCAAGATTCTCTCAGCGTTACTGTTGAGGTTGAAGTCGTCTATGATTCTCTCAGCGTTACTGTTGAGGTTGAAGTCGCCTATGGTTCTCTCCCCGTTACTGCGGAGGTAGTAATCGCCCCAAGATTCTCTCAGCGTTACTGTTGAGGTTGAAGTCGCCCAAGATTCTCTCAGTGTTACTGTTGAGGTTGAAGTCGCCCAAGATTCTCTCAGCGTTACTGTTGAGGTTGAAGTCGCCTATGATTCTCTCAGCGTTACTATTGAGGTTGAAGTCGCCTATGATTCTCTTAGCGTTACTGTTGAGGTTGAAGTCACCCAAGATTCTCTCAGCGTTACTGTTGAGGTTGAAGTCGCCCAAGATTCTCTCAGCGTTACTGTTGAGGTTGAAGTCGTCTATGATTCTCTCAGCGTTACTATTGAGGTTGAAGTCGCCTATGGTTCTCTCCCCGTTACTGCAGAGGTAGTAATCGCCCCAAGATTCTCTCAGCGTTCCTGTTGAGGTAGTAATCGTCCAAGGTTCTCTCACCGTCCCGTTGAGGTAGTAACCATCCCTGGTTCATTCATCACCTTTTGAAGCTCCAGATTCAATTCCTGTAACCAGTCAGGGCGCATCTATACAAAGAGTTTGAAGACCAGCTCCTATAACAGGCCAGGTACTCATTTTCTTTTCAGGTACGCAAGTTCTCGCTAAGGAATCTCTTATGCGGTCGACATCTAGCATGGCATCTATAAGCCCATCATCCTATCCATCAATCTCCAAATGGCATCTATAAGCCCATTCCCCCATCACACTACTATGTGAGCGCAAATTTCTGGGCACTCTAGTGTTCAATCATCTTCCACCTTCGGATTACGAAAGGCACGTCAGCCAATCTGCATCCTCAGGTCTAAGAAGATTGAACAGGGGCAACTGTTGTACCCAAAAATTTGCCCTCCCATATTCTTCAAGATTTGCAAAGAGCAAGCTTCAAAATCTTCCCAAGGGTTGCACAGTTCAAGGGCCTCCTAACAGTCAAAAACTAGGGTTTTGGTTCTGACAAAGAAATTGAAGTTTCCAAGGGTCTAAACAAGTCCCACATGCCTACAAACATGGTCAAGCATCATCATACCAAGTTTCAAGACTTACAGCACAAAATTGCACAGTCAAAAACCCTAATTGCTTCACAATCAACTGCAGGGGCAAAATGGTCATTTGACAGTCAAAAGTTCAAATTTTTGGTCAACATATCATTTTGAAGCCATAAACATCACTTGATCAATTCTTGATCATGATTTTCAAGGCATGGCTCAAAAAGTCTCAAGATGCAAAAGTTTCCATATTTGGACAGTTGAAAAAGTCAACTGTAACTTGACCAAGGCATAACTTCCACATGGTTTATCAGAAAAATTCCATCCAAATCTCATTTTGAAGAGAAAGACATTTCCTACAACTCCTCTTCACACTTCAAGTCCAAGAAATGCTCTCACAAAAAGTTATCAATTTCAACATTATAGGTCATTTTCAAAAGTCAACAAAAAAGGACTTTAAGTAAAAGGCCATAACTTGAGATTGGTAAATCAAAATGACATGGGACCAAAGGAATTGGTTAGAGGACTTAAATACCTTTCCAAAATGTCCAAGAACATGATCAAAGCTTAAAAATTGAGCAAGATATGTCTTGTGGAAGTTGGGAAAGTTTTGGGAATTTTGAAAAGTCAACTTTACTTCAAATGCCTCAAATTTGCTAATGGGCCACATTTTCTTCCAAGATTCATCATCCAAAGACTATGCACGACCATTTGGCCCAAAGGGGATTTATTTCATCATTTTTATTTATTTATTTGAATTTTTAATTACTATTAATTCATTTAATAAAATAAAATATGACAAAAATACTAAAATAAGGTTTTCAAATCTTTTTGTGCAGAATAAACTCTCCTTAAAGGCTCAAGATTCGTGCATACCCAAAATTGGAAGGTTTGGCCATGATTGACATCAAAATCACATGGAAAAAGATTTGAAAGATATGCATGAAAATCAAATATTCCATACATCAATGCAAAGGGATTTGGATCCAAATTTCAACCCTAATCCGTTCCCATACATATATTGATCAAAACCTAATGCCTAAGAACCTGAATGTTGCACCTCACATCAAGAACAAAGTTTGTATTTTTGTCCAAAATTTCAAAAACTGAAAACTGCTTTAGAGTTGGTTTCAAGGCAAAAATACCAATTGCAATAGCTTGCCAAGGCTTCACTGAACCTAACTGCGTTCTTTTACAATCCTCACGCACCCAGAATTGGTACATAGCAGTCAAACTGTTTCATCTTTTTTGCATAATCGTATTTCATCATTCATGCCATAATTTTGAGTTCTAATGCTTGTTTTGTACTAGTCTTATCATTCTGAAGCTAACCATACTGTTTAATTGAGTTTTTCTTGCCTATACACGAAATCACCATTGAAGCTTGCTAGGGTTATAAAACTGTAAAATTGGGGCTTTACGTTTAAGGAAAAATCAGGCAACTAGACTTTTACCGTTCGAACCAGAAGCTTCATACGAATCCAATGCACTAGTCGCGCTCAATTTATCATGCGCCATATCCTATTCGCTATTTTCATGTTTTAAGTTTGTGGGGGTTTAAAACCCCCGTTATTTAAATGTTTTTTTTTGTTTCAGAACAACAAAGAAGACGATGCGTGGAAGACGGTGATTGGACCATTTGAATTCAGCGCGCGTTTTTGTTGTTTCTAAGCCACTAATGCTAATTTTCTTTTATATTATTCATTTGTTATTTTAGGTACAACGCGCGTTAATGGTTCAGTTGGTGGAGGATAACATTGGTAAGCCTTGGGACCTGGGTTCGAACCCCAGGTCCCCCTTCTTTATTCCATATTTTTCTTCTGAACGTGTTTCTATGTAGCTCGTTCCCTGAGGTATACCATGCAGCCCCATAATCTGCCATGCCACGCGCCCCATAATCCCAATCCAATGGTTCAGATCTAAGGCCTATGGAATGATTCAGTCAATGAATCCACACGTGATTGCCAGAAGTCAACAAGGCCAGGAATCAATTGGGCCTGATTGCTACCAGCATACCTCCAAATGGGCCTACAAACCCCCCATGTTTGCCTTCTTTTCTCTATTTCTTTTATTTTTTTTAGTTATTTTAATTCTTTTCTCTATTTTATTTAATTCCATAAAATTGATCTTCTAAATATAAATTAAAAAAAATCAGAAAGACAAAATAAAATTTATTTTTTATTTAATGTTATTTTGAATAAATCTTATTAATTAATTTAGTTTTTATTCTAGGATTAATTTTAACATTTTCTTAATAAATTTAAAAAATTTGTAGAATTAGGTTTTAATCATTTTTATCTTTTTCTTTTCTTTTATCATTATTAATAATTAATTATTTATTTTTGTAAATAAAATTGTATTAATTAATTAGGTTAATTTTAGATTCAATTTTAACATATCTTTCTTAATAAATTAAAAAATAGTTAGAATTAGGTTTAAATTCCATTAATTCTTACTAAAAGTCCATAAATACAAAAAAACTCAAAAAAATATTTTATTTTTTTATTTTAATTTAATTAATTTGTTAATCGTAATTTAATTTCATTAAAAAGGGTCCAACGCCCTCGCTTTCGATTATCAGTTCGTTTCGCGCATTTATTTCCTTTCTTATAATATTCATGTAACTCTCCCAAAGCCATGTAAATCAGACATTTATCTTTTCCGCATTCTTTATTTTATTTCAAATCGGGTCTTGGATTAAATTTGGCGACGTGGACCCGCGCTTTTGTAATAGCGTAGGACCTTTATATTTCTCGCAACTTTTAAACTGTTAATTAAACTGCATGAAAGAATGAATGTCAAAATAAAAGCAATGCGTAGATCACCAATTATATGAACAAGACAAAAATATCTGAAAACGACACACAAATCACACACCACCCCTAGGGTACGCCTCACTGTTGCCTTGCCCCTCGAAAGGTGATCGTCGAGTAGAGGATGTTTTAGTAAGTCCTCATGATCCGGGAACCTGGCATGAGGGTAGCTTCTAAGGTGTCTTCCTATTGCTCCGGTGATCACCATGTCCCGAACCCTCGAATTGACCCGAATACCTCCAACGGTGGTGCTACCTACCTCTCAATGGTGGGATGGCACTACCTTAAGGACATTTACACAGCCTAATTCCTTAGGGTAGGTAGATGACTCGTAGATACTTGCTCTATTCAAAAACAAATCAAAACTCTTTTCACACCGACACTTTCAAAAAGCTTTCAAAACAATTTTTCAAACACTCTTGAGGACTGATACAAGAGTCATTCTGAAATCTTTCAAAGAAACTTTTTCAAACCCACTCACAATTGAAAAGCAAACCATTTTGAAAACACAAGTGAGCAAGTATCTAAGAGCCCATGGATAACCATGGATAGAAAGGGTGCTAACACCTTCCCTTTCTATAATCTACCTCCCGAACCGAGAGCAATCTCTATAAGGAATTTTTCTGTGCTTTTGTCCTTTCCATTTGGAGAAAATAAAAGACGGTGGCGACTCTTGCTTCCGCGACATTTCGCGAACCAGCGTTAAACAGTCAGTTCCAGATCCACCGATCACAGAACTGGCGACTCTGCTGGGGAAACTTTATAAAGTGAGGTGTACCTTAGGATTAGTTCATAACTGTGTTTTCAATTGTATTGATTTGCTTGCTTTTATATTGTGGGACTGTCTTGGGAGTTCTATAGATTCTAACCCGGATCTGGGGGATACCTTCTTAGAAAGTAGCAACAAGGCTGTGAGGGAACTGTGCGGGGTATACCGACATGGTTGAAACAGTCTGCTACCTTGATGTGGCACTTTGGTGTGTACCGGTAACCCTTGAGTTCAGTCAAGGAGAGTACGGGGCCTCCGCGTGGTGTCGTGAAGCATCAACAGACCTTAGGAACCTTAATTGAACTATCTTGGCCTCTTTAGGGTAGTGAGATAACTGACTTTGGTGCAGTCCGAGGTTGGTTGATACTCGATGCTACACTCAATTGAGGGTTGCTTTCCTGGAATATTTTGGTCGCCAGTTCAGTGGCTAAATCGAAACGATGAACAATGAAAGCAATCCAGTGATATTGGGACCCTTAGAACCCGGTTACTTCTAATAGGACAGGTTGAGCCCACCAACTTCAAGAGGGTAATACCCAGACCCCATGCTGGCCTAAACTCTAAGGGCTTCTCTTGTGTGACTTGTGTGCCTTCCAACTTGACTACTTGTATGCTTGTTATCTGACGCTTGAGTTTCTTGCATGTTTTGTTTATAGTCCTTAATCGGGACTCATAACAGGGTTTACTAAGTCTCTTGCAGGTTTTGTTTATAGTCCTTAATTAGGACTCATAACAAAGTGTACTGAGTTTCTTGCAGGTTTTAATTGGGACTCATAACGGGGTTTACTCACATCACCCCACGCATAACATAACATCATGCCATCATACCATTGCATACATCCTACATAAGGACTAATCCATTTCAAGGATCTTAAGGGGCTGTGATGTAGGTCATGATGAATCAAAGTGTCTAGCAAGGGGCAAAGGGGATTTATTTTTCTCTAGCCAAGGTTATCAGGGGCTATGACCCAATAGATATGGTGAGCCTTTGACCCTTGAAGAAGGACTCTCAACAACATGCAGTCCCTTCAATCAAGCTATCGGATCCCAACTCTAACGATTTTCTTGTTTACCCCGCGAGGTCCTTGAAAACATTTCATGCATATCATACATATCATTGCATAACAGGTACCCTTTTGACAGGTCACTTACCATCTGCGCTGTTTATTTCAGCAATGGCTTCCCAACAAGATAACCAGGGTCTGCACACCCAAGAGACTCAGTTCAGGGAGATCTTCCTAAACCTATCCAAGGGGCAGGAAGAGCTGAGAACACTCCTCACGGGGACTTTGGCCAGGAACAGTGCTGAGGACGACAAGGACGAACGGCTGAAACGTCTACAAGCTGAGGTAGACACATTGAAAACCCAGATGCTGGGGCAAATGGCTCTCATCCAAAGTTTAGCTCAGGAGCAAGGAGAGCTGAGGGCCATGATCAGTCAGCTTCATCAAGACATGAAGCAACCAGCCCAAGTCAGGGACCAAGTCATTAATCAACTTCCAAGAAGTCAAAGGTTTGGGCCTCTCCAGGCTGCTACTACTTCACAGGTCCAACAACGACCTCGCCAAGAACAACGGACTGGTCAGAGCAAGCCAGACAAGCCTAAAAGGCAGTTCACCAAGCTCAACATGTTACCGTCTCAAGATTTACAACAATTGTTGAGGTTGAATCTGGTGACGTTAAGGGACCCTTCTAAGAATCTCAACACCGCCTCCCCAAAATACAATTCTAAGGAAAGATGTGCATACCACTCTGGCAGTCCAGGCCATGACACCGACGACTGCTGGGCTCTGAAGAATAAGAACCAAGACCTGATTGAGGAAGGAGCTGTGGATTTCACCCAGATGGGCCAGGCTGAATGCTCCTGCCATCCCTATCGGATGCACCATTTGAAGTAACAAGCCCTGGGATGAAAAGACTTTTGTTCATTAGGATTTCCAAGTTGTAATTTTCTTTTGTTCAAACATTTACTCATGTTAAACGTTGTTATTTCATTAATGCATCGCATATGTCTGTTTTGAAGCAATATATTCGTATTCACTATATGCAAATTATTTTCATATTTTTTCTGATGATCAACGCTCGATTAATAATTCTAAGCCTCTTGAGGGAGGATGACGAAAATGATACCACGATCTTTACAATATGCTTTTGAACAGACCCCGCTGATGAAGTACAGGCATTGTTTCAAATCCCTAAACACGAGTTATAAGGAAGATAATCCCATGTCAACCCCTCTGAGCCAAAGAAGTCGGAGTTTTTCTTTTCGAAAATTAAAACCCTTAATCATAACCTGGGGCAGGGTAGTTTTATCAGTTGATCCAAGTGCACAACGAATAGCACCAAAGAAGTCCTTACAAAGCAAAAGACAGTGATGGTTCCGAACAATCATACAGACAGGCAGTCATTACTTCTCAAAATAAAAACCCAATAAGTCAAAACCTACGAAGGAGACTTACAAAACTGGGGCATCCCGCTGGCTGTACTCACAAAAAGAAACAGTTCAGGCAAAAATAGGGATAATAAAATATATAAAAAAGAGGTCCTACAAACCCTCAACAAAAAGGAAATGACTGCCCATTCAAAATAAACTGTCAATATCCGAACCATCACTAGAGCATCAAAGCAAAGACTCAAAAAAGATCTAACGTGTGATCAACTGAGTTTAGGTTTGGAGAACATCACGAAGAGCGGGTGGGTACAAATAATTTGAGCCTTTATCCTTTGTTTCTTAAACCGTGAACCAGGCCACATTATAACCCTTAAAAGTCCTAGCTGAAGCATGGGTTAGTTCGAAAGCATACTGTTACGGAAGGTATCCTGACTCCTTAAGGCCTACGGTAAATACGGGTTGACATCATGTTTTACAAACATTCACTTGTTTTATGAAAAAGAATGCATTTTCAAAATCTTCAAGACAGACATACGCTTTGCATTTTTAATATAAGTTTGTTTGCATATGACTTTTTGTTTGAACAGCATGGAAATTCGCACGATGAAAGCCTAGTGAACAAAGGCTTCCAATCAAGGGGCATGACATGATCATGGTCCATCATCCGGGGCAGTCCAATCAAGATTCGGAGAATCTCTCAAAGTCCAAATAGCCTGGGGAAAATCTCTGCCTGAGTCACTTGGGGCATTCCAGCAACGAATCTTGCCTGATCAAACGTCTTCTGGTGGCATGACAAAACACTTCTAACAGGGGCAACTCCCTACATTCTAAAAGCACGGACATAGTCGGAAAAAAATACGCATAATAAAGACCCGCTAGGTTGACATACCTAGGCAAAAATTAGGGCTTCCTGGCGAACCAAAAGGGTTCGGGCAAAATGAAGGGATGAAATGAAAAAATCTGTACACCCGGCAAGTCGAAAACCTGAAAAGGCGGCTTGGGCAAAAATGGGTATCCCGATGGACTGAAAACCCGAAAAGGCGGTCCAGGCAAAATTAGGGATCAAAGCGTACGACTATGTCCTGGCATCTCGTCACCTGCCTACCAGAAGAAGGTTTGGCCATCAACAACTATCAGCACCTCACAGGTCTTCCTCTCCCACCTCAGAAACAGGGGGCAAGGATGAGTTGTCCAAACGATCCAGTTGCCCTGTCCACCAAGGTATCAAGGTAGGTTCAACTGAAGAACGTAACCAGTGCATCTTAATTCCCCAGAGAGTGAGTCAGCAAGTCAATACACTCTCCCCAAGCAAAACTATACAATCAGCCTTAAGGAAGTTGGGTATCCTCCAGCAGATCTCAACATTCCCCAGCAATATACATGCATTCTTAACAAGCATCCCCGGCAGTCTTAGTCTAAAGATCGTTCCCCAGCGGTATATCAAACATTCAATGGAGTCATTTTCCCAGTACATCTCAGAAATTTCCCCAGGAGAGTCCAATCCAGTTTCCCTAGGAAAGTTGGAATCCGTCTCCCCAACCAGTAAGCTTATCCCCAGTAGATTCTGGAAGCTTATCCCCGCAGAGCACGAACGTGTCTCCCAGTTTTATTCAAAGGTTATTTCCCTACCAGGATATAACTGGGTTATCCTCAGCCAAAAGCCGCGGAAAGATCGTCCTTGGCAAAGTCTTCTTATCCCCAGCGAAGTCTATTAACACTCCCAAAATAACAATGAAGTTACCATCAACATTCCAGCAAAGTACTTCTCTCCCCACAGAGTATTGTTCCCCAGCAAGATCACTAGAGTAATTTTCTACCCGAAGAGTAATCCATTCGCCAAGTTTATTCCCCAACGGAGTTATCTTCTCCTACCGGTATTCTTGCAACTATCATCCCCAGCGGAAGCAAAAATCTATTCTTCAACATCAGCCCAGGAGCAACTTCCCGGCACCCGTCAAGGATTTATTTTCCTAAGACGAAAAGATACATTCATAAACATCACATTCTCATACATTATAGCATGCATATACGTATCATATCTTACAAATCTCATTTATGTTGAGAACATCATCGCTTGATTCATATCATGCCTTGCATATGACTGACCTTTACCTTTCAGGAAAGATCCAATCGAGTTCTCAGCTAAATTTCAAGACCTTGACCGGTTCAGTTAAATCGACCCTAAGATTTTTCTGTTTCTTACCCAGTCAAAGGCCTTCTCTAGTCCAGTTAAATCAATCCCTAAAAGATTTTCCTGATGAAGACTCAGTAGAAGATATCCAAGATTCTCTCAGCGTTACTGTTGAGGTTGAAGTCGTCTATGATTCTCTCAGCGTTACTGTTGAGGTTGAAGTCGCCTATGGTTCTCTCCCCGTTACTGCGGAGGTAGTAATCGCCCCAAGATTCTCTCAGCGTTACTGTTGAGGTTGAAGTCGCCCGAGATTCTCTCAGCGTTACTGTTGAGGTTGAAGTCGCCCAAGATTCTCTCAGTGTTACTGTTGAGGTTGAAGTCGCCTATGATTCTCTCAGCGTTACTGTTGAGGTTGAAGTCGCCTATGATTCTCTCAGTGTTACTGTTGAGGTTGAAGTCGCCCAAGATTCTCTCAGTGTTACTGTTGAGGTTGAAGTCGCCCAAGATTCTCTCAGCCTTACTGTTGAGGTTAAAGTCGTCTATGATTCTCTCAGCGTTACTGTTGAGGTTGAAGTCGCCTATGGTTCTCTCCCCGTTACAGCGGAGGTAGTAATCGCCCCAAGATTCTCTCAGCGTTCCTGTTGAGGTAGTAATCGTCCAAGGTTCTCTCACCGTCCCATTGAGGTAGTAACCATCCCTGGTTCATTCATCACCTTTTGAAGCTCCAGATTCAATTCCTGTAACCAGTCAGGGCGCATCTATACAAAGAGTTTGAAGACCAGCTCCTATAACAGGCCAGGTACTCATTTTATTTTTAGGTACGAAAGTTCTCGCTATGGAATCTCTTATGCGGTCGACATCTAGCATGGCATCTATAAGCCCATCATCCTATCCATCAATCTCCAAATGGCATCTATAAGCCCATTCCCCCATCACACTACTATGTGAGCGCAAATTTCTGGGCACTCTAGTGTTCAATCATCTTCCACCTTCGGATTACGAAAGGCACGTCAGCCAATCTGCATCCTCAGGTCTAAGAAGATTGAACAGGGGCAAGTGTTGTACCCCAAAATTTGCCCTCTCATATTCTTCAAGATTTGCAAAGAGCAAGCTTCAAAATCTTCCCAAGGGTTGCACAGTTCAAGGGCCTCCTAACAGTCAAAAACTAGGGTTTTGGTTCTGACAAAGAAATTGAAGTTTCCAAGGGTCTAAACAAATCCCACATGCCTACAAACATGTTCAAGCATCATCATACAAAGTTTCAAGACTTACAGCACAAAATTGCACAGTCAAAAACCCTAATTGCTTCACAATCAAATGCAGGGGCAAAATGGTCATTTGACAATCAAAAGTTCAAATTTTTGGTCAACATATCATTTTGAAGCCATAAACATCACTTGATCAATTCTTGATCATGATTTTCAAGGCATGGCTCAAAAAGTCTCAAGATGCAAAAGTTTCCATATTTGGACAGTTGAAAAAGTCAACTGTAACTTGACCAAGGCATAACTTCCACATGGTTTATCAGAAAAATTCCATCCAAAGCTCATTTTGAAGAGAAAGACATTTCCTACAACTCCTATTCACACTTCAAGTCCAAGAAATGCTCTCACAAAAAGTTATCAATTTCAACATTATAGGTCATTTTCTAAAGTCAACAAAAAAGGACTTTAAGTCAAAGGCCATAACTTGAGATTGGTAAATCCAAATGACATGGGACCAAAGGCATTGGTTAGAGGACTTCAAGACCTTTCCAAAATGTCCAAGAACATGATCAAAGCTTAAAAATTGAGCAAGATATGCCTTGTGGAAGTTGGGAAATGTTTGGGAATTTTGAAAAGTCAACTTTACTTCAAATGCCTCAAATTTGCTAATGGGCCACATTTTCTTCCAAGATTCATCATCCAAAGACTATGCACGACCATTTGGCCCAAAGGGGATTTATTTCATCATTTTTATTTATTTATTTGAATTTTTAATTACTATTAATTCATTTAATAAAATAAAATATGACAAAAATACTAAAATAAGGTTTTCAAATCTTTTTGTGCAGAATAAACTCTCCTTAAAGGCTCAAGATTCATGCATACCCAAAATTGGAAGGTTTGGCCATGATTGACATCAAAATCACATGGAAAAAGATTTGAAAGATATGCATGAAAATCAAATATTCCATACATCAATGCAAAGGGATTTGGATCCAAATTTCAACCCTAATCTGTTCCCATACATATATTGATCAAAACCTAATGCCTAAGAACCTGAATGTTGCGCCTCACATCAAGAACAAAGTTTGTATTTTTGTCCAAAATTTCAAAAAGTGAAAACTGCTTTAGAGTTGGTTTCAAGGCAAAAATACCAATTGCAATAGCTTGCCAAGGCTTCACTGAACCTAACTGCGTTCTTTTACAATCCTCACGCACCCAGAATTGGTACATAGCAGTCAAACTGTTTCATCTTTTTTGCATAATCGTATTTCATCATTCATGCCATAATTTTGAGTTCTAATGCTTGTTTTGTACTAGTCTTATCATTCTGAAGCTAACCATATTGTTTAATTGAGTTTTTCTTGCCTATACACGAAATCACCATTGAAGCTTGCTAGGGTTACAAAACTGTAAAATTGGGGCTTTACGTTTAAGGAAAAATCAGGTAACTAGACTTGTATCGTTCGAACCAGAAGCTTCATACAAATCCAATGCACTAGTCGCGCTCAATTTATCATGCGCCAGATCCTATTCGCTATTTTCATGTTTTAAGTTTGTGGGGGTTTAAAACCCCCGTTATTTAAATGTTTTTATTGTTTCAGAACAACGAAGAAGACGATGCGTGGAAGACGGTGATTGGACCATTTGAATTCAGCGTGCGTTTTTGTTGTTTCTAGGCCACTAATGCTAATTTTCTTTTATATTATTCATTTGTTATTTTAGGTACAACGCGCGTTAATGGTTCAGTTGGTGGAGGATAACATTGGTAAGCCTTGGGACCTGGGTTCGAACCCCAGGTCCCCCTTCTTTATTCCATATTTTTCTTCTGAACGTGTTTCTATGTAGCTCGTTCCCTGAGGTATACCATGCAGCCCCATAATCTGCCATGCCACGCGCCCCATAATCCCAATCCAATGGTCCAGATCTAAGGCATATGGAATGATTCAGTCAATGAATCCACACGTGATTGCCAGAAGTCAACAAGGCCAGGAATCAATTGGGCCTGATTGCTACCAGCATACCTCCAAATGGGCCTACAAACCCCCCATGTTTGCCTTCTTTTCTCTATTTCTTTTATTTTTTTTAGTTATTTTAATTCTTTTCTCTATTTTATTTAATTCCATAAAATTGATCTTCTAAATATAAATAAAAAAAATCAGAAAGACGAAATAAAATTTATTTTTTATTTAATGTTATTTTGAATAAATCTTATTAATTAATTTAGTTTTTATTCTAGGATTAATTTTAACATTTTCTTAATAAACTTAAAAAATTTGTAGAATTAGGTTTTAATCATTTTTATCTTTTTCTTTTCTTTTATCATTATTAATAATTAATTATTTATTTTTGTAAATAAAATTGTATTAATTAATTAGGTTAATTTTAGATTCAATTTTAACATATCTTTCTTAATAAATTAAAAAATAGTTAGAATTAGGTTTAAATTCCATTAATTCTTACTAAAAGTCCATAAATACAAAAAAACTCAAAAAAATCTTTTCTTTTTTTATTTTAATTTAATTAATTTGTTAATCGTAATTTAATTTCATTAAAAAGGGTCCAACGCCCTCGCTTTCGATTATCAGTTCGTTTCGCGCATTTATTTCCTTTCTTATAATATTCATGTAATTCTCCCAAAGCCATGTAAATCAGACATTTATCTTTTCTGCATTCTTTATTTTATTTCAAATCGGGTCTTGGATTAAATTTGGCGATGTGGACCCGCGCCTTTGTAATAGCGTAGGACCTTTATATTTCTCGCAACTTTTAAACTGTTAATTAAACTGCATGAAAGAATGAATGTCAAAATAAAAGCAATGCGTAGATCACCAATTATATGAACAAGACAAAAATATCTGAAAACGACACACAAATCACACACCACCCCTAGGGTACGCCTCACTGTTGCCTTGCCCCTCGAAAGGTGATCTTCGAGTAGAGGATGTTTTAGTAAGTCCTCATGATCCGGGAACCTGGCATGAGGGTAGCTTCTAAGGTGTCTTCCTATTGCTCCGGTGATCACCATGTCCCGAACCCTCGAATTGACCCGAATACCTCCAACGGTGGTGCTACCTACCTCTCAATGGTGGGATGGCACTACCTTAAGGACATTTACACAGCCTAATTCCTTAGGGTAGGTAGATGACTCGTAGATACTTGCTCTATTCAAAAACAAATCAAAACTCTTTTCACACCGACACTTTCAAAAAGCTTTCAAAACAATTTTTCAAACACTCTTGAGGACTGATACAAGAGTCATTCTGAAATCTTTCAAAGAAAATTTTTCAAACCCACTCACAATTGAAAAGCAAACCATTTTGAAAACACAAGTGAGCAAGTATCTAAGAGCCCATGGATAACCATGGATAGAAAGGGTGCTAACACCTTCCCTTTCTATAATCTACCTCCCGAACCGAGAGCAATCTCTATAAGGAATTTTTCTGTGCTTTTGTCCTTTCCATTTGGAGAAAATAAAAGACGGTGGCGACTCTTGCTTCCGCGACATTTCGCGAACCAGCGTTAAACAGTCAGTTCCAGATCCACCGATCACAGAACTGGCGACTCTGCTGGGGAAACTTTATAAAGTGAGGTGTACCTTAGGATTAGTTCATAACTGTGTTTTCAATTGTATTGATTTGCTTGCTTTTATATTGTGGGACTGTCTTGGGAGTTCTATAGATTCTAACCCGGATCTGGGGGATACCTTCTTAGAAAGTAGCAACAAGGCTGTGAGGGAATTGTGCGGGGTATACCGACATGGTTGAAACAGTCTGCTACCTTGATGTGGCACTTTGGTGTGTACCGGTAACCCTTGAGTTCAGTCAAGGAGAGTACGGGGCCTCCGCGTGGTGTCGTGAAGCATCAACAGACCTTAGGAACCTTAATTGAACTATCTTGGCCTCTTTAGGGTAGTGAGATAACTGACTTTGGTGCAGTCCGAGGTTGGTTGATACTCGATGCTACACTCAATTGAGGGTTGCTTTCCTGGAATATTTTGGTCGCCAGTTCAGTGGCTAAATCGAAACGATGAACAATGAAAGCAATCCAGTGATATTGGGACCCTTAGAACCCGGTTACTTCTAATAGGACAGGTTGAGCCCACCAACTTCAAGAGGGTAATACCCAGACCCCATGCTGGCCTAAACTCTAAGGGCTTCTCTTGTGTGACTTGTGTGCCTTCCAACTTGACTACTTGTATGCTTGTTATCTGACGCTTGAGTTTCTTGCATGTTTTGTTTATAGTCCTTAATCGGGACTCATAACAGGGTTTACTAAGTCTCTTGCAGGTTTTGTTTATAGTCCTTAATTAGGACTCATAACAAAGTGTACTGAGTTTCTTGCAGGTTTTAATTGGGACTCATAACGGGGTTTACCCACATCACCCCACGCATAGCATAACATCATGCCATCATACCATTACATACATCCTACATAAGGACTAATCCATTTCAAGGATCTTAAGGGGCTGTGATGCAGGTCATGATGAATCAAAGTGTCTAGCAAGGGGCAAAGGGGATTTATTTTCCTCTAGCCAAGGTTGTCAGGGGCTATGACCCAATAGATATGGTGAGCCTTTGACCCTTGAAGAAGGACTCTCAACAACATGCAGTCCCTTCAATCAAGCTATCGGATCCCAACTCTAACGATTTTCTTGTTTACCCCGCGAGGTCCTTGAAAACATTGCATGCATATCATACATATCATTGCATAACAGGTACCCTTTTGACAGGTCACTTACCATCTGCGCTGTTTATTTCAGCAATGGCTTCCCAACAAGATAACCAGGGTCTGCACACCCAAGAGACTCAGTTCAGGGAGATCTTCCTAAACCTATCCAAGGGGCAGGAAGAGCTGAGAACACTCCTCACGGGGACTTTGGCCAGGAACAGTGCTGAGGACGACAAGGACGAACGGCTGAAACGTCTACAAGCTGAGGTAGACACATTGAAAACCCAGATGCTGGGGCAAATGGCTCTCATCCAAAGTTTAGCTCAGGAGCAAGGAGAGCTGATGGCCATGATCAGTCAGCTTCATCAAGACATGAAGCAACCAGCCCAAGTCAGGGACCAAGTCATTAATCAACTTCCAAGAAGTCAAAGGTTTGGGCCTCTCCAGGCTGCTACTACTTCACAGGTCCAACAACGACCTCGCCAAGAACAACGGACTGGTCAGAGCAAGCCAGACAAGCCTAAAAGGCAGTTCACCAAGCTCAACGTGTTACCGTCTCAAGCTTTACAACAATTGTTGAGGTTGAATCTGGTGACGTTAAGGGACCCTCCTAAGAATCTCAACACCGCCTCCCCAAAATACAATTCTAAGGAAAGATGTGCATACCACTCTGGCAGTCCAGGCCATGACACCGACGACTGCTGGGCTCTGAAGAATAAGATCCAAGACCTGATTGAGGAAGGAGATGTGGATTTCACCCAGATGGGCCAGGCTGAATGCTCCTGCCATCCCTATCGGATGCACCATTTGAAGTAACAAGCCCTGAGATGAAAAGACTTTTGTTCATTAGGATTTCCAAGTTGTAATTTTCTTTTGTTCAAACATTTACTCATGTTAAACGTTGTTATTTCATTAATGCATCGCATATGTCTGTTTTGAAGCAATATATTCGTATTCACTATATGAAAATTATTTTCATATTTTTTTCTGATGATCAAAGCTCGATTAATAATTCTAAGCCTCTTGAGGGAGGATGACGAAAACGATACCACAATCTTTACAGTATGCTTTTGAACAGACCCCGCTGATGAAGTACATGCATTGTTTCAAATCCCTAAACACTGGAGTTATAAGGAAGATAATCCCTCGTCAACCCCTCTGAGCCAAAGAAGTCGGAGTTTTTCTTTTCGAAAATTAAAACCCTTAATCATAACCTGGGGCAGGGTAGTTTTCTCAGTTGATCCAAGTGCACAACGAATAGCACCAAAGAAGTCCTTACAAAGCAAAAGACAGTGATGGTTCCGAACAATCATACAGACAGGCAGTCATTACTTCTCAAAATAAAAACCCAATAAGTCAAAACCTACGAAGGAGACTTACAAAACTGGGGCATCCCGCTGGCTGTACTCACAAAAAGAAACAGTTCAGGCAAAAATAGGGATAATAAAATATAAAAAAAAGAGGTCCTACAAACCCTCAACAAAAAGGAAATGACTGCCCATTCAAAATAAACTGTCAATATCCGAACCATCACTAGAGCATCAAAGCAAAGACTCAAACAAGATCTAACGTGTGATCAACTGAGTTTAGGTTTGGAGAACATCACGAAGACCGGGTGGGTACAAATAATTTGAGCCTTTATCCTTTGTTTCTTAAACCGTGAACCAGGCCACGTTATAACCCTTAAAAGTCCTAGCTGAAGCATGGGTTAGTTCGAAAGCATACTGTTACGGAAGGTATCCTGACTCCTTAAGGCCTACGGTAAATACGGGTTGACATCATGTTTTACAAACATTCACTTGTTTTATGAAAAAGAATGCATTTTCAAAATCTTCAAGACAGACATAAGCTTTGCATTTTTAATATAACTTTGTTTGCATATGACTTTTTGTTTGAACAGCATGGAAATTCGCATGATGAAAGCCTAGTGAACAAAGGCTTCCAATCAAGGGGCATGACATGATCATGGTCCATCATCCAGGGCAGTCCAATCAAGATTCGGAGAATCTCTCAAAGGCCAAATAGCCTGGGGCAAATCTCTGCCTGAGTCACTTGGGGCATTCCAACAACGAATCTTGCCTGATCAAACGTCTTCTGGTGGAATGACAAAACACTTCTAACAGGGGCAACTCCCTACATTCTGAAAGCACGGACATAGTCGGAAAAAAATACGCATAATAAAGACCCGCTAGGTTGACATACCTAGGCAAAAATTAGGGCTTCCCGGCGAACCAAAAGAGTTCGGGAAAAATGAAGGGATGAAATGAAAAAATCTGTACACCCGGCAAGTCAAAAACCTGAAAAGGCGGCTTGGGCAAAAATGAGTATCCCGATGGACTGAAAACCCGAAAAGGCGGTCCCGGCAAAATTAGGGATCAAAGCGTACGACTATTTCCTGGCATCTCGTCACCTTCCTACCAGAAGAAGGTTTGGCCATCAACAACTATCAGCACCTCACAGGTCTTCCTCTCCCACCTCAGAAACAGGGGGCAAGGATGAGTTGTCCAAACGATCCGGTTGCCCTGTCCACCAAGGTATCAAGGTAGGTTCAGCTGAAGAACGTAACCAGTGCATCTTAATTCCCCAGAGAGTGAGTCAGCAAGTCAATACACTCTCCCCAAGCAAAACTATACAATCAGCCTTAAGGAAGTTGGGTATCCTCCAGCAGATCTCAACATTCCCCAGCAATATACATGCATTCTTAACAAGCATCCCCGGTAGTCTTAGTCTAAAGACCGTTCCCCAGCGGTATATCAAACATTCAATGGAGTCATTTTCCCAGTACATCTCAGAAATTTCCCCAGGAGAGTCCAATCCAGTTTCCCTAGGAAAGTTGGAATCCGTCTCCCCAACCAGTAAGCTTATCCCCAGTAGATTCTGGAAGCTTATCCCCGCAGAGCACGAACGTGTCTCCCGGTTTTATTCAAAGGTTATTTCCCTACCAGGATATAACTGGGTTATCCTAAGCCAAAAGCCGCGGAAAGATCGTCCTTGGCAAAGTCTTCTTATCCCCAGCGAAGTCTATTAACACTCCCAAAATAACAATGAAGTTACCATCAACATTCCAGCAAAGTACTTCTCTCCCCACAGAGTATTGTTCCCCAGCAAGATCACTAGAGTAATTTTCTCCCCGCAGAGTAATCCATTCGCCAAGTTTATTCCCCAACGGAGTTATCTTCTCCTACCGGTATTCTTGCAACTATCATCCCCAGCGGAAGCAAAAATCTATTCTTCAACATCAGCCCAGGAGCAACTTCCCGGCACCCGTCAAGGATTTATTTTCCTAAGACGAAAAGATACATTCATAAACATCACATTCTCATACATTATAGCATGCATATACGCATCATATCTTACAAATCTCATTTATGTTGAGAACATCATCGCTTGATTCATATCATGCCTTGCATATGATTGACCTTTACCTTTCAGGAAAGATCCAATCGAGTTCTCAGCTACATTTCAAGACCTTGACCGGTTCAGTTAAATCGACCCTAAGATTTTTCTGTTTCTTACCCAGTCAAAGGCCTTCTCTAGTCCAGTTAAATCAATCCCTAAAAGATTTTCCTGATGAAGACTCAGTAGAAGATATCCAAGATTCTCTCAGCGTTACTGTTGAGGTTGAAGTCGTCTATGATTCTCTCAGCGTTACTGTTGAGGTTGAAGTCGCCTATGGTTCTCTCCCCGTTACTGCGGAGGTAGTAATCGCCCCAAGATTCTCTCAGTGTTACTGTTGAGGTTGAAGTCGCCCAAGATTCTCTCAGCGTTACTGTTGAGGTTGAAGTCGCCCAAGATTCTCTCAGCGTTACTGTTGAGGTTGAAGTCGCCTATGATTCTCTCAGCGTTACTGTTGAGGTTGAAGTCGCCTATGATTCTCTCAGCAATACTGTTGAGGTTGAAGTCGCCCAAGATTCTCTCAGCGTTACTGTTGAGGTTGAAGTCGCCCAAGATTCTCTCAGTGTTACTGTTGAGGTTGAAGTCGCCTATGATTCTCTCCCCGTTACTGCGGAGGTAGTAATCGCCCCAAGATTCTCTCAGCGTTCCTGTTGAGGTAGTAATCGTCCAAGGTTCTCTCACCGTCCCGTTGAGGTAGTAACCATCCCTGGTTCATTCATCACCTTTTGAAGCTCCAGATTCAATTCCTGTAACCAGTCAGGGCGCATCTATACAAAGAGTTTGAAGACCAGCTCCTATAACAGGCCAGGTACTCATTTTCTTTTCAGGTACGTAAGTTCTCGCTATGGAATCTCTTATGCGGTCGACATCTAGCATGGCATCTATAAGCCCATCATCCTATCCATCAATCTCCAAATGGCATCTATAAGCCCATTCCCCCATCACACTACTATGTGAGCGCAAATTTCTGGGCACTCTAGTGTTCAATCATCTTCCACCTTCGGATTACGAAAGGCACGTCAGCCAATCTGCATCCTCAGGTCTAAGAAGATTGAACAGGGGCAACTGTTGTACCCCAAAATTTGCCCTCCCATATTCTTCAAGATTTGCAAAGAACAAGCTTCAAAATCTTCCCAAGGGTTGCACAGTTCAAGGGCCTCCTAACAGTCAAAAACTAGGGTTTTGGTTCTGACAAAGAAATTGAAGTTTCCAAGGGTATAAACAAGTCCCACATGCCAACAAACATGGTCAAGCATCATCATACCAAGTTTCAATACTTACAGCACAAAATTGCACAGTCAAAAACCCTAATTGCTTCACAATCAACTGCAGGGGCAAAATGGTCATTTGACAGTCAAAAGTTCAAATTTTTGGTCAACATATCATTTTGAAGCCATAAACATCACTTGATCAATTCTTGATCATGATTTTCAAGGCATGGCTCAAAAAGTCTCAAGATGCAAAAGTTTCCATATTTGGACAGTTGAAAAAGTCAACTGTAACTTGACCAAGGCATAACTTCCACATGGTTTATCATAAAAATTCCATCCAAAGCTCATTTTGAAGAGAAAGACATTTACTACAACTCCTCTTCACACTTCAAGTCCAAGAAATGCTCTCACAAAAAGTTATCAATTTCAACATTATAGGTCATTTTCAAAAGTCAACAAAAAAGGACTTTAAGTCAAAGGCCATAACTTGAGATTGGTAAATAAAAATGACATGGGACCAAAGGAATTGGTTAGAGGACTTCAAGACCTTTCCAAAATGTCCAATAACATGATCAAATCTTAAAAATTGAGCAAGATATGCCTTGTGGAAGTTGGGAAATTTTTGGGAATTTTGAAAAGTCAACTTTACTTCAAATGCCTCAAATTTGCTAATGGGCCACATTTTCTTCCAAGATTCATCATCCAAAGACTATGCACGACCATTTGGCCCAAAGGGGATTTATTTCATCATTTTTATTTATTTATTTGAATTTTTAATTACTATTAATTCATTTAATAAAATAAAATATGACAAAAATACTAAAATAAGGTTTTCAAATCTTTTTGTGCAGAATAAACTCTCCTTAAAGGCTCAAGATTCGTGCATACCCAAAATTGGAAGGTTTGGCCATGATTGACATCAAAATCACATGGAAAAAGATTTGAAAGATATGCATGAAAATCAAATATTCCATACATCAATGCAAAGGGATTTGGATCCAAATTTCAACCCTAATCTGTTCCCATACATATATTGATCAAAACCTAATGCCTAAGAACCTGAATGCTACGCCTCACATCAAGAACAAAGTTTGTATTTTTGTCCAAAATTTCAAAAACTGAAAACTGCTTTAGAGTTGGTTTCAAGGCAAAAATACCAATTGCAATAGCTTGCCAAGGCTTCACTGAACCTAACTGCGTTCTTTTACAATCCTCACGCACCCAGAATTGGTACATAGCAGTCAAACTGTTTCATCTTTTTTGCATAATCGTATTTCATCATTCATGCCATAATTTTGAGTTCTAATGCTTGTTTTGTACTAGTCTTATCATTCTGAAGCTAACCATACTGTTTAATTGAGTTTTTCTTGCCTATACACGAAATCACCATTGAAGCTTGCTAGGGTTACAAAACTGTAAAATTGGGGCTTTACGTTTAAGGAAAAATCAGGCAACTAGACTTGTACCGTTCGAACCAGAAGCTTCATACGAATCCAATGCACTAGTCGCGCTCAATTTATCATGCGCCAGATCCTATTCGCTATTTTCATGTTTTAAGTTTGTGGGGGTTTAAAACCCCCGTTATTTAAATGTTTTTTTTTGTTTCAGAACAACGAAGAAGACGATGCATGGAAGACGGTGATTGGACCATTTGAATTCAGCGCGCGTTTTTGTTGTTTCTAGGCCACTAATGCTAATTTTCTTTTATATTATTCATTTGTTATTTTAGGTACAACGCGCGTTAATGGTTGAGTTGGTGGAGGATAACATTGGTAAGCCTTGGGACCTGGGTTGGAACCCCAGGTCCCCCTTCTTTATTCCATATTTTTCTTCTGAACGTGTTTCTATGTAGCTCGTTCCCTGAGGTATATCATGCAGCCCCATAATCTGCCATGCCACGCGCCCCATAATCCTAATCCAATGGTCCAGATCTAAGGCCTATGGAATGATTCAGTCAATGAATCCACACGTGATTGCCAGAAGTCAACAAGGCCAGGAATCAATTGGGCCTGATTGCTACCAGCATACCTCCAAATGGGCCTACAAACCCCCCATGTTTGCCTTCTTTTCTCTATTTCTTTTATTTTTTTTAGTTATTTTAATTCTTTTCTCTATTTTATTTAATTCCATAAAATTGATCTTCTAAATATAAATAAAAAAAAATCAGAAAGACAAAATAAAATTTATTTTTTATTTAATGTTATTTTGAATAAATCTTATTAATTAATTTAGTTTTTATTCTAGGATTAATTTTAACATTTTCTTAATAAACTTAAAAAATTTGTAGAATTAGGTTTTAATCATTTTTATCTTTTTCTTTTCTTTTATCATTATTAATAATTAATTATTTATTTTTGTAAATAAAATTGTATTAATTAATTAGGTTAATTTTAGATTCAATTTTAACATATCTTTCTTAATAAATTAAAAAATAGTTAGAATTAGGTTTAAATTCCATTAATTCTTACTAAAAGTCCATAAATACAAAAAAACTCAAAAAAATCTTTTCTTTTTTTATTTTAATTTAATTAATTTGTTAATCGTAATTTAATTTCATTAAAAAGGGTCCAACGCCCTTGCTTTCGATTATCAGTTCGTTTCGCGCATTTATTTCCTTTCTTATAATATTCATGTAATTCTCCCAAAGCCATGTAAATCAGACATTTATCTTTTCCGCATTCTTTATTTTATTTCAAATCGGGTCTTGGATTAAATTTGGCGATGTGGACCCGCGCCTTTGTAATAACGTAGGACCTTTATATTTCTCGCAACTTTTAAACTGTTAATTAAACTGCATGAAAGAATGAATGTCAAAATAAAAGCAATGCGTAGATCACCAATTATATGAACAAGACAAAAATATCTAAAAACGACACACAAATCACACACCACCCCTAGGGTACGCCTCATTGTTGCCTTGCCCCTCGAAAGGTGATCGTCGAGTAGAGGATGTTTTAGTAAGTCCTCATGATCCGGGAACCTGGCATGAGGGTAGCTTCTAAGGTGTCTTCCTATTGCTCCGGTGATCACCATGTCCCGAACCCTCGAATTGACCCGAATACCTCCAACGGTGGTGCTACCTACCTCTCAATGGTGGGATGGCACTACCTTAAGGACATTTACACAGCCTAATTCCTTAGGGTAGGTAGATGACTCGTAGATACTTGCTCTATTCAAAAACAAATCAAAACTCTTTTCACACCGACACTTTCAAAAAGCTTTCAAAACAATTTTTCAAACACTCTTGAGGACTGATACAAGAGTCATTCTGAAATCTTTCAAAGAAACTTTTTCAAACCCACTCACAATTGAAAAGCAAACCATTTTGAAAACACAAGTGAGCAAGTATCTAAGAGCCCATGGATAACCATGGATAGAAAGGGTGCTAACACCTTCCCTTTCTATAATCTACCTCCCGAACCGAGAGCAATCTCTATAAGGAATTTTTCTGTGCTTTTGTCCTTTCCATTTGGAGAAAATAAAAGACGGTGGCGACTCTTGCTTCCGCGACATTTCGCGAACCAGCGTTAAACAGTCAGTTCCAGATCCACCGATCACACATATAAATAGGGCCGATGTCACAGCCAATTGGGAGACAAGAAGTGGGGTTAAAGGATTTTTAGCTAAGTTTCTGTTGGAAAAAGCTCGTTCATTCTGGGATGACATGGATTTCCAAGCTTTCGAAGAAGTGCTAGATCTCCTCATTTATGGTTTGGTTCTGTTTCCTAACTCAGACCAATTCATAGACGTTAATGCCATCAAAGTATTTCTCTCTCGCAATCCTATACCCACCTTGCTAGGAGATATCTTGCATTGTCTTCATACCCGTACCATGAAGAAAAGAGGTACCCTTTTTTGTTGTATACCCTTACTCGCTAAGTGTTTCACTTCACACCTGCCTCAGTCAACATTGAAGAACGAGCAAAGATTGACTTGGTCTCAAAGGATGATGTCTCTCACCTACTCTAATATCCATTGGTGCTCAAGATCCTTGGAAGATATCTCTATCATCGACCGCTGTGGTGAGTTCCCTAATGTACCTCTGCTAGGTATTAAGGGAGGTATCACCTACAACCCGTGTTTAGATCTTCGGCAATTTGGGTATGCCCGAAGGGATGGCCTCATGAGATGCTCGTCCGAGGTCTGGTGTTTGACTACGACAAAGAAGACCAAGGTTACCGCCAGAGGTTTACACGTGCTTGGGGAATGGTGAACAAAGTGGACAGTAGGACTTTGGGACATAAAACTCTATCCCTCTCGAGCCTTACCTTAAGTGGGTACGGGCTCGTGCCCAGAGTCTCTTAATGCCTTACCCTTCTATCCTTCCTATCATCATTGAGCCTGTTATTGAAGGAGACGTCCCGTACACCGTTCTTCATCCAGACATGCCTACCTCTCTCGAAGACCTGGAGAAAGCCTGGATTCAGTTGAAGGAAGAGCGAGACACCTTTGAAACCCATTACTACGCCAGTGAGAAGAAAGTTCTGGAGCTCACCAAGCTGCTTCATGAAGAGAAGAATAAGAATACTTACATTGCTCCAAAAAGGATGCGTTCGGTCTTTTTGTCTTGAGAATTTTGCTATATTTTAGTTTCTTTCTTTGTAAGCCCGAGGAGGCATGATGCATTCAAACTTGGTTTTATTTAATATGACGTGCGTTCTTTTTGGTTTGGGCAAATTTAAATCTTCTAAATTTCCTTGAAATCATTTGCACATCGCATCTTCATTCATCATATGCATAAGAAGGTCTTCACACCAAGTTTCCTCATCCCTCTGCTGTTTATTTCAGCAACATGGATCTTGAACAAACGGTTAAAGACTTACAAGCTCAGAATGCACAATTTCAGCAGCTACTCTTGACCTTGGCTAAGGGGTAGGAGGAGCTCAAGACTTTGCTGGAGAAGGAAAAAGAGAAAAAGAAAAAGAAGAGAGCTAGTGTGGCTATCTTAGGCAGAAGATTTGTAGGACAAGCAAGACGGACTTTGGATTTCCCCTCAACATCTGATGAAGGGGTAAGAAAGGGAAAGGAAATTGCAGTGCCATCTGATTCTGAGGAAGAAGAGGAAGAAGAGGATGAAGACTATTCTAAACAGCAGTACCCTCCAGCCAATGACAAATACAAGAACTTGGAAGAGCGTCTAGCTGCCATGGAGATACAGAGAGTGCCTGGGCTGGACTTTGAAGATTTAGGGTTGGTGTCTGGAATAGTTATCCCTCTGAAATTTAAAGTGCCACTATTTGCCCAGTACGATGGGGTGTCTTGCCCAAAGATGCACCTACGATCTTATGTCAGGAAAATCCAACCATATTCTTCTGACAAAGACCTGTGGGTCCATTTCTTCCAGGACAGTTTGTCAGGGACGCAGTTGGATTGGTTCTACCAGTTAGAGAGGTCTGATGTGCACAATTGGGAGGATTTGGCAGCCGCCTTTTACAAGCAGTATCAATATAATGCAGATTTAGCACCAACCCATACTCAATTACAGAGTATGGGCATGGTCTCCAATGAAGGGTTCAAAGAGTATGCCCAGAAATGGAGAGACTTGGCGGGACGAGTACAACCACCTCTATCTGAGAGGGATCTAGTAGACATGTTCTTGGGGTATCTGTCAGGGCCTTTCTTTAATCACTTGATTGGAAGTTCATCTACGGGGTTCACTGAGTTAATTCTAACTGGTGAGAGAGTTGAAGCCGGAATCAAGAGCGGGAAAATTCAAAAAGATGCATCTGCTTCCGCTGCCATCAAAAAGCCTTTTCCAGTAAAGAAAGAAGTATCAGCTGTCTACTCTCAAAGAGGTCAAGGAAGGATTGAGCGCTAGCCAGCGGTGGGGGCCATAATGATTCAGAAGACTGCAGTTGATCATCCTAGAAACAATCAACCAAGAACCAACCAAGCAAGGGTGGAAAGGCCTGTACGGAAATTCACCCAGATAAACATGACTCCTGCCCAGGTTCTACCCCATCTCTTGAAGTTAAACCTTGCCAGTCTGAAAGAGGCCCCGAAAAATCCGAATACAGCTTATCCTTACTACCATTTGAATGCCAAGTGTGCTTATCATTCAGGGAGTATAGGGCACGACACCAAAAATTGTTGGGCCTTGAAGAATAAGATTCAGGATTTGATAGATGCTAAATAAGTGGAATTCGACGCCCCTGAAAATCCGAATGTAATCTCTGCTCCAATGCCAAGGCATGGCCACAACGCCCATGCTGTTGAAGAAGATCTTTTTGTTGCTACTGTTGATGATTTGATAACTCCGCTACCGATAATCAAGTTGAATTTGCTGAAGGCTGGGATTTTCCCAGGTTGTGAAGAAGATTGTTGCCTTTGTTCGTCCTTACCAACCGACTGTCCATTGTTGAAGTTAGGCATCCAACGCCTAATTGATAATCAAGAAATCCTATTTGAGAGGTCTCCTGTTACACCAACTCCTGTCAATGATGTTTCAATAATAACCATATCCGCCAATCTTTCCAAGGTCCCCAAAAGACATGTTAAGATTACATCCACTCCAAAGACTGTACCTTTGAAGATAACCATGCCCGGGACCATCCCGTACAAGTCCGACAAATCAATACCGTGGAACTATGGTGGAGAAATCTACTACCACGGCATTAAAAAAATTGAATCAACTGAAGAGATTTCTGATGAAGAGACTTCTGACATTAGAAACATTGCCGGAACGAGCAAAATCACCTACAGTGGAAAAATTTTCTCTCCAGAGATTGCCCCTCTAAAGGAAAACTTTGGACCCTCAGCTGCTCCTAAAGTTACTCCTGCACCGGTCAACATATCTGCAAGAACTCGAATTATTGAAGAAGTTGCGACCCCCGTGGTTATCCCCTTTGCTGCTACTGATGTTTGAGGGAAAGGGATCCAAGAAGAGCCCGTCAGGACGAAGGCTCAGCCGTTGATCATCCCTGAAACCTCTCAAAAGGAAATGGAGGAGATTTTGAAAATAATCAAGAAAAGCGATTATGATGTTGTGGAACAACTGGGGCAAACCCCCTCAAAGATCTCCATGTTGGCCTTGTTGCTTTGTTCCGAAGCTCATGCTAAGGCTCTGATAAGATTTTTGAAGACGGCCCATGTTCCACAGGAAACCTCTGCGGATCAGTTCCAGGAATGTGTAGCTAGCTTAACAGCTGACAATGGTCTAGGATTCTCCGATTCCGATTTAACATCAAAAGGGAGAAAACATAATGACACTTTGCATGTCTCGGTGGAAAGCATAGGGACTACCCTAGCACACGTACTGGTAGACACTGGTTCGTCTCTAAATTTCTTGCCAAAGAAGGCCTTGGATAGGTTAGATTGCGAAGGCCTAACCCTGAAACCCAGCAATATCATTGTCAGAGCCTTTGACGGTTCTAAAAGGATGGTCCACGGGGAGGTGGACATCCCGATTAAGGTGGGAACTGAAACCTTCAACTCCATATTCTATGTGACGGACCCGTCCTTCCTATTCTTGCTTGTTGGGAAGACCCTGGATTCACAATGCTGGAGCCGTCACTTCTATTATGCATAAAATGTTGAAGTACCCTGTCCAGGGGAAAATCATAACTGCTCATGGCGAAGAGGAATACATGATAAGCCATCTAAATTCTTTCCGCTATGTAGAATTAGATGGTGAATTCATCGAAACCCCTTTTCAGCATTTTGAAGAGGTAACTCAGGAGATTGCGGCAACCAAAACAATGGCTTTTATGCCTATGATTACCAGACCTCCGCCTCGGATGTCGTCTCTCAAAGATGCAAAGGCTGTGATCGAAGAAGGAGGAAGCACAATCTGGGGGAAGCTTCCCGACTTTCCCCATAAATCAGACAAATTTGGCTTGGGGTTCACCTCAGTTGGTCAGAAGGTCGTGCGCTGCGCCCGTGCTGGAGGGCCACTAGTGAAGATCACCCATCATGGAGTCAATGCTTTGGAGGATAGTGAAGAGGAAAACAATTTGGAAGACTGGATTTTCCCTACTGTTGACGGAGGACTGTGCAACTGGGAGGAAAAAGACTTTGTTCCTATTACTTTCATACCGCAGTAATTTATCTTTCAAACATTTCTGTTAGTTTGTAATAATTCACAAACAATTCGTACTTTTTTAACCTTGTGTCTTACCCGAGGCACAAAGGTCCATTTGTAAGGGTTCTTATTTTTCATCTTCATATGCCATTTAATGAATCATGGACGTTTTCACATATAAACTTTGTGTTCATTGTCTTTCTTTTTACATTTTATTTGTTTAAAGGTGGCTATACCCTTACACACACCCACACTCACAAATGCAGGTACTCTTCCATTCCGGATCCCATGGGTAACGATACTGCTATAACCTTCAGTGACTCTGAAGATTTGGTCTACCAAGCCGAATACGAAGGTGAGGAAGATTGTGAGGTGCCAGGGGAATTGGCTAGACTTCTACAACAAGAAGAAATGGTTATTCTGCCTCATGAAGAGCAGTTGGATACAATCAACTTGGGAACTGAGGAAGACAGAAAGGAAATCAGAGTGGGTGCCAATCTAGAGTCGAGTGTCAAAGAGCGCCTAATTCGGCTGTTACATGAATATGTGGAGATCTTTGCCTGGTCATACGAAGACATGTCGGGACTTGATACGGACATTGTGGTACACCGTCTACCCACAAGAGAAGACTGTCCACCAGTTAAACAAAAGTTCCGCCACATGAGACCTGACATGTCTGAAAAGATCAAAGCCGAAGTTATGAAGCAGTTCAATGTTGGATTTCTTGCTATTACTACCTATCCACAATGGGTTGCTAACATTGTGCCCGTGCCTAAGAAGGACGGAAAAGTGATAATGTGCGTGGATTATAGAGACTTAAACAGTGCCATCCCTAAAGATGACTTTCCACTACCGCACATTGACATCTTGGTTGACAACACAGCTCAGCATAAAGTATTTTCTTTCATGGACGGATTTTCAGGTTACAACCAGATCAAAATGGCACCTGAAGACATGGAGAAAACTACTTTTGTTACACAGTGGGGTACATTCTGCTACAAAGTTATGCCATTTGGACTAAAGAATGTCGGGGCAACCTATCAACGCGCCATGGTAGCTTTGTTTCATGATATGATACATCATGAGATAGAGGCCTACGTAGATGACATGATAGGTCGTTCACAAACGGAAGAAGAACACCTCGACCACTTGCAAAAGCTGTTTGTCAGGTTGAAGCAGTACAAGCTCAGATTAAACCCTAACAAGTGCACCTTCGGAGTCTGATCCGGTAAACTCTTGGGTTTCATTGTCAGCAACAAAGGCATCGAGGTTGATCCTGCCAAAGTCAAAGCTATACAAGAAATTCCCGCTCCTCGCACTGAGAAGGAGGTCAGAGGTTTCTTAGGACGCCTAAACTACATTTCTAGGTTCATTTCTCATCTGACATCTACTTGTGAACCAATCTTCAAGCTGTTGAAGAAAGATCAGGTAGTTAAATGGAATGATGACTGTCAAGTTTCTTTTGATAAAATCAAGGAGTATTTGCTAGAGCCTCCTATCTTAATGCCACCCGTCGAAGGAAGACCGCTAATCATGTATCTGACCGTCCTAGAGAATTCAATGGGGTGCATACTGGGGCAACATGACGAGTCTGGCCGAAAAGAGCATGCCATTTATTACCTTAGCAAAAAGTTTACCGGCTGTGAAATAAGATATTCACTGCTCGAGAAAACTTGTTGCGCTTTAGTATGGGCTGCTCGCCGGCTGAGGCAGTACATGTTGACTCATACCACTTTGCTGATATCTAAGATAGATCCAATCAAATACATCTTTGAGAAGCCTGCTTTGTCTGGAAGAATAGATAGATGGCAAATGATCCTCACAGAGTATGATATACAGTATACGACCTAAAAAGCTATAAAGGGGAGTGTGTTAGTTGACCATCTAGCCCATCAAGCTGTTGAAGATTACCAATCCATGAAGTTCGACTTCCCTGAAGAAGACATCATGACATTGGACAACATTGAAGATCTCAGACCATATGACGGACCTGAACAAGGCTCCTGATGGACCCTGTACTTTGATGGTGCTTCCAATGCACTTGGCAACAGTATCGGTGCAGTACTCATCTCCCCGGAGGGTTGCCATACTCCTTTCACTGCCAGACTTTGCTTCAACTGCACCAACAACATGGTAGAGTATGAAGCTTGCATCTTTGGACTCAAGGCTTCCATAGACTTGGGAATCAAATCTTTGATTGTATTTGGGGACTCAACTTTGGTTATCCGTCAAATCAAAGGAGAGTGGGACACTAAGCATCCAAACCTCATCCCTTACAAAGAACATGTCTTGACATTGCTACCACATTTCGAGCAGATTACTTTCGAGCACTTCCCGCGAGAAGAAAATCAGCTAGTAGATGCTCTAGCTACAATGTCATCCATGTTTAAACTTTAACTGGGATAATGAGGCTCCCCATATCACCATTGAACGGATGGACGAACCCGCACACTGTCACGAGATTAATACCGAAGAAGTAGTGGACCGACCTTGGTTTCACGAAGTCAAAAGGTATCTCGAGGCTCAAGAATATCCTGAAGGAGCTTCAGTCAATGACAAAAAGTTCTTAAAAAGATTCTCAGCTAAGTTCTTCCTGAGCAATGGTATCCTATACAAGCGCAATCATGATTGCATTCTGCTTCGTTGTGTAGACAAGATTGAAGCTGAACAGGTCATGGCTGAACTGCACAATGGTACCTTTGGCACTCACTCTAGCGGGCATATGATGGCTAAGAAGATTCTATGGGCAGGCTATTATTGGTCTACCATGGAAGCAGACTGCTATCAGCATTCCAGGACTTGTCACAAATGTCAGATCTATGCGGACAAGGTACATATACCTCCAGTTCCTCTCAACGTCTTAACAGCTCCTTAGCCATTCCCTATGTGGGGAATCGACATAATTGGAGAGATCAAGCCTACGTCATCCAATAGACACCGCTTTATCCTAGTGGCCATTGATTACTTCACAAAATGGGTCGAAGCAGCTTCCTTCGCATCCGTTACAAAGAATGTTGTTGCCCGCTTCATCAAGTATAACCTCATTTGTCGGTACGGTATCCCCAGAAGGATCATTACTGACAATGGTACAAACCTTAACAACACTATGATCACCGCCTTGTGCGAGCAGTTCCAGATTCAACATCACAATTCATCTCCCTATCAGCCAAAGATGAACGGTGTTGTCGAAGCTATGAACAAAAATATCAAGAAGATCATACAAAAAATGACAGTCACCTACAAGGACTGGCATGAGATGCTGCCGTTTGCTCTCCACGGGTACCGTACCACGGCTCGCACTTCAACTGGGGCAACACCATATTCCTTGGTATATGGCATGGAAGTTGTTTTACCTATCGAGGTTCAGATTCCCTCTTGAGAATCATGAAAGATGCTGGTTTGAGTGAAGACGATTGGATCCAAACCCGGCTTGATCAGTTAAACTTAATTGACGAGAAAAGACTTACTGCTATTTGCCACGGTCAGACGTATCAAAAATGGATGATCAAAGATTTCAACAAGAAAGTCAGGCGCCAAGTGTATCCAATCGGAGATCTAGTGATCAAGCGCATCATCTTGCCACAAAGTGATCCCAGGGTAAAATGGACTCCTACCTATAAAGGACCATTTGTAATCAAGAACATCTTTTCCGGTGGGGTAATGATTCTAACCACCATGGACGGCGGCGATCTGCCGCACCCTGCGAACGCAGACATAGTCAAGAGATACTACGCATAAGAGACCCGCTAGGTTGATACACCTAGGCAAAACAAGGGCATCCCGGTGAATCGAAAACCCGAAAGGGCAGTTCAGGAAAAAATTAGGGATAAAACAAAAAAAAATATGTACACCCGGCAAGTTGAAAACCTGAAAGGGCGACTTGGGCAAAAAAGGGTTTCCCGGTGGACTGAAAACCCGAAAGGGCAGTCTAGGAAAAAGTTAGGGAATTAAAGCGTATGACTATGTCTCGTCGGATCAATTTAAGGATAATCTCTTCACAGACAAACTCTGAGGCTTCTGATCAATTCAATCATCTTCGGACGAAGCAACGGATAAACAAGATATTCGGAGATACGAAGGCTATAGCAGAATGGGAACCCCATGGGATTTTTACACTTAGCCGTCTTTCTTTGTATAAAATTTTCTCATTTTTTATGACACCATCCTCTTACTAGGATGTATGTCTCCTTTGTACAAAACACTTATTCAAAGTAAATACAAAGATATCTCTTTCAAAGTAAAGAAAAATATTTGCCTTTTTCTTTACACTTGTGTTTTATTTGCAAAAACGTCCAATGATTCATTAATGAACATATGCATTTGAACATAATTACTGTTTACAAATAAACAGGATGAAAAAGAGTAATTACTGACAGGTAGAAAGATTAGGAAAACGTCTTTAGGCTATTCCATGAGAAATATCTACAACACGTCATTAAGATCCCCCAGCGGAGCCAAAACTTTGAACTACAGATCCCCAGCGGAGCTGAAACTACCAACTACCAATCCCCAGCGGAGCTGAAACTTTCAACCCACAACAGAACTCATCCAGTTTCTCCAGATTCCCCCAGCAAGTTGTCTTGAAGCCTGAAAATCAACCAGTTAACAGTTAACTTTTGTTTCTCCCAAACCTAGGGTAACTCCCCAGTAAAGTGGCAGATAGCCCAAACTCCTAAATTCCCCAGCGGAATAATCTTTCTCCACAGAGTTTTCATTACAGGATAAACTTTTCCCCACAGAGTTTTTATTGCTTCTCAACATGACAAAGATTCCCGTCAGTAATCCTCAGTAGAAGTCATTAAATTATTTGGATTCCCCAAGCAGATTCCTCAAGAAGTATATGGCATCACTCTCACATCGGAATCTCAGTAGTCAAGGAGTTATTTTCCCTGGCAGCAGTCAAGGATTTATTTTCCTCAACAATACAGAAAATTAGCTTACATGCATATACATTACATTCATATATCATAAACATGAATAAAATACATTTATTGCATCATACATTTCAAGCAACATAACTTTGTGTTTCAGCTAACGTTTTACCCTTTACAGGATAAGATTAACAGCTATATTTAACAAAACATCCAAAGATTACTGATACAGTACAGATACGCTCCAGACACGGAAGCCATTTTGTCACTCATTCAAATCTCAACTTCAGATACAGTACAGATACACTCCAGACACGGAAGTCATTCTGATACTTAATCAAATTCCAAGTTCCGATATAGTACAGATACACTCCAAACGTGGAAGTCATTCTGTTACTCATTATATTTCTCATACTGATACAGTCCAGATACACTCCAGACACGGAAGTCATTCTGTTACTCATTCAAATTCCAAGTTCAGATACAGTCCAGATACGCTCCAGACACGGAAGCCATTTGTGATGCGGTGGGAGAACTGACTTGAGGTTTTGCGTTTGTGTTTGCAAATGTTTCGGTTTAGCAAGAGTCGCCACCGACTCTTTATTTTATCCAAAGGAAAGGTCAAAAAGCATAGGAAATTCCTTTGAGATGTTTTCTTGGGTTCGGGGGGTAGCTTATGAAAAGGGAAGGTGCTAGCACCCTTTTCATCCATGGTTTTCCATGGGCTCTTAGTTACTTGTTTAGATCACTTGCTTTTGCTTTTCAATTGTTTGAAATGGTGCTTTGTGTGTGGTTTTTGAAAATATTTTGAAAAGAGGCCATCGTTGTGGCAACCTTTATAACAATTCTTGTTTGAATGTTTTACAAAGGTGTTCGTCTTTTTTTTTTAAGTTTCAATGTTTGAAAGTTTGTTTTGGGAAATGTTTTGAAATTGTGTTGTGTGTTTTGAAAATAGCAAGGTTGTTTGCAAGTTTGATCAAGTAACTAGGAACATCTACCTACCTACTCAAAGATCTTTCCTACACATTTTTAACCCTCTGACAGTGTTGTTTTACCATTGCATTTGGTAAACAACCTTGTGTTTGGATGTTAAACGGGACAGGTGCGGGTCATCGTATGACCATGATAGCAATTGTGCCAAGTATCTTAGAAAGTTTTTTGAGGGTCTAGATCATTTGTGTATAGGAAACCAAGATAGCGTCATCGAGGGACTATGATCTCTTATTTTTGATTTTGTTTTGCCAAGATACCTAACATGCATACCATGGCCATTTTAAAGGCAACAAGTGGATGAAACCCTAGGGGTGCTTGTGAGCATTGTGTTGTCATTTTCATGCATTTTGTCTTGTATTAGGTCAAGCTATTTGTTTTGATTTTGGATTTTTGCATACAAACCCTAATCTTTATCATGCATATTTGAAAGCTATAAATGCGTAAAATTAATCTAAGTTATTACAACATTGATATGGGGAGGGGGATACAAATTTGCATAGGGGGGTATTTGCAAGAAATTGAAACCCTAAAAATATTACAACCATATTGAATTCTTTGTTCAAATAATAAATAAGCAAATATTTAAATAGACAATTAAATAAATATGCAATATATTATAAATATGCAAAAAATGTTTTCCTATTATTTTTATGTATGTAAAAATAAAATATTTAATGTATCAAAAATAAGAAAATATTATTGATTATTTTTATTTATGGGTGGAAACCCTAATTTGTATTAAGAAAAAATATATATATTATATGTATTATTTATTCATGTACAAGTAAATAAAATATATACAAATATTAAAAAAATGAAAATATATGAGAAAATATTATTTAAGTAGATAAATAATAAAAAAACAAAAATATAATATTTTTTTGTATTGTTTATGAATTTATTTTAAGAAAATAAAAGTATATATTTAGAGTAATTATTTCTATGCTAAAAAAATAATAAAAATAATAAAATAAAATATGAAAATTAAAGAAAATATTTTTGATATTTTTTAATGTTTAGAAAAAATAAAATAAAGTCAGAAACTCAAAAAGAAATAAAAAAATATTTAAAAAAATAAACAAATCGGCTGAGGGGGTGCAAGAAGCAAGTCATGGGGTGTCAACAGTATGGAACAAACAGGCCCAACCCAAATTTCAGCTTCGTCTTCAACCTTTGAACAAGAAAACGCGCGCTATGTACAAATTCTTATCTCATGTTTCAATGCTTAAAAACAAAAACTTGTAACATGAAAGTTATAGAGCATGATCATATGATTCTAATCATATAAAAAACTTAATCTAACTCTCAAAGACCAGAGAGAATTTCTCTGGCCCTAATTTCTAACCTAGTTTTTTCAAAAAGTTCATCAATCAAATTCTCCCAACTCAGTTAACTTAAATGAAATCTATGCATATGTACAGCTCAAGGGCAATGAGTACTACATTTTTTATTCACAAACCTAAGCCTAATGTTTCCTAAATAGAGAGATAGAAGTTTGAACTTTACCTGTTTCAGTTGAGCTCGAGTATGGCAATGCATGGGTTTTCAATGAGGCCTGAGATGCTTGTGAGCTTGCTTGAAGTTCCTTGGAGCTTTCCCAATGCCTAGCTAGCTTTGAACTTTCCTGAATAAGCTTGTAGAAGTCAACCTGCACAATCAGAATTCAAAAATGGTGAAGCTTGAAAACAAGGTTACAGTTGCTGGCTAATGGTTGGGATAGCTTAGGTAGGTTGTATGGAGTGTGTTGGAAGAGGTTTGGGGCAAAACGCACGAGTAGTTTTTGTTTTGGAAATCAAAATGCAGAAGCTGCCCTATTTTGCAAGATTTTGGTGTTTTGGTGTTCAAGGGTGTTTGAGGACTGGATAGCTCGTGTTTTTGACTTAGTGTGAGATGCAAAACCTGTTTGAAATGGTTACAACACTTGGCTTTATCAGATTTCAAAGTTATGTGGTTTTTGCAAGTTTACTTGGTTTTGAAGAAAAGTGTGATTTTAACCATACAAAGGGTTGTACTGGCCTCCTTCCTAGCTGCACAAAGTTGGTATACTTTTGCCTAAGTTTATGGAGTTTTTTTTCTGCAAAGATATGGGTTCAAGGCTCAAGGGAAACAAATTGTAATAAAGCCACCTTTATCAAAATGGCATTGTTAACTTTTTTCCATTTTTAGATTAATTCAATGTGTAATCCTCTATTGATCAGAAAAATGCCTTAATCCATTGTATTTGCATTCAATTTTTGAGTGTGGAAGGGTTTAAACACCTGTAAGCAAGTACAAACAAGGCTGGACAGAAATTGCAACTTGTAGCAACATGAAAAATGCCATGGATCAAAGTGACATTTTGCCAAATTCAAACCTTCGATTCTCCCTAACCACAAATGATATTGGAGAGTTCTTGGACATTTTGGAAAGCTTGTAACATGCTCTACAATCCATCTGTGAAATGAATTTTGAGATTCCAATAGGAACTAGGTGAAAAATTTCCATGAAGATAGGTCAAAATCCTGCCTAAACTAGGGCAAAATTTCACTAAATTAGAAAGTTTTTGGACCCTTATTCATAAAATCATAACATGAGATCCAAGCATCCTTTGGGAAAACTTTGTGAATAAAAGTTGTAGATTTTGTGGAGGACTACAAATTTCATGTTGGAAGTTTTGTGTGAATGCAATTGCATCATGGTGAAAATGTTGGGCAAAGTTGGGGAAAAAAAAGAAAATTTCATAACTTAGAAAAATTCTAAGTTATGAAATTTTTCAATCTTAAACCCTAATTTGCAAAATTAGGTTTCTTGATGAACAAGTTTCATGTTTTGACATATCTTGATGAAAAATGACCCTTGGCACTTGATTTTGACCAAAAAGTCAAAGTTTGACTTTTCAGTGTACAGTTGATTTTTGATCAGTTGACTGGAAAATTCATTTGTCAATCCAATGCACTTGAGATCTTTTGAACCTTGTGATTAGGTAAAGATGATGCCATTGAATCTTTGAATCCATGCTTGAATCCAATTTGCCATTGTCTAGGTTAAAAATCAGAAATTGCCCTTCTGTAGTCAAAACCCTAAAAATGACCATTTTGCCCTTTTGAAGATCTGATCAAATTTCTTGAGGAGTTGTGGTCCAAACTTGATCAAATGGTTCATATGAGTCTAAAATGTTGACGTGGATAAAAAATTATGAGGTTTGACTGTAAATTGGCCACAGTTGACTTTTTCCCCAATACAGTTGATTTCTAGGTCAACTGTCCAATTGACTGGGCAAAAATTTGATTCAAGGCTTGAAACTTGGTATGGGAAATCTTATAAGTCCAACATGAAGTATGAAAGTCACATTAAGCATTGAAAGTCCAAAAATCCCTGTGCAAACTCAAACCCTAATTTCAGGTCATCAGTGCAAGGAGATGTCTTGAGCAGAGCAAACCCTAATCCTGTCTGGAGTCCAAGGAGCCTTGTGGGGAAATCTTGATAAAATGAGAGGGAAAACTTTGGGGTACAACACCATTCTGTTACTCATTCGGATTTAATTTCAAGATACAGTACAGATACACTCCAGACACGGAAGTCATTCTGATACTCATTCTATTTCTCATCCTGATACAGTCCAGATACACTCCAGACACGGAAGTCATTCTGTTACTCATTCAGATTCCAAGTTCAAATACAGTTCAGATACGCTCCAGACACGAAATCCATTATGTCACTTATTTATTTTCATCCTACAGATACAGTACAGATACACTCTAGACACGGAAGTCATTCTGTCACTTATTCAGATTGAAGGACAAATACAGTTCAGATACATTCCCAATACGGACGCCATTCTGATGCTTATTCTGTTGATTTACAACCAAAAATTCTTGGATGGAATCTGCAAGCCCATCTCCAACAAGATTCTAATATCTCTCCGAATGGTATCTTTAAGCCCATTCCCTCAATTACACTTTTGTCGAGCGCAAATTTATAGGCACTCTAGTGTCCAATCATCTTTTACCTTCGAGTCACGAACGACAAAACTCGTCGTTCTAACTCTTCAGGTTCAAGAAGATTGAACAGGGGCAGTTGTTGTACCCCAAAATTTGCCCTCCCATTTTTCACAGAAAGCACAACCTTAGGGTTTCTCAGATGTTCAAGCTGGCTCAGTAATCGATCAGACAGATTTTCTCCTTTGGCAGTAAACCAGCATTTAGGGTTTTTCTTGCAATTCTCACAAGAAATGAATTCTCGAAGATCCAATTGGCTTTCACACGTTTTCATGCTTTTTTCAAGTTTACTGAAAGGTTATTGTTTGTTCTCAAGGCATGTTCATTTGGGACTAGAGATGGGATCTAAGACTGTCATTTGGAACATTCACGTTTTGTTTGATCCAGATTAACCAATTAATTTGTGTCTTTTAAAACATTTGCTTGTTTATGGAATAAACATTTGCTTGTTTATGGAATAAACATTTGATTGTTTATGGAATAAATATTTGCTTGTTTATGGAATAGACAGTGCGTGTTCTGATTGGAACGCAGTTGCAAGATTACAGAATTATTGGATTAATTGGAATTTAAGTTATCTTGATTGGAATTATTGGAATGCAGTTTTAATTATCTTGATCGGGAACCTTAAAGAATTAGTGAAGATAGGAAGAGAAAATTGTGAGTTATTGACAGTAATGGATTTTAATGGACATCAGATTATCTCATAAGACTTTCTTCATTTATTTCAAAAATTGTTACAATATAATTTATTATTTAAATGCTTTAGGTTTTACAACTTATCGTATTTGAAAAATAAATAAGCACAATTGATTGAATGTTTCTCTAAATTACAAAGAAAAATCTAAACCAAAGGAAAACAAATTGTCCAAGTACCAACCATTCTCAAAAACATTTCCAAAACTGTCAAACCCAAATAGTAAAAAGCATTCCAACAATATCAACCTCCAAAACAGTAAAACCAGTTTTCAAACCTGTCAAAAATCTTAAACCCAGAAAACCAGAAAAAAAGGTCTCAAATATCATCACACCATTTTCAAACATACAAAACATACCAAGCCAAATTGTAACCAAAACAAAAAGAAATAGAAAAATATCCCAAAACTGTCCAATCGTCCCAACCATCATCAAAAAACCAGTAAACAGTTCAAACCAAACTGCCATCAACCTTCATAAATTGTTACAAACCATTTTCAAACAAAAATTCCCTAAAACTGTAAAACAGTCCAACATCCTCAAACACCAAAAACATTTAAATTAGTTTATTTTCTTTCTTTATTTAAATAATTAATAAAATACACAAAAAAATATTAATAAAGATTCAAATTAATTATTTTTTTTTAGAATAGGTTTTATTTTCTTTTTCAAGTAAATACATTGCATTTTATACTTTATTGATTTCTTTATTTCATAAATTGTCATAGCTTTCTATTAAATCGCGCAACAATTCGATTTGGTTGTATTGCTTGATATTTTGATTCATCCTCATTTGTAACAATTGTACCCCCATTCCCGGATACTTTTGTAATAGCTTAGAATTTCAATTCTCGCAATTTATTTCTTTCTATATATTGTATAGTAATTAGGCATGTATGGCAAGATTCAAAAATCAATCGCTAGATGACCTAATCAAAGAATAAAATAGCTTGAAACCAACACACTTCTCACACGCGCACCTCTAGGGTAACCTCGCTTGTTGCCTCGGAAATACAATCATGTCCCTCGAATATGAGACACTCTAGCAATGACCCTTCGATAAACAAAGATCGTGGTCCCTTGATGACCCTCGATGTTACCTTTGATTAAAACGATCTCGTCCCTTACAAAAATTGCTAGAGCGCCTCACAAGTTGCCTTCAATGATTGTAAAATTGACCCGCGCCTGTCTCTTCACATCCAATAATGGGGCTTCTTACCAAATTAATGGTAAGATAGCACCACTAAAAGGAAGAAAAGAACGAAGTAATACCTTTCGAGTAGATAGATTCGCTCTTAGTTACTCGCTTGCCCACGACAAAAACTTTCACACCTACACTTCCATTTCAAAACATTTTCAAAAGATAAAACGTTTTGTATACGTTCTTATAGAGATGAGAACCATTGCAAAACCTCTTTTCAAAACACTTTTCAAAACACGATTCACAAACACATCTTTGAACCATTTTTCGAAACAAATCTTTGTATACGTTCTTATAGAGACGAGAACCATTACAAAGCAATTTTCCAAAATACTTTCAAAAACCACACCACAAGCACAACATCAAACAAAAGCAAGTGATCTAAAACGAGTAACTAAGAGCCCATGGAAAACCATGGATGAAAAGGGTGACAATACCTTCCCTTTTCATAATCTACCCCCCGAACCCGAGAAAATTCTCGAAAGGTCTTTCCTGTGCTTTTTTACCTTTCGTGTTGGATAAAAGAAAAGTCGATGGTGACTCTTGCTAACCTCACAAGTGCGAATGAAATGCAAAACCTCTAGTCAGTTCTCCCACCGTATCACAAATAGAATGCTCTTTTTGGCCATGCTCGTCATACTGCCCCAACACACACCCATTGAGTTTTCTAAAACAGTCAAATACAGGATCAAAGGCCTTCCCTCGATGGGTGGCAACAACACAGGAGGCTCTTGTAAGTATTCTTTGATTTTTTAAATAGCAACTTGGCATTCGTCATTCCATTTGACTACCTAATCTTTCTTCAATAATTTGAAGATCGGTTCACAAGTAGCTGTCAGGTGAGAAATGAATCTGGAAATGTAATTCAAACGTCCCAAAAATCCTCTGACTTCCTTCTCAGTATGAGGAGAAGGAATCTCTTGTATTTCTCTAACCTTGGCAGGATCAACCTCGATACCTTTTTTGCTGACGACAAAGCCTAGGAGCTTACCAGACCGTACCCCGAACGTGCACTTATTTGGGTTCAACCTCGGCTTGTATTTCTTCAGCCTCTCAAAAAGCTTCTGTAAATGATTGAGATGCTCTTCTTCAGTTTGAGATCTGGCTATCATATCATCCACGTAGACCTCTATTCCGTGATGTATCATGTCATGAAACAGAGCTACCATGGCACGCTGATAGGCTGCCCCAGCATTCTTCAGTCCGAATGGTATGACCTTATAACAGAATGTGCCACACTGTATAACAAAGGTTGTTTTATCCATATCCTCGGGCGCCATTTTGATTTGGTTGTAGCCTGAGAAACCTTCCATGAAGGAAAACACTTTGTGTTGTGTCGTATTATCAACTAGAATGTCGATGTGGGGGAGCCGGGAGTCATCCTTGGGGCTTGCCCTATTCAAATCTCTATAGTAGACACACATTCGCACTTTACCGTCTTTCTTGGGCACGGGAACAACATTGGAAACCCATTGGGGATAAGAGGTGACATCCAAGAATCCAACATTGAATTGCTTCATGACTTCTGCTTTAATCTTTTCTGACATATCAGGCCTCATGCGGCGAACCTTTTGCTTTACTGGAGGACAATCTTCTCTTGTAGGCAGACGATGTACTACAATGTCTATATCAAGTCCCGACATGTCTTCATACGACCAGGCAAAGACTTCAACATAATCGTGTAACAACTAAATCATACGCTCCTTGACATTGGGTTCTACATTGGCACCCACCTTGACCTCCTTTTTTTCCTCCTCAGTACCTAAGTTGACCATTTCAACCGGCTCTTCGTGAGGCTGAATGGTCCTTTATTCCTGTTGCAATAACCTGACCAATTCCCCTGGTACCTCACAATCTTCCTCACTTTCTTCATCGGCTTGGTAGATCGGATTTTCAAAGTCACAATAGGCCATAGCAGAACCGTTACCCATGGGATCCTGAGTGGATGTAGATCTGCATTTTAATATGTGAGTGTGTGTAAGAGCATAGCTACTTTTGAAACAAATAAAATGTAAGAAAGAAAAACAGAGAGCATAAAATTTGTATGCAAAAACGTCCATGATTCATTGATGACATATGAGAATGAAGTTACAACCCTCACAAATGGACCGTTGTGCCTCGGGTAAGACACAAGGTTTTAAAAAGTCTGAATTTTTTAAATATTACAAGCCTGAAAACATTAAAAGACAATTACTCTTGAATAAAAGTAATAGGAATGAAATCTTTTGCCTCCCAATTGTTGAGCCTTCCGCCGATGGTTGGAAAAATTCATTTGTCCTTATCCCAACTACCATCATTGTCTTCTGCTGCATTGACTCCCTGATTGCTGATACGCAAAGGTGGTCCCCCGGTGCGAGAACATCGAACATCTCTTTGGTCCTCTGTAGTGAATCCCAAACCAAATTTGTCGGACTTGTAGGGAATATGCGGAAGCTGACCACAGATGGTACACCCTCCTTCTTCAACTATTACTCTAGTATCTTTCAAAGAGGCCATATTCAATGGAGGTCTGGTAATCTTCGGAACTTTGGGAGTAGACTTGGTTATCGCAACTGTTTCTGGAACCTCCTGAAAGTTCTGACATGGAGTCTCAATGAATTCACCATCCATTTCAACATACCTGAAAGAGTTCAGGTGGCTAACCATGTACTCCTCCTCTCCGTGAACTGTGACAATTTTTCCTTTGATCGGGTATTTTAGCCTCTGATGCAGGGTAGAAGTGACGGCACCAACACCATGGATCCAGGGTCGGCCCAATAAACAGGAGAAAGACGGACGGATGTCCATTACATAGAAAGTTGAATCAAAAGTCTGAGTTCCAACTTTTATGGGGATATTAACTTCTCCGTGCATTGTACTTTTAGGACCATCAAAGGCCCTTACTATGACGTTTCTAGGCTTTAAGGTGAGCCCCTCGCAGTCCAGTCGGTCGAGAGTGTTTTTGGGCAGGACATTCAATGATGAGCCAGTATCCACCAGGACATGGGCAAGTGTGGTGCCCCTGCATTCAATGGAAACATGCAAGGCATCGTTGTGCTTCTTTCCCTTAGAATTTAGATCAGCGTCGGAAAAGCCCAATCCGTTATTAGCAATTAGACTGGCCACACAATTTTCAAATTGGTCGATGGAGGTCTCTTGGGGCACGTTGGCGGTCTTGAGAAACTTTACCAAGGCTTTGGCGTGGGCCTCAGAACACAAAAGTAAGGACAACAATAAAATCTTCGAGGGGGTCTGCCCCAACTGTTCTACAATGTTGTAGTCAGTTTTCTTGATTATCTTCAGTATTTCTTCTATCTCCTTTCTAGAAGCTTCAAGGATAATCTCGGAACGCTCTTTTGCTTGGACAGGCTCATTCAAGACCTCTTTGCCCCTTGTCTCGGTAGCAGGGATAACAGTAGGAGTATCATTGGGAGTGTCGGTAGGAGTGGCAGCAGGAATGATCACAGGAGTAGCAACGGTCTTTGGAGAAATCTCGGGTGAGAAGACTCTTCCACTTCTTGTTATCTTACTGGTCCCAGTGATATTACCGATGTCAGGATCAATATCTCTCGCAACTTCGTCTTCAACAGCCAACTGATCTTGCTTGACGCCATAGTAATAAACGCCGGCCCCATAGCTCCAAGGAACAGCTTTATCCGAAGAGTATGATATTGGTCTTGGCATAGTGATGATTAGAGGTGCAGAACTTGGAGCAGATGTAATCCTGACGGGTCTTTTGGTGGAGACCCCGGGAGGATTGTTGGAAATGGTGATTATTGAGACATCTTGATAAGAAGTTCTGGTAAGAGGAATCTTTTCAAATAAAATTTCTTTGCTAGTCATTAGGCGTTGAACGCCTATTTTTAGTAACAAACAGCCATTTGGTAGAGAATTCCATGAGTGACAATCTTTATCGCAGCCTGGGAACAGACCGGCTTGCAGCAGATTTTGTTTAATGGTCAACAGATGAGTAATTAAGTCATTCACGGAGGAGACAAAACGATCATCATCAATGGCGTTGATACCTTGGCCATGTCTGGGCATTAGCGCCATTATTACATTAGGCGTTTCTGGGGGATCAAACTCAATCTCTTTCGCATCGATAAGGTTCTGCACCTTATTCTTCAAGGCCCAACAATTGTTTGTATTGTGCCCCGGGCTTTCAGAATGATAGGCACATCGAGTGTTCGGGTTGTAGCGAGGAGAAGCAGTATTGGGGTTCTTGGGAGCTTCTTTTAAAGTTGCTAGATTGGTCTTCAGAAGGTGTGGCAAAACTTGAGACATGGTCATGTTGATCCGGGTAAATCGTCTCATGGGTGCTTCTGGCTTGCGCTGATAATTTCGTTGTTGATTTGGCACAAGATTAGAAATCATAACAGCCCCTACCACTGGGCGACGTTCAGCTTTGTTTTGATTCCTATGGTCATATGCAGCACTGGCCTCCTTCTTTCCAACAAAGGGTTTCTTCATCATGCTCGAGGATGCATATATTTGAATTTTGCCGCTTTTTATACCGGCTTCGACCCGCTCACCAGTCATGATTAATTTAGTAAATCCAACTGAGGAACTTCCAGTCAGGTGGTTGAAGAATGGTCCTGACAAGGTGCCTAGGAACATATCCACTAATTCTCTGTCAGATAGAGAGGGCTGGACTCTGCCTGCGAGATCCCTCCATTTTTGAGCATAGGTTTTGAAACCTTCACCTGCACCCATAGACATGCCTTGCAATTGCATCCGAGTTGGAGCTAAGTCGGCATTATACTGGTATTGTTTGTAAAAGGCGGCAGCCAAATCTTCCCAATTACGAATATTGGTCCCTTCTAACTGATAGAACCAATCCAACTACGTCCCTGACAAGCTCTCCTGAAAAAAATGCACCCACAGATCCTTATCATCCGTATAGGGTTGAATCTTTCTGACGTATGACCTTAAATGCAACTTCAGGCAAGAGACACCGTCATATTTAGAGAAAGTGGGGACCTTGAATTTCTGCGGGATGACAACCCCTGAGACAAGTCCTAACTCTTCAAAATCCAATATGGGTACCCTCTGGACCTCCATAGCATTCAAACGATCCTCTAGCTCTTTGTATTTATTATCAGCAGGAGGATACTGTTCCTCGGAGTAGTCAGGTTCTTCCTCTTCTTCGGATGATGGGTTGTTGTTCACTTCCTTGGTCCTGTCTTCTTGATTATCTCCTTCACCCGATGATGTTGTGAAGTCTAAAGTTCGTCTGGCTTGTCCTTGGAACCTTCTTTCCGTGATCACAATACCGGGTGGTTTCTTCGCTTTCTTCTTCTTTTCTTTGGCCAGTAGAGTCTTCAACTCCTCTTGTCCTTTTGTCAGAGTCAAGAGCATCTGTTGAAACTGGACGTTTTGCGTCTGAAGATCTTTCACTGTCTATTTAATATCCATATCACTGAAATAAACAATAGAAGGATAAGGAGACCTGTTATGATGTTATGATGAATGAAGATGTAATATGGAAATGATTTCAAGGAAATTAGAGATTTAAATTTGTTCAAACCAAAAAGAAAACATGTTATATTAATAAATCCATGTTTGAGTACATCCTGCCTCTTTGGGCTTACAATGAAAGAAACAAAATACAGCAAAAACTCCTAATACAAAAGGTTGAACGTATCCTCTTTGGAGCAATGCAGGCGTTCATATTTCGCTCTTCATGAAGCATCTTGGTGAGTTCCAGAACCTTCTTCTCACTGGCGTAAAATTGGGCTTCAAAGGTGTCTCTCTCTTCCTTCAACTGAACCCAAGCTTTCTGCAAGTCTTCGAGAGAGGTAGGCATGTCAGGATAAAGGATAGTGTATGGAACGTCTCCTTCAACAGCAGGCTCTATAATAACATGGAGGACGGGAGGATAAGGCATCACGAGTCTCTGAGCACGAGCCCATACCCACTTAAGGTAAGGCTCGAGAGGGATAGAGTTTTTGTGTCCCAAGGTCCTACTGTCCACCTTATTCACCATTCTCCAAGCTCGTGTAAACCTCTGGCGGTAACCTTGGTCTTCTTTGTCATAGTCGAACACCAGACCTTAAATGTGCATCTCATGAGGGCCATCTCTTCGGGCATACCCAAACTGTCAAAAAGCTAAGCAGGGATTGGAGGTGATACCTCCCCTAATACCAAGTAGAGGGACGTTAGGGAATTCCCCACAACGATCAATGATAGAGACATCTTCCAAGGATCTCGAACACCAACAGATGTCAGAATGGGTGAGGGACATCATCCTTCGGGACCATGTCACTCTTTGCTCGTTCTTCAATGCTGATTGAGGTAGGTGTGAAGTGAACCACTTAGCGAGTAGGGGGGTACAACACAAGAGAGTACCTATTTTCTTCATGGTGCAGGTATGAAGGAAATTCAAGATGTCTCCCAGTAAGGTAGGTACGGGATTGCGAGAGAGAAAGACTTTGATGGCATTAATATCTATGAATTGGTCTGAGTTGGGGAACAAAACCAAACCATAGATGAGAAGAGCCATGATGTCTTCAAAAGCTTGGAAATCCATGTCTTCCTAGAATGAGCGAGCCTTATCCAATAAAAACTTGGATAGGAAGCCTTTAACCCCGCTTCTTGTCTCCTAATTGGCTATGATGTCGGCCCTCTTCATATGCAAAGCTTCGGCAATGACTTCAGGTTTTGGAATCCCTTCTAGACCGGTGAATGGTATCTGATCAAGCATGCGCACCCCTAAGAGTAGAGAGAACTCTTCCAGTGTAGGTACCAACTGATATTCCGGGAAAGTGAAACAATGATGTACGGGATCAAAGAACTGGAACAACACACACATCATCTCTTCTTGGAAACTGGATGTAGCCAAACTGAGGAGTCGACCATATTTCTTGGTAAAACGAGAATCCCCGGGCACTCTTGAGGCTAACTCTTGAAGTTGTGGGTGTGCTTTTACAAAGCTGATTTGGATGGTGTTTCTTCGGACGGAATTCATGACCTACAAAATAAAAACAAAGATAAATTTCTAAATCCTTGAAATGGTTAGTGAGCATGATTATGATACTTATGATGTTTATGATGTTATGTACAAGTAAATATATACTTACACAGTAAACAAGTCCCTATGTTTTAGGCTTGCATGGGTTTTATAGGTAAGTACCCTCTTGAAGTTTAGTTGGCTCAACCTGTCCTAGTAATAGTGGTCGGGTTCTAAAGGATCTCAATATCACCGACCTTTCTCTTAGGCATTGTCTCAGCACAATCAATCTTTTCTTGCGGTCGAGATATCCCAAAAGTCTAGCCTCAATGAGTGTAGTATCGAGTATCAACCAATTTTCAGCTCTACACTGAAACTGATTATCTCACTACATCCTAATGGCCAATTTTGTTCAATTAGGGTTCTAAAGTCAGTTAGTGCTTCATGAAGCCACTCAACGGTCCCGTATTCTCCTCGATTCACCACGAGGGATACCGGTACCCGCAAATGCGTCACACTAACATAGCCATTGTTTCAACCATATCGGTATATGCCGTACAGTTTCCATAATCCATTTCTATACCTAAAAAGGTGTCCCAGATCCGGGTGAAGGATCAAAGTAAGACCAATACAAAGAACAAAATATAAAGCATGCAAAGAAACAAGTAAAAAGTGATTTAACCCTAAGGTAACCCCAGTTTTAGAATTTTCCCCAGCAGAGTCGCCAGTTCTGTGATACGGTGGGAGAACTGACTTGAGTTTTTGTGTTTTGATCACATTTGTGCGAATAGCAAGAGTCGCCATCAACTTTTCTTTTATCCAAAAGGAAAGGTAAAAAAGAACAGGAAAGACATTTCGAGATTATTTCTTGGGTTCGGGGAGTAGATTATGAAGAGGGAAGGTATTAGCACCCTTTTCATCCGTAGTTATCTACGGGTGTTGTACCCCAAAATTTTCCCTCTCATTTATCAAGACTTTTCTCACAAGATCTCTTTGACTCAAGACTGGATTAGGGTTTGGTCAGCTCAAGACATCTCATCTTACACTGTTGACCAAAAATTAGGGTTTGAGTTTGCACAAGGGTTTTTGAACTATCAATGCTTCATATGACTTTCAAACATCATTATGAACCCCTAAGATTACTCATGACAAGTTTCAAGCCTTGAACCACATTTTTTATCAGTCAATTGGACAGTTGACCTAAAAATCAGCTGTATTGAGGGAAAAGTCAACCATGGCCAATTTACAGTCAAACTCCATAATTGTTTATCCACATCAACATTTTAGATTCATATGTATCATTTGATCAAGTTTGGACCACAATTCCTCAAGAAATTTGATCAAATCATCAAAAGGGTAAAATGGTCAAAATTAGGGTTTTGACTGAGAAAGAGAAATTTCTAATTTCTGACCTAGAAAATGACCAATTGATTTGAATCATGATTTAAAGGGTTCATTTGTATCATCTTGGCCTAATTACATGGTTCAAAATATTGCAAATCCATTGGATAGACAGATGAAATTTGCTGTCAACTGATCAAAGTCAACTGTATACTGAAAAGACAAACTTTGACTTTTTGGTCAAAATCAAGTGCCAAGGATCATAATTCAGCAAAACATGTCAAAATGTGAAACTTGTTCATCAAGGAATCAAAGATTGAAGATTTGATTTTAAAATTTGAATTTTTCTTAACTTAGAAATTTTTCTAAGTATAGAAAATTTCTTATTTTTTCTCAACTTTAGGCCAATTTTCCACCATGATACAAGATGATTCAAAGAAAGTTCACAACATAAGAGTTGTAGATCTCCATGAAATCTATAACTTTTCTTTGCACATTTTTCCATAAAGATGCTTGGATCTCAAGATATAATTTTATGAACACATGCCCATGAACTAAAATAACTTTGTGAAATTTTGCCCTAATTTAGTTAGGTTTTTGACCCAACTTCATGGATATGTTTCACCTATTTCCAAGGGGAATCTTGAAATGAATTTCAAATATGAGTTATAGAGAACATTGCAAGCTTTCATAAATGTCCAAGAAATCCTTGAGATCATTTTTGAGTAGGGAGAATCGAAGAGATAAAGTTGGCAATTTCTCACTTTGAATTCAAGCCATTTCATGAAGAACAAATTTCAAATCAGTACCTATGCTGCCTAATCCATGCTTTACAGACCCCAAACTTGTTTTTCACTTCATAATTTAATGCTTACTCAGTTGACAAAGCTTTAATCCAAGCCCTAGAGTCTTTATCCAAGTTGTAATTCCATAAATGGCACAAAGTTGCCATTGCCATTTTGGAAAAGGTTCACTTTTGCAACTTTCTAATTCTTGAGCATTGAACATGTCTTCTCTGCACACACAAGTACTACAAACCTAAGGCAACTTGTATAGAGCTCATAACAACTCCAAGAAAGCCAGTACAAGCAGGTAGAGACTTGTCCCTTCACTTTGCTTCAAAAGCAAGAAAGTGTGCAAAAAGCCTAGGATTGAAAAATATGTTGAAGAGCTGACTTGAACCTTTTTCCATACTAATACACAAACATATTACAGTTGAGAGCACGATTGCTAAAGGACTGAAACACTCCAAAACTCCATATCACTAAAAAACTGTCAAAACTTGCAGTTTGTGTCCAAGCATAGAAATCCATCAATTTGCTCGTGCATTTCAAGTTTTAATCATCCAAACACTTTACCTACTTTATATCTAAGTGATCCAGACCATCATCCTTACACTGTAACTCCTTCTCCTTCATCTTCCATCTTTGTTTTCCAAGTTTGCAGGTTGATTTGGTAAGGGTTGGAACACACTCAGGGAGGTTCAAGCAAGCTAAAGCAACCTTCAGGCCTTCCTAAATCTCACTCAAACTCCATTCACGATCTCAGCTGAAAGAGGCAAGAATCCCAACTTATATCTCTTCAAACAGGCATCCATTGGCCACGATTTGTGAAAGAAAAATGTAAATATCATAATGCTGAAGCTAACCATATGCATAGATTTCATTTCTGATCATTGTGTATAGAGAATTTGGAAGTTCAAATTCCTGTAAAAATTAGGTTTAAAATTAGGGCTTTCAAAATTCATTTTAATCTTTGCTTGATAGTTTCCATAAGTTACATGGTTAGAATCGTGGGACAAAATGCTACAACATTCATGTTATCAATTTCTATTTTTGTTGAGAGATGAGAAAGTTACAGAGCTTCTAGCCAGCTTGAGGAAGAAGATGAAGTACAGGGCATGGAAGATGTTTGTGTTTTGTTTTTGTTGTTTCATATAAATCAACGGATGTACAGCCACCCTAGTGGCAAGGTAGCGCGCTGGTAAGGCCCAGGTCGTGGGTTCGAACCTTGGCGCTACCTTTTTTTTTCCATACTTTTCCATTTTTTATTTTTTGTTGTTTTGCAGGATGGGCTTCAACATTGGGCCTAGCGTTTTTTCTAACATAACACCACCTGATTTCTCAGGATACCCCCTGGCCCAACTATTTTCACATATTTTATTTATTTGTTTTATTTTCATTTTTTTGTTTATTAAATATTTTCTTAAATACATAAAATCATGAAAAATATAAAATATGACAATTTTGCATTTTGTTTATTTTATTTTTATTTTCACATGAAAAATATTTTTTTATTAAACTATATATTATTTATTTCTATCTTAAGTAAATTTGTAAATATAATAGATTTAGTTTAACTATTATATATATATATATATATATATATATATATATATATATATATATATATATATATATATATATATATATATATATATATATATATATATATATATATATATATATATATATATATATATATATATATATATATATATATATATATATATATATATATATATATATATATATATATATATATATATATATATATATATATATATATATACTTGTTAATATTTACTTTAACAAATAAAAACTAGATATTATTTTATAAAATATTATTTATTATTTTTAATACAAATACACAAAAAATAATACATAAGAACTTTATTTTCTTTTAAACTAGAAATTAGGGTTAACTTGGTTTTTTTTTCAAGAATTAATTTCTTTTCCTTAAATTTATTAGGTTTAGGTTAAAACTTTTTCATATAAAAACCAAACAAAATATTCTTTGCATATACATATATCATTGCATATTTTATTTAAATATTGTATATTGTTTGTTCTAATATTTGTACAAATTTGATTTGGTTGTAATAGCTTAATTAGATTTACATTATTGCAAACCCCCATTCATAATTTGTATTCCCCCCTCCCATAAAAATGTTGTAATAACGTAGTGATCTTTAAATTACACAATTTATCGCTTTTACATGCCATGCTAGTAATTAGGGTTTGAATGGCAAGATAAAAACAAATCAAATAGAAAACCCTAATCCAAGACAAAATCAAAGCATGAAAATAACACACTTGCACACAAGAATCCTTAGGGTTTCTCCACTTGGTTGCCTTATACTAAAATGGTCATATTACGCATGCGAAGTATCTTAGCAAAACAAACAAATATGAAATCATAGTCCCTCGATGACGCTATGCAAAGTTGCCTTACAAAATGATCTTAGTCCCTCAAAAAATGCTAAGATACTTTGCAATATTGCTAATCATAGTTATACGATGACCCACGCCCATCCCGTTTACATCCAAAGATAGGGTTGCTTATCAAATCAATGGTAAGACAACAATGTCAAAGGAATAGAAAATGCACAAGCAATACATTTGAGTAGGTAGATTACTTCTAGTTACTTGCTCTATTTCCAAACAACTATCCTTGCTATTTTCAAAACAAACACACATTTCCAAACATTTTACAAACATTGAAAACATTTTCAAAAAGATAAACATCTTTGTATACATTCTTACGAACGAGAATCATTACAAAGATTGCCTTAATGAATGGCCTATTTTACAAAATACTTTAAAAACCACACCAAATGCATTTTCAAACAACAAAAGAAAGTGATCTAGCAAGTAACTAAGAGCCCATGGAAAACCATGGATGAAAAGGGTGCTAATACTTTCCATTTTCATAATCTACCCTCTGAACTCAAGAAACAATCTCAAAGGTCTTTCCTATGCTTTTTCACCTTTCCTTTTGGATAAAATGAAAGTCGGTGGCGACTCTTGCTAACCGCAACATTTGCGATCAAACGCAAAACCCTCAATTCAGTTCTTCCACCGTATCACAGAACTGGCGACTCTGCTGGGGAATTTAATAAAAGTGGGGTTACCTTAGGGCTAGATCACATTTATTTGCTTACATTGTTTGACTTGTTTGTTTTACATTATGGTTCTTTGTTTGGGTTTGAATCCTCTACCCGGATTTGGGAAACATTATAGGTAAATAGCAATACGTTGTGGAAACTATGCGGGGTATATCGACATGGTCTAAGCAATAGCTATGTTAGTGTGAGATATTTGTGGGTACCGGTAGCCTTTGAGTCAATCAAAGAGAATGCAGGGCCGCTGAGTGATGTCATGAAGCACTAATGAACTTCTAGAACCCTTTACTTGACCAACTTGGCCTTTAGGATGTAGTGAGATGACCGGCTTTTGTGCAGTCCAAAGTTGGTAGATACTCGATACTACACTCATTGAGGTTTGGTTTCTTGGGATATTTCGGTCGCCATTAAAGAGGCTTGGGCTGAAACAATGACCAAGGAAACAATCAGATGATATTGAGCTCCTTAGAACCCGGTTACTATTACTAGGACAGGTTTAAGCCAACTAAACTTCAAGAGGGTACTTACCTATAAAACCCCATGCAAGCCTAAACTAAGAACTTGTTTGTTTTGCTTGTATATACATACTTGTGCATAACATCATGGACATCATGAACATCATATGCATTCACTAATCATTTCAAGGATTTTGGAGATTCATCTTTGTTCTTGTTTTGTAGGATATGGATTCACTTCGCAGGAAAACTATCCAAGTCAACCTTGTAAGAATTCCTCCACAACTTAAGGAGCTAGCTTCAAGGATCTATGAGAACTCTTCATTCACCGAGAGACATGGTCGTCTACTCTACTTGGTCACCTCCAACACAGATGAGGATATGATGAAGGTGCTCTTCCAATTCTTTGATCCTTTACACCATTGCTTCACATTTCCCGACTATCAGCTTGTGCCTACTTTGGAAGAATTCTCTCAACTCTTGAGGATTCCCATTCTCAATCAACTACCTTTCAACAGTATGGAAAGAGACCCAAAGCCAGAAGATATTACTCAAGCTCTGCACTTGCACTCATCTGATGTCACAAATCATTGGGAAACTAGGAGTGGTGTCAAAGGCTTCTTAGCAAAGTACTTGTTTGAGAAAGCCCAAAGCTATTGGAATTCCTTAGACTTGCAAGCTTTTGAGGAAATTGCGGCTCTTCTTATCTATGGGATGGTCTTGTTCCCCAATCCTGACCAACTCATAAATGTGAGTGCCATCAAAATCTTCATGTCACGCAATCTGGTGCCTACATTGCTAGGGGATATCATACACTCTTTTCACACTCGCACAATGAGGAAAAGAGGTGTCCTTATGTGTTGCACTCCTCTCCTGGCAAGATGGTTTATTTCTCATCTTCCTCAATCAGTCTTAAAGAACGAGCAAGGTTCAAGGTGGTCACAAAGGTTGACACTCAAACATTCAGATATTCATTGGTGTTCCCGATCCAAAGAGAATGTTATCATTGTTGACTGTTGTGGGGAATTCCATAATGTCCCTCTACTTGTAATTAGGGGAGGCGTCACCTACAACCCATGCTTAGCTCTAAGACAGTTTGGTTATGCCAGAAGGGATGGCCCGCATGAGATGCTGATTCAAGGCTTGGTATTCGACTACAACAACGACGATCAAGGTCTTCGCCAGAGATTCATCCGAGCATGGAGGATGCTAAACAAGGTGGATAGCAAGACTTTGGGACACAAGAATTCCATCCCTCTTGAGCCTTACCTCAAGTAGGTACAAACCCGCGCTCAAAGTCTCATGATGCCTTATCCTTCCATTCTCCTGGTGATCATTGAGCCTGTTAAGAAGGGAGAAGTTACATACACTATCCTACATCCTGACATGCCCACGTCTCTTGAAGACCTACAAAGGGATTGGATACAGCTCAAAGGAGAGTGAGATACTTTCAAAGCCCAATTCTACGCAAGCGAGAAGAAGGTTTTGGAGCTCACTAGGCTACTTCATGAGGAGCAGACTCTAAATGCCTACATTGCACCAAAGAGGATGCGCACTACTTTTTTATCTTAAAGTGTTGTATAATTTTGCCCAAGGGGCATTGATGTACCCAAACTCTATCTTATTAATATAACGTGTGTTTCTTTTTGTCTAAAACGAACTTGAATCTTTAAAAATCCTTGAAAACATTACATATGCACATATCATTCATCATAACATAAACAGGTCTTTTGCAACAAGTTTCCTCATCTCTCTACTGTTTATTTCATTAAGATGGATCTCGAACAGATGGTCAAAGATCTTCAAGTGCAAAACACGCAGTTTCAACAGTTACTCATGACCCTAGCCAAGGGGCAAGAAGAGTTGAAGACTCTGTTAGCTGAAGAAAGAAAGAAGAAAACAAAGAAAGCCACTGGGGTTTTGAACATGGGGAGAAGGTTTCAGGGACATACTAGAAGAACCTTTATTTTGCAACCACTTCCAGAGAAGGAGAAGGGAAAGGAAAAGAAACAGCGATCCTGTCAGAATCTGAAGAGGAGGAAGAAGAGGAAGACTACTCCGAGGAACAGTATCCTCCAGCAAATGATAAGTACAGACATATTGAAGAGCGCTTGAGCGTTATGCAAATACAAAAGGTGCCAGGTCTAGACTTTGAAGAATTGGGACTAGTGTCGGGAATTGTGATCCCACTGAAGTTTAAAGTGCCGTTGTTTGCAAAATATGATGGGGTGTCATGTCCTAAGATGCACCTCCGATCATATATGAGAAAGATCCAGCCGCACTCCGCCGATAAAGACCTGTGGGTGCATTTTTTCCAAGATAGCCTATCTGGAACACAAATCAATTGGTTTTACCAATTGGAAAGGGCCAACGTCCATAACTGGGAAGACCTTGTAGCAGTTTTCTATAAGCAATATCAATATAATGTTGATTTGGCACCTACCCGTACTCAACTTCATAGTATGGCTATGGCTTCAAATAAGGGTTTCAAAGATTACACACAGAAATGGAGAGATCTAGCTGGGAGAGTGAAACCCCTTCTGTCTGAAAGGGAGTTGGTGGATATGTTCTTAGGCACTCTATCGGGCCCTTTCTCCAACCATCTGATTGGAAGCTCATCTGCAGGATTTAATGAGTTAATACTAACTGGAGAGAGGGTGAAAGCTAGCATAAAAAGTGGAAAGATTCAGAAGGATTCATCTGCCTCTACAGTTGTGAGAAAACCTTTCACTGGGAAGAAGGAGGTATCTGTTGTTTATCCATAAAGGAACCAAGGGAGAGCTGAACGCCGACCAATGGTAGGAGCTGTTATGATCCCAAAGCCTACATCTGATCAACCAAGAAGTAATCAACCGAGGGTGGAAAGGACAGTCCGACAATTCACCAGAATCAATATGACTCTATCCCAGGTTTTACCACACCTTCTGAAATCCAATTTGGTAACTTTAAAAAGTAGCTCCAAAGAATCCTAACACAGCGTCCCCTCATTACCACCCAAATTCCAGATGCGCATATCATTCCGAAAGTCTGGGTCATGACACTAACAACTATTGGGCCCTGAAAAACAAAATTCAAGACCTTATAGATGCAAAAGAGATTGAGTTTGATGCACCCGAGAAGCCAAACGTCATTTCTGCTCCTATGCCTAGGCATGGTCACAACACCAATGCAATAGAAGAAGATTTGTTTGTTACCACAGTTAATAAACTCTTGACTCCACTCCCAATAATTAAGATAAATTTGTTGAAAGTCGGTATATTCCCGGGTTGTAATGAAGACTGCCATCTCTGCTTATCCTCACCAACTGTTTGCCCTTTGTTGAAAACAGGCATTCAACGCTTGATAGACAACAAAGAGATTATGTTTGAAAGTACTCCTGTTTTACCTGTTCCTGTTGAAGACGTTTCAATCATCACCATCTCCGCCAATTCTTCCAGGGTCCCCAAAAGACCTGTTAGAATTACATCGGTTCCAAAAACTACTCCTCTTATAATCAATATGCCTGGGCCAGTCCCGTATGAATCAGACAAAACTGTACTGTGGAATTACGGTGGGGACATCTACTACCATGGCATCAAACAAGATGGGCTGGCCACCGAAGAGATGAGCTCCGAAGAAGAAGACTTCGACATTAGCAATATTGTCGGAACCAGTAAGATTACCCGAAGCGGTAGAATATTCTCTCCAGAAATTGCCCCCCCCCCAAAGGAAGTTTTTGGACCCGTGGCTGCTCCAAAGGTTACTTCCGTACCAATAATCATATATGCAAGTGCTCCTATTGACAAAGACGACACAACCCCTGCTGTTATACCTACCAACACTCCTACTGCTGAAACTCGAGGGAAAAGTATTCAAGAAGAGTTTGTTCAGACGAAGGCTCAACCACTGACTATCCCTGAAACCTCCAAGAAGGAAATGGAGGAGATCCTAAGAATAATAAAGAAGAGCGACTACGACGTGGTTGAACAGTTGGGGAAAACTCCCTCCAAAATCTCCATGCTGGAATTGTTACTGTGCTCAGAGGCACATGCGAAAGCTCTGGTGAAGTTTCTGAAGACAACCCATGTGCCTCAAGAGACGTCTGCTCACCAATTTCAAGATTGTGTGGCCAGTTTGATCGCGGATAACGGCCTAGGCTTCTCGGATACTGATCTAACACCAAGGGGAAGAAAGCACAACGAGGCATTACATGTCTTTGTGGAATGTATAGGAATAACTCTGGCCCATGTCTTGGTGGACACTGGTTCATCTTTAAATGTTTTACCGAAGAAAGCTCTCGACATACTAGATTGCGAAGGACTGACGTTGAAACCCAATAACATAGTCGTGAGGGAATTTGATGGCTCAAAGAGGATGGTGCACGGGGAAGTGGATATCCCCATAAAGGTTGGGACTCAAACTTTCAACTCAACCTTCTATGTAATGGACATCCGCCCCTCTTACTCCTGTCTGCTAGGACGGTCATGGATCCATAATACTGGCGTTGTCACCTCTACACTGCACCAGATGCTGAAATATCCGGTCCATGGAAAGATTATCATAGTCCACGGAGAGGAAGAGTATATGATTAGTCACCTCAATTCCTTCCGGTATGTGGAATTGGACGGCGAGTTCATTGAAACTCCTTTTCAAAATTTCGAAGAAGTCTCTCAAGAGGTAGCAGTAACCAAGACGGTATCCCAGATCCCCAAGATCACAAGACCTCCGCTCCGGATGTCATCTCTGAAGGACGCCAAGGCAGTAGTAGAGGAGGGTGGATGCACCATCTGGGGGAAACTTCAGGATATTCCGTACAAATCTGACAAGTTTGGCTTAGGGTTTACTTCAAGTGCTCAGAAGGTTGTGCATCATTCCTGTGTTGGAGGGCCACCCTTGAAGATTAGCAACCGAGAGGTCAATGCAGTGGAAGATGGTGAATAGGATTGCAGCTTGGGGGATTGGATCTTTCCTACTATCAATTGAGGGCTTTGCAATTGGGAAGCCAAAGACTTTGTCCCAATAACTTTCATCCCTCAGTAATTTATCTTTACATTTCTGTTGGACTTGTAATATTCACAAACAATTCGAACATTTAAAACCTTGTGTCTTTCCCGAGGCACAATGGTCCATTTGTAAGGGTTTTTATTTCATCTTCATATGACATTCAATGAATCATGGACGTTTTTCACATACAAACTTTTTGTGCTCATTGTTTTTCTTTTACATTTTATTTTTAAATATGGTTGTACCCTTACACACACCCACACTCACAAATGTAGGTACCCCTCCATTACGGATCCCATGGGTAACGATACTGCTATGGCCTTTTGTGACTCTGAGGATCTAATCTACCAAGCCGAAGACGAAGGTGAGGAAGATTGTGAAGTACCAGGAGAATTGGCCAGACTACTACAACAAGAGGAAAGAGTTATTCAGCCTCATGAGGATCCGGTGGATACAATCAACTTGGGTACCGAGGAGGATAAAAAAGAGGTCAAGGTGGGTGCACGTCTGATTCAGCTGTTGCATGATTATGTTGAAATCTTTGCCTGGTCATATGAAGACATGTCAGGACTTGATACAGACATCGTGGTACATCGTCTACCTACAAGAGAAGACTGTCCACCAGTAAAGCAAAAAGTATGCCGCATGAGGCCTGACATGTCAGAGAAGATCAAAGCAGAAGTCATGAAACAATTCAATGCTAGATTCTTGGTTGTCACTTCCTATCCCCAATGGGTTGCCAACATTGTTCCCGTGCCTAAAAAGGACGGCAAAGTACGAATGTGCATGGAGTATAGAGATTTGAATAGGGCCAGCCCCAAAGATGATTTTCCATTTCCCCACATCGATATCTTGGTTGAGAATACGGCCCAACACAAAGTGTTTTCCTTCATGGACGGATTCTCGGGTTACAACCAAATCAAAATGGCACTTGAGGACATGGAGAAAACTACATTTTTCACACAGTGGGGCGCATTCTGCTACAAAGTGATGCCATTTGGACTGAAGAATGTTGGGGCCACCTATCAGCGCGCCATGGTAGATTTGTTTCATGACATGATACATCATGAAATAGAGGTCTACATAGACGATATGATAGCCAGATCACAAACGGAAGAGGAGCACCTTGATCACTTGCAAAAGTTGTTTGAGAGATTGAAGGAGTACAAGTTAAGGTTGAATCCAAACAAGTGCACATTCAGAGTACGGTCTGGTAAACTTTTAGGTTTTGTCGTCAGTAACAAAGGCATTGAGGTCGATCCGGCCAAGGTTAAAGCAATACAAGAAATGCCTGCTCCTCGTACTGAGAAGGAAGTCAGAGGATTCCTGGGACGCTTGAACTATATTTCCAGATTCATTTCTCACCTAACAGCTACTTGTGAGCCAATCTTCAAACTATTAAAGAAAGATCAAGTAGTCAGATGGAATGATGAATGTCAGATTGCTTTTGACAAGATCAAAGAGTACTTACAAGAGCCTCATGTTTTGATGCCACCAGTCGAGGGAAGACCACTAATCATGTATCTGACCGTTTTAGAGAACTCAATGGGGTGTCTATTGGGGCAGCATGATGAGTCTGGCCGAAAAGAGCATGCTATTTACTACCTGAGAAAAAAGTTTACCGACTGTGAAACCAGATATTCACTGCTCGAGAAAACTTGTTGCGCTCTGGCATGGGCTGCCCGCCGGCTAAGACAGTATATGCTGACTCATACTACTTTGTTGATATCTAAGATGGATCCGATAAAGTACATCTTCGAAAAGCCTGCTTTGTATGGGAGGATAGCTAGATGGCAGATGATCCTAACATAATATGACATACAGTATACTACCCAGAAAGCTATAAAGGGTAGTGTGTTAGCTGATCATCTTGCTCATCAAGCTGTAGAAGATTATCAGTCCATGAAGTTTGAATTCTCGGATGAAGACATCATGACATTAGACAACTGTGAAGGAATCAGGCCATACGATGGACCTAAACAAGGATCCCGATGGACCATATTCTTTGATGGGGCATCCAATGCACTTGGTAATGGTATCGGCGATGTACTCATATCTCTAGAAGGGTGTCATACTCCTTTTACTTCCAGAATTTGCTTCAACTGTATAAACAACATGGCGGAGTACGAAGCATGCATCTTTGGTCTCAGAGCTGCCATAGACTTGGGAATCAAATCTTTAGATGTGTTCGGAGATTCAGCTTTGGTCATCAGTCAGATCAAAGGGGAATGTGACACTAAGCACCCAAATCTTATCCCTTACAGAGAACATGTTTTGACATTGCTACCACATTTTGAGAAGATTACCTTCGAGAATTTCCTGCGAGAAGAAAATCAGCTAGCAGACGCTCTAGCCACAATGTCATCTATGTTTAAACTTAATTAGGATAACGAGGCTCCTCAGGTCGCCATCGAACGAATGGATGAACCAGCACATTGTCACGAGATTAATATTGAAGAAATAATGGACCACCCTTAGTTTCATGAAGTCAAGAGGTATCTCGAGGCTCAAGAATATCCAGAAGGAGCTTCAATCAATGATAAGAAGTTCTTAAGGAGATTCTCTGCTAAGTTCTTCCTTAGTAATGGCATCCTGTACAAACACAATCATGACTCCATTCTGCTTCGGTGTGTGGATAAGATTGAGGGGGAAAAGATCGTGGCTGAATTACATGAAGGTACTTTTGGAACTCACTCCAGTGGGTATACGATGGCGAAAAAAATCCTACGGGCAGGCTATTATTGGTCTACCATGGAAGCAGATTGCTATCAAAACTCTCGGACCTGTCATAAGTGTCAAATTTACACTGACAAGGTGCACGTACCTCTGGTTCCTCTGAATGTCTTGACAACTCCTTGGCCCTTCGCTATATGGGGAATTGATATGATTGGAGAGATCAAGCCGACATCCTCCAATGGACACCGCTTCATCCTAGTGGCCATTGACTATTTTACTAAATGGGTCGAAGCAGCTTCCTTCGCTTTCGTTACTAAGAATGTTGTTGCCCGCTTCATCAGGCAAAATCTTATTTGCCGGTACGGTATCCCGGAAAGGATCATCACTGACAATGGTACAAATCTTAACAACACTATGATCATTGCTTTATGCGAGCAATTCAAGATTCAGCATCACAATTCTTCCCCCTATCGGCCAAAGATGAATGGTGTTGTCAAAGCTGCAAATAAAAACATTAAAAAGATCATATAAAAGATGACAGCCACATACAAGGACTGGCATGAGATGCTACCATTCGCTCTCAACGAGTGCCGTACCACGGCCCACACGTCAACAGCGGAAACACCCTATTCTTTGGTATATGGCATGTAGGTTGTCTTGCCTATTAAGGTTCAGATCCCCTCTCTAAGGATTATGAAGGATGCAGGTTTGAGTGAAGACGATTGGATCCAGACTCGACTTGATCAACTGAACTTAATTGATGAAAAGAGACTTACTGATGTTTGCCATGGTCAAATGTATCAAAAACGGATGATCAAGGCTTTCAACAAGAAAGTCAAACGCCAAGTATATCAAGTTGGGGATTTAGTGATCAAACGTATCATTTTTCGCAAAGTGATCCCAGGGGAAAATGGACTCCTACCTATGAAGGACCATTTGTAATCAAGAACATATTCTCTGGTGGAGCAATGATCTTGACCACCATGGATGGTGACGACCTGCCGCATCTTGCGAACGCAGACATAGTCAAAAGATACTACGCATAAGAGACCCGCTAGGCTGACACACCTAGGCGAAACAAGGGCATCCCGGCGAACCAAAAAGGTTCGGGCAAAAATTAGGGATAAAATAAAAAAAAATTGTACACCCGGCAAGTTGAAAACTCGAAAGGGCAAATTGGGCAAAAAAGGGTTTCCCGGTGGACTGAAAACCCGAAAGGGCGGTCCAGGAAAAAGTTAGGGAATTAAAGCATATGACTATGTCCCGTCGGATCACTTTGTGGACAAGCTCTTGACTTCCACTAATAAACTCGGAGTTTCTGATCAATTCAATCATCTTCGGACGAAGCAACAAATAGACAAGATATTCGAAGATATCAAGGCTATAGCAGAATGGGAACCCCATGGAATTATTACACATAGTTATCTTTCTTTGTATACATTTTTCTTGTTTTATGGAACCATTATCTTACTAGAATGTTTGTCTCCTTTGTACAAAATACTTATTCAAAGTCAATACAAAGATACCTCTTTGAAAGTGCAAAAAAAACTATTAGTCTTTTTTTTTACACTTGTGTTTTATCTGCAAAAACATCTAATGATTCATTAATGAACATATGCATTTGAGTATAACTACTGTTTACAAAAAAAATGAGAAAGACAATTACTGATAGGTTGAAAGGATATGAAAATGTCTCTAGGCTATTCCATAAGTAATCCCCACAGTACGTCATTTAGATCCCCAGCGAAACAAATTTCAATTTATTAATCCCCAATAGAAATCGTAAAATTTCTCAAGATTCCCCAAACAAATCTTACCAGCAGTACATGGCATTTCCCTCACAATAGATTTTACTTCTCTCAACAAGAGTTCGTCAGTACTTCAACTTCAAGACATGAAAATTCAACTTATCCTCAGCAGCATTCAAGGATTTATTTTCCTTAATCAAACAGCAATACAACAAATCAGCTTACATACGCATACATTACATCCACATATCATAAACATTGATAAAGCAAATACATTGAATCATACATTTCATGCAACATAAATTTGTATTTTAGCTAACATTTCACCCTTTTCAGGATAAGATTGACAGCTACCATTAACAATATGCAATCATGATACAGTACAGATACGCTCCAGACGCGGATGTCATTCTGATACTCATCTAGATTTCAAGGTCAAATACAGTTCGAATACGCTCCAGACATGGATGCCATTCTGATACTCATCTAGATTTCAAGGTCAGATACAGTTCGGATATGCTCCAGCACGGATGCCATTCTGATACTCATTCAGATTTTAAGGTCAGATACAGTTCGGATACGCTCCAGACACGGGTGCCATTCTGATGCTCATTCAGATTTAGACTTCATGATATAGTTCTGATACGCTCCATACACGGATGTCATTCAGATACTCATTCAAATTACAAATCTAGATATAGTTCAGATACGCTCTAGACACAGACACCATTATGATACTCATTCTTTCAGCTTACAACTTGCAATTCAACAAACCTTCTTGGATGGAATCTGCAAGCCCATCTCCAACAAGATTCTATCACTTCTCCAAATGGCATCTCTATCATATTCCCTCAACTACACATCGTCGAGTGCAAATTTCTGGGCACTCTAGTGTCCAATCATTCTCTCACTTTCGAGTCACAAATGGCAAATATCGCCAATCTAACTCTTCAGGTTTAAGAAGATTGAACAGGGGCAGTTGTTGTACCCCAAAATTTTCCCTCTCATTTATCAAGATTTTTCTCACAAGATCTCTTTACCTCAAGATTGGATTAGGGTTTGGTCAGCTCAAGACATCTCATCTTACACTGTTGACCCAAAATTAGGGTTTGAGTTTGCACAAGGGTTTTTGAACTATCAATGCTTCATATGACTTTCAAACATCATTATGAACACCTAAGATCACTCATGACAAGTTTCAAGCCTTGAACCACATTTTTGAACAGTCAATTGGACAGTTGATCTAAAAATCAGTTGTATTGAGAGAAAAGTCAACCATGGCCAATTTACAGTCAAACTCCATAATTTTTTATCCACATCAACATATTAGAATCATATGTATCATTTGATAAAGTTTGGACCATAATTCCTCAAGAAATTTGATCAAATCATCAAAAGGGTAAAATGGTCAAAATTAGGGTTTTGATTGAGAAAGGACAATTTCTAATTTCGAACCTAGAAAATGACCAATTGATTTGAAGCATGATTTCAAGGGTTCATTTGTATCATCTTGACCTAATTACATGGTTCAAAACATTTCAAATCCATTGGATAGACAGATGAAACTTGCAGTCAACTGATCAAAGTCAACTATATACTGAAAAGTCAAACTTTGACTTTTTGGTCAAAATCAAGTGCCAAGGATTATAATTCATCAAAACATGTCAAAATGTGAAACTTGTTCATCAAGGAATCAAAGATTGAAGATTTGATTTTAAAATTTGAATTTTTCTTAACTTAGAAATTTTTCTAAGTATAGAAAATTTCTTATTTTTTCTCAACTTAGGCCATATTTCCACCATGATACAAGATGATTCAAAGAAAGTTCCCAACATAAGAGTTGTAGATATCCATGAAATATACAACTTTTCTTCACACATTTTTCCCTAAATATGCTTGGATCTCAAGATATAATATTATGAACACATGCCCATGAACTAAAATAACTTAGTGAAATTTTGCCCTAATTTAGTTAGGTTTTTGATCCAACTTCATGGCAATTTTTCACATAGTTCCAAGGGGAATCTTGAAATGCATTTCAAATATGAGTTATAGATCACATTTCAATCTTTCCAAAATGTCAAAGAACTCCTTGAGATCATTTTTTAGTAGGGAGAATCGAAGAGATGAACTTGGCAATTTCTCACTTTGAATTAAAGCCATTTCATGAAGAACAAATTTCAAATCAGTACCTATGCTGCCTAATCCATGCTTTACATGCTCCAAACTTGTTTCTCACTTCATAATTTAATGCTTACTCAGTTGAAAAAGCTTTAATCCAAGCCCTAAAGTCTTTATCCAAGTTGTAATTCCATAAATGGCACAAAGTTGCCATTGCCATTTTGGAAAAGGTTCACTTTTGCAACTTTCCAACTCTTGAGCATTGAACCTATCTTCTCTGAACACACAAGTACTACAGACTTAAGGAAACTTGTATAGAGCTCATAACAACTCCAAGCAAGCCAGTACAAGCAGGTAGAGACTTGTCCCTTCACTTTGCTTCAAAATCAAGAAAGTGTGCAAAAAGCCTAGGATTGAAAAATTTGTTGAAGAGCTGACTTGAACCTTTTTCCATACTAATACACAAACATATTACAGTTGAGAGCACGATTGCTAAAGGGCTGAAACACTCTAAAAATCCATATCACCAAAAAACTGTCAAAACTTGCAGTTTATGTTCAAGCATAGCAATCCATCAATTTGCTCGTGTGTTTCAAGTTTCAATCATCCAAACACTTTTCCTACTTCATATCTAAGTGATCCAGACCATCATCCTTGCACTGTAACTCCTTCTCCTTCATCTGCCATTTTTGTTTTCCAAGTTTGTAGGTTGACTTGGATAGAGAGTTTCAGACACTTTCAAAGCAAGGTAAGGGTTGGAGCACACTCAGGGAGGTTCAAGCAAGCTAAAGCAACCTTAAGGCCTTCCTAAATCTCACTCAAACTCCATTCACGATCTCAGCTGAAAGAGGTAAGAATCCCAACTTCTATCTCTTCATACAAGCATCCATTGGCCACGATTTATGAAAGAAAAATGTAAATATCGTAATGTTGAAGCTAACCATATGCATAGATTTCATTTCTAATCATTGTGTATAAAGAATTTTGAAGTTCAAATTCCTGTAAAAACTAGGTTTAAAATTAGGGATTTCAAAATTCATTTTAATCTTTGCTTGATAGTTTCCATAAGTTACATGGTTAGAATCGTGGGACAAAATGCTACAACATTCATGTTATCAATTTCCATTTTTGTTGAGAGATGAGAAAGTTACAGAGCTTCTGGCCAGCTTGAGGAAGAAGATGAAGTACAGGGCAAGGAAGTTGTTTGTGTTATGTTTTTGTTGTTTCATATAAATCAACGGATGTACAGCCACCCCAGTGGCAAGGTTGCGCGCTGGTAAGGCACAGGTCGTGGGTTCGAACCTTGGCCCTACCTTTTGTTTTTCCATACTTTTCCATTTTTTCATTTTTTGCTGTTTTGCAGGATGGGCTTCAACATTGGGCCTAGCGTTTTTTTTAACATAACACCACCTGATTTCTCAGGATACCCCCTGGCCCAACTATTTTCACATATTTTATTTATTTGTTTTATTTTCATTTTTTTGTTTATTAAATATTTTCTTAAATACATAAAATCATGAAAAATATAAAATATGACAATTTTGCATTTTGTTTATTTTATTTTTATTTTCACATGAAATTTTTTTTTATAAACTATATATTAATTATTTCTTTCTTAAGTAAATTTGTAAATATAATAGATTTAATTTAACTATTATATATATATATATATATATATATATATATATATATATATATATATATATATATATATATATATATATATATATATATATATATATATATATATATATATATATATATATATATACTTGTAAATATTTACTTTAACATATAAAAACTAGATATCTTTTTATAAAATATTATTAATTATTTTTAATACAAAAAATAATACATAAGAACTTTATTTTCTTTTAAACAAGAAATTAGGGTTAACTTTGTTTTTTTTCAAGAATTAATTTCTTTTCCTTAAATTTATTAGGTTTAGGTTAAAACTTTTTCATATAAAAAACCAAACAGAATATTCTTTGCATATACATATATCATTGCATATTTTATTTAAATATTGTATATTGTTTGTTCCAATATTTGTACAAATTCGATTTGGTTGTAATAGCTTAATTAGATTTACATTATTGCAAACCCCCGTTCATAATTTGTATTCCCCCTCCCATAAAAATGTTGTAATAGCGTAGTGATCTTTAAATTATGCAATTTATCGCTTTTACATGTCATGCTAGTAATTAGGGTTTGAGTGGCAAGATAAAAACAAATCAAATAGAAAACCCTAATCCAAGACAAAATTAAAGCATGAAAATAACACACTTGCACACAAGTATCCTTAAGGTTTCTCCACTTGGTTGCCTTATACAAAAATGGCCATATTACACATGCGAAGATCTTGGCAAAACAAACAAATATGAGATCATAGTCCCTCGATGACTCTATGCAAAGTTGCCTTACAAAATGATCTTAGTCCCTCAAAAAATGCTAAGATACTTTGCAATATTGCTAATCATGGTTATACGATGACCCACGCCCGTCCCATTTACGTCCAAAGATAGGGTTGCTTATTAAATCAATAGTAAGACAACAATTTCAAAGGAATAGAAAATGCACAAGAAAGACATTTGAGTAGGTAGATTATCTCTAGTTACTTGCTCTATTTCCAAACAACTATCCTTGCTATTTTCAAAATAAACATACATTTCCAAACATTTTACAAACATTGAAAACATTTTCATAAAGATAAACATCTTTGTATACATTCTTACGAACGAGAATCATTACAAAGATTGCCTAAACAAATGGCCTCTTTTACAAAATACTTTCAAAACCACACCAAACACATTTTCAAACAACAAAAGCAAGTGATCTATCAAGTAACTAAGAGTCCATGGAAAACCATGGATGAAAAGGGTGCTAATACCTTCCCTTTTCATAATCTACCCCCCCGAACTCAAGAAACAATCTCAAAGGTCTTTCCTGTGCTTTTTCACCTTTCCTTTTGGATAAAAGAAAAGTCAGTGGCGACTCTTACTAACCACAACATTTGCGATCAAACGCAAAACCTCAAGTCAGTTTCCCACCGTATCACAAAGGGCTCTTAGTTACTCTCTAGATCACTTGCTTTTGTTTGACAATATACTTATGGTGTGTTTTTTGAAAGTATTTAGAAAATTTCTTTGTAATGGTTCTCGTTTCTATAAGAATGCGTACAAAGTTTTGTTTCGAAAGATAGTTCAAAGATGTATTTGTGGAATGTGTTTTTGAAAGTGGTTTTTGGAAAGATGTTTTGCAATGGTTATTGTCTCTATAAGAACGTATACAAAATGTTTTGTCTTTTTGAAAATGTTTTTGAAATGAGAGTGTCGGTGTAAAAAGGCTTTTTGTCGTGAGTAAGCGAGTAACTAAGAGCGAATCTACCTACTCAAAAGGTCTCAAATGTTCTTTTCTTCCTCCTTTAGATGTTATTATCTTACCATTGATTTGGTAAGAAGCCCCATCGTCGGATGTGAAGGGACAGGCGCGGGTCAATTTTACAGTCATCGAAAGCAACTTATGAGACGCTTTAGAAATTTTCATAAGGGACTAGATCGTTTTATCAAAGGCAACATCGAGGGTCATCAAGGGATTACGATCTTTTTATTGAAGGGTCATTGCTAAAGCGTCCCATATTCGAGGGACATTACTGTGTTTTCGAGGCAACAAGCGAGGTTACTCTAGAGGTGCGTGTGTGAAAAAGTGTGTTCGTTTCAAGTTATTTTTGTCTTTGAAATTAGGTTATCTGGCGATTGATTTTAAATCTTTCCATGCACACCTAATTACTATACAGTATAAGGAAAACAGTAAATTGCGGAAATTGAAATTCTACGCTATTACAGAGTTTTCGGGAATGGGGGTACATTTTTTTACAAATGGGGATGAGTCGAATACAATTAAAAGTCTAAATAGCAAACAATACAACCAAATCGAATTAAAGATAAACAATTAATCTAAACTAAAACAAACTATTAAATAAAATTAATTAGCGGAATAATTAATAATATCAAAATAATGATTTTGGTGTTTTGTTTGTGATTAAAATTTAAAAAGAAAAATAAAATTCTATTCTATTATTTTCTTTGAAATTTTATTTACCATGAAGAAATTAAACAATTTTAAAGAATGTTAACTAAACAAAAGAAAGTGTTATTTAACTAAATTATTCACAAAATCCATAACTAAGCTAATTAAGAAAACTAAATAATTTTGAAATTGTATTTTTTTATTTAATTGAATTTTAAAGTTAAAACTAAAGATTAATAAAATTAAATCTAAACTAAATAAAGTTACTAAATTAAAATTAAAATTAAAATTAAAATCAAAATTCTAAGTTTATTAAAATAAATCTAAACTAAAAATTAAAAATCCTAAAATTTCAAAATTCCACTTAAGTTAACTTAAAATTCTAAAGTTATTAATTAAACTAAATTAATAAAGATAAAATAAGTGTAGGGAGTGTTGAAGTAGAATGGTGGTGATGTTGATAGTAAAACCAATTGGGCTTGTAAATCTAAGGCCCAAACTAATATCAGACAAGTTATTAGCATAAAACAAAAAAAAACAAAAAAACAAATTGGGCCGGACCGGGTCGGGTCCAACCCAGCCCCACTCTAGAACCCAAACGGGTTGTACCAAAACCCTAGCCGTTCATTTCCTCCAAAAGAGAACATTTGTTCTCTTCTTCTCCCAATCTCATGAAAAAATCCCCTGTCCTTTTTTTAATCGATCTCTCTCAATCGAATCATCATCACCAATTACCACCTCCTTTCTCACAACATGTTTCTCTTACTCTATTCTCTCATCAAAACGTGCAACAACAAGATTCTAACAGACTCCCGATATGAACCCCAAATCCCATCTTGGTTTCAATGATTCTTACAAGATTTACGACTTACATTACTAGAAAACAGAGATTCATGTAACAAAATAGCAAAATCAAGCAGGAAATCTTACCAATGGAGGTCCAAGTGATACTCTGAGTTTGTTCCCTTTATTTGATGCTCCTTATGTTTATTGTTGTTGCTTCGTCTCTTTCTCTCTGTCAACTTCTTTCTTCTTCAGTTTATTGTTCACTATTATTGTTATTGTTGCATGGATTATTTGAATGTTGCAGTTGTTGTGTATATGAGAAGGGTTTGTGGAAATTTTAGCTCTGAGTTGTTTATGATTTTACTGGTTTTTGAGTTTGTTTTAGACAAAAGGTTTTTGGAAATTTTGGCTCTGAGTTGTTTGTGATTTTTGCTAGTTTTTGAGTTTGTTTGAGACAAACGGTTTGTGGAAATTTTGGCTCTGAGTTGTTTGCGATTTTTGCTGGTTATGTTGAATATTGGTTTGGTTTTCTGGTATGGTTTTTGTGTTGTCTTGTTTTAGCTTTTTTTTTGTTAGTTTACAGTGAGATTGTCACAAGGGTTTGGTGGTGAAATGATTGAAATTTTGGAGGAGAAGGTGCTTGAGGTTTTTGTTGTTGTCCAATTGTTCTCCCTTTCTGTTCAACGAAATAGTAGCTTTATATTTTGAGATTGGAGAGAAGCTGTTGAGATTTTTGAACTGTATTGGATACTGCTTTATTGCTTTCTTGAATCAGGTTTTTTTGGTTTTGCTTATTTCGTGCAATATTAGTGGGCTGGTATAGCAGATGATGCAGGTTTGACAGTTTTGGCAGGGCTGTAGTAGGTTTTATGTGTTGGCTATTTTGGCTGTTTTGATGCAAGTTTTGGTGCAGGCTGCAGCAGGGCTATTTTTGAAGCCAATTTGTTTTGTGATAGCAGTTGGCTTGGCAATCTTGGGACTGTTTATGGCCTAGGTGATATCTTTCTAAATCTTGTCTCTTTCCCTCTTTATCTTTCCTTGAAATAAAGCAGGTTTTGCTTATTATGTATTTTTCTGAAGGGTTTGTATTAGGGAAATGATAAGGCATAGGGTTTTGGTGAGCCATAGCTAGTTTGCTGTTTTTTTTAGTTGTTTTGAGTTATGCTGCTGTTTCGAGCTACTTGTTGGTCTGCTTTAAGTGTAGCTGCTGTTTACAGTGTATATTGTTTTACTGTGCTCTTTGCCGCCTGTTTTTGTTTATGCTGTTTTTATTTGTTGGTTTGCCTATTTTGTTGCTTTGCAATGTTGTCTTCTGTTTGCAGCTTTGGGCAGTTTTGGGCTACTGCAATTGTTTGACAGCAGGTTAGGCAGCTTGCTGCAGAAGCAATGCAGTTTTTGCTATTTTTTTTGTGATGTTTGTTGTTGCTTGTTGCAGTTTTTTTGTGTGGGCTGCTGTATTGGGCAGCATTTGCTCTGTTTTCCATGAAACTGTTTGTAATTTTTTTTTCCCTTTTGTGAACCAAAGAAGTCAATTTTTTTTATGATTTGCAAAAGCAGGAGATAGACTATGATTAAGGACAAAAACCTTCTAGTCTGATTCCAAATACAAACCTTATGATGAATTTGCAAAAACAAAACATTGAAAATTTCTTGTTTAAGCTTCATTATTTATGTGCTAATCCTATCTTTTTCTTCTTTGATTTGTTTCATGTGATGGTATCGAGAAACAGCAAGGCGATTTATAATTGGAAGTCATGGATAGGCTTGAAGGGAAATGATGATGTCTTGAAGGAATGGGGCTTCCATGAAGCTTGAAGAATATCTCGAAGATTTTGGGATGATTTAAACATGTTTACGACTTAGGATTAGGCTTTGGATGTAAAGTCCCTTTAACACTTGTAATTTGAAATTAATCTTGGAATCATAACTTGTAATTTGCAATTTACAATTGTAACTTGAATTTGATCTTTGAAAAAGTCTTGGTAAGCATTTGGATGAAACAAAAATAATGCCCTTGTAGTTTCCTTTCTAAACTTAAAAAGTTTCTTCCATTTCAAATCTTGAACTAAAGACAAATTCAAAATAAATGAATTATGCCTTGTATGCTTGAGATGAATTGAAATCAAAGGCATCATTTGAATGGATCCTCAAATATCTTTCACTAAAACTCTAAGTCACATCTTCAATTCATAGTAATTTGCAATACAAGTCAATGGTACTAGAGTGAACAAATAGTGTCTTAAGAAAACTCGATCAAAAATCCACTGTAACCTAATAAACACCAATTCTCAAACACCAATGAATTGAAGTAAGCGACAAACAAATAAGGAATCCCCAATCTCAACATAAGAATCAGTATCTTTGAGAAATTTAATATGGCAGGTGTTGAAATTAGAAGTTAAAAACATTATAAATCAAGGAAATGATATATGACAATTTGATAACTCCCAGGGTCTTCTAAGCACAATTTTCCTTTGATTCTTGAAGAGAACTTATTGATGACATCACTTAGGACAAAGTGAAAAAATAATCGTCCCAAGGTCTTGTAATTTGAAGAAATAACAATCAGACGACCGTTATTTGAAATTAGGTCAAAATTCAAGATGCGACTTCTAACGCATTCGAATTTTGGTGATCTTCTACGCGTAATCAGCTCTTGATTTGTGAAGAGAAATTTGAGCTGGAATCAAGGAGAATCATACGCAAGATAAGCCGCTCAAAAATATTGAATGATGAAGAAGTTACTATCATTTGAATTTGTTCTCGCAAAAGGGTTGATTTTGGGGTTGCTATAGTTGTTTTTAGTTATCTGGACCATTGTTTGAGAAAACTTGCAATGAAAGGTTTGAAAACTGGCTTAAACAACCTGGAAGAGATATAAAAACCCATGAAGACCAATTGAGACCTTTTTAAATTAATCTTATTTGAGAAATTCAAAACCCTAATTGCTGATTTACTGCTTAGGGAGAGAATTTGTCTGATCAAATTCTTAGCCAAATTGAGTATCCGAGAAACCTTAAGATAGTATCTTGTATGAAAAATGGGAGAGAAAATTTTAGGGTACAATAGTATGCCTATGTTGTTGTTGATGACTACTCAAGATTCACTTGGGTTAATTTCATTAAAGAGAAATCTGAAGTGTTTGAAGTGTTCAAAGAACTATGTCATAATATTCAAAGAGAAAAGGATTATGGTGTTATCATAATCAGAAGTGACCACGAGAAGGAATTTGAGAACAACAAGTTTGAGAAATTATGTGCATCTGAGGGAATTAATCACGAGTTTTCCTCACCCATCACTCCTCAACAAAATGGTATGGTTGAGAGAAATAACATGACCACTCAAGAGTGTGCCAGAGTTATGCTTCATGCCAAGAAATTACCCCTTTACTTTTAGGCTGAAACCATGAACACTGCCTGTTATATTCACAACAGAGTGACAATCAGAACTGGAACTTTGGTTACTCTATATTAATTGTGGAGAGGAAGAAAGCCAATTGTCAAGTATTTCCATGTCTTTGGAAGTAAATGTTATATTCTAGTTGATCGCGAGCCAAGAAGGAAGTTTGATGCCAAGAGTAATGAAGGAATTTTTCTGGGATACTGTACAAATAAGTCAATCATATAGAGTATCCAACTCCAGAACCAAGGTGATGATGGAGTCTTCAAATGTGATTTTTGATTACTCAACTAAATAAGATGATGTCCTAGAAGAAGTTGAGATATCTATTGCTACAAAAGTTGTGGTTCCTGAAGAAAATGTCACAACATCTACCACATATGTTGTAGGTTCGAGTGTTGATTCTGAAGTTGAAGAACCTCAGGTAACTGACAAATGGCCTTCTCTCAAAATTCAAAAGGATCATTCTAAGGAATTGATAATAGGAAATCCAAGACAAGGAGTAGTCACCAAATCAAGGTAAGTTGTATCAAATGCTTGTTTTGTGTCAAAGATTGAGCCTAAAAGTGTGAAGAAACTTTCACTGATGAATTTTGGATCAATGATATGCAAGATGAGCTTGGTCAGTTCAAGAGAAATGAAGTATGGGATTTGGTACCAAGACCTGGAGGGACAAATACCATTGGTACAAAATGGGTGTACAAGAACAAGACAGATGAACAAGGAGGTGTCATAAAAAATAAAGCCAAACTTGCGGCTCAGGGGTACATTCAAATTGAGGGAATAGACTTTAATGAAACATTTGATCCTGTGACTCGCTTAGAGTCTATTAGATTACTGCTTGGAGTAGCTTGTCATCTAAGGTTCAAGTTATATAAAATGGATGTCAATAGTGCCTTTCTAAATGGGTACTTGAATGAAGAGGTTTATATTGAAAAACTAAAATGGTTTGTTGATCCTTCATTTCCAAATCATGTGTTTAGACTGAACAAGTCCCCGTACGGCCTAAAACAAGCTCCAAGAGCTTGTTATGAGAGGTTAACTAAATTTTTAGTCAGTCATGGATATAGAAAGGATGGAATTGACAAGACACTCTTTGTCAAAGAAGAAGCTAGTAAATTATTGATATCTCAGATCTAAGTGGATAACATTGTTTTTGGGGGAATGTCAGACGATATGGTCCAACATTTTGTCACGCAAATGCAATCTGAGTTTGAGATAAGTTTGGTAGGTGAACTGACTTACTTCTTTGGATTACAAGTCAAGCAAATGGAAGACTCCATTTTTCTATGTCAAAGTAAATATGCAAGGAATATTGTGAAAAAAATTGGGTTGGAAAATGAAAGCCATAAGAGGACTCTTGCTCCTACACACCTGAAGTTAACCAAAGACGAAAAAGGAGTTAGTGTTGATCAAAGTTTGTATAGAAGCATGATTGACAGTCTTCTATATCTTACTGCTAGTAGACCAGACATCATATTTTTTGTTGGAGTATGTGCAAGATATCAAGCAAAACCTAAGTTAAGTCACATTAACCAAGTAAAAAGGATTATGAAGTATGTTTATGGAACATGTGACTATGGTATATTGTACTCTGATGATAAAAATTCCTTGTTGGTGGAATTTTGTGATGTTGATTGGGTTGGAAGTGCTGATGATAGGAAGAGTAACTCTAGAGGATGATTATTTATGGGAAACAACTTGATTTCTTGGTTCAGTAAGAAGCAAAATTGTGTTTCTCTATCTACATCTAAAGCTGAGTACATAGCAGCAGAAAGCAACTTCTATCAACTGGTATAGATGAAGTAAATGATGTATGAATACAATGTCACACAAGATGTTATGACATTATTTTGTGAAAATTTTAATGCTATAAATATTTCCAAAAATCCTATTCAGCATAGTAGGACCAAGCACATTGACATCAGGCATCATTTCATCAGAGAATTTATGGAGGATAAAGTCATAAAGCTTGAGCATGTCAATACAGAGAATCAGCTTGCTGATATATTTACAAAAGCTCTTGATGCTGCTCATTTTGAGAACCTAAGGAGGAGACTTGGGATATATATCTATAAAGGGTTATACAATATTGTTGGTGTTGCATCTTTTATTGAGGATGCTAAGTATGGTGTTGCACCTGATGAACATTATGCCAGTGCTATTGAGGAAAGGAAGATGCTAATGCATGACATTTGGTCATGGGATTTTGTTTGGATTTATCTTATGATTTTGTTTATTTTGATTTATGATTTTGTAAGGGTTAAATTCCCGGGATATTTTTAATTTTTGCACCATGATACTCAAACTTTAGGTGCTTAAATTCTTTTACTAATATTTTATACTTACCTTTGTCATATTATGGATAAAAAGGGGGAGTAGTATGATATTTAGGGTGTTGGAGCTAGCACTAGTTGGTGCCACTATTGAGGGGGAGAATTTTATTATTCTCTATTTTTGATAGCGTGTGTTAAGGGGAAGTACCTGCTGTTATTCTAAAGAGATGTCAGACATGATGTCTTTATATCATAGAGTTGAGAACTTAGGTTCTCTATATGTTGTTGCATCTATGTTAGTAGATTAACTAACTACTAACTATTTCTCTGATTTGTGTGCTATTAACCATGCTTCTGTTTTTTCCGATGTTGTACCTCTGATGTGTGTGTTTGATTTATTTTCAAGCATACTTTATGTTGTTTTTCATGAGCAAGGGTTATTTGGTTGATTTATCCAAAATGTGCCAAAGGGGGAGATTATCATTTCTCTAAAATTATGATTGGCATACATTTTGGTAAAACCAACTTGGAAGCAACATGTTGAGCAAGATGTTCCAACTTGCAATTTTCAACATGTCGAGTAAAGATGTCCCAACCAGGAGATAGGACATCACATCTATAGCAGTTGACAGTTATGGTTCAGTTGATTTATTAGCTACTGAATATTCAAGGAATGTTTAGATAGCTTATGTGGCGTCCAAGATTGACAAATCAGCATATTTTTATGTTGGTTTTTGAAGATATGCTTAGTTTCTAAATATGAAGACATTTTAGGAAACTAATGATTGAAGACATATTTTCTTGGAGAAGAAATTGCAGACTTTGTGCAACCTCATTGCTGCGTTTTTTAAGCCTAACCCAATCTAGAATAAAGTTATAAATAGACTGGTGTATACCTAGTATTAGGTGGAACTTACGTGTGTGTTTTTGTTAGGGTTTTTAGAATCTTTATTGTTAGGTTGTAAGTTATGTGTCAAATGTTCATAAGCTTTTAAGCATTAAACATGTGTGTGTCAGATGCTCATAAGTTGTTAAGCATTGAGTATTTGTGTGTCAATTCTCATAAGCTTTTAAGCATTGAGTTTTTTGTGTTTTTGAAGAATGACTTCCAGTTTTGTTCCCTACTTGTGTTTAGAGTTTCTCTAATTTATGAGTGTAATTGAAGAGGGATTTGAGGAGGGCCTCATACCTAGGTGTGTTTTAGGTAGAAGTTAAGCAAATTGTAGTGATTAAGTGTGTAGGATGTAAATTGGGATGTTTGTTGTGAGGTCTACAAATTGATACTATCTAGTTAATTTTGTCCTTTGCTTGGTAGCCCATAGAGTAGGAAAGTTGTTCCAAACTGGGAAAACATATATGTGTGTTCTTTATATTCGGCACTGTTTATTTGGTTCATATAACTTGTTGTTGTGTGTTAAAGTCGGATCCGGTGTCTCGAAATCTCTTAGGACATTTGGGATCTGACAGCCATAATTTTAAAAACTTCATCAGCATCATCATTCAGATTGGTCTTACTGGGTTGTCCTTTATTTACTCCAGGACTAGGAATTGCAATAGGAGCTTCAATTGGGACACTCCCAACTTTCCTTTGAGGTATAGCAAAGAACACACAACTGTTGCGAGTCAAACCACTAACATCAACTATGTTAACAACAGAGGCAGTGGAAGAAATGGACACTTCTTTCCCATTTTCAAGCATAGTAGCATTATATTTGTATGGCATAATTTTATTAGAATCATAGGGAGTCGGTCCTAGCAAGTATAAAACCAAAGGAGAAGCAAGAGCTCTTTACTATTATATGTTATTTCCAAAGGCTCGGGTATGTTAAAATGAGGGACTATAACATTCACTTCAACGTCCACATCTTTCCCTTTATAAATAACGACCTCCACATTTTTATCAAGATAAATTTTGATTAGAAGTGCATTTTTAGCTGATTCGTCTTCCTTTCTTCTTTGCTCAGTAAGAATGGTTATTGCTCCCTCTTTAAACAGACATGTATCTTTCAATATCTGGAGGTCCCCTCTTAGAGTGGCGCATCCCCATGGTTTCTTTTCCCATTCTAGGCACCAGTAATGAATAAAATCAATCAACCCTTCTTTGTACCCAATGTTCATATATCTCTACGGGAGTCACTATGTTGAGATCTTCAATTGTAGGTTTTCTAGCATATCTAGCATATGCCTTGGAAGGAATTAATGTACCATCATCAACAATTATAAATTCAGCAGGAGCGTCTTTAGTCATATTCACTTCTTTATCATCTCTATATCTAGTGAGTGTTATGAGACCCTGATCCAACAGGCGTTGAAGCCATCTCTTCATAATATGACACCCACGAGAGTCTCTACAACAGATCTGACAGGAACCATAGTTATATCGCTCCTAACCATTCATAGAGTGAAGGGTAGCATGCATCAGCACCAGGTCTCCCCTCAACTGATAAGCATCAAAGATACGGTATTCTCCAAGACACCCATTTACCATATTCACAACATGTTCTCCATGATTAGGTAGCGGATTAGCTTGCACATTCAAACCAACGTCTCTAAATGATAAGAGACCACTTCTGGCCAATTTCTGGACTTCAATTTTCAATGGGAAACAATTTTCAGTATTATGACTTAGAGCTCCTTGGTGAAAAGCACAATGAGCATTTGCTTTATACCAATATGGAATATCTTTTGGGATGGTAAGTAGTGTTCTCGTTTGAACCAGATTTTTCTGCAACAATCCAGGTAACAACTCTTCAAAAGTCATCGGGATCGGATCATAATATGGCACACTTCTTACTATGTTTTGTTGATTGTTGTATGTTAATTGTTAATTATTGTAATCCTGTTGTTGAGGCTGTTGTTTGTTAAACGCCTGTTGTCGAGGTTGTTGAGCTTGTTGATAGGACTGTCAGCTATAACATGTTGTTGTGGATACTTTCTTCTTAGTCTTTCGGACGACACTGCTCTGACATCTTGTTCTTTCTTCTTTGGGAAACTACTTCCAAATTTTCTGACCCCACTTGATGAACCAACTTCTTTGGTCAACTGTCCTGCACAGACACCTTCCTCGAGTCGCATCCCCATATTCACTATTTCAGTGAAATCATTCGGTGCATTTGCAATCATTCTTTCATAGTAAAATAGGCCCAAGGTATTCAGAAATATTTTGGTCATTTCCTTCTCTTCCAGGGGTGGACTAATTTGGGCAGCAACTTCACGCCATCTTTGCACATATTTTTTGAAACTTTCCTTGTCTTTGGGGGACATAACTCGAAGTTGATCTCTGTCCAGAGCCATGTCGACACTATACTTGTACTATTCAAACTTATGTACCACCTGAGAGCGGCACCAGACAAACTATCTTAAAAGTAGTGGATCAACAGTTGGTCATTACCCGTTTGAGATGACATTTTTTTGGCATGCATAGTCAAGTGACTCTTTGACCAAGAATTCTCTTTGTACTTTCCAAAGTCAGGTACTTTGAACTTGGCCGGTATATTCACATTCAACACCAGGCATAAGTCATTAGCGTTTTTTCCGAATAGGTATTTCCCACAGAGGGCCTTAAGTTCTTTCTGCATTTCTTTAAACTGGTTTTGGAATTCATCCATCATTTCCTCAACACCCAAACATTCAGACGGTTCAACATGGTAGACTTGTTCATTTCCAAATGGGACAGTATGTACCACTAGAGGAGGAATAAACATTACAGGAGGAGGAATAGTTATCCCATGAGGGGGAGCAGGCATTACATGTTGCATTGTGGGAACTTTAACATCATGTTGGTATCCCTCAGGCATAAAGTTGAGTTGCATGCCCCAAGGATATCCATGTGGCATTTGATACTACGCAACACTGACTGGAGCTACTGAAACATGAGCGGTAACAATTTTAGAGATCACTGTAGTCTAGACTTATGCTTGAGTTGAACGAGGAGATGGAGGACTCGGTTACTTATTTTGAGTAGTCACCAAATTCTCCACCATAGTTTTCAATCTTTCCATTCCGGCTTGAAGGGTAGTCACCTCTTCACGAAGCTCGTAGTTCTTTTTCTCTAGTGTTATGTCCATCTTCTTAATGATTAGCCCGAGTGCGGGTTTTTAACTCAAATTGGAGAGAAAAGGCACGAGTAAGACTCTAGAATGTAAAGACTGGATGATGAATAATGATATGAGACACATAATGTTTTTTTATAGTTTTCAAGGAACTTACTTATAAATTTTCAAATATTTGTAAAGGAAATAATACTTTAAAAATAGCCGGAAAAAACCTCACTTTGTTAATCATGGAAGGATTATATTTGAAGTATACTTTCAAAAGATCCTAAAAATACAAGAGGAAAACAACTAAATCCTTAGGTCCTAAGAAGTCCCATATGAAGAACTAAATCCTCCTTTCAGCTTGAGCCTCTTGATCTTCTCCTTGTATAAGTCTTCCATCTCCATTTTTTCTTCGATCAATAAATCAACAAATGTTTTCCAAGCATCGGGAGCGGGACCAACATCCATCAAATCTTCCTATTTCCTCTTCCTCTTTTTGGCACACTGCTTGAGCAAAGCGTCTATTCGGTGAAGTTTCCCATATTGTTCCACAAGTTAATCGTCTTGAAGAAATAGTATTGGTCACTGGTTTTTACACAGTTATTTACCATTGTTTTATGTTATCCTTTCTTTTTGTTTTCGAGTGTTTTATTTCATTTTTCCACTTTTTATGTGTTGGTTTTGTGTTTTAAAGATTTCAGGTTCAAAAGAATAAATCGGTGCAAAACTTGGAGTTTCAGAAGAGATGTAAATATCCACCTACAGGAGGCCTGACACGACCACCCGTGTCACCTAACACGACCACCCGTGTCACCTGACACGGGCCATGTTAGGATGATAGACAGAATGAAATCCAGGAATAAGGGAAGTCAGGGGTGTGACACGGACACCCGTGTCAGCTGACACGGACACCCGTGTCAGCTGACACGGCCCCCGTCAGGGTGCCTGAACCAAGAATTCAAGAACTAAATTTCCATAGGTCCAACACGGGCACTCGTGTTGCCTATCACGGTTTGTGTTTGGTTGCGGCGTTGATTTCAGTATTTCGGGTTATTTTGTTCATTAGTTGGTCTTTAAGAGTATTTTGAGTATTTCAAATCGCCCTAAATGGGTTTTTGCTATATGAGACGAGTTGCCATGATGAATGGGGACTTTGGACTGGAGAAGATTAGGAACGATAAAGATTGGTGCTTTCAAGAGATTTGGAGACAAAGATCTCTTCATAAGCGATAGCAATTGAAGATCGAAGAATACATACCTTTTGTAATGTCTAATTTTATTATTGTTTTTCTTTTTAATACTATGAGAGGCTAAACCCCCCAATGCTATGGGGGTGTCCCTGATTTGTATATGTAATGATTTTGAATTATTGATTTTGATACAATCATTTCTTTTCAACTTTATTGTTCAATGTTCTTATGCTTTTCCTATCGGACCAATAGGGATTGATTCACAGTTAACAATTAGGATTGGACCACCATTGTTAAGGTTTTTGAATGATTAGACTATAGTATATATCACCTAGGACTCGGGATACCCTATGGGTTACCAGTAAAATCTTGATAAAATAAATGCTTGGTTTTATCATAATTCTCTAAGGACTTAGGTATTAGGATGAAGGACCAAAGGTTTTCCCACTAAGGACTTAGGGGAAAACAAACTAAAGATTAGGTAGTTGAAGGTAATGAACTTGTTGAAGAAATCAATATTAAAGGTTATTAGAGGGGCAAATCACACACTTACCCCTAGCATGCTCCTCATATAAGTGAAAAGCCAATTTATATTCCTACTATCTGTTAAGTGACAATTTCAAAACCAAAACCCCAAATTAAGTTTCATTTAATTGAACATGAATTGAACTCGATAATTGTACGCAGTCCTTGAGATCGACATTCGAGGAACTTTCCTCATTATTACTACATTGGAGAAATAATACACTTGTTATTTTGATGATCAAGTACATCTCCTTTTTCCTTCATCTGTCTCTCCAAAACCATATTTTCATACTCTAAGATTTGATATTTTTCTTCCCAAGTATTTCTTTCCAACTCCATCCTAGCCAAAACTTCTTGATACTCTTCCCTATTCTCAATGGGATTGATGGAAGATGGAGGTGCAAGCAAAGGTTGAAAAGGTTTTTCAAGTAAATAGGGCATCTTGAGCTTGCAAGCTCTATCATGTACCCACTGAGTAAAGGGTTTAAAGGTAATATAATCCTTCTTTCCCAATTGATCTTTACCTTTCACATGAATCTTCCGCCAAGCATCCATAATTTCCTCCTTCAAATCTAGATTATCCTCCTCATTAAGGTAAAAGAAACCTGACAACAGAATGTTATTGGGTTTGTCCTCCACAGGGTATCCAAACTGATGTCTAGCAAGAATATGGTTGAATTTTATTCCTCCTTTTATACTAAGAACAGGTACATTAGGAAAACTTCCACAATTGTCGATGATCACCCCTTGTCATAAGATGAGATATACCAAGTTAAATATGCTTGAGTAATGGAAATAATCCTTTGAGACCGCCTAAGATTTTCTGAATTTTCTTTGAAGATATTGGACTTTGGTAAGTGTGAATTAAACCACTTGTACAATAGAAGGGCACAACACCTGGTAGTTCCATATCCTTTTTGAGTTCTATGATGAATAGAGTGGTAAGCATCTCCAAGAAAAGTAGATACAGGGTTACGAATCAAGAATATCTTAATAGTATTAATATCAACAAATGATCAATGTTTGGGAAGATCACAAAACCATAAATGAGTAAGGCAAAAACTGCCTCAAAAGTATCCCTACTATTTGCTTTCTCTAAGACAATAGCGTTTTCCATCAAGAACTAGGAAATCAAACCTTGAAAACCTTTTCGGAAAGTAAGATTTGCATTCACCTCATATGCCTCTAAGTGAAGGATTTTTGGAATGACAGGGGGCTTGGGAACCTCCTCAAAACCACTGAAAGGTAAATTACTCGTCACTGGTAAATCAATCTAAAAAGAGTACTCTTCCAAAGTAGGAACCAATTGATAATCTGGGAACATGAAGCAATGGTAAAGGGGATCATAGAACTGAACAAGAGTCTCAAGAATTCCATCTGGTATGTTAACTTGGAGAATACCCAAAAGCCCTCCATACCATTTTCTAAAATCTTCATGATCAGATATCAAAGACCCAAACTTTCTCAATTCTTGTAACTCGGGCTTTTTGAAATCGTGCTTCTTAGTGTTTGTAATACGGTGGGATAAGTGACTTGGTTTTTTACGTTTTATCATAAATGTTACGGTTAACAAGAGTCGTCACCAACTTTTCTTTTATCCAATAAAGGAATGGGTGAAAAGAACAGGAAATACCTTTTGAGAATTTTCTTGAGTTCAGGGGGTAGGTTATGAAAAGGGAATGTGTTAGCACCCTTTTCATTCATAGTTATCTACGGGCTCTTAATTTCTAGCTCACTTTGAAATGCTTTGTGGTTGTATGAGTTGAAAGATGTTTTGAAGATGTTTTTGAAAGTGGTGATTTTGTAATGATTCTCGTATCATTGAGAATGTATACAAAATGTTTGTTTTGAAAATATTTTGAAAATACCTTGGTACGGAAAACTTTGCAATGATTCTCATATCGTTGAGAATGTATACAAAGTGTTGGTTTTGAAAATATTTGTTAAAAAGGGAATGTTTGGAAATATGTTTGTTTTTTAAAGTGTGAGGTGTGAGAATGGTTTTATTTTGTGAGCAAGCAATTACGAGCAATATACCTACTCAAAAGTCTTTGTTCTTTTCCTCCTCCTTGGGATAGTGCTATTTTACCATTGGTTGGTAAGGAGCCTTATCATTGGATGTGAGGGACATGTGTGGATCATCGTACAGTCATAGAAGGCAACTTGTAAGATGTTTTAGCAATTGTCGTAAGGGACTAAGATCATTTACCGAAGACAACATTTGAAGAGTCATCGAGGGACTACGATCTTTTAATCGAGGGTCTTTGCTAAAACATCCCATGTTCGAGGCACATGACTGTTTTTATCTGAGGAAACAAGTGTGGGTTACCCTAGAGATGCATGTGTGCAAGGTGTATTTATTTCATGTATATTGTCTTGGATTAGGGTTGTCTAATGTTTAATTTTAAATCTTGTCATGCAAACCCGAATTACTAACAATAATAAGAAAAGTGATAAATTGCGAAGTTTAAATGTCCTACGCTATTACAACACTTTGGAAATTGGGGTACAATTTTGTGAGTGAGAGATGAAAGCAATAAACTTAATTATATATTACAAACCGTGTGCATTAATGATAATGCAAAATAATAAAATATGCAAAAATGTAAAGATGAAGAGAAGGAAATTCTTTTTGGGGTTTTTTGATGGAAAGAGTTTAAAGATTAATCCTAATTAAACTAATTAATTTTATTTACAAGAGAAACTAATTGATGATTTTAAATAAAACCTAAAATATAAGTTAATTAAAATAAAACGTAAATCTAATTTAATGGTTTAGAATATAATTTTTTGAGGTTTTATTTGTTTGAAAAAAATAAAGTAAATAAAATAAAATAAAATAAAATAAATTAAAATATTTTAAATCTAATTATTCAAGAAAAATATATTTTTTTTGTATTTTCGGTTTAAATAAAATAAATAGATAACTAAAAATAATGAAAATATAAAAAGAAATAAAAATAAATGGACTGGGTGTTAAAAAGTGAAAGGGGGTAAAAAGTAGTAAAAAGGGCCCAAGTATGTTTTTTGTTTGAAACAGAAAGAAAAAATAATTTGGATGGGTCTGCGTTGTTTTAATTTAAAAAGGGGGTATTAGAAAGTAAAAACAAAAAAGAAAAAGGCCCAAATTCTAAGAAGCCCAACGTTGTTTATGGTTCAGTGTTGCTGGCTTTTGAGGGTGCACCATGGGCTTGTTCACGTGGAGCGCTGGATTTGAATTGTCGAACATCCATTGATGTTGATGTAAGTCTCATGATATGCGCATATAGCTTGCTTGCATTGAATCTATAATAACAAAATAAGTGAAAAACAAAAGGGTACCACTGGGGATCGAACCCAGGTCCCTATAAATCAATGCATTAGCAGGCGCTTCTCTGCCACTGGGATGGTTGTTTGATTCATTTATAATACAACTTCAACTAAATATAAAATAAACTCATATCTGAAAATGACTTCATCCTTAATCTTGCGCCAGTCACCATTGTCACATTTTTTAATTTCTTATCTTTCTCATTTCTCAACTATTTTCAAAAATGTAAACATGAAAGTTGTTCCATTTTTCAACACGAATTCAACCATATAAATTTCACAAGTTATAATTCAAAGATGAATGAGAATTTTGTTGGTACCAAATTAAAACCTAATTTTTTCAGAAAGTTCAAACTCAGAATTCGCATCACTCAGGCAACATAAATGAAAACTAAAGGCATGGTTAGCTTCAGGGAAATGATGTCTACATTTTTCATTCACAAAGTAACCATAAATGATGCTTGTATAGAGAGATCAAAGTTAAGGAAACTTACCTCAAAATTGGAAATCGTGTTTGGAATTTGAGCACTCTTGGAAGTGTGGTGATGATCTGGATAGCTTCACTGAACTCCTAGGAAGCTATTGCAATGCTTACTTAGAGTTGAGAATGGCTGAATCTTTCTGGAGAAGTCGAGTTGCAGGTTTGAGTTTTTAGAAATGGAGGATGGTGCAAACGGTGTTACAGTTGTGTAGCAAGTGTTTGGATAGCCTCTATATGAATTATAGAAGCTTTGTGATTGATTAAAAGTGAAAACGCACGAGTGGATTATATATTTGGAATTCAAAGTCAGAATGTGCAACAATGGTGAACTTGAGTGCCAATTCTAATTTCAGAGAGTTTGTGAGTGTTTCAAGGCTTGTGAATTCGTGTCTTGGCTTGTAAATAAGCTCTATATTTATGGAGGAAAGGTTTTAGGGAAGGAGAACATCAAATTCAAGAGATCACATGTTATGGTTTTGAAACTTGTTTTTGAAGCAAACTTGAAATACATAGTTTCAATGCATAGTACAAGCATGGTTTGAGTAGTTAGAGGCTCCAGACAAGTTGCTTCTGGCTTTGATATTGTGTGTGTTCAGAAGGAACAAGTGTAAAGCTTAAGGAGAATGGACTTTGTGATTAAAGCCACTTTTCCAAAATGGAAGTCTTGGCTTTCTTCCTTAAATGGAAAATCAACTTGGACAAAGACTAAAATTCTTGGATAATGGCTCAATAAGTTGTGTAAACATTTAATTATTGAGTGATTTGAAAGTTTAAAGGCCTGCAAAGCAAGATTATGCAGCATGCTTGAAGATTGAATCATAAGGTTCATCATAAAATGACCTAAAATTCAAGTTTGTGATGCCATCTTCTTCCCTTCAAAACTTCTAGCTCAAGCATGATCTCTTCAAGTTCTTTGAAATTTTGGAAAGCTTGAAGCATTGTCTACAACCTTAATGTTTACCACTTTGGCTAAATCAAATTGGAACTAGGTGAAAATTGGCCAAGAAGTTAGGACAAAAATCTGCCTAAACTTGTTGAAAATTTCACTAAGTGTTTATACAAAAATGTCATGACTTCATGGGCTTATATCTTCAAATCTAAGAATTTTTTGGACATCAACCCTCTAATACAAAGTTGTAGAATTCATCAATATCTACAACTTTCATGTTGAAATTTTTCTTTGAATCATCTTGACTTTTTATTGACTTTATTGATTCTTGATGATAAATTTTTATATTTTTGAATGTCTTGATGATTCTTGATCTTTGAAATTCAATGTTGACCAAAAAGTCAAAGTTTGACTTTTTATGTATCAGTGACTTTTCAGCAATTGATCCAAATTTCAACTATCAATCCTTTGATCTTGAGAAATGATTTTAGCCATGAAATCATGTCAAAATGTTGTGTTTGAGTCATTGAAATCATTTTTCAAGCCATTAGGTCATGTACTAGGTCAAAAGTCAATGATCAGCCATTCTTAGTCAAAACCCTAATTTTGACAACTTTGCCCCTTTGATGATTTGAATGCTTTCATTGAGGAATTATGAACAACCATTGATCAATTGATGAATATGACTTCAAGATGTTTATGTTGGTCAAAAATCATGAAGTTTGACTATATGTTGACCATACTTGACTTTTTACCCAATACAGCTGATTTTCAGTCATCTGAGCAATTAACTGAGCAAATTTGTGATGCAAGATTTGAAACTTGGTATGAGAATTCTTGGAGACCTATAAAGAACCATGAAAGTCACTTGAGGCATTAGAAATCAAAATTTCTTTGAGAAAACCAAAACCCTAATTTATGGATTCAATGCTTAGGGGGTGAGCTTGTCTGATCAAACTCTTGAGAACCCTTGAGCATTTGAGATCTTTTGTGAGAAATGCCTTGAGGAAAAAGGAGTGAAAATTTTGGGGTACAACAGTGTTCCTCTTTCCAATTCCATAATTACAAATCCTATTATGTTTGCAAAGATAATTTTATAAGTTCCTTGAAAAAAAAGGTTTTTAATGAATGCGTGGTTATGTATTAATCACAAACATCTTTTTAAGGATTTAAAGTCACGAGTATGTAGCCAAAGGTAAGAATAACCCTACAAGGTATGTACTATGGGTTCATTTGTACTTGTAGAACAAGGTTCTAAAAGTACCTTTAGAGTCGTGATTCTTCTTTCGGATATTACTGATTTACATAACTACTTGTGAGTACCAATAATATTCTCAATAAAAACTCGTCCAAGTATAGTATCGCATAATGGCTAATTCAAGACTACTTTTGAATTGCCACTGCACTACATCCTAAAGGCTAAGATGGTTAAAGGGGTTCTACGGCTTCTCAACTTTATGGGCTCTCAGGTTGAAAGTAGTAATGCTTTAACAACTGGCTTATTTTAACATTATCACCCCAAGGAGACCTCCACTGAGTAGGGTTATATCATATGCTAATTATGTCAGGATTACTCTAGTCATGTAACTTTTGATTATACCACCACCCTAATTCTTAAGTGTTACTTTAATATGGGTGTACCATTTGTCCTTTGCAAAAACACTAATACCCAAGGAACCACAAAACAACATATAGAACAAAAACATTATAAATAAAACAGATAAAATAAACTAGTTTTAACCCTCTTGAGGATACATGTCCCCAATGAAGTTGCCATTTCTGTCGCAGTGAAAAACGAGGTGACCAAGCTATTGAGGAACTTGACTCACACAAGACATAAGAAGTCACGACTAAACTTTATTGTTTCCAAGGAAAAGGGAAAAGATCAAAACCATATTGTTTAACATGCAATGCAAGAAGTAAAGACTAAAAGTAAAGCATAAGGAAGAGATATAAGGTACGGGGGTTGGTTATACAAAAGGAAGGTATTATCACCCTATATATCTATAATACTCTATAGGAACCATTTATAATATCTGGTTTTTTTTGTTAAAATTGTTTGTTTGCTAAATGAGTGTGGTGATGGGAAAAAGAAGTGTATTTTAGGATATTTTTGTTTGGAAAGACATAGTCTTATACCTACGTACCATTAAGGATCAAAACCTCGTAGTTTGTGGTGAATATAACAAAATGGTTTGTTGTGGTTGATTTTAGGAGAACAGATATTTCATCATCTTTTAGAGAGAAAGCATATGAGGTGGTATCTTAGCTAAAAAATTAGGGTACAACACTCTTTCATCCTCAAGTTCTCAAACTGAGTGGTAAGCAATTGGAGTCTTGACATCTTCACCTTGGAGGTTCCTTCATGAGTAGTCTTCAAGATATCCCAATATTCTTTGGAAATAGTACAATTTCTAATTAGCCTAAAGATATTTTTGTCCATTCTATTATATAGGGAATTCAAGGCTTTGGAATTTCCTTGAGATGATTCATCATCCTTATCATTCCAATCTTCTTCAGCTTTGTTAACGTTCGTCTCCTTCCCATCCTCGCCTACAACCTTTGGTGGATCCCATCCCTTGACAACAGCTTTCCACGCCTTGTTGTCCATGACTTGATGAAAGTCATCATACAAACTTTCAAATAATCATAATTGGTTCCATCCAGAATGGATGGTCTATTTCCAAATACTCATTCATTGTCCATCGCACTAGAAAGTATATTCCCTGAACCTCACCCAGAGTCAGAGCCGGATGCCTACTCTGATACCAATTGAAATTCTGGTATTTAGATCACAGATGTCTTAAAATATGTCGAGACACCTTTTTCTTAACAAACAATCAATGACAAGATAAACAATAATCAAAGTGCAGAAAGGTAAAGAACACACAGAATTGTTAACCCAGTTCGGTGCAAACTAACTCCTACTATGGGGGCTACCAAGCCAGGGACCAAGTTAACTACTAATAACATCAATTTGAAGCTAAACTCCCATATTTACAACTTCTCACTTAATCACTACCATCGTCTAACTTCTACCTAATACTCACCTAGTTATGAGACCCTTCCTAAATCCCTTACCATCACATCACATTGATTGACCAATTCTAAACACTTAGAATAACAATACAGAAGTCACACTTCAAATACACACAATTATTCGTTGCTTACAAGCTTTGGAATGATTGAAAAAACTTACAATAAAAACAAAGTCCTACTCTTTTATCAAAATTATAATCAAGAGGCTCACAATAAGCACACAAACCCTAATAAAAAATACAGTGTAAATTCGTAAAAAAACAACTAGGGTTGAAGCCTTCTATTTACAATATTCATGGAATTGGATTTGGGCTTCACAAATTCCAGTTGGATGATTAACATGCAATGCAGAATCACCTCCTCAAAGATAGGATATGAATCATTAATTTCCTAAAATATCTCCATAATTAGTAACTAACAATTCTCCTTGAAATCAACTTGAATCTTCAAACTGAGCACCATATAGGATAGCAAAATCTTCGCAGAATATTCTACACTTGTAACATATCAGAACATCCAAGAATCCAGTTGTTCACAAACACGATGTCAAAAGAGCATGCATAGGACATGTTGCTTCAATACATATGACATGTTTATTCAACATGTCAAAGCTAAGTTAGTTTTACCAATCATAATGCCAATCACAACAAAACAAAGAAATAACATTATTAATACGACTACTTCATAATATCATAGAAACATCATTTGATTCATGTTTTACCCAAAAATTTGCCATCCCATATTTTCTCAATACATTTCAAGTGAGATCCTCAAATTGCTCAAGGAAGTCCAAGGGTTGACCAGACAAACTCTCTCCTAAGGCAGTCTACCTCAAATTAGGGTTTCAGTTTGCATAAAGGTAATTGAATCCAAAGGATCCCAAATGCTCACCATTGTCCTAATATGTTCTCAAGATCATACATATCAAGTTTCAAGCCTTGCAGAGGAAGTTTGCTCAGTCAATTGCTCAAAAGCCTGAAAATCGATTGTGCTAGGGCAAAAGTCAATTGTGGCCTACATACAGTCAAACTTCAAGATTTTTGGTCAAAATCCTCATTTTTAAGTATTATTCATCATTTGATCAAGGTTTGATCATAATTCCTCAAGGATTTCTCACAATTCATCAAAACCCAAAAATTGCTAAATTAGGGTTTTGCAGGAAAAGTTAACTCAACTTTGACCAAGCATAACTTTCTCATACTTTATCAAAAATGACCCATACAAAGCTCATTTTTAAGAGGATGCAATTCCATACAATCCATCTTCAGCTCCAAAGTTCAAAATATGCACTCACAAGAAGATATAAATTTGGACATTATAGGTCATTTTGAAAAGTCAACAAAAACACCTTTTTTGTCAAAGCTTCATACATGAACATGGAAGACTCAATTAATATTAGACAAAAAGGGTTGCTTATAGGACATATTAAGCTTTCTAAAAAGTCCAAGAACACATCTCTAGGGTCAAAATTGAAGGAGTTATGCATTGGAAAAGTTGACCTTTTTTGCAAAATTGCCAAAAGTCAAATGTGGCCAAAATTGCAATTTTTATCAAATGGGCCCAATATTTTATGCTTGCATTGAGTTTGTAACATGACCCACGACCCATGATCTCTCCCACTTGTCTTTATTTTATTTTTGTCATTTATTTTGATTTTTATTTCAATTAAATCAAATAAAATCAAAATAAAATCATGAAAATATCAAAACTAATCAAAGCTTGAGATTTTATGCATGTTTAGGCCTCTTATATAGCTGGAAGAAGAATCAAATCGTGCAAGCTTAATTTGGATACAAAAAGATTTGATTTGGATTAATTTGGAAAGATTTGCATAAGGATCAAATCATGATTCAATCATCGTAATTGAAAAAGATTTGAAGCAAGTTTGTAACCTAATTCATTCTAGGGTACATATAGAACAAGTGCAGACCAAAAACAGGTACATTGGAGGCGTGAAAAGAGAGGAACAAATCTCAAAATTTCAAAGGGAAGTGGCAATCTGATTTCTTAGTTCCAGGCTTCCTCAAGCCATTCCAGGCGCACCATTCGTTTGCTGGACATCTAAGGACCCTATTCCAATCACTAACAAGCCTCATAACATCCAAAAACGCGTTGTAAGCATCTCACGACATTCATACTTTTTTGAAATCGAATATCACGATTCTGGAATTTGTAGCATGATTTATTTACATATTCTTGATCCTTGAATCATTTGCAATCTAATGGTTATGTTCAATTGCATTTTCATTGGCTATACAGCAAGTTGCCATGTTTAGGGTTTTGGTTTCGTTTTTAGGGGTTTTGCTTGCAGGAACAATTAGCCATGGAGAGTGGTACCATGATGCTCGTGAGATTGGAACGAGCTAATTGGTGCCACTAGTATTGATTTATCATGCAGGGATGAGGTTTTGGAATGGACAAGGGTCAACAGTGGGAGGAAGAATAAGGGTAGCGTGGCATCCTGTGATTCGCCCATTCAAAAATTTGCGCATTTGTAATATATCATTTTGTTTTTCCAATATAATGTTTGTTTATTGATCTTTGTACAAATAACCAACGTAGCTCAATTGGTCAGCTTGCAGCGTGAAATGCCAAAGGGCCTGGGTTCGATTCCCAGGTCCCCAACTTTGTTCCATATTATTTTTCTCTACATCATCAGGTACACATGCATAAAAGGAGACCACTATACGCCCTCAATGTCCAGCCAATCAGATCATCCACATGCTAGATCCAAGGATTCTCAATGAAGGTCTACCATGGACATCAGTCAAGCTAGCAGCATTGGATTTGGAAAGTCAACATGGGCTAGGCGCATTTGGGTTTGGATTTGCAATTCAGACCCCCCTTTTTCCTTTAACACCAGGCCCATTCTAATTTTTTTCTATTTTCTTTTCTTTTATTTAATTTATTTTGATTAATTTATTTTTTAATCACAAATTAATTTCTTTTTACACAAAAAAATCATAAAATCAATTTCATCAATTTAGAATTTAGGTTTTATTTTATTTTATCAAATTAATTTTATATTAGTTTTAATTTTAGGGTAACTCTAACCTTTTTGTAAATAATTTAAAGTCAATTAGAAAATTAGGTTTGTTCTTGATTTAATTTCTTTTCACAAAATAGTAAAAATACAAAAAATAGTTAATTTAATTATTTTTCTCAAATAAAATTAAATAGCCTTTAGGTTTTCTTGATTTATTTAATTAAAACCTTATTTTCTCAAAATAATCAAAAACAACAAAAATGATTTTTCTTTCAATTAGGTTTAGACAGGGTCAAAACCCTAATTTTTTCTCGTTCTCGATTCATCGCGTGCATTTATTATTTTTATGATATTAATGTAACTGCTCATGGTATGTAATAGTTTAATTAGGTTTTTTCTTTTATTTATCGTTTTACGGGTTTTTGGCTATGTAATTAATCCCCCTCCCCGAAGCCTTGTAATAGCGTAGTTTTATTTCTTGCATTTTAATTTTCGCAAATATTAATTGTTAGATGTATGATAATAGAATTGCATGACAAGACTGTATGTTAATTTAAGATGACTAGAAAACCCTAAATGTGCAAAGATAATAACTGAAATCAAATCACTCGCACATGCGCACTCCTAGGGTATACTCTCACTTTTGTTGCCTTCGGTAAACGATCATTAAGTATAGGGTGTCTTGTTTCCCTCTTGTCTAAACAAAGATCGAATGTCCCATTCGGAAATGTTGCCTCGGAAATGTTGCCTCGGAAAGGTTGCCTCGGAAAGATTGCCTCGGAAATGTTGCCTCGAATACGATCTTAAGACATTAGGGTTATTACTAAGACGTCCTAACATTGCTTTAGTGATTGTACGTCCCTTTTGAATTGACCCTTAAAACTCCAACAACGGTGCTTCCTATTTCTTAATAATGGGATAGCATTGTCTAAGAAACAAGGACAGAAATAATCTTTTTTTCGAGTAGGTAGATGCTAGAAGGTACTTGCTCAAAATCAAACTTTTTTTCACACTTACACTTTTTCAAACAAAGTTTTCAAAAACAACTTCGTAACACTCTTGAAGACAGAAGCAAGGGTTAAAACGAAGTTAAACAAAAACTTTTCAAAACACACAAACACGGAAGCAATTTTTTAATGATGAGCAAGTACCTAAGAGCCCGTGGAAAACCACGGATATAAAGGGTGCTAACACCTTCCCTTTCTATAATCTACCCTCTGTACTCAAAATCTCGAAAAAAGTAATTTTTCTGTGCTTTTGTCCTTTCCAGTTGGATAAAATAAAAGTCGGTGACGACTCTTGCTTACCGCGACATTTTGCGAACATAAACGCAAAATGCATACCAGCATTTCTAAAACAGTTCGGTTATGCCACCGTATCACAAAACTGGCGACTCTGCTGGGGAGATAAGAATAAGTGGGGTATACCTTAGGATCTAGGTCATCATAAATTTCTTCTCTTGTTTGTTTTGGTTGCTTTACTTTTAAGGGTTTTGTATCGGGAGTTATTATAGATCCTAACTCGGATCTGGGAAACACTTTTTAGGTAAGTAGCAATAAACTGTGAGGGAAATGTACGGTGTAGACCAATACGGTTGAAGCAGTAGCTATGTTGATGTGGCACATTGGTTGGTACCGGTATCCCTTATGGAGAAACGACGAGAATACGGGGCTGCTATGTGTGTCGTTAAGCATCAACTAACCTTAGAACCCTTAATCGACCAACTTGGCCATTAGGAAGTAGTGAGATAGCCGGCCTCAATGTAAAGCTGAGAACTGGTTGATACTCGATACTACACTCATTGAGACCATACTCTCGAGATAGTTCCGGCCGCAAGAAAAGATTGTGTGAGCTGAAACCATGATCGATAGAGGATGGTCAGTGATATTGAGAACCTCTAGAACTCGGTTACTATTGCTAGGACAGGTTAAAACCAACTGAACTTCAAGAGGGTAATACCTAAACCCCATGCAAGCCTTAAACTTAAGGGCTTTTGTGTGACTTGTTTGCCTTTGCCATGTCTGTTATATGCTATACCTGTTGTTTGTTTTACCATGACATCATGCATCATAACATAGCATGCATACTTCATTATACTAACCATTTCAAAGACCGGGGGGATTTATCTTTGTTCTGTTTTGCAGATTATGGCTTCCATGCGCAGAAACACCATCCGAGTTAACTTTGTACAAATACCTGATCAACTCAAAGAGCTAGCCTCAAGAGTTTCTGAGACTTCTTCATTCATTAGAAGACATGGTCATCTTCTTAGCTTGGTTACCTCAAAGTTTGATGAACAGATGATGAGTGTGCTTTTCCAGTTCTTCGATCCTGTACATCATTGTTTCACCTTCCCAGATTATCAGTTAGTTCCCACTTTGGAAGAGTTTTCTCACTTACTGGGCATATCCATCCTTGAGCAGATGCCCTTCACAGGTTTGGAAGAGACTCCTAGGCCAGAAGACATTGCTTCAGCTTTGCATCTGACACGGGCTGATGGAGTATCCAACATGGAGACACGAAGCGGGTTGAAGGTTTCTTAGCCAATTTTCTGATAGATCAAACTCAACTGTTCTGGGACAGTTTGAACTTTCAGGCTTTTGAAGATATCTTGGCTCTCCTTATCTATGGTTTGGTTCTCTTTCTGAATCTAGATTCCTTTATAGATGTGAATGCGGTTAAGATCTTTATGTCTCGCAATCATGTGCCTACTCTTCTGGGTGATATCTTGCATGCCCTCTACACTTGTACTGTACGTAGAAGAGGGACCCTCATGTGTTGCATGCCTTTGCTGGCGAGGTGGTTTATTTCTCACCTCCCCAAGTCCGTGTTGAAGAATGAGGAAGGTTTAGGATGGTCTTACAGGATAATTTCCCTTGCCCATACAGACATTCTTTGGAGTTCAAAGGCTATGGAAAGCACTGCTTTCATTGATTATTGTGGGGGATATCCTAATGTCCTATTTCTTTAAATCAGAGGGGGAATAACCTACAGTCTTTGTTTAGCTTTATGATAATTCGGCCGTGCTCGGAGAGACAGTCCTCATGAGCTGCTTCTTACAGATATTGCATTTGACTACAAGGAAGACGTTAACGAGCATCGCCGAAGGTTTATACGAGCTTAAGGCATGGTGAACAGATCTGGCCCTCAAGATCTAGGACCAAGGACTTCTCTCCCTATGCAGCCTTATCTCCAGTGGGTTCGAGCTCATGCTCAGAAGCTTGGGATGCCTTATGAAGTTGTGTTTCCAGTGATTGTGGAGCCTACCAATGAAGAGGGCATTCCTTATACAGTCCTTTATCCCTACATGCCCACTGATCTTGGGGCATTGAAGAGATCCTGCATCCAGCTGAAAGAAGAGAGGGATACCTACCGAGAGAAGTACCATGAGCAAGAAAGGAAGATCTTGAAGCTCACCAGGCAGCTCGAGAACGAAAGAATGATCAATGACTACGTCAGCACCAAGGGGAAGCGTCCATGGGATTTCTGATTTTGCTTTTTTCTAGTTTAGATTTGTTTTTCATTTACTTCTTTTTAAACGCCTTAAAGGCATTGTTGAACCTTTTTACAAGTTTAATCTAATAAAGTTTGTTTATTTTTTGGTTTGCAAATTTAAATCTCCCAAAGTCTTTGAAATCATTACATACGCATCCCATTATCATGCACACCATTACAGGTACCATTACAGGTTTCTCATCTTCTTCGCTGTTTATTTCAGCAGTTATGGCTTCCGATCAAGCTATCAAAGATCTCCAGGCACAAAACGCCCAATTCCAAGAAATGTTCTTGAGCTTGGATAAAGGGAAAGAATATTTGAAAGCTCTCATTCTGAAAGATAAAGAGAAGAAGAAGAAGAAGGTCGTTCTGCTGAGTATGGGCAAAAGGTTTAGGGATAGGTTGAAACAGCAAGTTGATTTGTCCTTTTCATCCAAGGGGGGGGGGGGGGGGAGGACCAAGAAGAAGAAAAGGGCCTCAGTCCTGCAGTTTCTGATAATAATACGGATTATGATGAGGAACAGTATCCTCCTGCTGAGGATAGGTACAAGAAACTTGAAGACCGTCTGAGTGCTATGGAGATTCAGAAGATCCTTGGTTTGGATTTCAGAGAGCTGGGACTGGTATCTGGAGTGCTGATCCCTCATAAGTTCAAAGCTCCGTATGATACGGTGGGAGAACTGACTTGGGATTTTGCGTTTGTGTTTGCAAATGTTTCTGTTTAGCAAGAGTCGCCACCGAATTTTTATTTTATCCTAAGGAAAGGTCAAAAAGCACAGGAAAGACCTTTGAGATGTTTTCTTGGGTTCGGGGAGTATATTATAGAAAGGGAAGGTATTAGCATCCTTTCTATCCATGGTTATCCATGGGCTCTTAGTTACTTGCTTAGATCACTCGCTTTGCTTTTCAATTGTTTGAAATGGTGCTTTGTGTGTGGTTTTGAAAGATGTTTTGAAAAGAGGTCATCGTTGTGGCAACCTTTGTAATGATTCTTGTTTGAATGTATACAAAGGTGTTTTTGTCTTTTGAAAAGTTTTCAAGGTTTGAAAGTAGGGTTTTGAAATTGTGTTGTGAAGTGTGTTTTGAAGATAGCAAGGATGTTTTTGCAAGTTTTTAACTAAGAGTTGTCTACCCTATTTTACTCAAAGATCTTCCTTATGTTTTTAACCCTTTTAACAGTGTTGCTTCACCATTGTATTTGGTGAACAACCTTGTGTTAGGATGTTAAACGGGACAGGCGCGGGTCATCGTATAGACCATGATAGCAATTGTGTCAAGCATTTTTGGCAATTTTCTTGAGGGACTTGATCATTTTGTTTAGGCAACTCAGATAGCGTCATCGAGGGACTATGATCTTTGTTTTGTTTTTGTTTTGCCAAAGTACTTGACATGCGTATCATGGCCCATTTTTTAAGGCAACAAATGGATTATAACCCTAGGGGTGCAAGTGTGCATTGTGTTTGTTTTTCATGCATTTTGTCTTTGATTAGGTTAAACTATTTGTTGATTTGATTTTGCATACAAACCCTAAGTCTAATCATGGTATAATTGAAAGCATTTAAAGGTGGAAGAATTTAAATTCTACACTATTACAACATGATATAGGGAGGGGGTACAAATTTGAATAGGGGATTATTTTGACAAGAAATTAAATTCTAAGTTATTACAACCAAATTGAATGTATAAGGCATAACAATTAAATGTATAATATTTAAATAAATACAATAAATAAATATTAAATAAATGTATTATGCAAAAAAGTTTTTATGTATGTAAAAAGTATTTTTAATGTGAAATGTAAATAAATAAAAAGTCAATTTCAAATATTTTTGTTTTTTAGGGAAAAAACCCTAATTTCTTAAATAAATAGTATTATTTATTATTTATATACAATAATGTATCAATTTGTACAAAAAATAAAAGTATATTGAAAAAAAGGTATTTTTAGTATAAAATATTAATAAAAATAAAAATGTATTATTTTTGTGTTTTTTGTTCTAATTATTTAATAAAATATAGTATATGTATATATATGTTATAAATATATTAAGTGTATAAAAATAAAATAAATTATTTACAAAAAATGTATATATTTTAAGAAAATATTTTCAAATGTGTATAAAAATAATAAATGAAGATAAAAGTATTATTTGTATTATTTTTTTTAATTTAAACAAAATGATGTAAAAGCATATAAACATTTTATACTAGTAAAAAAAATACCAGATAAATGTAAAAAAATATAAAAATGATTTTTTGGCATTTTTTATATTTAGACATAAAATAATAAAATCAGAATTAAAATAAAAATGCAAAAATGACAAATATACAAAGAAATGGGTCAGGGGGTGTGAACTGAAAATGCAAGTGTTAGAAGCAAAAATAACCAGGCCCAGCCCAATCAACTCCGTCTTCTTCCTCAGTTCAAACAAAAACGCGCCTTCTGTGTACAAACTGCTATCTTCTGATTCTGTGTTTTTTTGACAAAACTCATAACATGAAACTTGTAGAGCATCAAACAACGAATCTAACCATATTAAAAACTTAAGCTAACTCTCGAAGACCATAGAGAATTTCTCTGGCCCTAATTTCTAACCTAGTTTTTTTAGAAAGTTCATGGATGAAATTCTCCTAGCACGATTAATATAAATGAAAACTAAGCACATGTATGGTTTCAGGGCTATGAATACAATATCTTTCATTCACAAAACTAAGTCTAACTATTCCTAAATAGAGAGATAGAAGTTCATGAAATACCTGTTTCAGTTGACTTCGAGCTGGACAATGCAGCAACTTCCAAGGGTGCTTGAGGTTCTTTTGAGCTTGCCTGATGTCCACTGAAGCTTTCCCAATGCTTAGTTTGTTTTGAAATAGCCTAAATCGTGCTACAGCACTCAACCTGCAAAGCTTCCAAACAAAAATGGCAATGTGTGTTAATGGAGTTACAGTTGGCAATGGAGGTCTGGAATAGTTCAGGTGAGTTGATGGAAGGTATTGGAACAAGTTTGAGGCAAAACGCACGAGGCAAAGTGGAGATGGAGGTGATTTTGCAGGGCTTGCCCTATTTTGCAGAAAAATGGAGATTTTGTGTACAAGGAGGTTATAGGGGTCAAGGGCTCGTGCTTCTTGCTTGTTAGGATGTATGAAACTTGTTTGCAATGTTTGTGTAAGCTGACTATGACTGGTTTTTAAGTTGGGAGGATTTGGACAAATTTCTTCTTTGTAAAGCAAGAACGTGTAACCTGTGATTACAGGCATGTACCCTCTATCTTTTATGCTGCATACTTTGCCCTTGGTTACTGGAATTTGTGGATTTGATTTGGCTTCAGAGATATGGCCCCATGCTTCAAAGATCATGGTTTGACATAAAGTATAACTTTTCAAGATGGAAATGTACCTTTTTCCAATTAAGGCTTAGTTTTGTGTACAATGCCCAAATGGCCAAGATAATGCATTAGCTCAGTGGATTTGCATTCAATTAAGGAGTGTAAAATGGTCTAGAGGCCTGCAAGCTAGTATAAAGCATGCTGGTTTGAAAATGCAAGTTGTATGAACATGTATTGGCCTTGGATACAAAGTGAGTTTTTGCCAACTTCAAGAATTCGATTTTCCCTAACCACAAATGTGTTTGAGGAGTTCTTGGACAATTTGGAAAGCTTGAAACATGTACTACAATCCATCTTTGAAATGAAACTTGAAACTCCAAGTGGAACTATGCTAAAAATGACCAAGAAGATGGGACAAAATTCTGCCTAAACTAGGGCAAAATTTCTAAGTTAAAAGTTTTAGGTACCCTTGTTCCAAAAATCATAACTTGAGATCCAAGCTTCTTTTGAGAAAACTTTGTGAATAAAAGTTGTATACTTTGTGATGGACCACAACTTTCATGTTTCAAGTTTTGTTTGACTCCATTTGCATCTTGGTGAAAAAATGGGACAAAGTTAGGAAAAAATAAGAAAATTTTATAACTTAGAAAATTTCTAAGTTATGAAATTTTTCCATTTTAAACCCTAATTTGCATTTTTGGGTTTCTTGATGAACAAGTTTCATAATTTGACATGTATTGATGAGAAATGACTCTTGGCACTTGATTTTGACCAAAATGTCAAAGTTTGACTTTTCAGTATATAGTTGAATTTTGATCAGTTGATTGAAAAATTCATCTGTCAATCCTATGCATTTGAGATCTTTTGAACTTGTTGAATGGGTCAAGACAATGTCATTGAGTCCTTGAGTCCATGGTTGAGCTTGATTTTCCATTGTCTAGGTCAAACAGTCAAAAATTGCCTTTGTACAGTCAAAACCCTAAAAATGACCATTTTGCCCTTTTGGTGATCTGATCAAATTTCTTGTGGAATTGTGATCCAAACTTGATCAAATGGTTCATATGATTTCATAATGTTGATGTGGGTTAAATTTCATGAGGTTTGACTGTCAATTGGCCACAGTTGACTTTTTCCCCAATACAGTTGATTTCTAGGTCAATTGTCCAATTGACTGGGCAAAAATCTGAACCAAGGCTTGAAACTTGGTATGGACAAACTTATGAGTCCAACATGAAGTATGAAAGTCACTTTGGGCATTGTAGGTCAAAACATCACTGTGCAAACTCAAACCCTAATTTAGGTCAACAGTGCAAGGAGGTGCCTTGAGCAGAGCAAACCCTAGCTTGATCTTGAGTTCCAAGAGTCTTATGATGAGAGATATTGATGAAATGAGAGGGCAAATTTTGGGGTACAACACTCCGGTTTTTGCCAAGTACGATGGAGTATCCTGTCCAAAACTCCATCTTCGCTCGTACGTCAGAAAAATCCAACCCCACACTGCTGATAGAAATTTGTGGGTGCACTTCTTTCAAGATAGTCTGTCAGGGAATTGGCTTGAATGGTTTTATCAGTTGGAAGGAGCCAACATCCGAAACTGGGAAGACCTTGCTATTTCTTTTTACAGGCAATATCAGTATAACACCGACCTTGCTCCCACTCGTACTCAGTTTCAGGGTATGTCTATGGGTGCAAGTGAAGGTTTTAAGGACTATGCTCAAAAGTGGAGAGACTTGGCTGGAAGAGTCCAACCCCCTTTGTCTGACAGGGAGTTGGTTGACATGTTTCTGGGGACACTATCTGGTCCATTTTTCAATCATCTGATCAGCAGTTCATCATCTGGGTTTACTGAGTTGATCTTGACTGGGGAGAGAGTAGAAGCTGGTATCCGAAGTGGTAAGATACAGAAGGATAATTCATCAAGTGCAGTAAAGAAACATTTCACCGGTAAGAAAGAAGCTAGCACATTCTACGGCTCGAGGAGCCAAAGCATACTTGAACACCGTCAAGCAGTGAATGCAGTAGTGATATCAAGACCCACAGTTGCTCCACAACACAACAATCAGCAAAGGGTGGAGAGACTACAAAGACAGTTCACTCGGCTCAATATGACCTTGGCTCAAATTCTACCACAATTATTGAAGACCAATATGGTAACTCTGAGGGAAGCCCCAAAGAATCCCAACACCATATCTCCGCTATATAACCCGAATGCCCATTGCGCCTATCACTCTGATGGCCCAGGTCATGATACAAACAACTGTTGGTCCTTGAAGAATGAGGTGCAAGACTTGATCGAAGCCAAAGAGATTGAGTTTGACGCTCCGGAGAAGCCCAGCGTCATAACTGCTCCTATGCCCAAACATGGTCATGGAGTGAATGTTGTAGACGATGATTTATTTGTGACCTTCGTGGAATAAATTTCTACTCCTTTGATGACAGTTAAGAAGAATCTATTGTTGGCCGGTTTATTTCCGGGTTGTGGCGAAGGTTGCCACATATGTTCAATTCTTCCTATTGGCTGTCACTTATTGAAGTTAGGTGTTCAACGCTTGATGGATAACAAAGAGATCTTGTTCGAGAAGACTATGATTCCGTTAGTTCCAGTTAAAGATGTTGCCATCATAACCATTTCCGCCAATCCTTCCAAGGCTTCCTCGAGAAAGCCTATTAGGATTACACTCGTTCCGAGAATCGCTCCGTTAATCATTACTGTCTCTGGTCCTATCCCATACACTTCGGATAAAGTTGTCCCTTGGCACTATGGGGCCGATGTGTATTACCATGGAGTTAAGCAAGACTTAGAGAGTGGAGAAGTTGATGTTGATGTCAGCAATATTGTCGGAGCTAGCAAGGTCACCAGAAGCGGAAGACTCTTTTCTCCCGAGATTTCCCCTCATAATGTTCATAAACCTGTTGTCATTCCATCTGCTAGTACATCAGGTACTGTCCCAGTTTCTACTCCATCTATCACCCCTGTCGCCGAGTCATCTGGGACTCGGGGTAAAGAAATCACAGGTGAGCCTGCCCGGACGGAGGCGCCTAAGAAGATCATTATAGAAACCTCTAAGAAGGAGATGGAGGAAATTCTGAAGATTATCAAGAAGAGCGACTATAACATAGTCGAGAAGCTGGGACAGACCCCGTAAAAAATCTCCATGTTGTCCTTGTTATTGTGTTCGGAAGCCCATGCAAAGGCTTTAATTGCTTTCCTCAAAACTGTGCATGTGCTATGGGAAACTTCGGCTGATCAATTCACAGACTGCGTAGCTAGTTTGACTGTCGACAATGGGTTGGGTTTCTCAGACGCAGATCTGACTGCTAAAGGAAGAAATCATAATGATGCTCTGCACGTCTCGATCGAGTGCAGGGGCACTACTATGGCCTATGTACTGGTGGATATTGGGTCCTCGTTGAATGTTTTTCCAAAGAAAGCACTAGACCGTGTGGACTGTGAAGGTTTGATTCTAAAACCGAGAAATATTGTGGTCAGGGCTTTCAACGGGTCAAAAAGGATGGTGCACGGGGAGGTGGACGTCCCTGTTAAAGTTGGCTCTCAGACTTTTGCATCTACTTTCTACATGATGGATATCATACCATCATATTCTTGCTTGTTGGGTCGCCCTTGGATTCATAAGGCTGGGGCAGTGACTTCCACGCTCCACCAAATGTTGAAATATCTAATGAAGGGGAAGATCGTCACGGTACAAGGTGAAGAGGAGTACATGGTGAGTCATCTCAATTCCTTTTGCTATGTAGAGATGGATGGGGAATTCATCGAGACCCCTTGTCAGAACTTTGAAGAAGTCCCCCAGACTTTGGCGTCGACTGAAGTTGCTATTGACAAACCTCCGATGAAGATGGCTTCCCTCAAGGATGCCAGGGCTGTAATTGAAAAAGGTGGGTGTGCAAATTGGGGTTAGCTCCCTGATTTTGCGCACAAAACTGACAAATTTGGTTTGGGCTTTACTGTAGAGGCTCAAAGGGCTATTCGGCGCGCACGGATTGGAAGACCTCCTCTGCACATCAGTAATCAGGGAGTGAATGCAATTGAGGATGATCAAGAAGAGTCAGATATCGACAGTTGGATCTACCCGACTACCAACGGTGGATTGAACAATTGGACAGCGAAGGACTTCGTACCCGTTTCTTTTATTACACAGTAATAGACTTTTGTTTTGAGATTTGTAACAAACAGGTTGAAACTTTACGGCCCGGTGCCTTGCCCGAGGCACCTTGGCTTTGTTTGTGAGGGCTTATTGTTTATCATTTTCATATATCATCAATAAGAGCATTGGACGTTCTCTTGCATTACAAATTTTGTGCTCCTTGTTTTTCTTTTCTATCTCGCACTTTATCAAAATAGCTATTGTCTTACACACACTCACATATCATAATGCAGATCCATATCCACTCTGGATCCCATTGATAACGACTATGCTACTGCCATTTATAACTTCGAAAATCCGATCAACCAAGCCATGGACGAAGGTGAGGATGATTGTGAGGTACCCGGAGAACTTGCTAGACTGTTACTGTAGGAAGAGCTGGCCATACAGCCTCATGAAGAGCCAGTTGAATCAGTAAATTTGGGTATAGAGGAAGACAGGAAAGAGCTCAAGATAGGGGCGAATCTGGAACCTAGTGTCAAGCAATGGTTGATATAGATGCTACGTGACTATGTTGAGATCTTCGCTTGGTCATATGAAGATATGCCTGGTTTGGACACTAACATTATGGTTAACCGCCTTCCAACCAAAGAAGATTGCCCTCCGGTAAAGCAGAAGGTTCGTCGTATGCGCCCTGAGATGTCTGAGAAAATCAAAGTTGAGGTCATGAAACAGTTTGACACCGGATTTCTAGCTGTCACTTCTTACCCGCAGTGGGTTTCCAATGTTATGCCGGTGCCTAAAAAGGATGGTAAAGTACGGATGTGTGTGGACTATAGAGATCTGAACAGGGCAAACCCCAAGGATGATTTCCCACTTCCTCATATCGATGTTTTGGTCGACAACACCGCGCAGCAGAAGATCTTCTCCTTTATGGATGGTTTTTCTGGTTACAATCAAATCAAGATGGCTCCCGAGGACATGGAGAAGACAACCTTCATTACACAGTGGGGCACCTTCTGTTACAAGGTAATGCCTTTCGGGTTGAAGAATGTTGGGGCAACATATCAGCGCGCCATGGTCGCTTTGTTCCACGACATGATTCATCATGAGATTGAGATTTACGTTGATGATATGATCGCAAGGTCCCAGACTGAAGAAGGACACCTTGACCATCTCTAGAAACTGTTTGACAGGTTGAAGATGTACAAGCTGAGGTTAAACCCGAACAAGTGCACCTTCGGGGTAAGGTCTGGTAAGCTGTTGGGTTTCGTCGTTAGTGATAAAGGCATTCAGGTGGATCCCGAAAAGGTGAAAGCCATACAGGAAATGCCGGCTCCCCGCCCAGAAAAGGAAGTTAGAGGCTTCTTTGGGACGTCTGAATTACATCGCCCAATTCATTTCACACCTGACCGCTACTTGTGAACCAATCTTCAAGTTGCTGAAGAAAGATCAAGTAGTAGAATGGAATGATGAATGTCAGATCACTTTCGATAGAATCAAAGAATATTTTCAAGATCCACCTATTATGATGCCTCTAGTTGAAGGAAGACCTTTGATCTTATACTTGAAAATACTGGATAATTCAATGGGGTGTGTGCTAGGGCAGCATGATGAGTTTGGCCGAAAAGAGCATGCTATTTACTACCTTAGAAAAAAGTTTACCGACTGTGAGACCCAATACTCACTGCTCGAGAAAACTTACTGCGCTTTGGCATGGGCTGCTCGTCGGCTGAGACAGTATATGCTGACTCACACTACCCTATTGATATCAAAGATGGATCCAATCAAGTATATCTTTGAAAAGCCTGCCTTGTCCGGATCATTTGGCGCATCAGTCCGTGGATGACTGCCAATCCATGAATTTCGAGTTCCCAAGTGAGAATATCATGTTGGTGACCGATCATGAAGAACCTGGACCGGATGAAGGACCTGAGGAAGGATCCCGATGGTCTATGTATTTTGATGGAGCCTCAAACGCGTTAGGTAATGGCATTGGCATTGTGATTATATCTTCTGAGGGTTCTCATACTCCGTTCACCGCCCGATTATGTTTTAATTGCACCAACAATATGGCGGAGTATGAGGCATGTATCCTGGGTCTTCGAGCTGCTATTGACCTGAGGATTAAGTTCTTGAGTGTATTCGGAGATTCTGCTCTGGTGATCAGTCAGATCAAAGGAGAGTGGGATACGAAGCACCCAAATCTTATTCCTTACAAGGTGTACGTATTGACGTTGCTTCCACACTTCGAGGAGATAACCTTTGAACACTTCCCAAGAGAGGAGAATCAGTTAGCGGACGCGCTAGCTACCATGTCTTCTATGTTCAACGTTAGGTGGGACAATGAAGCTCCCCAGATTACCATTTAAAGGTTGGACGAACCCGCACATTGCTTTGACATTGAGGCTGAAGAGGTAGCAGATAAACCCTGGTTCCACGAGGAAAAAAGAGGTACCTTGAGACTCAAGAGTACCCCGAGGGTGCATCTGTTAATGATAAGAATTTTTTGAAGAGATTCGCTGTGAAGTTCTTCATCAGCAATGGCATTCTCTATAAGCGTAACCATGATTCAACCTTATTGCGATGTATGGACAAGAGCGAGGCAGAAAGGATCATGGTAGAGCTACATGAAGGTACCTTCGGGACTCATTCCAGTGGTCATACCATGGCAAAGAAAATCCTACGGGCGGGATATTATTGGTCCACTATGGAAGTCGATTGTTATCATCACTCTCGGACCTGTCATAAGTGCCAAGTCTATGCTGATAAGGTGCCTGTACCTCCAGTTCCTCTAAATGTTTTGACAGCTCCTTGGCCTTTTGCAATGTGGGGCATCAATATGATAGGTGAGATCAGGCCTATGGCATCTAACGAACATCGTTTCATTCTGGTAGCTATTGATTACTTTCCGAAGTGGGTTGAGACAGCTTCCTTTGCTACAGTAACCAAGAACGTCGTGGCACGGTTTATCCGAAACAACTTGATCTGTCGATATGGCGTACCAGAGAGAATCATTACTGACAATGGTACAAATCTCAATAATACGATGATCACCGAGTTCTATAAATAGTTTAAGATTCAGCATCATAACTCTTCTCCTTATCGGCCAAAGATGAATGGGGCTGTTGAAGCGACTAATAAGAACATCAAGAAGATTGTGCAGAAGATGACGGTGGCATATAAAAACTGGCATGAGATGCTACCATTCGCTCTTCATGGGTATCGAACCTCAGCAAGGACGTCGACAGGGGCAACACCCTACTCTCTGGTGTATGGCATGGAGGTGGTCTTACCCATTGAGGTCCAGATACCCTCTCTCTGGATTATGAAGGATGTAGGTTTGAGCGAAGACGACTGGATCCAGACCCGGCTTGATCAGCTGAACTTAATCGATGAAAAAAGACTTACTGCTATTTGTCATGGTCATACATATCAAAAGCGAATGATCAAGGCATTTAACAAGAAGTTAGACGACAAGAATATCAAGTCGGGGATCTAGTGATTAAACGCATCATACTTCCACAAGGTGATCCCAGGGGAAAATGGACCCCCACATACGAAGGGCCATTTGTGGTTAAGAACATCTTCTCGGGAGGAGCTATGATTCTAACCACCATGGACGGTGACGACCTTCCTCACCCTGTCATACAGACATAGTGAAAAAATACTATGCCTAATCAAAGACCCGCTAAGTTGACTGGCCTAGGCAAAAATAAGGGCTTTCCGGTGAACCAAAAGGGTTCGGGCAAAAGTAAGGGATGAAAATGAAAAAAATTGTACACCCGACAAGTCGAAAACCTGAAAAGGTGACTTGGGCAAAAAAGGGTATCCCGGTGGACTGAAAACCCGAAAGGGAGGTCCAAGCAAAAATTAGGGATTGAAGTGTAACACTATGTCTCATTGGATCATCTTGCAACTAGACTTCGGTATCGACTATCAAGCTCGAACAACGCCAATCAATCTGATCCACCTTCAACCAAGTAGCAAAGTGACGTGATGCTCGAAGATATAAAGGCAATAGCAGAGTTGAAACCCAGTGGGATTGTTTCATATAGATGTTTTTATTTCTTTTTCACAAAATGTATAAGTCCCTCGGCGGCGTTCTCTTACTAGGACGTCAGCCTCTTGTATAAAACGCCTGTTACAGGCTAACCTAAAAAATCAATACAATTCATTTTCACAAAGAAATTTCAACTTGTGTTTTCTTTTTCTATTTTGTTTTGCAAAGAACATCCAATGATTCATTTTTTTATATATGTATTTGACAATAATTGCTGCTCATAAATATTTACATGCGAAACAAAAGACAATTACTCGTAATTCCAAGAACAGGGGAAAACAAGAAGTGCCTAAACCTTACAGTTGCTCTATCCACCAGGTACAGGGACAGAGAGCCAGCTTGAGAATATGACTAAAGGTGCATACACTCCCCGCAGAATAGGAAGTACCCAAAGACAGTGGTGTTAATTCTCCCCAAGCAGAGTTTATCTATCACCAACAATAGAAGTTCACCATCAGTGGAGTTTATTTCTTCCACAGGCAGAAACTCAATCCCCGGTAGGGTTCATTATCACCAGCAACGGTAATTCATCCCCAGCTGAGGTTATTTCTCCAAATCAACAGATCTTCTAGCAGAGTATCTCTCTTCCCCACAGAGTCATTCTCTCGCCAATTTATTCCCAAATCATCTCCGGTCGTTACCCTCAGCGAGCACGAAGAACTCAACTCCTTGTCTTCTTCAGCAGCAGTCCGGGATTCATTTTCCCCAGCTAGAGAACATCACAAGAACATTGCATATCCATACATCATGGCATATGCATATGCATCATACAATACAATCTCATTTATTTTGAGAACATCATTACTCGATACATGTCATACATCATGACATTACATACGACTAACTCTTTACCTTTTAGGGAAAGATACAATCAAATTCTCACAAGATTTCTCGGGTTCAGTCAAATCAATGCTAAGATTTCGATTCCAGTTCAAGTTATGAAGCCCGGATTTGACCGGATAATATCTTGATTTTTCCAAAGCACCATGAAGCCTGGAATCGACCAGATAGTGGTATAAGACACCGTGAAGCCTGGATTACTACCAGATAGTGGCAAAATACACTGAAGCCTGGGACTACGACCAGATAACAGTATAAGGTACTGCGAAGTTTGGAATTTGACCAAATAGCAGTTTACCCAGCCAATTACTAAGAAGCCCAGAATCGACCGAATATTAGTATGCCTTAAATTCAAGTTGAAGCCCGGATGCGACCAGATAACAACTTAATTCCTTATGAAGCCTGGAGCATGACCAAATAAGAAGTGAGAAATTGCGAAGCCTAGAGAACAACCAGATAGCAAGTTTAATCTCATCTCCCTAATAAGTCACTGTGAAGCCTGGAACACGACCAGATAGCAGTTGGTCTTATTTTCCTCAGCAAATCACTGTGAAGCCTGGAGCACGACCAGACAGCAGTTCATTTTCACCTCCTCGACTAAGAGATGATTCCCCAGTAAAATAAAGGACAACTGAAGTTCCTAAAATTCTATTTCTCCCAAGACAGAGATCAACATTCCCCAGCGTAGTACTCCTCAACAACAGGTATATAGACTCTCGCAAAGGAATCTCTTATGCGATCGACACTTCTTCTGATGGAATATTTAAGACCATCTTCTGTCATCAACCTCCAAATGGCATCTATAAGCCCATTCCCGATATCGCTAGACAAATACCACTTCATGTGAGTGTAAATTTCTAGGCACTCTAGTGTTCAATCATCTTCCACCTTCGGATCACGAAAGGCAGACAAGCCAATCTATATCCTCAAGTGTAAGAAGATTGAACAGGGGCAACTGTTGTACCCCAAAATTTTCCCTCCCATATTTTCTCAATACATTTCAAGTGAGATCCTCAAATTGCTCAAGGAAGTCCAAGGGTTGACCAGACAAACTCTCTCCTAAGGCAGTCTACCTCAAATTAGGGTTTCAGTTTGCATCAAGGTAATTGAGTCCAAACGATCCCAAATGCTCACCATTGTCCTAATATGTTATCAAGATCATCCATATCAAGTTTCAAGCCTTGCAGAGGAAGTTTACTCAGCGAATTGCTCAAAAGCCTGAAAATCGATTGTGCTAGGGCAAAAGTCAATTGTGGCCTACATACAGTCAAACTTCAATATTTTTTGTCAACATCCTCATTTTGAAGTATTATTCATCATTTGATCAAGGTTTGTTCATGATTCCTCAACGATTGCTCACAATTCATCAAAACCCAAAAGTTGCTAAATTAGGGTTTTGTAGGAAAAGTCAACTCAACTTTGACCAAGCATAACTTTCTCATACTTTATAAAAAATGACCCATCAAAAGCTCATTTTGAAGAGGATGTGTGATCGGTGGATCTGGAACTGACTGTTTAACGCTGGTTCGCGAAATGTCGCGGAAGCAAGAGTCGCCACCGTCTTTTATTTTCTCCAAATGGAAAGGACAAAAGCACAGAAAAATTCCTTATAGAGATTGCTCTCGGTTCGGGAGGTAGGTTATAGAAAGGGAAGGTATTAGCACCCTTTCTATCCATGGTTATCCATGGGCTCTTAGATACTTGCTCAATGTGTTTTCAAAAATGGTTTGTTTGCTTTTCAATGTGGGTTTAAAAAGTTTCTTTAAAAAATTTCAGTTCGACTCGTACGTCAGAGTGTTTGAAAAATTTGCTTTGAAAGCTTTTGAAAAGTGTCGGTGTGAAAAGTCTTTGAATTTTTGTTTTGAAGAGAGCAAGTATCCATGAGATCCTACCTACCCTAAGGAATTCGTCTGTGTAAATGTCCTTTAAAGTAGTGCCATCCCACCATTGAGAGGTAGGTAGCACCACCGTTGGAGGTGTTCGAGTCAATTCGAGTTTGTAGGGACATGGTGATCACCAGAGCAATGGGAAGACACCTTAGAAGCTACCCTCATGCCAGGTTCCCGGATCATGAGGACTTACTAAGACATCCTCTACTCGACGATCACCTTTCGAAAGGCAACAGTGAGGCGTACCCTAGGGGTGGTGTGTGCGAATTGTGTGTTATTTTCATTTGATATTTGTCTTGTCATGTTCATTGTGATCTACGCTTGATTTTATTTAAGGCCATTCATTCTTTCATGCTTGGTTAACAGTTAATATTTGCGGGAAAATAAATCTACAACTATTACAAATGGCGCGGGTCCACATCGCCGAAATTAAACCGGACCCGATTTGACGGAAAATAAATAAAGAAAATAACGGAATTAAAATTAAGAATTAAATGTTTTTTGGTATTTTTGTGTTTTTTAAGATTTAATGGAAAAAAAGAGAATTAATCAAAATTAAAATTGAATGTAAACCCTAATTCTAATGGTTGAATGTAAACCCTAATTCTAAATGGTTTTTAAGCTTATTATGAAAAATATTGAATTTTAACTAAATTAAACCTAAGTTAATTTACATGCATTTTTAATTTATGAAAATAAATAAAATAAATATTATTATTGTAAAAAGGGGAAATTAAAAAGGAATAAAATTAACTAAACCTATTTCTACATATTTTTTGTATTTTTGTTATTAAAAGAAATTGAAATTATATCCTAATTAAAACTAAATATTTACATGTTAATTTATTTATGAAAATATTAAGATAAAATAATTTATTATATTTTTACCTTTTTCTGATTTTTCTGTATTTTATAATTTGTAAAAAAAATGATTAATCAAATTAAAGCAATAAAATAAATAAAACAAAATATAAAACCAAGTTGCAAACCAGGGGGGGTGGAGGTCCCCAAAGTGGAGGTGTTGTTCAAGAAACTGGCCCAATAAGCTTGAAATCCACTTGACTTTTCCAGTTTGTATGCTAACGCGTTGACTTGCGTTTATGGTACACCTTTGATCGTGGCACTCTGATTAAATCTCATAGGCACGTGGACGTCTGGATGATGGTGGTACATCATGCGCTCCACCTTTGGAATTGCATGGGAAGACGTTTTGCAAAATAATATAGAAACAATGCAGACCTGGGGTTCGAACCCAGGTCTTGGACGTGAACGCCTTCTCCGCTTGCCAACTGAACCATGAAACGCACGTTAACATGTTATAACGAATAAATAATAAAAAGAAAGACCAACGCGTTAGTGGGTTTCTGGCGCGAATTCCAAACTAGCCTATTACGTTTTGACAACGAGGTCATCTTCTTCGCTGTTTTTTTTTTTTTTTTGAAACGAGTCTGTAAGGCAACGGTTTTGCAAACGTGGTGTTAGATGGGTTTACAGAAAATAGTGACTAGGCTGTCTCTAAACATAAATTAGGCGCGAGTATATGAATCTCTTCGTCCAAGCGTGCTCATTCCAATGGTATTAACCACGAGTCCTAATTTTGCCTTGGATGGAAAGCCCTAATTCCTTATCCTGCAAACCCTAAAAAGCATACATGGTATAATCGCATATAACAAAGCAAAACGCAATTAAAAGTATCAGTTAGCTTCAAAACTTTATGATGAACACGAATCAAGCGTTAAATTCTACAAATAATGCCTAGAATGGGATGCACGATTGTGAAATTTCCTGGAGGCAGTTCCAGTTCATGTTACCGATTCCTGGAGCTTTGGCTGTTGTTATTGATTGGGATGCGTCCAGGGGTTGCCAAGGAAGCTAATAGGATCAGAATGGAGGCTTGAATCGACCTCTAGAGTGCTTTTCAGTTTTGAGCTTTTAGAGACTTTTTCCAAGTTTTGTCAATGGTTTCCTGCGCAGCTTTCAGTCTAATGCAATTAGGTTTATGTTCCTGGTTATGTAGTGAATGAATTAGGTTAAAAAGATTGATCAAAATCCATTGCTTTTATTGTTTTCAATATTTGATTTCTTAAGAATCCTTTTCATATCTTTTCACATGGTTTTTGTATCAATTAGGTTTCAATCAAGCCAAATCTTTCCATAATTGGCTAAGCACGAAATATCAAGTCTAAAACATGTATAAAAAGATTCATTTGGTTCATTTAGATATTTTCCACATATTTAATTGATTTAATTGAATTAATATGAATAAAAATTCAAATAAATAAATAAAAAATGAGAAAATACTTCCCTTTGGGCCAAGTGGTCGTGCACATGCTTGGAATGATGAATCTTGGAAGAAAAATGGGCCCATTAGCAATTTTGAATCATTTGCATCAATGTTGACTTTTCAAAATTCCTAAAAATTTCCCAACTTCCACAAGGCATAACTTGCTCAATTTTTAAGCTTTTCACATGTTCTTGGACATTTTGGAAAGGTATTTGAGTCCTCTAACCAATGCCTTTGGTCCCATGTCATTTTGAGTTACCAATCTCAAGTTATGGCCTTTGACTTAAAGTCCCTTTTTGTTGACTTTTGAAAATGACCTATAATGTTGAAATTGATAACTTTTTGTGAGAGCATTTATTGGACTTGGAATATGAAGATGAATTGTAGGAAATGTCTTTCTCTTCAAAATGAGCTTCGGATGGGATTTTTCTGATAATCCATGTGAAAGTTATGCCCTGGTCAATTTCAGTTGACTTTTTCAGCTGTCCAAATAAGGAAACTTTTGCATCTTTGATGATTTCTTAGCCAAATTTTGAGAATCATGATCAAGCATTGATCAAATGATGTTTGTGGCTTCAAAATGATATGTTGACCAAAAATTTGAACTTTTGACTGTCAAATGACCATTTTGCCCCTACAGTTGACTGTAGTGCAATTTAGGGTTTTGACTGTGCAATTTTGAGCTGAATGCCTTGAAACTTGACATGAGGACACTTGACCATATTTGTAAGCATGTGAGACTTGATTGGACCTTTGAAAACTTCATTTTCTTGATCAGAACACAAACCCTAGTTTTGACTGTATGGGAGATTGTTGCACTGCACAACCCTTGGGGAATTTTGTGACTTGACTTGGCAATTTCTTAAAAAATATGGGAGGGCAAATTTTGGGGTACAACAGTTGCCCCTGTTCAATCTTCTTAGACCTGAGGATGCAGATTGGCTGACGTGCCTTTCGTAATCCGAGGGTAGAAGATGATTGAACACTAGAGTGCCCAGAAATTTGCGCTCACATAGTAGCAGTGATGATGGAATGGGCTTATAGATGCCATTTAGAAGTTGTTGGATAGGATGATGGGCTTATAGATGCCATCTGGATGTTGATCGCGTAGGAGATTCCTTGGCGAGAACCTGCATACCTGCAAAAGAAACATGAGTACCTGACACGTTGCAGGAGCTGATTTTAGATGCTTGGTATAGATGTGTCCTGACTGGTTACAGGAGCTGGATCTGGAGCTTCAAAAGATGATGAATGAACCAGGTATGGTTACTGCCTTAGCATGAATGGTAAGAGAACCTTGGGTGACTTTAACTTCAACAACGCTCGTTGAGAAAAATCTTGGCGGGAATTACCATCTTTGCAGTATCGGGAAGAGAACCATAGGCCATTATAATCTGAAAGGGAATCACCTCACTCGCCGTTGGAGAGGGAATCATAAGAAAAGGAATTGTCACCTCACACACCATCGGAGAGGGAAACATCTGAAGAAGGAATTACCACCTCACGCACTTGTCGGAGAGGGGACCATAAGAGACTATCACCTCACACTCATCGCCGGAGAGGGAAACATCTGAAGAAGGAATTACCACCTCACGCACTTGTCAGAGAGGGGACCATAAGAGACTATCACCTCACACTCATCGTCGGAGAGGGAAATATCTGAAGAAGGAATTACTACCTCACACACCGTCGGAGAGGGAACCATAGGAGACTATCACCCCACACTCATCGTCGGAGAGGGAAACATCTGAAGAAGGAATTACCACCTCACGCACTTGTCGGAGAGGGGACCATAAGAGACTATCACCTCACACTCATTGTCGGAGAGGGAAATATCTGAAGAAGGACTTACCACCTCACACACCGTCGGAGAGGGGACCATAGGAGACTATCACCTCACACTCATCGTCGGAGAGGGAAACATAACTTCTGCTGAGTCTTTATCAGAAAAATCTGTTGGGAGTCGATTTAGCTGGACTAGAGAAGGCCTTGAAATATCTTCAACTGGAATAAGTGTCAGAACGTTGCCATATCTGGTTTACATCTGGACTATATCTGGAAGGAGATCTGGAAGCAGCATCAGAACGTCACCATATCTGGTTTACATCTGAAACTATATCTGGAAGGAAATCTGGAAGCAGCATCAGAACGTCACCATATCTGGGTCATATCTGAAACTATATCTAGAAGGAAATCTGGAAGCAGCATCAGAACGTCACCATATCTGGGTCATATCTGAAACTATATCTAGAAGGATATCTGGAAGCAGTATCAGAACGTCACCATATCTGGGTCATATCTGAAACTATATCTAGAAGGAAATCTGGAAGCAGTATCAGAACGTCGCCATATCTGGGTCATATCTGAAACTATATCTAGAAGGAAATCTGGAAGCAGCGTCAGAACGTCACCATCTCTGGGTCATATCTGAAACTATATCTAGAAGGATGTCTGGAAGCAGTATCAGAACGTCACCATATCTGGGTTACATCTGAAACTATATCTGGAAGGAAATCTGGAAGCAGCATCAGAACGTCACCATATCTGGGTCATATCTGAAACTATATCTAGAAGGAAATCTGGAAGCAGTATCAGAATGTCACCATATCTGGATCATATCTGAAACTATATCTAGAAAGAAATCTGGAAGTAGCGTCAGAACGTCACCATATCTGGATCATATCTGAAACTATATCTAGAAAGAAATCTGGAAGTAGCGTCAGAACGTCACCATATCTGGATCATATCTGAAACTATATCTAGAAAGAAATCTGGAAGTAGCGTCAGAACGTCACCATATCTGGTTCACATCTGAAACTATATCAAGAATGAATTGCGATAGTTGATAGTAGTCATTTTTGTATTGATCTTTTTCCTGAAAAGGTAGAACATAATTGTATGCAAAATCATGATGCATGAACTGTATGTCTTCAAAATCAATGAGATTCGTGTAATATGATGCATACGCATGCTATAATGATGTATGTGACGTTTTATGAATGTATGTTTGTCTAAGAAAATAAATCCTTGACGGGTGCCGGGAAGTCGTATCCTGGGCTGATGTTGAAGAATAGTTGCAAGAATTCCAATGGGCGAAGATAACTCCGTTGGGGAATAAACTTGGCGAATGGAGGATTCTGCGGGGAGAAAAGATACTCTAGCGGCCATGCTGGGAAGTAATACTCTGTGGGAAGAGGGATGCCTTGCTGATTGTTGATAGTAACCTGCTGAGGGCATCCTTGTTGTTGGAAGTATTGATGGACTTCGCTGGGGTAAGAAGACTGTATCGAGGGCGCTCTTTCCGTGGCTTTTGGCTGAGGATAACCCAGTTATATCCTGTTAAGGAAATAACTCTTTAAATCAAGCCGGACGACGCGTTCGTGCTCTGCGGGGGGATAAGCTTCCAGAATCAACTGGGGATACGCTTACTGCTTAGGGGAGATGGATTCCAACTTTCCTGGGGAAACTGTATTGGTTATATTCTTCAACGGGACCTACCCTGACACCTTGGAGGATAGAGCAATCAGATATGCTTAGACCACCCATTATTGCCCCTGTTTCTGATGTGGGAGCGGATAGTTGTTGGTGGACAAACCTTCTTCTGGTAGACAGATAGCAGGACATAGTCGTACGCTTTAATCCCTAACTTTTGCCTGGACCGCCCTTTCGGGTTTTCAGTCCACCGGGATACCCATTTTTGCCCAAGCCGCCTTTTCAGGTTTTCGACTTGCCGGGTGTACAGATTTTTTTCATCCCTCCATTTTGCCCGAACCCTTTTGGTTCGCCGGGAAGCCCTTATTTTTGCCTAGGTATGTCAACCTAGCGGGTCTTTGATGAGGCGTAGTATTTTTCCGACTATGTCCATGCTTTCAGGATGTAGGGAGGTGCCCCGGTTAGAAGTGTTTTGCCATGCCCTCAGAAGGTGTTTGATTAGACAAGATTCGTTGTTGGGATGCCCCAAGTGACTCGGGCGGAGATTTGCCCCAGGCTATTTGGCCTTTGAGAGATTCTCCGAATCTTGATTGGATTTCCCCAGATGATAGACCATGATCATGCCGTGCCCCTTGATTGGAGATACTCTTGTTCATTAGACTTTCGTCATGTGAATTTCTATGCTGTTCAAACAAAAAGTCATATGCAAACAAAGTTATGTTAAAAATGCAAAGCTTATGTCTGTCTTGAAGATTTTAAAGATGCATTATTTTTCATAAAACAAGTGAATGTTTGTAAAACGTGATGTCAACTCCGTATTTTATCGCAAGCCTTAAGGAGTCAGGATACCTTTCGTAACAGTATGCTTTCGAACTAACCCATGCTTCAGCTAGGACTTTTGAGGGTTATAACGTGGCCTGGTTCACGGTTTAAGAAACAAAGGATAAAGGCTCAAATTATTTGTACCCACCCGCTCTTCGTGATGTTCTCCAGACCTAAACTCAGTTGATCATATGTTAGACCTTATTTGAGTCTTTGCTCTGATGTTCCAATAATGGTTCAGATGTTGATGATATATTCTGAATAGACAGTCATTTTCTTTTTTGTTGAGGGTTTGTAAGACCTCTTTCTTGTCTGATTTTTGTTATCCCTTTCCTTTTTTGCCTGAACTGTTTCCTTTTTTTGGGAATTACAGTCAGCGGGATGCCTCAGTTTTGTAAGTCTCCTTCATGGGTTTTGACTTATTGATTTTTTTATTTTTTGAGATAATGACTGCCCTTTTTTATTATTGTTCGGAACCATCACTGTCTTTTTTCGTAAGGATCTCTTTGGTGCCATTCGTTATGCACTTGGATCAACTGAGAAGACTACCCTGCCCCGGGTTATGATAAAGGGTTTTAATTTTCGAAAATAAAAACTCCTACTTCTTTGGCTCAGATGGGTTGACGAGGGATTATCTTCCTTATAACTCCAGTGTTTAGGATTTGAAACAATGCCTGTACCTCATCAGCGGGGTCTATTCAAAAGCATACTGTAAGTGTTGTGGTATCGTTTTCGTCATCCTCCCTCAAGAGGCTTAGAATTATTAGATCGAGAGTTGACATCAGAAAAAATATGAAAAGAATTTTGAATATAATGAAAACAATCATATTAATTCCTAAAACAGACATATGCGATGCATTGATAGAATAACAATGTTTTAATATGAATAAATGTTTGAACAATCAAAGAAAAATACAACTTGAACATTTGAATGAACAAAAGACATTCTCGATGATTTGGTGTAGGATCAGTGTTCAAACTCGACCTCCTTGGCGTCAATCAGGTCCTGGATCTTGTTCTTCAGGGTCCAACAGTCGTCGGTGTCATGTCCAGGACTGTCAGAATGGTAGGCACATCTCACACCCGGGTTGTACTTAGAAGAGGAAGTATCAGGATTTTGAGGAGGATCCTTTAGTGTGATCAGTTTTGCCTTCAGAAATTGTTGTAATGCCTGAGACAAAGACATGTTGATGTCAGTATACTTCCTATCTTGATGCTTTATCCTACGCCTATTGCTCTTTCTTGGTTGAACGGGCGTGGGATCAGAAATTTGGATTGCCCCTACATCATGATGACCCTTTTTACCATGTATAGCATTGGACTCCTTCTTCCCGCTGTGGGGCTTTTTCTGAGCATCAGCAGGTGCGGTTTCTTGAATCTTCCCCGACCTGATACCAGCTTCGATTCTCTCCCCAGTCAAGACAAGATCTGTAAACCCAACAGCAGAATTCCCAATTAGGTGGTTGAAGAATGGACCAGACAGGGTCCCCAAGAACATGTCGACGAGCTCGCGGTCAGTCAGAGGTGGTCGTACCCTCCCAGCAAGGTCCCTCCATTTTTAAGCATACTCTTTGAAGCCTTCGCCTGTACCCATAGACATCCCCTGAAGCTGAGTACGCGTGGGAGCGAGGTCAGCATTGTACTGGTAATGCTTGTAGAAAGCAGTGGCTAAGTCTTCCCAGGTGCGGATGTTGGCTCCATTCAGTTGATAGAACCACTCGAGCTGAGTCCCCGAAAGACTCTCTTGGAAGAAATGGATCCATAAGTTTTTGTCAGCTGTATAGGGCTGGATCCTCCTTGTATAAGCCCTGAGATGCAACTTAGGACAGGATGCCCCATCGTATTTAGCAAAGGCGGGTACCTTGAATTTGCGCGGGATCACTACCCCAGAAGACAGACCTAGATCCTCGAAGTCCAGGCCAGGCACCTTTTGTATCTCCATAGCACTGAGCCGGTCTTCCAACTGTTTGTACCTGTCCTCAGCCGGAGGGTACTGTTCATCGTTGAAATCTGTCTCATTGTCGGAGACCACTGGGCTGGGTATCCTTTCTTCTTGATGACTACTTTTCCCCACAGATGGAGTTGTCCTCTCAGCTTGGTCCTGCAGGGTGTTCCCAGATCTGCGTCTAGGGCTGAACAAGACAGTCCTCTTCTTCTTCTTTTCCTTCTTCAAGAGCAGAGCCTTCAGATCTTGCTGCCCCTGGGTCAAGTTCATGATTAGCCCTTGGAATTGGGCATTCTGAGCCTGGAGGGCCTTGATAGACTGCTCAGCTGATGATTCAGGATTCATGACGATCGGCTGAAATAAACAGCGAAGAAGGTAAGTAACCTGCAGAGGAAGGGTACCTGTTATGCAATGATATGTATGACATGCATGCGATGATTTCAAGGACCTCGCGGGGTAAACAGAGAAACTTATTAGAGTTGAGAACTGGTAACTTGATTGAAGGAACTTCCTGTTGTAGAGAGCCCTTCTTCAAGGGTCAAAGGCTCACCATATCCAGTGGGTCATAGCCCCTGACAACCTTGGCTAGAGGAAAATAAATCCTCTTTGCCCCTTGCTAGATGTTTGATTTATCATGACCTGCATCACAAGCCCTTGAGATCCTTGAAATGGATTAGGATGTATGCAATGGTATGATGTCATGCTATGCATGGGGTGATGTAGGTAAATCCTGTTATGAGTCCCAATTAAGGACTATAAACAGACCCTGCAAGAAATTCAGTATACTTTGTTATGAGTCCCAATTAAGGACTATAAACAAAACCTGCAAGAAATTTGGTAGACCTTGTCATGAGTCCTAGTCAAGGACTATAAACAAAACCTGCAAGAAATTTGGTAAACCCTGTCATGAGTCCTAGTTAAGGACTATAAACAAAACCTGCAAGTAGTTCACGTGTCAGCTAACAAGCATGCAAGTAGGCAAGTACAAAGGCATACAAGTCACACAAGAGAAACCCTTAGGGTTTAAGCCAGCATGGGGTCTGGGTAGTACCCTCTTGAAGTTGGTGGGCTCAACCTGTCCTAATCAAAGTAACCGGGTCTAAGGATCCCAATATCACGGGATTGCTTTCATTGTTCATCGTTTCGATTTGGCCACTGAACTGGCGACCGAAATATTCCAGGAAAGCAACCCTCAATTGAGCGTAGTATCGAGTATCAACCAACCTCGGACTGCACCAAAGTCAGTTATCTCACTACCCTAAAGAGGCCAAGATAGTTCAATTAAGGTTCCTAAGGTCTGTTGATGCTTCATGACACCACGCGGAGGCCCCGTACTCTCCTTGATTGAACTCAAGGGTTACCGGTACACACCAAAGTGCCACATCAATGTAGCAGACTGTTTCAACCATGTCGGTATACCCCGCACAGTTCCCTCACAGCCTTGTTGCTACTTTCTAAGAAAGGTATCCCCCAGATCCGGGTTTAGGATCTATAGAACTCCCAAGCAACCCACAATAATAAAGCAAGCAAAGAAGACAATTGAAAACATAGTTATGACCTAGCCCTAAGGTACACCTCACTTTAAGTTAAATCCCCAGCAGAGTCGCCAGTTCTGTGATCGGTGGATCTGGAACTGACTGTTTAACGCTGGTTCGCGAAATGTCGCGGAAGCAAGAGTCGCCACCGTCTTTTATTTTCTCCAAATGGAAAGGACAAAAGCACAGAAAAATTCCTTATAGAGATTGCTCTCGGTTCGGGAGGTAGGTTATAGAAAGGGAAGGTATTAGCACCCTTTCTATCCATGGTTATCCATGGGCTCTTAGATACTTGCTCAATGTGTTTTCAAAAATGATTTGTTTGCTTTTCAATGTGGGTTTAAAAAGTTTCTTTAAAAAATTTCAGTTCGACTCGTACGTCAGAGTGTTTGAAAAATTTGCTTTGAAAGCTTTTGAAAAGTGTCGGTGTGAAAAGTCTTTGAATTTTTGTTTTGAAGAGAGCAAGTATCCATGAGATCCTACCTACCCTAAGGAATTCGTCTGTGTAAATGTCCTTTAAAGTAGTGCCATCCCACCATTGAGAGGTAGGTAGCACCACCGTTGGAGGTGTTCGGGTCAATTCGAGTTTGTAGGGACATGGTGATCACCAGAGCAATGGGAAGACACCTTAGAAGCTACCCTCATGCCAGGTTCCCGGATCATGAGGACTTACTAAGACATCCTCTACTCGACGATCACCTTTCGAAAGGCAACAGTGAGGTGTACCCTAGGGGTGGTGTGTGCGAATTGTGTGTTATTTTCATTTGATATTTGTCTTGTCATGTTCATTGTGATCTACGCTTGATTTTATTTAAGGCCATTCATTCTTTCATGCTTGGTTAACAGTTAATATTTGCGGGAAAATAAATCTACAACTATTACAAATGGCGCGGGTCCACATCGCCGAAATTAAACCGGACCCGATTTGACGGAAAATAAATAAAGAAAATAACGGAATTAAAATTAAGAATTAAATGTTTTTTGGTATTTTTGTGTTTTTTAAGATTTAATGGAAAAAAAGAGAATTAATCAAAATTAAAATTGAATGTAAACCCTAATTCTAATGGTTGAATGTAAACCCTAATTCTAAATGGTTTTTAAGCTTATTATGAAAAATATTGAATTTTAACTAAATTAAACCTAAGTTAATTTACATGCATTTTTAATTTATGAAAATAAATAAAATAAATATTATTATTGTAAAAAGGGGAAATTAAAAAGGAATAAAATTAACTAAACCTATTTCTACATATTTTTTGTATTTTTGTTATTAAAAGAAATTGAAATTATATCCTAATTAAAACTAAATATTTACATGTTAATTTATTTATGAAAATATTAAGATAAAATAATTTATTATATTTTTACCTTTTTCTGATTTTTCTGTATTTTATAATTTGTAAAAAAAATGATTAATCAAATTAAAGCAATAAAATAAATAAAACAAAATATAAAACCAAGTTGCAAACCAGGGGGGGTGGAGGTCCCCAAAGTGGAGGTGTTGTTCAAGAAACTGGCCCAATAAGCTTGAAATCCACTTGACTTTTCCAGTTTGTGTGCTAACGCGTTGACTTGCGTTTATGGTACACCTTTGATCGTGGCACTCTGATTAAATCTCATAGGCACGTGGACGTCTGGATGATGGTGGTACATCATGCGCTCCACCTTTGGAATTGCATGGGAAGACGTTTTGCAAAATAATATAGAAACAATGCAGACCTGGGGTTCGAACCCAGGTCTTGGACGTGAACGCCTTCTCCGCTTGCCAACTGAACCATGAAACGCACGTTAACATGTTATAACGAATAAATAATAAAAAGAAAGACCAACGCGTTAGTGGGTTTCTGGCGCGAATTTCAAACTAGCCTATTACGTTTTGACAACGAGGTCGTCTTCTTCGCTGTTTTTATTTTTTTTTTTGAAACGAGTCTGTAAGGCAACGGTTTTGCAAACGTGGTGTTAGATGGGTTTACAGAAAATAGCGACTAGGCTGTCTCTAAACATAAATTAGGCGCGAGTATATGAATCTCTTCGTCCAAGCGTGCTCATTCCAATGGTATTAACCACGAGTCCTAATTTTGCCTTGGATGGAAAGCCCTAATTCCTTATCCTGCAAACCCTAAAAATCATACATGGTATAATCGCATATAACAAAGCAAAACGCAATTAAAAGTATCAGTTAGCTTCAAAACTTTATGATGAACACGAATCAAGCGTTAAATTCTACAAATAATGCATAGAATGGGATGCACGATTGTGAAATTTCCTGGAGGCAGTTCCAGTTCATGTTACCGATTCCTGGAGCTTTGGCTGTTATTATTGATTGGGATGCGTCCAGGGGTTGCCAAGGAAGCTAATAGGATCAGAATGGAGGCTTGAATCGACCTCTAGAGTGCTTTTCAGTTTTGAGCTTTTAGAGACTTTTTCCAAGTTTTGTCAATGGTTTCCTGCGCAGCTTTCAGTCTAATGCAATTAGGTTTATGTTCCTGGTTATGTAGTGAATGAATTAGGTTAAAAAGATTGATCAAAATCCATTGCTTTTATTGTTTTCAATATTTGATTTCTTAAGAATCCTTTTCATATCTTTTCACATGGTTTTTGTATCAATTAGGTTTCAATCAAGCCAAATCTTTCCATAATTGGCTAAGCACGAAATATCAAGTCTAAAACATGTATAAAAAGATTCATTTGGTTCATTTAGATATTTTCCACATATTTAATTGATTTAATTGAATTAATATGAATAAAAATTCAAATAAATAAATAAAAAATGAGAAAATACTTCCCTTTGGGCCAAGTGGTCGTGCACATGCTTGGAATGATGAATCTTGGAAGAAAAATGGGCCCATTAGCAATTTTGAATCATTTGCATCAATGTTGACTTTTCAAAATTCTTAAAAATTTCCCAACTTCCACAAGGCATAACTTGCTCAAATTTTAAGCTTTTCACATGTTCTTGGACATTTTGGAAAGGTCTTTGAGTCCGCTAACCAATGCCTTTGGTCCCATGTCATTTTGATTTACCAATCTCAAGTTATGGCCTTTGACTTAAAGTCCCTTTTTGTTGACTTTTGAAAATGACCTATAATGTTGAAATTGATAACTTTTTGTGATAGAATTTCTTGGACTTGGAATATGAAGATGAATTGTAGGAAATGTCTTTCTCTTCAAAATGAGCTTTGGATGGGATTTTTCTGATAATCCATGTGAAAGTTATGCCCTGGTCAATTTCAGTTGACTTTTTCAGTTGTCCAAATAAGGAAACTTTTGCATCTTTGATGATTTCTGAGCCAAATTTTGAGAATCATGATCAAGCATTGATCAAATGATGTTTGTGGCTTCAAAATGATATGTTGACCAAAAATTTGAACTTTTGACTGTCAAATGACCATTTTGCCCCTACAGTTGACTGTAGTGCAATTTAGGGTTTTGACTGTGCAATTTTGAGCTGAATGCCTTGAAACTTGACATGAGGACACTTGACCATATTTGTAAGCATGTGAGACTTGATTGGACCTTTGAAAACTTCATTTTCTTGATCAGAACACAAACCCTAGTTTTGACTGTATGGGAGACTGTTGCACTGCACAACCCTTGGGGAATTTTGTGACTTGACTTGGCAATTTCTTATAAAATATGGGAGGGCAAATTTTGGGGTACAACAGGATGCAATTACCTATAATCCATCTTCATATCCCAAGTTCAAAATATGCACTCACAAGAAGATATAAATTTGGACATTATAGGTCATTTTGAAAAGTCAACCAAAACACCTTTTTTGTCAAAGCTTCATACATTAACATGGAAGACTCAATTAAGATGAGACCAAAAGGGTTGCTTAGAAGACATCTTAAGCTTTCTAAAAAGTCTAAGAACACATATCTAGGGTCAAATTTGAAGGAGTTATTCATTGGCAAAGTTGACCTTTTTTGCAAAATTGCCAAAAGTCAAATGTGGCCAAAATTGCAATTTTTATCAAATGGGCCCAATTTTTTATGCTTGCATTGAGTTTTGTAACATGACCCACGACCCATGATCTCTCCCACTTGTCTTTATTTTATTTTTTTCATTTATTTTGATTTTGATTTTAATTAAATCAAATAAAATCAAAATAAAATCATGAAAATATCAAAACTAATCAAAGCTTGAGATTTTGTGCATGTTTAGACCTCTTATACAGCTGGAAGAAGAATCAAATCGTGCAAGCTTCATTTGGATACAAAAAGATTGGATTTGGCTTAATTTGGAATGATTTGCATAAGGGTCAAATCATGATTCAATCATATTAATTGAAAAATATTTGAAGCAAGTTTGTAACCTAATTCATTCTAAGGTACATATAGAACAAGTGCAGACCAAAAACAGGTACATTGGAGGCGTGTGTGATCGGTGGATCTGGAACTGACTGTTTAACGCTGGTTCGCGAAATGTCGCGGAAGCAAGAGTCGCCACCGTCTTTTATTTTCTCCAAATGGAAAGGACAAAAGCACAGAAAAATTCCTTTTAAGAGATCGCTCTCGGCTCGGGAGGTAGGTTATAGAAAGGGAAGGTGTTAGCACCCTTTCTATCCATGGTTATCCATGGGCTCTTAGATACTTGCTCATTTGTGTTTTCAAAAATGGTTTGTTTGCTTTTCAACTGTGGGTTTTTAAAAAGTTTCGTTGAAAATTCCAGTTCGACTCTTGTATCAGTCCTCAAGAGTGTTTGAAAAGTTGCTTTCGAAAGCTTTTTGAAAAGGTGTCGGTGTGAAAAGTATTTTTGAATTTGTTTTTAGATTAGAGCAAGTATCCTTGAGAACCTACCTACCCTAAGGAATTCGTCTGTGTAAATGTCCTTTAAAGTAGTGCCATCCCACCATTGAGAGGTAGGTAGCACCACCGTTGGAGGTGTTCGGGTCAATTCGAGTTTTAGGGACATGGTGATCACCAGAGCAATAGGAAGACACCTTAGAAGCTACCCTCATGCCAGGTTCCCGGATCATGAGGACTTACTAAGACGTCCTCTACTCGACGACCACCTTTCGAAAGGCAACAGTGAGGCGTACCCTAGGGGTGGTGTGTGCGAATTGTGTATCATGTTTCAGTTATTTGTCTTGTCATGTTTGTTGTGTTCTACGTTTGATTTTAATTTGTCCATTCATTCTTGCATGCATATTTAACAGTTATAAGTTTGCGAAAAAATAAATCTACGACTATTACAAATGGCGCGGGTCCACATCGCCAAAATTAAACCGGACCCGATTTAGCGGAAAAATAAATAATGCGAATAAATAAAGGTGCGAAAAGTAAAGTTACATGGCTTTGGGAGATTAACATAATTATAATTAACGACATAAAATAAATGCGCAATTTAAAGGAATTAAACTGAACTAGGGCATTGGACCCTTTTGCAAACAATTAAAATTAATGAATTAAAATTAAAAATTAAATAAAAGTGATATTTTTGTGTTTTTTAGATTTAATGAGAAAAAGGAATTAATTGAAATTAAATTAAACGGCAAACCCTAGTTCTAATGTTTTTTAAGTTTATTATGAAAGAATTAAATTAAAACCTAAATTAAACTCTAAATTAATTTATGCACATTTAATTATAAAAATAAAATAATAAATAAATAATATTGTGAAAAAAGGAAAGAATTAAAAAGATATATAAAAAAACTATCAATTAACCTAATTCTACATTTTTTTGGATTTTTATTAAAAAGGAATTAAAGTTGAAAACCTAATTAAACTAAATAATTATAAGCATTTATTATGAAAATAATTAATACATAAATATTTATTAATTTTTTGGCCTTTTCTGATTTTCATAATGTTTTTATATTTTGTAAAAAATAAATTCATTAAATTAAGACAACAAAAATAAATAAAACAACAAAAATAAAGGTAAGAAGAAAAATATAAAAAAATGCAAACCAGGGTGGGGTGTAGCCCCAGATTGTGAGGTACAGGCCTGGACTTTTGGCCCATTTAGATCTGAAGTTGTTGACTTTTCCAGCTTGGGTGCCAGCGCATTGACTGGCGTATGTGGTACACCTTTGATCTACGCCCTTGATTTGCTCTCCAGGACGCGTGGCTAGATGATTTTTGAGGATGCATAGCATGTATCATCACTGGCGCTGCATAGGATTTTAGTTTGAAAAATAATATGGAAAATATACAGACCTGGGACTCGAACCCAGGTCATGAGCATTGCAAGCACTTCCACCTGCCACTGAACCATGTGATTTACATTTAATATATATTAACGCGTAAACAATAAAAGACAAAACCAACGCGTAGTGGGTAACACGCGCGAAATTTCAAATGAACGAATCACGCTTCGCCACGACGTTGTCTTCTTCCTTATCCCTGTAAAACAAACATATAGGCAACGGTTTTGCAACCGTGGTGTTAGGCAGGCTATGGAAAAATAGCGACTAGCGCTATGGCAAATATAAATTGGGCGCGATTATAGTTTCTTGCTCGTTGGAGCACGCTGAGTATGGCTATCACGGTCTCGAGGCTTAATTTTACTCCATGTCAAAAGCCCTAATTCATGAAACCTGCAACCCTAACTTCCATCCATGGCATTATCGTGTATGGTCAGCGAAAATACAATTAAACATGATGGTTAGTTTAGAAACATTGCACTGAACAATAATCCACAAATAAAAATGCAAGGAGATGCGTTAATTATGATCTATGATTTCAAAAAATTTGTGGTACAGTTTGAACGTAGTCTACCAATTCTAGGAGTTTTTGTGGTTATTTTGGATTGGCACGCGTTCAGAACACTCCAATGAAGCTATTGAGATCAAGGTTAGGGCTTGAATCGTCCCCTAGAATGCTTTTCAGAATTGACTTTTTTCTGGAAAATCTCAAGTTGGTAAGGGCTTCTTATGCGCAGCTTGCAGTCTCCTTGGCATTAGGTCTTGATTCTGATCATATAGGGAGTGATTAGGTTAAGAAAAATTGGACAAAATCTCATGCATTGATGATTTCTCATATTTGATTTTGGAAAATCTTTTTTTGAATCTTTTTTCATGTTATTTGGTTCAATCATGATCAAATCTTATCAAAACTTGCTATAATCAATCAAGCACGAAATATTGACCTTGGAATGTGCATAAAAAGATTTTTTTAGGTTAGGTTTATATTTTTCATGTATTAAAATGATTTAAATGAATATAAATTAATATAAATTCAAATAAATAATTAAAAAATATGAAAATACTCCCCTTTGGGCCTAGTGGTCGTGCATAGGCTTGGCATGAAGAAACTTGGAAGAAAAATGGGCCCAATAGCAAATTTAAGCCTTTTGCATCAATGTTGACTTTTCAAAATTTCCAAAAATTTCCCAACTTCCACAAGGCATAACTTGGTCAATTTTTAAGCTTTTCACATGTTCTTGGACATTTTGGAAAGGTCTTTGAGTCCTTTAACCAATGCCTTTGGTCCCATGTCATTTTGATTTACCAATCTCAAGTTATGGCCTTTGACTTAAAGTCTCTTTTTGTTGACTTTTGAAAATGACCTATAATGTTGAAATTGATAACTTTTTGTGAGAGCATTTCTTGGACTTGAAGTATGAAGATGAGTTGTAGGAAATGTCTTTCTCTTCAAAATGAGCTTTGGATGGAATTTTTCTGATAATCCATGTGAAAGTTATGCCCTGGTCAATTTCAGTTGACTTTTTCAGCTGTCCAAATATAGCAACTTTTGCATCTTTGATGATTTCTGAGCCAAATTTTGAGAATCATGATCAAGCATTGATCAAATGATGTTTGTGGCTTCAAAATGATATGTTGACCAAAAATTTGAACTTTTGACTGTCAAATGACCATTTTGCCCCTACAGTTGACTGTAGTGCAATTTAGGGTTTTGACTGTGCAATTTTGAGCTGAATGCCTTGAAACTTGATATGAGGATACTTGACCCTCTTTGTAGGCACATGAGACTTGATTGGGCCTTTGAGAAGTTCATTTGCTTGACCAGAACTCAAACCCTAGTTTTGACTGTATAGGAGACAGTTGAGCTGCACAACCCTTGGGGAATTTTGTGACCTTGACTTTGACAATTCTTGATGAATATGGGAGGGCAAATTTTGGGGTACAACAGTTGCCCCTGTTCAATCTTCTTAGACCTGAGGATGCAGATTGGCTGACGTGCCTTTCGTAATCCGAGGGTAAAAGATGATTGAACACTAGAGTGCCCAGAAATTTGCGCTCACATAGTAGCAGTGATGATGAGGGAATGGGCTTATAGATGCCATTTGGAGATTGCTGGATGGGATGATGGGCTTATAGATGCCATCTGGATGTTGATTGCGTAAGAGATTCCTTAGCGAGAACCTGCATACCTGCAAAACAGAAAAATGAGTACCTGACACGTTGCAGGAGCTGATTTTAGATGCTTGATATAGATATGTCCTGACTGGTTACAGGAGCTGGGTCTGGAGCTTCAAACGCTGATGAATGAACCAGGGATGGTTACTGCCTTAGCGTGAATGGTAAGAGAATCCTGAATGATTTCAACCTCAACAACGCTCGTTGAGAAAATCTTGGTGAGAATTACCATCTTCGTAGTGTCAGGAAGAGAACCAAAGGACATTATAATCTCAAAGGGAGTCACCTCACTTACCGTTGGAGAGGGAACTATAGGAAATTATAATCCGAAAGGAAATATAACCTCACTCGCCGTTGGAGAGGGAAACATCTTGAAAGGGAATTACCACCTCACTCACCGTTGGAGAGGGGACCATAAGAGAATATCACCTCACGCTCATGCCGGAGAGGGAAACATCTGAAGAAGGAATTACCACCTCACTCGCCGTTGGAGGGGGGACCATAAGAGAATATCACCTCACGCTCATGCCGGAGAGGGGAACATCTGAAGAAGGAATTACCACCTCACTCGCCGTTGGAGAGGGGACCATAAGAGAATATCATCTCACGCTCATGCCGGAGAGGGGAACATCTGAAGAAGGAATTACCACCTCACACGCCGTTGGAGAGGGGACCATAAGAGAATATCACCTCACGCTCATGCCGGAGAGGGGAACATCTGAAGAAGGAATTACCACCTCACACGCCGTTGGAGAGGGGACCATAAGAGAATATCACCTCACGCTCATGCCGGAGAGGGGAACATCTGAAGAAGGAATTACCACCTCACTCGCCGTTGGAGAGGGGACCATAAGAGAATATCACCTCACGCTCATGCCGGAGAGGGGAACATCTGAAGAAGGAATTACCACCTCACACGCCGTTGGAGAGGGGACCATAAGAGAATATCACCTCACGCTCATGCCGGAGAGGGAAACATTTGAAGAAGGAATTACCACCTCACACGCCGTTGGAGAGGGGACCATAAGAGAATATCACCTCACGCTCATGCCGGAGAGGGGAACATCTGAAGAAGGAATTACCACCTCACACGCCGTTGGAGAGGGGACCATAAGAGAATATCACCTCACGCTCATGCCGGAGAGGGAAACATCTGAAGAAGGAATTACCACCTCACACGCCGTTGGAGAGGGGACCATAAGAGAATATCACCTCACGCTCATGCCGGAGAGGGGAACATCTGAAGAAGGAATTACCACCTCACACGCCGTTGGAGAGGGGACCATAAGAGAATATCACCTCACGCTCATGCCGGAGAGGGAAACATCTGAAGAAGGAATTACCACCTCACACGCCGTTGGAGAGGGGACCATAAGAGAATATCACCTCACGCTCATGCCGGAGAGGGAAACATCTGAAGAAGGAATTACCACCTCACACGCCGTTGGAGAGGGGACCATAAGAGAATATCACCTCACGCTCATGCCGGAGAGGGGAACATCTGAAGAAGGAATTACCACCTCACTCGCCGTTGGAGAGGGGACCATAAGAGAATATCACCTCACGCTCATGCCGGAGAGGGGAACATCTGAAGAAGGAATTACCACCTCACACGCCGTTGGAGAGGGGACCATAAGAGAATATCACCTCACGCTCATGCCGGAGAGGGGAACATCTGAAGAAGGAATTACCACCTCACACGCCGTTGGAGAGGGGACCATAAGAGAATATCACTTCACGCTCATGCCGGAGAGGGGAACATCTGAAGAAGGAATTACCACCTCACACGCCATTGGAGAGGGGACCATAAGAGAACTTCTACTGAGTCTTTATCAGAAAAATCTGTTTGGAGTCGATTTAACTGGACTAGAGAAGTCCTTGAAATATGTTTGAGAATTTCAACTGCGCCCTTCCTGAAAGGTAGAGGTCAGTTATATGCGATGCATGATATGGATCAAGCAAACATGGATACGATTTATATGATATGATGTGTACATGCATGCTATAATGATGTATGTGATGGTTCATGTATGTTTTCGTCTAGGAAAATAAATCCTTGACAGGTGCCGGGAAGTCATATCCTGGGCTGATGTTGAGGAAGAGATTTTGCTTCCGCTGTGGATGATTGTTGCAAGAATACCGGTAGGAGAAGATAACTCCGTTGAGGAATAAACTTGGCAAATGAAATAATTCTGCGGGAGAAAAGATACTCTAGCGATCATGCTGGGGAGTGCTACTCTGTGGGGATAGCGATGCTTTGCTGAGTTGACGAAGATAACTCCGCTGGGGATACCGTTGATGAGTTATGCTGGGGATATCCTTGTTGTGCTGGAAGTGTTGATAGACTTCGCTGGGGGTAGGAAGATATTTTGCCGAGGACGCTCTTTCCGTGGCTTTTGGCTGAGGATAACCCAGTTATATCCTGTTACGGAAATAACTCTTTAAATTAAGCCGGGACGACGCGTTCGTGCTCTGCGAGGGATAAGCTTCCAGAATCTACTGGGGATAAGCTTGCTGCTTGGGGAGATATGAATTCCAACTTTCCTGGGGAAACTGGATTGGACTCTCCTGGGGGAAGTTTTAGACTGCGGGGAAGTGACTCCTTTGAATGGTGGTATACCGCCGGGGAACAATCTTTAGACCAAGACTGCCGGGGATGCTTTATGTATACTGCTGGGGAAGTATTGAGATCGGCTGGAGGATACTCAATTCCCTTGATATTTGACAATTTTGCTTGGAGAGACATGTATTGTTTTACTGAGCTACTCTCTGGGGAATTAAGATACTCGGTCATGTTCTTTGGCTGAACCTACCTTGGTACCTTGGAGGATAGAACAATTAGACTGCTCAGACAACTCTTTATTGCCCCTGTTTCCAGTGTCACCTGCAATTAATTCCTTTGTTTCGTATGCAAATATTTATGAGTTAGCAAATTATTGTCAATGCATACATCACAAATTGAACCTTGGACGTTCTTCGCAAAACAAAACAGAAAAAGAAAAACACTTGGGCACGTTTAACTGGAAATATATTTTTATTGATTTTGAATGGCCTGAATAGGCGTTTGGTGTACAAGAGGCTGACGTCCTAGTAAGAGGTACGTCGCCGATCAAAAGAGTTTATACAAGTTTTGTACAAAAAGAAAATAAAACAGCTGTGTGAAATATGAATGATCCACTGGGTTTCAACTCTGCTATTGCCCTTATAACTCCGAGCGTCTCATCACTTGATGACCTTGGTTGAAGGTGAAGCTGACTGATCGATGCCGTTTGAGCTTGATGTAGATACCGGATTCTGGATGCAAAGTGATCAATGAGACATAGTTTTACGCTTTTATCCCTAATTTTTGCTTGGACCGCCCTTTCGGGTTTTCAGTCCACCGGGATACCCATTTTTGCCCAAGCCGCCTTTTCAGGTTTTCGACTTGCCGGGTGTACAGATTTTTTCATTTTCATCCCTTCATTTTGCCCGAACCCTTTTGGTTCGACGGGAAGCCCTAATTTTTGCCTAGGCATGTCAGCCTAGCGGGTCTTTTTCATGCGTAGTATTTTTTAACTATGTCTGCATTGGCGGGGTGAGGAAGGTCGTCACCATCCATGTTAGTTAAGATCATTGCCCCTCCTGAGAACACATGCTTAACCACAAATGGCCCTTCGTACGTAGGGGTCCATTTGCCCCTTGGATCACTCTGAGGAAGGATGATTCTCTTGATAACCAGATCCCCAACTTGATATTCTTGTGGTCTGACTTTCTTGTTAAATGCCCTGATCATCCGTTTCTGATACGTCTGACCATGACAGATAGCAGCAAGTCTCTTTTCGTCAATGAGATTGAGTTGGTCAAGTCGTGTCTGGATCCAATCATCTTCGTTCAGATTTGCATCCTTCATTATCCGGAGAGAGGGAATTTGCACTTCGATCGGCAAGACTGCCTCCATACCGTAAACCAGAGAGAAAGGAGTTGCCCCGGTTGACGTCCTAGCTGAGGTACGATACCCATGCAGAGCGAACGGTAACATCTCGTGCCAATCTTTATAAGTTACTGTCATTTTCTGCACGATCTTCTTGATGTTTTTGTTAGCTGCTTCTACAGCCCCATTCATCTTTGGTCTGTAAGGAGAAGAATTGTGGTGCTGTATCTTGAACTGTTCGCAAAGCTCAGCAATCATCTTATTGTTCAGATTGGTACCGTTGTCCGTAATAATCCGCTCAGGGACGTCGTACCGACAGATTAGATTGTGTCGAATGAACCGTGCCACAACAGTCTTGGTTACTGTAGCATAGGATGCTGCCTCAACCCACTTTGTAAAATAGTCGATCGCCACTAGGATGAAGCGATGTCCGTTGGATGCCGTAGGTTTTATCTCGCCGATCATGTCTATGCCCCATATTGCAAACGGCCAAGGCGCAGTCAGAACATTCAGGGGAACCGGAGGAACATGCACCTTATCCGCATAGATCTGGCACTTGTGGCATGTCCTAGAATGTTGGTAGCAGTCAGCTTCCATTGTGGACCAGTAATATCCTGCCCGTAGGATCTTCTTAGCCATGGTATGTCCACTAGAATGTGTACCAAAGGTCCCTTCATGTAGCTCTTCCATGATTCTTTCCGCTTCAGTCTTATCCACGCAACGCAGTAAGGTTGAATCATGGTTTCGCTTGTACAAGATGTCGTTGCTTAGGAAGAACTTGGCTGCGAACCGCCTCAGGAATTTCTTATCATTGATAGAGGCACCTTCAGGGTATTCCTGAGCTTCCAGATATCTCTTCACTTCATGGTACCAAGGCTTCTCAGTCACCAATTTAGTTTCGAGGTCACAACAGTATGCCGGTTCGTCCAATTTCCAGATGATGATCCGGGGAGCTTCATTATCCCATTTAACCTTGAACATTGAAGACATTGTAGCTAACGCGTCCGCTAACTGATTCTCTTCTCTTGGAAAGTGCTCAAAGGTTATCTCTGTAAAGTGGGGAATCATGGTCAACACACACTCTCTGTAAGGAATCAAGTTTGGATGTTTCGTATCCCACTCTCCATTGATCTGATTGATCACAAGAGCGGAATCTCCGAAGACACTTAGAAATTTGATCCTTAGGTCAATCGCAGCTTGAAGACCCATGATACACGCCTCATACTCCGCCATGTTGTTGGTACAGTTGAAACATAGCCGGGCAGTGAGTGGAGTATGAGTACCTTGTGGAGATATAATGATGGCGCCGATACCATTTCCCAAAGCATTGGAAGCTCCGTCAAAGTGCATAGACCATCGGGATCCTGGTTCAGGTCCTTCATCCAGTCCAGGTACTTCACAATCAGTTACTATCATAATGCTTTCATCTGGAAACTCGAAGTTCATTGAGTGGTAGTCATCTACAGCTTGATGAGCTAAGTGGTCTGCCAATACACTCCCCTTGATGGCTTTCTGGGTTGTGTACTGAATGTCGTATTCCGTCAAGATCATTTGCCATCTTGCAATTCTCCCAGACAGAGCAGGCTTTTCGAATATGTACTTAATAGGATCCATCTTTGAGATCAACAAGGTAGTGTGAGTCAGCATATACTGTCTCAGCCGGCGAGCAGCCCATACCAAAGCGCAGCAAGTTTTCTCAAGCAGTGAGTATCGGGTCTCACAGTCGGTAAACTTTTTGCTAAGGTAATAAATGGCATGCTCTTTTCGGCCAGACTCGTGATGCTGCCCCAGCACACACCCCATTGAGTTGTCAAGCACTGTCAGATATAGGATCAGAGGTCTCCCTTCAACCGGTGGCATAAGGATAGGTGGTTCTTGGAGATACTCTTTGATTTTGTCGAAAGCCGCCTGACATTCATCGTTCCAACGTACTACCTGATCTTTCTTCAGCAGCTTGAAGATTGGCTCACAGGTAGCAGTCAGATGAGAGATGAATCGAGCAATGTAATTCAGGCGTCCTAAAAAGCCTCTGACTTCCTTCTCTGTCTTAGGGACTGGCATCTCTTGAATAGCTTTGACCTTAGCAGGGTCCACTTGAATACCTTTATCACTGACCACGAAGCCTAGCAACTTCCCGGATCTTACCCCGAAGGTGCACTTGTTCGGGTTCAATCTCAGCTTGTATAGTTTCAAGCGATCGAACAACTTCTGTAGATGATCTAGGTGCTCTTCCTCAGTTTGGGACCTAGCAATCATATCGTCCACATACACTTCTATCTCGTGATGGATCATGTCATGAAATAAGGCAACCATGGCACGTTGGTAGGTTGCCCCAGCATTCTTTAATCCGAACGGCATGACCTTGTAACAGAAGGTGCCCCACTGAGTGACAAATGTAGTCTTTTCCATGTCTTCCGGTGCCATCTTGATCTGATTGTAGCCTGAAAAGCCATCCATGAAAGAGAATACTTTGTGTTGGGCTGTATTATCAACGAGGACATCAATGTGAGGTAAGGGGAAGTCATCCTTGGGGCTGGCCCTGTTCAGATCCCTGTAGTCGACACACATTCTGACCTTACCGTCCTTCTTAGGTACCGGCACCACATTAGCAACCCACTGAGGGTAAGAAGTCACTGCAAGGAACCCGGCATCGAACTGTTTCATGACCTCGGCCTTAATCTTCTCTGACATCTCTGGACGCATCCGACGGACCTTTTGTTTAACTGGAGGGCAGTCTTCCTTAGTCGGCAAGTGGTGGACGACAATATCGGTATCCAACCCTGGCATGTCTTCGTAGGACCAGGCAAAGATCTCCATATAGTCATGTAACATCTTGGTTAACCGTTGCTTCACGCTGAGCTCTAGGTTGGCACCAATCTTTACCTCTTTTCTATCTGCCTCAGTACCCAGGTTTATGGTTTCCACTGGCTCTTCATGGGGTTGAATTGCCCTCTCTTCCTGAAGTAACAGTCTTGCAAGCTCGCCAGGCACTTCGCAATCATCTTCACCTTCGTCTTCGGCTAAGTTGATCGGATTTTCGAAGTCATAATTGGCATTAGCAGAGTTGTTGTCAGTAAGATCCAGAGTGGATTGGAACCTGTATGAGTGAGTGTGTGTGTAAATACAGCTGTTTTGAAAATTATGTAAAGGAAAAGGAAAGATAGAAAAGGAACACAATATTTGCACTGCGAAAATAGTCCAAGATTTTCATTCATGATGTATAAAATGACAGTTCGTATGCCCTCACAAATAGAACCACGGTGCCTCGGGTAAGACACCGGGCCATAGAGTTTATCATTGTTTATTACAAAATAACAAAACAAAGAAATTTATTACTTAGTGTCAAAAGAAACAGAGAGATTGTCCTTGGCGCTCCAATTGTTAAGTCCACCATCAGCAGCCGGGTAGATCCAGCTATCGAACTCAGTTTCGTCAACTTCCTCTTCATCACCAATAGCATTAACTCCATGAGCAGGCAGGGGAGCTGTCACCACATTAGGCTTGTCAGATGCCTCAAACTGTACCTCCTTAGCGTCAATGAGGTCCTGCAGCTTGTTCTTTAGTGCCCAACAGTCATCAGTAGCATGCCCCGGGCTGTCTGAATGGTAAGCACAACGAGCATTCGGGTTGTACTTGGGAGAGGTAGTGTTTGAGAACTTTGGCGCCTCCTTGACAGTCACCAAATTGGTGGATAGCAACTGTGGCAGGATTTGCGATAGGGTCATGCTTAACCGGGTAAACTCTCTCCGGGGTCTATCAGCCCTTTGAGGATTGTTTGGCCGGGGAGCGGCAGCAGGCTTAGCGATCATTACCGCGCTGACAGATTGGCGGCGATCAGGTCTTTCTGATTTCCTGGAGCCATACACGGCACTAGACTCCTTTTTGAAGGGTTTCTTCTCTGCACTAGATGATGCACCCTTTGCAATCTTCCCAGATTTCAGCCCAGCTTCGATTCTCTCTCCAGTCAAGATTAAATCAGTGAAACCAGCAGAAGAATTCCCAATGAGATGGTTAAAAAACGGCCCAGATAGGGTCCCCAAGAACATGTCCACTAACTCTCGATCAGTCAAAGGTGGCTGCACCCTGCCAGCCAGATCTCTCCACTTCTGCGCGTATTCTTTAAAACCTTCACTTGCACCTAACGACATACCCTGGAGCTGAGTACGTGTAGGGGCAAGGTCGGCATTATACTGATACTGCCTATAGAAAGCAGTAGCCAGCTCCTCCCAGTTACGAACTTTGGTTCCATCCAGCTGATAGAACCATTCGAGATGAGTCCCTGAAAGACTCTCCTGGAAGAAGTGGATCCATAGATTCTTGTCCGCAGAGTACGGATGAATCTTTCGAACATAGGACCTCAAATGCAGCTTGGGACAGGACGCCCCGTCATACTTAGAAAAGGTTGGAGCTTTGAACTTGTGCGGGATAATTACACCAGTCGACAAACCCAGATCTCTGAAATCCAGCCCAGGTGCCTGTTGCACCTCCATAGCCTTCAACCTGTCTTCCAGTTGTTTGTACCTGTCATCTGCAGGAGGGTACTGCTCTTCATCAAAATCTGTCTCGTTGTCGGAGACCACTGGAGTAGGAACCTTTACTTCTGCCTGAGAAGGAGTCCTGCCAACAGAAGAAGCAGCCTCTTCATGTTGCAGAGTATTACCCAACCTTCGGCCCGAGTTGAATAGAACAGTTCTTCTTTTCTTCTTCTTCTCCTTCTTCAGGAGCATGGTCTTCAGTTCTTCTTGGCCTTTAGCTAGACCCATGATTAGCTCTTGAAACTGCGCATTCTGCGCCTGGAGAGCCTTGATTGATGTCTCTGTTGATTCAGATCCGGGATTCATGATGCTGAAATAAACAGCGAAGAACTGTAAGCAACCTGAAAAAGGGGAAAAACCTGCTATGCACATGATGTATGAAATGCGTATGCAATGCATTCAAGGGTTCGAAAGTTCAAATTCGTTGTAGACAAGAAAAGAACACACGTTATCATTAAAGAAATCATTGTTTTAATACATCAAGGCCTCATGGGCAAAAAGTACAAAAATCAAGTCAATCCCAAAATACACTGCGCATCCTTTTCGGAGCTATGTAGGTGTTGAGGTTCTTCTCCTCATGCAACAGACGGATGAGCTCCAAGACTTTCTTTTCGCTGGCATGTAGACTAGTCTCAAGAGAATTCCGTTCTTCTTTAAGCTGGATCCAGCTCTTCTGCATCTCTTCCCAGGATGTGGGCATATCAGGGTGCTGGATAACATGATACACTTCCCCTTCCAAGACAGGTTCTTTGATTACTGGAAGCATGTGAGGATAAGGCATCACTAACTTCTGAGAGCGGGCGCGTACCCATTTGAGATAAGGCTCCAAAGGGATGGAATTCCTATGCCCCAGTGTCTTGCTGTCTATCCTACTAGGCATCCTCCAAGCTCTGATAAATCTCTGACGAAGTCCTTGAGTATCATTGTCGAAGTCAAAAACTATGTCGGGAATTAACATGTCATGAGGGCCGTCCCTCCGAGCATAACCAAACTGTCTCCAAGCCAGGCATGGACTATAAGTAATACCTCCTCTGATTCCAAGTAAAGGAACATTAGGGTACTCCCCGCAACGATCAATGATAGTGACGTCCTCTCTAGACCTAGGACACCAATGTATATCTGCATGTGTAAGAGTCATCAACCGTTGGGGACCATCTCAAACCCCGCTCATTCTTCAGGACCGATTGGGGAAGGTGCGAAATAAACCACCTTCCCAGGAGAGGAGTGCAACACATAAGGACACCTCTTTTTCTCATGGTTTGAGTGTAACATGAGTGAAGGATGTCCCCCAGCAATGTAGGTATAGGATTCCTGGACATAAAAATCTGAACGGCACTGATATCAATGAGCTGATCTGGATTAGGGAACAACACCAAACCATAAACAAGGAGGGCCACAACCTCTTCAAAAGCTTGCAAGTCCAGGGAGTTCCAACATTCAAGGGCCTTCTCAAACAGAAACCTGGCTAAGAACCCTTTGATACCACTTCTGACTTCCCAATGTCCCTTGAGGTCAGATGACTGTAGGTGCAAGGCTTTAGCAATCTCTTCAAGCTTAGGTTCCTTTTCTGTACCGTTGAAAGGTAGCTGATCAAGGATAGGGATCTTCAGGAGCCGGGAGAACTCCTCCAATGTAGGTACCAACTGATAGTCCAAGAAGGTAAAACAGTGATGCAGAGGGTCAAAGAATTGGAACAAGACCTTAATCATATCTTCCTCAATGTTGGCGTTGACCAAGCTGATGAGGCTTCCATGCCTTTCACTGAATGAAGAGTTCTCGGGAATCCTGGATATAAGTTCCTTAAGCTGAAGAGGGATCCTTACAAGATTGACTTGAATTGTCTTTCTACGAGCAGTTTCCATGTCCTACAAAACAAGAACAAAGATGAAAATCCGAACCCCTGAAATGGTTAGTCAATGCATATGATGCTGGATGATGTCATGATGTTATGATTAAACACACCACAGATATTTACAAAGACAAACATGTAGGGCAAACAAGGCACACAAGACAAGCCCTTAGGGTTTAAGGCCAGCACGGGGTCTGGGTAGTACCCTCTTGAGTTGGTGGGTTCAACCTGTCCTAATCAAAGTAACCGGGTTCTAAGGTTCCCAATATCACGGGATTGCTTTCATTGTTCATCGTTTCGATTTAGCCACTGAACTGGCGACCGAAATATTCCAGGAAAGCAACCCTCAATTGAGCGTAGTATCGAGTATCAACCAACCTCGGACTGCACCAAAGTCAGTTATCTCACTACCCTAAAGAGGCCAAGATAGTTCAATTAAGGTTCCTAAGGTCTGTTGATGCTTCACGACACCACGCGGAGGCCCCGTACTCTCCTTGACTGAACTCAAGGGTTACCGGTACACACCAAAGTACCACATCAACGTAGCAGACTGTTTCAACCATGTCGGTATACCCCGCACAGTTCCCTCACAGCCTTGTTGCTACTTTCTAAGAAAGGTATCCCCCAGATCCGGGTTAGGATCTATAGAACTCCCAAGCAACCCACAATTTAAAGCACACAAGGAAAACAATTGAAAACATAGTTATGAGCTAGCCCTAAGGTACACCTCACTTTATAAAGGCTTCCCCAGCAGAGTCGCCAGTTCTGTGATCGGTGGATCTGGAACTGACTGTTTAACGCTGGTTCGCGAAATGTCGCGGAAGCAAGAGTCGCCACCGTCTTTTATTTTCTCCAAATGGAAAGGACAAAAGCACAGAAAAATTCCTTTTAAGAGATCGCTCTCGGCTCGGGAGTTAGGTTATAGAAAGGGAAGGTGTTAGCACCCTTTCTATCCATGGTTATCCATGGGCTCTTAGATACTTGCTCATTTGTGTTTTCAAAAATGGTTTGTTTGCTTTTCAACTGTGGGTTTTTAAAAAGTTTCGTTGAAAATTCCAGTTCGACTCTTGTATCAGTCCTCAAGAGTGTTTGAAAAGTTGCTTTCGAAAGCTTTTTGAAAAGGTGTCGGTGTGAAAAGTATTTTTGAATTTGTTTTTAGATTAGAGCAAGTATCCTTGAGAACCTACCTACCCTAAGGAATTCGTCTGTGTAAATGTCCTTTAAAGTAGTGCCATCCCACCATTGAGAGGTAGGTAGCACCACCGTTGGAGGTGTTCGGGTCAATTCGAGTTTTAGGGACATGGTGATCACCAGAGCAATAGGAAGACACCTTAGAAGCTACCCTCATGCCAGGTTCCCGGATCATGAGGACTTACTAAGACGTCCTCTACTCGACGACCACCTTTCGAAAGGCAACAGTGAGGCGTACCCTAGGGGTGGTGTGTGCGAATTGTGTATCATGTTTCAGTTATTTGTCTTGTCATGTTTGTTGTGTTCTACGTTTGATTTTAATTTGTCCATTCATTCTTGCATGCATATTTAACAGTTATAAGTTTGCGAAAAAATAAATCTACGACTATTACAAATGGCGCGGGTCCACATCGCCAAAATTAAACCGGACCCGATTTAGCGGAAAAATAAATAATGCGAATAAATAAAGGTGCGAAAAGTAAAGTTACATGGCTTTGGGAGATTTACATAATTATAATTAACGACATAAAATAAATGCGCAATTTAAAGGAATTAAACTGAACTAGGGCATTGGACCCTTTTGCAAACAATTAAAATTAATGAATTAAAATTAAAAATTAAATAAAAGTGATATTTTTGTGTTTTTTAGATTTAATGAGAAAAAGGAATTAATTGAAATTAAATTAAACGGCAAACCCTAGTTCTAATGTTTTTTAAGTTTATTATGAAAGAATTAAATTAAAACCTAAATTAAACTCTAAATTAATTTATGCACATTTAATTATAAAAATAAAATAATAAATAAATAATATTGTGAAAAAAGGAAAGAATTAAAAAGATATATAAAAAAACTATCAATTAACCTAATTCTACATTTTTTTGGATTTTTATTAAAAAGGAATTAAAGTTGAAAACCTAATTAAACTAAATAATTATAAGCATTTATTATGAAAATAATTAATACATAAATATTTATTAATTTTTTGGCCTTTTCTGATTTTCATAATGTTTTTATATTTTGTAAAAAATAAATTCATTAAATTAAGACAACAAAAATAAATAAAACAACAAAAATAAAGGTAAGAAGAAAAATATAAAAAAATGCAAACCAGGGTGGGGTGTAGCCCCAGATTGTGAGGTACAGGCCTGGACTTTTGGCCCATTTAGATCTGAAGTTGTTGACTTTTCCAGCTTGGGTGCCAGCGCATTGACTGGCGTATGTGGTACACCTTTGATCTACGCCCTTGATTTGCTCTCCAGGACGCGTGGCTAGATGATTTTTGAGGATGCATAGCATGTATCATCACTGGCGCTGCATTGGATTTTAGTTTGAAAAATAATATGGCAAATATACAGACCTGGGACTCGAACCCAGGTCATGAGCATTGAAAGCACTTCCACCTGCCACTGAACCATGTGATTTACATTTAATATATATTAACGCGTAAACAATAAAAGACAAAACCAACGCGTAGTGGGTAACACGCGCGAAATTTCAAATGAACGAATCACGCTTCGCCACGACGTTGTCTTCTTCCTTATCCCTGTAAAACAAACATATAGGCAACGGTTTTGCAACCGTGGTGTTAGGCAGGCTATGGAAAAATAGCGACTAGCGCTATGGCAAATATAAATTGGGCGCGATTATAGTTTCTTGCTCGTTGGAGCACGCTGAGTATGGCTATCACGGTCTCGAGGCTTAATTTTACTCCATGTCAAAAGCCCTAATTCATGAAACCTGCAACCCTAACTTCCATCCATGGCATTATCGTGTATGGTCAGCGAAAATACAATTAAACATGATGGTTAGTTTAGAAACATTGCACTGAACAATAATCCACAAATAAAAATGCAAGGAGATGCGTTAATTATGATCTATGATTTCAAAAAATTCGTGGTACAGTTTGAACGTAGTCTACCAATTCTAGGAGTTTTTGTGGTTGTTTTGGATTGGCACGCGTTCAGAACACTCCAATGAAGCTATTGAGATCAAGGTTAGGGCTTGAATCGTCCCCTAGAATGCTTTTCAGAATTGACTTTTTTCTGGAAAATCTCAAGTTGGTAAGGGCTTCTTATGCGCAGCTTGCAGTCTCCTTGGCATTAGGTCTTGATTCTGATCATATAGGGAGTGATTAGGTTAAGAAAAATTGGACAAAATCTCATGCATTGATGATTTCTCATATTTGATTTTGGAAAATCTTTTTTTGAATCTTTTTTCATGTTATTTGGTTCAATCATGATCAAATCTTATCAAAACTTGCTATAATCAATCAAGCACGAAATATTGACCTTGGAATGTGCATAAAAAGATTTTTTTAGGTTAGGTTTATATTTTTCATGTATTAAAATGATTTAAATGAATATAAATTAATATAAATTCAAATAAATAATTAAAAAATATGAAAATACTCCCCTTTGGGCCTAGTGGTCGTGCATAGGCTTGGCATGAAGAAACTTGGAAGAAAAATGGGCCCAATAGCAAATTTAAGCCTTTTGCATCAATGTTGACTTTTCAAAATTTCCAAAAATTTCCCAACTTCCACAAGGCATAACTTGGTCAATTTTTAAGCTTTTCACATGTTCTTGGACATTTTGGAAAGTTCTTTGAGTTCTTTAACCAATGCCTTTGGTCCCATGTCATTTTGATTTACCAATCTCAAGTTATGGCCTTTGACTTAAAGTCTCTTTTTGTTGACTTTTGAAAATGACCTATAATGTTGAAATTGATAACTTTTTGTGAGAGCATTTCTTGGACTTGAAGTATGAAGATGAGTTGTAGGAAATGTCTTTCTCTTCAAAATGAGCTTTGGATGGAATTTTTCTGATAATCCATGTGAAAGTTATGCCCTGGTCAATTTCAGTTGACTTTTTCAGCTGTCCAAATATAGCAACTTTTGCATCTTTGATGATTTCTGAGCCAAATTTTGAGAATCATGATCAAGCATTGATCAAATGATGTTTGTGGCTTCAAAATGATATGTTGACCAAAAATTTGAACTTTTGACTGTCAAATGACCATTTTGCCCCTACAGTTGACTGTAGTGCAATTTAGGGTTTTGACTGTGCAATTTTGAGCTGAATGCCTTGAAACTTGATATGAGGATACTTGACCCTCTTTGTAGGCACATGAGACTTGATTGGGCCTTTGAGAAGTTCATTTGCTTGACCAGAACTCAAACCCTAGTTTTGACTGTATAGGAGACAGTTTAGCTGCACAACCCTTGGGGAATTTTGTGACCTTGACTTTGACAATTCTTGATGAATATGGGAGGGCAAATTTTGGGGTACAACAGCGTGAAAAGAGAGGAACAAATCTCAAAATTTCAAAGGGAAGTGGCAATCTGATTTCTTAGTTCCAGGCTTCCTCAAGCCATTCCAGGCGCACCATTCGTTTGCTGGACACCTAAGGACCCTATTCCAATCACTAACAAGCCTCATAACATCCAAAAACGCATTGTAAGCATCTCACGACATTCATACTTTTTTGAAATCAAATATCATGATTCTGGAATTTGTAGCATGATTTATTTGCATATTCTTGATCCTTGAATCATTTGCAAGCTAATGGTTATGTTCAATTGCATTTTCATTGGCTATACAGCAAGTTGCCATGTTTAGGGTTTTGGTTTCGTTTTTAGGGGTTTTGCTTGCAGGAACAATTAGCCATGGAGAGTGGTACCATGATGCTCGTGAGATTGCAACGAGCTGATTGGTGCCACTAGTATTGATTTATCATGCAGGGATGAGGTTTTGGAATGGACAAGGGTTATACCTACACCCTTTGTCCGTAGGTAAAAGTTCTGGACTTTTAGCAACGGTGGGAGGAAGAAGAAGGGTAGCGTGGCATCTTGTGATTCGCCCATTCAAAAATTCGCGCGTTTGTAATATATCATTTTGTTTTTCCAATATAATGTTTTTTTATTGATCTTTGTACAAATAACCAACGTAGCTCAACTGGTCAGCTTGCAGCGTGAAATGCCAAAGGGCCTGGGTTCGATTCCCAGGTCCCCAACTTTATTCCATATTATTTTTCTCTACATCATCAGGTACACATGTATACAAGAAGACCATTATACGCCCTCAATGTCCAGCCAATCAGATCATCCACATGCTAGATCCAAGGATTCTCAATGAAGGTCTACCATGGACATGAGTCAAGCTAGCAGCATTGGATCTGGAAAGTCAATATGGGCTAGGCGCATTTGGGTTTGGATTTGCAATTCAGACCCCCCCTTTTTGCTTTAACACCAGGCCCATTCTAATTTCTTTTCTATTTTCTTTTCTTTTATTTAATTTATTTTGATTAATTTATTTTCTAATCACAAGTTAATTTCTTTTTACACAAAAAATCATAAAATCAATTTCATCAATTTAGAATTTAGGTTTTATTTTAATTTATCAAATTAATTTTATATTAGTTTTAATTTTAGGGTAACTCTAACCTTTTTGTAAATAATTTAAAATCAATTAGAAAATTAGGTTTGTTCTTGATTTAATTTCTTTTCACAAAATAGTAAAAATACAAAAAATAGTTAATTTAATTATTTTTCTCAAATAAAATTAATTAGCCTTTAGGTTTTCTTTATTTATTTAATTAAAACCTTATTTTCTCAAAATAATCAAAAATAACAAAAATGATTTTTCTTTCAATTAGGTTTAGACGGGGTCAAAACCCTAATTTTTTCTCGTTCTCGATTCATCACGCGCATTTATTATTTTTACGATATTAATGTAACTGCTCATGATATGTAATAGTTTAATTAGGATTTTTCTTTTATTTATCGTTTTACGGGTTTTTGGCTATGTAATTAATCCCCCTCCCCGAAGCCTTGTAATAGCGTAGTTTTATTTCTCGCATTTTAATTTTCGCAAATATTAATTGTTAGATGTATGATAATAGGATTGCATAACAAGATTGTATGTTAATTTAAAATGACTAGAAAACCCTAAATGTGCAAAGATAATCACTGAAATCAAATCACTCGCACATGCACACTCCTAGGGTATACTCTCACTTCGGTTGCCTTCGTTAAACGATCATTAAGTATAGTGTGTCTTAGCGTTTGCCCTCTTGTCTAAACAAAGATCGAATGTCCCGTTCGGAAATGTTGCCTTGGAAATGTTGACTCGGAAAGGTTGCCTCGGAAAGGTTGCCTCGGAAATGTTACCTCGAATATGATCTTAAGACATTAGGGTTATTACTAAGACGTCCTAACATTGCTTTAGTGATTGTATGTCCCTTTCGAATTGACCCTTACAACTCCAACGACGGTGCTTCCTATTTCTCAATAATGGGATAGCATTGTCTAAAGGAAACAAGGACATAAATAATCTTTTTTTCGAGTAGGTAGATGCTAGTAGGTACTTTCTCAAAATAAAAAAAAAATTCACACTTACACTTTTTCAAACAAATTTTTCAAAAACAACTTCGTAACACTCTTGAAGACAGAAGCAAGGGTTAAAACGAAGTTAAACAAAAACTTTTCAAACCACACAAACACGGAAGCAATTTTTTAATGATGAGCAAGTACCTAAGAGCCCGTGGAAAACCACGGATATAAAGGGTGCTAACATCTTCCCTTTCTATAATCTACCCCCCGTACTCAAAATCTCGAAAAAAGGAATTTTTCTGTGCTTTTGTCCTTTCCAGTTGGATAAAATAAAAGTCAGTGGCGACTCTTGCTTACCGCGACATTTTGCAAACACAAACGCAAAACGCAAACCAGCACTTCTAAAACAGTCTGGTTCTGCCACCGTATCATAATTCACAGCAAATATTATCACTAATATCAACAATCATCACCAAAGCACCATTTAATTCACATCACCATTCATAAACATCGCTTAAGTCACCACATCATCCTAAACATCATTCAGTCAACAAATCCATGCAATTTCAAATAGGATGTAATGCAATAACATTGACTCATGCATGTGGTACCAAACATCACTGATGAACATTGGGTCATCACCCTCTAAAGATCACCACCATATGATCGCTCCCCTCTTAGAATCGGAGCACAACATCAAACGCACTCAATTCACATAATGGAATTGAGGCCAACACGGGACCAACATCCAAAACTGAGCGGACCAACGTCCAAAGTATGACATGAATGCATGATGCACAACAACATAATAAAACACGACCATTGTTAGTCGAATCGCATCATCATTCATGAAATCATTAACAACATAATTCACATAGCATGTATACATGCCAAACATGCACATATTCCACCTCATTCAACATATTCATCATTGAATACATCATAGCATGACATATTATCATTATAGTAGCAATGACTCATCATACATCATTATATCATTATAATTCATCGCATAAAAGTCTAATTTAATTATAGAAAATGCATTGGAAAAATACATAATTTTACTCATTTTATTCCACTAAAATACAGTTCATTGTGTTAGCTTTCCAACACTTTGAATGACGCGTCAAATAGAGTCCAGATACTCAACTTACGACCTTTACAAAAATGCAAGCAGTTATGCTCTCCCGACGAAGCAGACTGCTCTAAAGAGGTTCGCCTGATATTGCATAGGCTCGCCCGACGTTGGGTACTTGTTTGGTTCTCGCCCAAAGAAGTTGAGGTGCTTCGCTTAAAACCAAGAGCACCCAAATTTGTTGGGTCTGTCGCCCAGAGGCTCACCGGATGCTGCTTGGGCGCCAATCACTCGCCCAGTGATGCATATGGCTTGCCTGACAGCGACCTCGTGACAACAACAATGTTGTTGCAATTCCTAAACACTTCAGCCTAAATTTCTATTCAATTTCAATACCAATCAGCCCAAAATTTAACATACTTCAACATGGTTTCATCATACAACAATAGTACGTCAATATATATCTCATGGGTATCAAATCTTGGTATCAACACATCATATTTCATCCAATTTATCACTAATTCATCATGTTATTAACAATCAACAAAAAAAACAAAACAAAATCTTACATACATCTAATTCCCCATATCAATTATAATAAATAGATCACTCCCTTTACCTTAGATTCCTAGCTTGATCTTTCTCTTTGCGTTCTACAGAAAAATCCCTTTGTTTCCTCGTGCCCTGACTCTTCACCGCTTTCTTCATAACTTTCACAATCGCACAAAATGAAACATTTTTCCCTCTTTTTCTCTTAGACCCCTAATATGAACTTCCCATCTTACCCTCACTTATTCTTTCCCCAATTATGACCTTGCCCCTTATTTTCTCTACACCCATATTTATCTCAGTTTCAATTATTAAAATAATTCTAACTAATTATTCTCAATTATTTAAATTCTAAATAATACTAAATATCACCTTAATTCAACATTACCCCACAATATAACATCAAAACACACTTCATATTCAACAAAGCATCATATATTCACCAATAATTCATAAATACTCATAATAAATCAATTAAATAAATAATCTAATTATTTAGGGGTGTTACAGGAATCGCCACCTCACCCTTCAAAGCATCAAAATATTTCTCTTGAGTTAAAATACATATTCACTTTCGACAACCCAAAATCATTGTCTCCCAAAAATTTTGCGATCTCTCATTTAGCCATAATGCTCACTTATAAACAATATCCCTTTACCCCACAGTGGGCGCCACTTGTGAAAATCTTTGGTTCAATTCACACCAAGGAATTTGATGTGTTGGAACAAAGAACAATGACAACCAAAATAAATGGCCTTCAACAATTATAACTCTTTGATGCAATAAAACAATGTATTAACTTGGCAGAAGAAGATAAAAGAAGGCGATAAACACAAAAGGTTTTTTTACTCAGTTTGATTAAATGATCGATGTTTGGGGGACAAAGCAACTATCTCCAATTCACTATATTTCCAAAAGTTGTTACAAGAGATTACAAAATACTTACAAGAAAATAGCCTTTAAGGCTCACAAGAACAAACCTTATTTTTTACCCAAGTGTTTCCCAATCTCTCCAACTCTCTATATAGTAATCACACAAACCAAAGATGTTAATAAGTATTGTATGTTCTCTCTATAAAACTCTTAAAGTTTCCTTAAACCTTAAACCCTTATTACACTCTTTTGATATAAAGTTCTAACGTTGTCACACTTACAATAACAAAAGAGATACATATTTATAATTGCCAAAACCCAACAAGTCCATAAAAAAATCTCATAACATATCTCATTAATTGTTAGAATAAAAGATATTATTAATATCTTATAATATCTCTTAAAATATTATAAATGCCTCATAATATCTCTTAGAATATTATAAATATTTTATAATATCTTTTGTATTAGTTTATAGTGTCTATAAATTAATATAAAAAATACTTTGCCAGATAATTATCTTTTTGTTGACACATACATGAGTATCTTGTGATGAGTCTTTAATGGCATTCCATTTGTTTGCCATCATCTGATAGCAAAGTATCAAATCCTAAAGATAAGATTTACATCTTTATTCATTTAATCATTTATGTTTGACTTATCATAATACATCAGTAGTCATCATCAAAGGTATATGCCCTTATTAGATGCATACCACCTGTAAAATAATGTTTTGCATTTAATACGACGACATGTGTAACACCCCATATAATATACATCTAGAAAATACATTATACATGATATTATTTGGTACTGATACAACATAAGTTCCTATCGACAATATTATATCTACATTTCCAAAACTATAAGGTACAATCAGGGCACATGTTATACAATAGTGCCCAAATAACAATATAAGATTGCACACTATCTTCATTATACATAATCCACAACGGAAGATTATGGACACAAAGTCTTCGAAACATCATCTACCAGCTTCCCCTTTCCTTTAACCTGCAAAGAACTACCTAAAAACAATAATGATAATAGGGTGAGATAATAATCTCAGTGAATTCCATTATCCTATGGGTTCACTCGGCTCTAAAGGAATCTATTAGTGATTCCTAACTAAAGTATTTAACTTTCATTACTTGTGTGTCACTCACACTATGTAACAAAGACTTAAGTGTCTAATGGATATTCACAGTGTATGACAACACGTCACTTGATTTAACATAACTCAATAAATAACTATTCGGATTCATAAAACATTGATGTCCCGCCGGACCTACGTCTAGGGAAAGGCCCAGTTCATGCATGTTTGTATGATTCGACTTTCATGTAGATATCAGGTTCTCCAATGGGGCTTGAACCCACTTTTAAGAATCGTTACTCGTATGGGACTTGAACCCACTTAGAGTATCTTTCACCGTATGGGAATCAAACCCACTTTGTTATCCATGTCTCTATGAGACTCAAACCCACTTCCTGAGACAACCTCCCATATGGGCTCAAACCATTTATGAGGTGTAAATCATGTGTTCTACATTCCCAACGTTCACTTTACATAAGTATCTGAATTAAGATGTGCACGATCAAGGTAAAACTCATAATACATGATTAGGTATACACATCAACGTGATTTTTTTCATCAATCACTAGGTGATAATATTCACCAACTCTCATATTGTCTCATCAATTATTGGTGGTCACATCCATCCATTCTCATATTGTTTCCACATGTTCCATACAAACATATGAATTTATCATTAGAGCGAATACTTGTATACGATACATACCAAGATATCATTGCATTCATGGCACACTACCTAAGTCATTTTCATAACCTAAGTTATCTTTATAAGTCATTTACTTAGTACAAACCTAAGTTTAGCCTCACTTTTCATCATAACTTTTACTCAATGATTATTCAATCAACACAATAACAATACATAACATATATATCATAATATGACTCATAAACATACATAATCAATTAACAAACAATAATCTTAGCACAATTATGATTTCTTCTCATTAATTGATGAGGCATTGTGTGATACAGTGGGAGATGACTTGAAGGTTTTGCGTTTGATCGCAAATGTTGCGGTTAGCAAGAGTCGCCACCGACTTTTCTTTTATCCAAAAGGAAAGGTGAAAAAGCACAGGAAAGACCTTTGAGATTTATTTCTTGAGTTCGGGGGGGTAGATTATGAAAAGGGAAGTTATTAGAACCCTTTTCATCCATGGTTTTACATGGGCTCTTAGTTACTTGCTAGATCACTTTCTTTTGTTTGAAATTTTTCTTTGTGTTGTTTTTGAAAGTATTTTGTAAAGAGGTCATTGTTTAGGCAATCTTTGTAATGATTCTTGTTCGTAAGAATATATACAAAGATGTGGATCTTTTGAAAATGTTTTCAAGTTTGTAAGATGTTTTGAAATGTGTAGGTGTTTGTTTTTGAAAATAGCAAGGATGTTTGTTTTGAAATGGAGCAAACAATTAAGAGCAATCTACCTACTCAAATGTCTTTCTTGTTCATTTTCTCTTCCTTTGACATTGTTGTCTTACCATTGATTTGGTAAGCAACCCTATCTTTGGATGTAAACGGGACGGGCGTGGGTCATCGTATAGCCATGATTAGTAATGTTGCAAGGTATCTTAGCATTCTTTTTTGAGGGACTAAGATCATTTGTAAGGCAACTTTAGATAGCGTCATTGAGGGACTATGATCTTGTATTTGCTTTTTTTTGCTAAGATACCTTACATGAGTAATATGGCCATTTTGTATAAGGCAATCAAGTGGATTTTACCCTAAGGGTGCTTGTGTGCAAGTGTGTTATTTTCATGCTTGTTTTTGTCTTGGATTAGGGTTTTCTATTTGATTGATTTTATTCTTTCCATACAAACCCTAATTACTAGCATATTATGTAAAAGCGATAAATTGCGAAATATAAAGTCACTACGCTATTACAACCTTTGTGGGAGGGGGTATACAATTTATGAATAGGGATTGCAATAATATAAACCTAATTAATCTATTATAACCAAATTGAATATTGTACAAATAATTGAAGGAATATATAAAGTACAAATGCAAATCGAAAGAAAAGATTTTTGTGTTTGGATTTTTGTATGAAGAAGGTTTTAACCTAAACCTAATTAGAGAAAAAGGTAATTAAATTAAATTAACTTAAGTTAATTAAGAAAAGAAATTAATTAAGAAAAGATTTTAATTAAGAAAAGATTTTTGAACAAAACCCTAAATCTATTTTAGTTGATTAAAGAAAAATAAGTTTAAAGAAAAAGTATTTTTTTTATATTTTTGTCTTGAAAATAATATGTGGTGTTATGAAATATTTTGGTATTTTTTTATATTAAAATAAATATATTTAGATAAATAATAATCTAGTTTTAATTTAATTTACAAGGAAATTAATAAAAGTAAATAAAGTATAATGAATAAAATAATTAATTTTTTTATGTGGAAAAATATTTAAATTATGTCAAAATATAAATCTATTATTTTTATACTTTTTATGATATTTTTTTTGCATTTTAGAAAATATATTTAAAAGAAAAAGAAATTAATAAATAAAATTAAAATAAAATGGGCCAAAGGGGTGTCACAAGTAAACAGGGGAGTATGCTAGCAGAAATAAAAAAAAATGCCAGGCCCAGAAGGGCCCAGCGCCTGCAAAAAAGATGTTAGGAAATCAAAAAAATGAAAAAAAAATGTAAAAGGGGGGTTCACATTGGTTCGAACCCTCGCCCTTTAGGTAACATATGACTTAGTACGCGCGCGCTTGCCACTTTGATGACTGTTTCATCCGGTCATATAATCAAAGCATAAATATATATTAGAAACTGATTTCTGAAGGTAACTTCATCTTCAACCTCACGCCTAGCCGGACCACCTGTATTTTCCTCATCTCTCCACAAAAATGGAAATTTCAAACATGAAAGTTGTGGTGTTTCTTCTCACGAATTCAACCATATAACTTATGTAAACTAAAAGTCAAAGATAAAATCTAATTTTGCTGGCCCTAAATTGAAACCTAATTTTATTAGAAATTTCAAATCCAAAATTCTCTATACACAGTCAATATAAATGGGAACTATGAACATGGTCAGCTTTAGAGCAAAGATATCTACATTTTATTTTCACAAATCAGGGTCCAATGATGCTTGTATAAAGAGATAGAAGTTTGAGTTTTTACCTCTTGCAGCTGAAATCGTGAATGGAGTTTAAGCAACTTTTGAGATGGCCTGAGGATCTATTTAGCTTGCCTGGACCTCCTTGAGTGTATTCCAACTCTTACTTTGCCTTGAAAGTCCCTGAATCTCTCTACTAAAGTCAACCTGCAAGCTTGATATTTGAAAATGGTGGATGGTGATGGAGGAACTACAGTCTTGAAACAGGGGCTTGGGTTTCTTTGGTATGATGTATAGAAGGTGTTTGAGTGATTAGTTTTCAAAACGCACGAGTGGAAATGAAGATCATCAGTTTTGGTTCAGAACTGTGTGTTAATGGTGTTCTTGAACAAATATATGGTTTTTAAGTGTTTGAGGTAGTTTTAGGGCACTATAATTCGTGTGTCAACTTTCAAATAGTGTGTATACTTATAAGCAAGAGTTTTTTAGGCTTGTCACAACTCAGAATTTGAAACTCACATGTTATGGCTTGGTTACTTGTTTTTGAAGCAAAGTTGATAAGCATGGTTTCAATGTAAGGTACAAGGCTTGTAGGGTGGCTGAAACCTTTAAACACACTTGTTCTGATTGTGTAGAGTGTGTTTGTGCAGAAAGAACAAATGCAAGGCTCAATGCAAGCTGACTTTGCATAAAGCTTTCTTTTCTAAAATGGCAATGTTGCCTTTCTTCCCAAAATGGAATTATATTTGTACAATGCATTGAATGCTTGGATTAAAGCTTCCAACAGCTGTGAAAACACTTAATTATGGAGTGAAAGTCAAGTTAGAAGCCTGCAAAGTGCGATTTGTACAGCATGCTTAAAGATTGGACCAAGTGTTCTTCACAAAGTGGCTTGTAGTCCAAGTGACAAAACACCAACTTCATCTCTTCGATTCTCTCTACTCAAGAATGATCTCAAGGAGCTCTTGGACATTTTGGAAAGCTTGAAATGTGCTATACAACTCACCTTTTAATTGATTTTGAAGATTCCCCTTGGAACTATGTGAAAAAGTGTCATGAAGTTAGGTAAAAAATCTGCCTAACTAGGGCAAAATTTCACTAAGTCTTTTTTAGTTCATGAGCATGTATTCACAAAATTATAACTTGAGATCTAAGAATTTTTAGGAGAAGTTATGTGAAGAAAGTTTTTATATTTCATGGAGATCTACAACTTTCATGTTGGAAGTTTCCTTTGAATCATCTTGCATCATAATGAAAAAATTGCTCAAAGTTATGAAAAATAAGAAATTTCCAACACTTAGAAAAATTTCTAAGTTTAGAAATTTTGACTTTTCAAAATGAAATCTTGATTTATTGGTTTCTTGATGAATAAGTTTCATATTTTTACATGTTTTGATGGATTATGATCTTTGGTACTTGAATTTGACCAAAAAGTCAAAGTTTGACTTTTCAATATACAGTTGACTTTTGATTAGTTGACTGCAAAATTCATCTATCAATCCAATGGTCTTGCAATGTTTTGAATCATGTCATTAAGTCAAAATGATTAAATTGGACTCTTGAGATCATGATTTAAACAATTGATTATTTTCTAGGTCAAAAATCAGAAATTGCCCTTTCCCAGTCAAAACCCTAATTTTGACCATTTTGCCCTTTTGGAGATTTGATAAAATTTCTTGAGGAATTATGGTCCAAACTTCCTCAAATGATATATATGGGTCTAAAATGTTGACGTTGATCAAAAATTATGAAGTTTGACTGTAAATTGGCTATGGTTGACTTTTTCTGCAATACAACTGATTTTTAGGTCAACTGTTCAATTGACTGATCAAAAGTGTGATCCAAGGCTTGAAACTTGACATGAGTAATCTTGGGGGGTCCATAATGATCCATGAAAATCATATGGGGCATAGAAGGTTCAAAAATATTTTGGCAAACTCAAACCCTAATTTTGGGGTCATCAGTGCATAAGGAGGTGTCTTGAGCTGATCAAACCCTAATGCAGTCTTGAGTCCAAGGAGATCTTGTGAGAAAATTCTTGATAAGTGAGAGGGAAAATTTTGTGGTACAACAGCTGCCCCTATTTAATCTTCTTAAGCCTGAAGAGTTAGATGGGTGAATTTTTCCATTCGTGACTCGAAGGTGGAAGATGATTGGACACTAGAGTGCCCAGAAATTTGCACTCGGCGATGTGATGTTTGAGGGAATGGGCTTAAAGATGCCATTTGGGAGAGGTGATAGAAATTTGTAGGAGATGGGCTTAAAGATGCCATCCAAAAGTGATTGTTTGTACTATAATTTGTAAGCTGAAAGAATGAGTATCAGAATGGCGTCCATGTCTGGAGCGTATATGAACTGTATCTGGGAGCTGATTTTGAATAAGTGTCAGAATGGCATCCGTGACTGGAGCGTATTTGAACTGTATCTGAGAGTTGAATTTGGGTGAGTATCAGAATGGCATCCGTGTCTGGAGCGTATATGAACTGTATTTGAATGAGTATCAGGATGGCATCCGTGTCTAGAGCGTATCTGAACTGTATCTGAAGGCTGAATCTGAATGAGTATCAGAATGGCACCCATATCTTGAGCATATCTGAACTGTATCTGAAAATTCTGAACATTGTTAATGGTAGTTGTTAACCTTATGTTGAAAGGGTAAAATGTTAGCTAAAATTCAAAGTCATGTAGTATGAAATGAATGGTATGATGCATTCATGCTATCATTGTTTACGATATATGGATGTGATGTATACGTATGTGAGCTAATTTGCTACACTGATGTTGGATTAGGGAAAATAAATCCATGACTACTGCTGAGGATATGTCTTGAAGTTGAAGTGTTGATGAGTTTCCGTTTAGAGAAATAAACTCTGTTGTAAGGGAAATGTCATGTGTTGCTTAAAATGTTTGGTGAAATTGGATGATTTCTACCGGGGTTGATAATTTGAAGCTTTGTTCCGCCGGGAATTTAAACGACGTACTTCGGGAATTTCTTATGGAATAGCCTAGAGTTATTTCCCTATCCCTTCAACCTATCAGTAATTGCCTTTTTTTCATTTTGTTTATTTGTAAACAGTAATTATGTTCAAATGCATATGTTCAACAATGAATCATTGGATGTTTTTGTAAACAAAATACAAGCGTAAATAAAAACAGATAATTTTTGCACTTTCAAAGAGATATCTTTGTATTGACTTTGAGTAAGTATTTTTGTACAAGGAGATAAACACTCTAGTAGGAGAATGCCATCGTAAAAAATGAAAATTTTAATATACAAAAAAGATAGTTATATGTAATAATCCCATGGGGTTTCCATTTTGCTATAACCTTCGTATCTCTGAACATCTTGTCTATTTGTTGCCTCATCTGAAGATGATTGAATTGATCAGAAACTCTGAATTTTGTCAGTGGAAGCCAAAGGTTGTCCGTAAAGTGATCTAACGGGACATAGTCATACGCTTTAATTCCCTAACTTTTGCTTGGACCGCCCTTTCAGGTTTTCAGTCCACCGGGAAATCCTTTTTTTCCCAAGTCTACCTTTCGGGTTTTCAACTTGCCGGGTGTACAGATTTTTTTGTTTTATCCCTAATTTTTGCCCGAACCTTTTGGTTCGTCGGGATGCCCATGTTTTGCTTAGGTATGTCAACCTAGCAGGTCTCTTATGCGTAGTATCTTTTGACTATGTTCGCGTTCGCGGGATGCGACAGGTCGTCACCATCCATGGCGGTCGAGATCATTGCCCCACTAGAGAATATCTTTTTTAATACAAATGGTCCTTCGTAGGTAGGAGTCCATTTTCCCATGGGATCACCTTGTGGTAATATGATGCGTTTGATCACTAGGTCCCAACTTGGTACACTTGGTGTCTGACTTTCTTGTTGAAAGCCTTGATCATCCGTTTTTTATACATTTGACCATGGCAAACAGCAGTAAGTCTCTTTTCATCAATCAAGTTCAGTTGATCAAGTCGAGTCTGGATCCATTCATCTTCGTTCAACCCTGCATCCTTCATAATCCTTAGAGAGGGGATCTAGACCTCGATAGGCAAGACGGCCTCCATGCCATAAACCAGGGAATAGGGTGTTTCCCCGGTTGATGTGCGAGTTGTGGTACGATACCCGTGGAGAGTGAATGGTAGCATCTCATGCCAGTCTTTGTATGTGACTGTCATTTTCTGTATGATCTTTTTAATGTTCTTATTTGCAGCTTCGACAACACCATTCATCTTCGGCCGGTAAGGAGAAGAATTATGATGCTGGATCTTGAATTGCTCGCACAAGGCAGTGATCATAGTGTTGTTGAGATTTGTACCATTGTTAGTGATGATCCTCTCCGGGATACCGTACCGGAAAATGAGATTTTGCTTGATGAAGCGGGCAACAACATTCTTAGTAACGGAAGCGAAGGAAGCTTCCTCCACCCATTTTGTAAAGTAATCAATGGCCACTAAGATGAAGCGGTGTCCATTGGAGGCTGTCGGCTTAATTTCCCCAATCATATTAATTCCCCACATAGAAAAGGGCCAAGGAGCCATCAAGACATTCAGAGGAACCAGAGGTACGTGCACCTTCTCATCATAAATCTGATACTTATGGCAGGTTCGAGAGTGTTGATAGCAATCTGCTTCCATGGTATACCAGTAATAGCCTACACGTAGGATTTTCTTCGCCATCGTATGCCCGCTGGAGTGGGTGCCAAAAGTGCCTTCATGCAATTCAGCCATGATCCTCTCAGCTTCAACCTTATCTACGCACCAAAGTAACACAGAGTCATGATTGCGTTTATATAGGATGTCGTTACTAAGGAAGAACTTAGCAGAGAATCTCCTTAAGAACTTCTTATCATTGACTGAAGCTCCTTCTGGATATTCTTGAGTCTCGAGATACCTCTTGACTTCGTGAAACCAAGGCTGGTCCACTACTTCTTCAGTATTAATCTCGTGACAGTGTGCTGGTTCATCCATTCGTTCAATGGCGATATGGGGAGCCTCGTTATCCCAATTAAGTTTAAACATAGATGACATTGTGGCTAGTGCGTCCTCTAGCTGATTTTCTTCTCGCGGGAAATGCTCGAAGGTAATCTTCTCAAAATGTGGTATCAATGTCAAAACATATTCTTTATAAGGGATAGGATTAGGGTGTTTTGTGTCCCATTCCCCTTTGATCTGGCTGATAACCAAAGTTGAGTCTCCAAATACATCCAAGGATTTGATCCCCAAGTCTATGGCAGCTTTGAGACCGAAGATGCATGCTTCGTATTCCGCCATGTTGTTTGTAAAATTGAAGCAAAGTCTGGCAATAAAGGGAGTATGACACCCTTCTGGAGATATGAGTACAGCACCAATACCATTGTCGAGCGTGTTAGATGCCCTATCAAAATACAGGGTCCATCGGGATCCTTGTTCAGGTTCGTCATATGGCCTAAATTCTTCACAGTTATTTACCGTCACGATATCTTCGTCTGGAAATTCGAACTTCATGGATTGGTAGTCTTTTAAAGCTTGGTGATCAAGGTAATCAGCTAATACACTACCCTTTATAGATTTATGGGTAGTATACTGTATGTCGTACTCTGTTAGGATCATCTGCCATCTCGCTATTCTCCCAGAAAGAGAAGGCTTTTCGAAGATGTATTTTATCGGATCCATTTTAGATATCAACAAGGTAGTATGAGTCAGCATATACTATCTTAGCCGGCGAGCAGCCCATGTCAGAGCGCATCAAGTTTTCTTGAGCAGTGAATATCTTGTTTAACAGTCGGTAAAAATTTTGCTCAGGTAGTAAATAGCGTGCTCTTTTCGGCCAGACTCGTCATGCTGCCCCAATACACACCCCATTGAGTTTTCTAAAATAGTCAGATACATGATTAATGGTCTTCCTTCAACTGGTGGCATCAATACATGAGGCTCTTGTAGGAATTCTTTGATTTTGTCAAAAGTAACTTGGCACTCGTCATTCCATCTGACTACTTGATCTTTCTTCAACAATTTGAAGATTGGTTCACAAGTAGCTGTCAGGTGAGAGATGAATCTGGCAATGTAGTTCAAGCGCCCCAAGAATCCTCTGACTTCCTTCTCAGTACGAGGAGCAGGCATGTCTTGTATTGCTTTAACTTTGGCAGGATCGGCCTTAATACCTTTGTTGCTGACGACAAAGCCTAGGAGTTTACCAGACCATACTCCAAATGTGCATTTGTTTGGATTCAACCTCAGCTTGTACTTCTTTAGTCTCTCGAACAGTTTTTGTAAGTGATCAAGATGCTTTTCCTCTGTTTGAGATCTGGCTATCATATCGTCCATGTAGACCTCTATTTCGTGATGTATCATGTCATGAAATAGAGCTACCATGGCACGCTGATAGGTTTCCCCAGCGTTCTTTAGTCCGAATGGCATTACCTTGTATCAGAATGTTCCCCAATGTGTGACAAATGTTGTTTTCTCCATGTCCCCAGGCGCCATTTTGATTTGGTTATAACCTGAAAATCCGTCCATGAAGGAAAACACTTTGTGTTGTGTCATATTGTCAACTAGGATATCAATGTGGGGGAGTGGAAAATCATCCTTAGGGCTCGCCCTATTAAAATCTCTGTAGTCCATACATATTCGCACTTTGCCGTCTTTTTTGGGTACGGGAACAATATTGGCAACCCATTGGGGGTAAGAGGTGACATCCAAGAATCCAGTGTTGAACTGCTTCATGACTTCTGCTTTAATCTTTTCTGACATATCAGGTCTCATGCGGTGAATCTTTTGCTTTACTGGCGGACAATCTTCTCTTGTAGGCAAACGATGTACCACAATGCCAGCATCAAGTCCCGGCATGTCTTCATACGACCATGCAAAGACTTCAACATAATCGTGTAATAACTGAATCAGACGCTCCTTGACCCTAAGTTCCAAGTTGGCACCAACTTTGACCTCTTTTTTGTCTTCTTCGGTACCTAGGTTAATTGTATCCATGGGTTCCTCGTGAGGTTGAATGGTTCTCTCTTCTTGTTGTAGTCTGGAAAGTTCCCCTGGTACTTCAAAATCTTCCTCACCTTCGTCTTCGGCTTGGTAGATTAGATTCTTAGAGTCACAAAAGGCCATAGCAGTATCGTTACCCACGGGATCCCGAATGGATGTAGACCTGCATTGTGAGTGTGGGTGTGTGTAAGCGTATAGCTATCATTGAAAGAGAATAAAAGTGTAAAAGAAAAACAATGAGCGCGAAAGTTTGTATGCGAAAATGTCCATGATTCATTGATGTCATATGAAAATGAGATAATAACCCTTACAAATGGACCATTGTGCCTCGAGTAAGACACAAGGTTTTAAGAGTGTGAATTGTTTCAATATTACAGATCCAACAAAATGTAAAGACAAATTACTGTGGGATAAAGATGATCGGGACAAAGTCTCTAGCCTCCCAATTGTTGAGCCCTCCATTGACAGTTGGAAAGATCCAATCCTCCAGGTTGCAACCATCTTCACCATCTTTTACCGTGTTGACTTCATGGTTGCTGATCTTCAAGGGTGGTCATCCAGCTTGAGCACAGCGTATAACCTTTTGAGCACTTGAAGTGAATCCTAGGCCAAACTTTTCAGACTTATATGGGATATCTAGGAGTTGTCCCCAAATAGTGCACCCTCCTTCTTCTACCACTGCTTTGGCATCCTTCAGAGATGACATCCGGAGTGGAGGCCTTGTAATCTTGGGAACCTGAGACACAGCCTTGGTCACTGCCACATCTTGGGGGACCTCTTCAAAGTGCTGAAATGGAGTTTCAATGAATTCACCATCTAATTCCACATATCTGAAGTAATTGAGATGGTTGATCATGTATTCCTCCTCTCTATGAACGGTGATAATCTTCCCTTGAACTGGATACTTCAACATTTGGTGCAACGTAGAAGTAACAGCGCCAACGTTGTGGATCCATGGTTGGCCTAGCAAGCAGGAGTATGGAGGGCGGATGTCCATTACATAAAAAGTTGAATTGAAAGTTTGGGTTCCAACCTTTATGGGGATATCCATTTCCCCGTGCACCATCCTTTTCGAGCCATCAAAAGCCCTTACTACTATGTTGCTCGGCTTTAATGTCAGTCCCTCGCAGTCAAGTCTATCATGAGCTTTTTTAGGTAATACATTCAGAGATGAGTCAGTGTCCACCAAAACATGAGCCAGAGTTGTGCCCTTACATTCCACTAAGACATGCAAGGCCTCATTATGCTTCCTTCCCCTCAGAGTCAGATTAGCATCTGAAAAACCTAAACCATTGTCCGCAGTTAGGCTGGCTACGCAGTCTTGAAACTGATCGGCAGATGTCTGTTGAGGTACATGGGCGGTTTTTAAGAATTTTACCAAGGCTTTCACATGCGCCTCGGAACATAGTAGTAATTCCAGCATGGAGATTTTGGAGGGAGTTTTCCCCAGTTGTTCAACTACATCATAGTCGCTTCTCTTAATGATCTTTAGGATTTCCTCCATTTATTTCTTGGAGGTCTCAGGGATAGTCAATGACTGAGCCTTCATCTGGACAGGCTCAACCAGAATACTTTTTCCTCGAGTCTCGGTTAACTCGGCAGCAGGAGTGTCAGTAGGAATGATAATAGCTTCGTCAATAGGAGTACTGGCAGAGATGATTATGGGTGTGGGAGTAACCTTTGGAACAGCCACAGGGATAATTACGGGTCCAGAAATAGCCTTTGGGGGAGCAATTTCTGGAGATAAGATCCTACCACTTCGGGTAATCTTACTAGTCCCTACAATATTACTGACGTCGGAATCCAATTTCTCAGAACTTAACTCTTCGGTGGCTGGCCAGTCTTGTTTGATACCATGGTAGTAGACATCTCCTCCATAATTCCATGGCACGGTTTTGTCTGACACATATGGGACTTGTCCAGGCATTGTGATTATTAAAGGAGTTGCTTTCGGAACTGATGTAATCCTAACGGGTCTTTTGGTGGAGACCCTGGAAGAATTGGCAGAAATGGTAATGATAGAAACATCTTTAAAATGGATAGGTGGGACAGGAGTCTTTTCAAAAAAAAATTCTTTGTTATCTATTAGGCACTGAATGCCTACTTTCAACAAAGGACAACCGGTTGGTGAGGACAAACAGAGATGGCAAACTTCATCTCATCCCGAGAACACACCGGCATTCAAAAAATCATTTTAATGGTTAGAAGTGGGGTCATGAGTTCATCAATTGAAGTAACAAACAATCCTTCTTCAATGGCATTGGTATTGTGGCTATGTCTAGGCATAGGGGCGGAAATGACATTTGGCTTTTCGGGCGCATCGAACTCAATTTACTTTGCTTCAATGAGGCCTTGTATTTTGTTCTTTAGAGCCCAACACTTATTAGTATCGTGACCAAGACTCTCAGAGTGATATGCGCAACAGGAATTGGGATGATAGTGAGGAGATGTTGTATTGGGGTTTTTTGGAGCTTCTTTCAAGGTCACCAAGTTGGATCTTAGTAGATGCGGTAATACTTGAGACAGGGTCATGCTGATTCTAGTGAACTGCCTGACTGGCCTTTCCATCCTTGGTTGATTATTTCTTTGCTGATCAGACGCAGGCTTAGAAATCATAATAGCCCCCACCATTGGTCGGCGCTCGGCCCTATCTTGGTTTCTTTGGGGATATACATCAACCACCTCTTTCTTTCTAATGAAAGGCTTCCTTACAACTGTAGAAGAAGATGAATCTTTCTGAATCTTTCCACTCTTTATACCGGCTTCTACCCTTTCTCCGGTCAATATTAGTTCAGTAAAGCCTGCAGATGAACTTCCAATTAAATGATTGAAGAAGGGACCAGACAAGGTGCCCAAGAACATGTCTACCAATTCTCTCTCAGATAGAGGGGGTTGAACTCTTCCAGCCAAGTCTCTCCATTTTTGCGCATAGTCTTTGAAACCTTCATTGGAAATCATGGCCATACTCTAGAGTTGAGCACGGGTAGGCACAAGATCAATATTATATTGGTATTTCTTGTAGAAAGACGCGGCAAGATCTTTCCAATTATGGACGTCCGCTCTTTCTAGTTGATAAAACCAGTCAAGTTGAGTTCCAGACAGACTGTCTTGGAAGAAGTGCACCCATAAGTCTTTATCAGTGGTATGGGGTTGAATTTTCCTCACATATGACCGGAGATGCATTTTAGGGCATGAAACTCCGTCATATTTGGCGAACATAGGTGCTTTAAATTTCGGAGGAATCACAATCCCTGACACCTGACCCAATCCCTCAAAGTCCAAGCCAGGCACCTTTTGGATTTCCATCGCGCTCAAACCCTCTTCGAGATGTCTATACTTGTCACCAGTTGGAGGGTATTGTTCTTCAGAGTAGTCTTCTTCTTCCTCTTCCTCCTCTGATTCAGACGGAACGACTGTTTCCTTACCTTTCCCCTCCTGATTGTCTTTTTATCCGGATGTTGTTGCAAAGTTTAAGGTTCTTCTTGTCTGCCCATGAAATCTTCTTCCCATGTTTAGGACTCCGGTTACCTTCTTTGTCTTCTTTTTCCTCTCTTCATCCAGCAAAGTCTTCAATTGTTCTTGTCCCTTGGCTAGGGTCAAGAGCAACTGCTGAAACAGTGTATTCTGAGCTTGGAGATCTTTCACTGTTTGCTCAAGATCCATCTTACTGAAATAAACAGTAGAGAGATGAGGAGACTTGTTGCAAAAGACCTGCTTATGTTATGATGAATGGTATATGCATATGTAATGATTTCAAGGATTTCAAAGATTCAAATTTGTTATAAACAAAAAGGAAACACACGTTATATTAATAAGTTAAAGCTTGAGTACATCAATACCCCTTGGGCAAAATAATACAAAAACTCTAAGATAGAAAAGTAGTATGCATCCTCTTTGGTGCAATGTATGCATTGAGAGTTTTCTCCTCATGAAGTAGCCTAGTGAGTTCCAAAACCTTCTTCTCGTTTGCATAGAATTGGGCTTCGAAAGTATCTCGCTCCCCCTTGAGCTATATCAAATCCCTTTGTAGGTCTTCAAGAGAGGTGGGCATGTCAGGATGTAGGATATTGTATGGAACATCTCCTTCCATGACAGGCTTAATGATTACCGGGAGAATGGAAAGATAAGGCATCATAAGACTCTGAGCACGGGTTCGTACCCATTTGAGGTAAGGCTCAAGAGGGATGGAATTATTATGCCCCAAAGTCTTACTATCCACCTTGTTCAAAATCCTCCAAGCTCGGATAAATTTCTGGCGAAGACCTTGATCATTGTTGTCGTAGTTAAATACCAAACCTTGAATCAGCATCTCATGCGGGCCATCCCTTCGGGCATAACCAAACTGTCTTAAGGCTAAGCAAGGGTTGTAGGTGATTCCTCCCCTAATGTCAAGTAAAGGGACATTAGGGAATTCTCCACAACGGTCGACAATGATAACATTCTCTTTGGATCAGGAGCACCAATGAATTTCTGAATGTTTGAGCGTCATCAACCTTTGTGACCACCTTGAACCTTTCTCATTCTTTAATAAAAATTGGGGAAGATGAGAAATAAACCATCTTGCCAAGAGAGGAGTGCAACACATAAGAACACCTCTTTTCCTCATTGTGCGAGTGTGAAAAGAGTGTAGGATATCTCCTAGCAACGTAGGCACCGGGTTGCGGGATATGAAGATTTTGACGGCATTCACATCTATGAGTTGATCAGGATTTGGAAACAAAACCATCCCATAGATGAGGAGAGCCACAATTTCCTCAAAGGCTTGCAAGTCCAAGGAATTCCAACAGCTTTGGGCTTTCTCAAACACGAACTTTGCTAGGAAGCCTTTGACACCACTCCTTGTTTCCAAATGAGTTGTGACATCAGATGAGTACAAGTGTAGAGCTTGAGCAATCTCTTCTGGCTTTGGGTCTCTTTCCGTACCGTTGAAACGTAGTTGATTGAGAATCGGAATACTCAGGAGTTGGGAGAATTCTTCCAAAGTAGGCACAAGCTGATAGTCGAGAAATGTGAAGCAATGGTGTAAAGGATCAAAGAACAGAAAGAGCACCTTCATCATATCCTCATATGTGTTGGAGGTGACCAAGTTGAGTAGGCGACCATGTCTCTCGGTGAATGGAGAGTTTTCAGGAATCCTTGAAGCTAGCTCCTTAAGTTATGGAGGGATCCTTACAAGATTGACTTGAATAGTTTTCCTGTGAAGTGAATCCATATCCTATAAAACAAGAACAAAGATGAATCCCGAAATCCTTAAAATGGTTAGTGGATGTATATGATGTTCATGATGTTATGTACAAGTATGCATATACAAACAAAGCAAACAAATCCTTATTTTTAGGCTTGCACAAAGTTTTATAGGTAAGTACCCTCTTGAAGTTTAGTTGGCTTAAACCTTTTTTAGTAATACTAACCAGGTTCTAAGGAGCTCAATATCACTGGTTTGTTTCCTTGGTCATTGTTTCAGCACAAGCCTCTTTAATGGCGACCGAAATATCCCAAGAAACCAAACCTCAATGAGTGTAGTATTGAGTATCTACCAACTTCGGACTTCACCAAAGCCGGTCATCTCACTACGTCCTAATGGCCAAGTTGGTCAAGTAAAGGTTCTAAAAGTTCATTAGTGCTTTATAACATCACTCAGCGGCACCGTATTCTCTTTGATTAACTCAAAGGCTACCGGTACCCACAAACATGTCGCACTAACATAGCTATTGCTTAGACCATGTCGGTATACCCCGCATAATTTCCGCAACGTATTGCTACTTACCTATAATGTATCCCAAATCCGGGTAGAGGATTCAAAACCCAAATAAAGAACCATAATGTAAAGCATACAAGTCAAACAATGTAAGCAAATAAAGGTGATCTATCCCTAAGGTAACCCCACTTTTAGAATTTTCCCCAGCAGAGTCGCCAGTTCTGTGATACGGTGGGAGAACTGACTTGAAGGTTTTGCATTTGATCACAAATGTTGCGGTTAGCAAGAGTCGTCACCGACTTTTCTTTTATCCAAAAGGAAAGGTGAAAATCACAGGAAAGACCTTTGAGATTTATTTCTTGAGTTCGGGGGGTAGATTATGAAAAGGGAAGGTATTAGCACCCTTTTCATCCATGGTTTTCCATGGGCTCTTAGTTACTTGCTAGATCACTTGCTTTTGTTTGAAATTGTGCTTTGTGTGGTTTTTGAAATTATTTTGTAAAGAGGTCATTGTTTAGGCAATCTTTGTAATGATTCTCGTTCGTAAGAATGTATACAAAGATGTGGATCTTTTGAAAATGTTTTCAAGTTTGTAAGATGTTTTGAAATGTGTAGGTGTTTGTTTTTGAAAATAGCAAGGATGTTTGTTTTGAAATGGAGCAAGTAATTAAGAGCAATCTACCTACTCAAATGTCTTTCTTGTTCATTTTCTCTTCCTTTGACATTGTTTTCTTACCATTGATTTGGTAAGCAACCCTATCTTTGGATGTAAATGGGACGAGCGTGGGTCATCTTATAGCCATGATTAGCAATGTTGTAAGGTATCTTAGCATTCTTTTTTAGGGACTAAGATCATTTGTAAGGCAACTTTAGATAGCGTCATCGATGGACTATGATCTTGTATTTGCTTGTTTTTGCTAAGATACCTTACATGCGTAATATGGCCATTTTGTATAAGGCAATCAAGTGGATTTTACCCTAAGGGTGCTTGTGTGCAAGTGTGCTATTTTCATGCTTGATTTTGTCTTTGATTAGGGTTTTCTATTTGATTGATTTTATTCTTTCCATACAAACCCTAATTACTAGCATATTATATAAAAGCGATAAATTGCGAAATTTAAAGTTACTACGCTATTACAACATTTGTGGGAGGGGGTATACAATTTATGAATGGGGATTGCAATAATATAAACCTAATTAATCTATTACAACCAAATTGAATATTGTACAAATAATTGAAGGAATATATAAAGTACAAATGCAAATTGAAAGAAAAGATTTTTGTGTTTGGATTTTTGTATGAAGAAGGTTTTAACCTAAACCTAATTAGAGAAAAATGTAATTAAATTAAATTAACTTAAGTTAATTAAGAAAAGAAATTAATTAAGAAAAGATTTTAATTAAAAAAAGATTTTTGAACAAAACCCTAAATATATTTAAGTTTATTAAAGAAAAATAAGTTTAAAGAAAAAGTTGTTTTTTATATTTTTGTCTTGAAAACAATATGTGGTGTTATGAAATATTTTGGTCTTTTTTTTATATTAAAATAAATATATTTAGATAAATAATAATCTAGTTTTAATTTAATTTACAAGGAAATTAATAAAAGTAAATAAAGTATAATGAATAAAATAATTTTTTTTTTAATGTGGAAAAATATTTAAATTATGTCAAAATATAAATCTATTATTTTTATACTTTTTATGATTTTTTTTGGTATTTTAGAAAATATATTTAAAAAAAAGAAATGAATAAATAAAATAAAAATAAAATGGGACAAAGGGGTGTCACAAGTAAACAGGGGAGTATGCTAGCAGAAATAAAAAAATGTCAGGCCCAAAAGGGCCTAGTGACTGCAAAAAAGATGTTAGGAAATCAGAAAAATGAAAAAAAAAATATAAAAGGGGGGTTCACATTAGTTCGAACCCTCGCCCTTTAGGTAAGATATGACTTAGTACACGCGTGCTTGTCACTGGGTTGGCTGTTTCATCCGGTCATATAATTAAAGCATAAATATATATTAGAAACTGCTTTCTGAAGGCAACTTCATCTTCAACCTCGCGCCTAGCCGGACCACCTGTATTTGAAAGAACAAGATTAGTTCTGACCTATCCCAAGTGTTTTGATGATAACTAAATTATATTTAAGATAATTTATGCTCTAACGAATGTGTTTTGAATGTCTTAGTTAATGTTCTGACAAGAAACATTCCAAAGTGCTAAGCAAAGATTATGAAGAAGTTCTTTGATAAAAGAACCTCTTATTCAAACGCATATGCTGACTCTGGTAAGAACACTCATTTGTTAAATGTATCTTCTAACTTCTAGCAGGCTTTTTGATTCTGAAGATAACTTGAAAGAAAGCGTTGTTCAAAGATCTTAGCAAGCAACGCTCTGACCAGAAGTTGAATGAAGCATGTTCTGAGTTAAAGCAACAACGTCTTAATCAACGTGTCTTGTCAAAGCAAAGGAAACACGTTCTTACATTCTGACGTTTGCTAATTAATGCAAAGACGGCTGAAAGCACTCAAGTGCCTACAACTTGTTTCTTGGAGAATGGAATTTTGCAAGGATACACGCAAAGCATTTAATGCTCTCCATTTCCTCTTAAGGCAGCAACGGTCTTATTACTCCTACTATAAATAGAAGGACAATTATTGCAAGCAAAAAAAGAAGAACAATGTTAAAACAAGAAACTACGTGAAAGATTCAAAAACTTACAAACTCATAGTTCATACATTTTTGTGTATTACATTCTAAGAAAAATCACAGTTGTGATATAGCTTGATTAGAAGCAAACTCTATTTCAATTATTTGTAAAGATTATATTTCTGTATTTGTTCCTTGAGAGACCAAGTTTGGTCAGATTTCTCAAGCAGACTAGGACTAGATTTAAGTCTTAGTGGTGTTAGTCACTTGTAAGTTTACTTGTGCATTGTTAGTCACAACAGTTGTTGTGTGATTGTAATCAGTTGATTATAGTGGATTAAGTCCTTGTTGAGAAAGGCGAAATCACCTTGGCGGGTGGACTGGAGTAGTTTGAGTTCAAACGAACCAGGATAAAAATAATTGTGTTATTCCATTATTGTTTTGAGCTTTGTATTGAAAAACGAAAATAGTCACTTATTCAACCTCCCCCCCCCCCCCCATTCTAAGTGTTTTATTACCCCTTCAATTGGTATCAAAGCTTGACTCTGAGCTCAACACTTAACCGTGTCAGGAAAAGATCCAGAAGAAAACACAATGGCCGCTGAACAAAATAATAATAGTTATGACAAACCTCCAGTGTTTGATGGAGAAGATTTTGAGTATTGGAAATATAGACTAGAAAGTTTCTTTCTAGGTTATGATAGTGATCTTTGGGATATAGTCTTGGATGGTTACAAACATCCTACAGATTCAGAAGGAAACAAAGTGGATAGAAAAAATATGGATAGACAACAAAAAGCTGATTTTAAAAATCATCACAGAGCTAGAAATATTTTTTTAAATGCTATCTCTAAAGTAGAATATGAAAAAATCACTAATAGAGATACAGCGCATGATATGTTTGAGTCTCTCAAAATGACTCATGAAGGAAACGCCCAAGTTAAGGAGTCTAAAGCTCTAGCTTTAGTTCAGTAGTATGAGGCCTTCAAAGTTGAGGAAAGTGAGTCTATAGAAGCAATGTTCTCTAGGTTTCAAACTCTGATTGCTGGTCTGAGTGTTCTGAACAAAGGGTATACCAAAGTAGATCACGTGAAAAAGATCATCAGAAGCTTACCCAGAAGATGGGCACCAATGGTCACTGCTTTCAAGGTGTCAAAAGATCTGAACAATGTGTCTTTAGAGGAACTCATCAGCGCTCTCAGAAGTCATGAGATTGAACTGGATGAACATGAGCCTCAGAAGAAAGGTAAGTCTCTAGCCCTTAAATTAATTAAGAAATTTGATACTAACGCTTTTCAGGCTGAAGAAGAAAACTCTGAAGAATCAGCTTCAGAAGAAGACGAACTATCTTTTCTCTCCAAAAGGATCAATCATCTGTGGAAGCACAGATAAAATAAGTTCAGGAATTTCAAGAAGTCAGAAGATAAACCAGAATCTTCTGGACACAAAAAGTCAAACAGAAGAGAGATGATCTGTTATGAATGCAAAGAACCTGGTCACTTCAAAAGTGATTGTCCAAAGCTTCAAAAAGAAAGACCAAAGAAGAGATTTAGAAAGAAGAAAGGAATGATGGAAACCTGGGATGACTAAGATTCTTCTGAAGATGAATCTGGTTCTGAAGATGAAAATGCCAACCTAGCTTTAATGGCTATTACAGAAGATGACTCAGACTGTGAGTAAGAACAAAGAGAGGTATTTTCTGAATTTTCTAGAGAAGAACTTGCTAATAGTTTATCAGAACTTCTGGAAAACTATAGTAAGCTCAAAATCAAATACAAGAAACTCAAGAAGAGTCTTGCATCTGATTTTAAGAAACTTGAAATAGAAAAATCTGAACTTTTATAAAACAATCTTAAACTTGAAAAGGAAATTCAAATTGTTCAAAAGAATTTTAGTTCAGAGACTGTATCAAGTTCTAAAGATATTCTGAAAGAATATGACTATAGCTTTCAAACTTTTCTTGCTAAAAGCATAGACAGAAGCAAAATGGCTTCAATGATTTATGGAGTTAGTGGGAAAAACAGAAGAGGAATTGGATATGAACCTCCCAAAGGGAAGGAGACATACATTCCAAAACATGTTGCTAAAATGACCTTCACTTACAAACCTCTGAATAAGAAATTCATGTTTGGAAACTCACATGATATAAAATATACATCACATTCTGGAAACTCTTATGCTAACCCAAAAGGACCTAAAAAGATATGGGTACCTAAGGATAAAATAATATTTGTTGCAGATGTCCTTAACAGCTCAATTGAAACACCAGTCATGGTACCTGGACTCTGGATGCTCACGACACATGACGGGAAAAAGGTCTATGTTCCAAAGCCTGGAACTTAAAGCTGGAGGAGATGTGAAGTTTAGAGGTAATCAGAAAGGGAAGATTATTGGCTCTGGAACCATAGGAAACGGTAACCTTCCTTCTATCTCTAATGTTTTATTAGTAGAAGGATTAGCTCATAATCTATTGTCCATAAGTCAATTAAGTGACAATGGCTATGACATTATCTTCAATCAAAACTCCTGTAAAGCTGTAAATCAAAAGGATGGATCAATCCTCTTTTCTGGTAAGAGAAAGAACAACATTTACAAAATTGATTTATCATATCTTAAATCTCAAAACATAAAATGCCTTTTGTCTGTTAGAAATGAGCAATGGGTATGGCACAGAAGATTGGGACATGTCAGTCTTAGAAAAATATCTCAACTAAATAAATTAAATTTAGTCAGAGGACTTCCCAATCTGAAGTACAACTCAGATGGTATGTGCGAAGCATGTCAAAAAGGAAAATTTTCAAAACCTTCCTTTAAATCTAAAAATGTTGTCTCTTCCTCTAAGCCATTAGAGTTACTTCATATTGATCTGTTTGGGCCAGTTAAAATTGCATACATCAGAGGCAGGAAGTATGGATTGGTCATCGTTGATGATTTCAGCAGATGGACATGGGTAAAGTTTTTAAAACACAAGGATGAGTCACATTCTGTATTCATTGACTTCTGTACTCAAGTGCAAAATGAAAAAGATTTTAAACTCACAAAAGTTAGAAGTGATCATGGTGGTGAATTTGAAAATCATTATTTTGAAAAATATTTTAAAGAAAATGGTATTGTTCATAATTTTTCTTGTCCTAGAACTCCCCAGCAAAATGGAGTTGTAGAAAGAAAGAATAGAACATTACAAGAGATGGCCAGAACCATGATCAATGAAACAAATATGGCTAAGCACTTTTGGGCAGAAGCTGTGAATATAGCGTGTTATATTCAGAATAGAATCTCTATAAGACCTATTCTTGAAAAGACTCCTTATGAATTGTGGAAAAACAGAAAGCCCAACATTTCTTATTTCCATCCTTTTGGATGTACTTGTTTTATACTAAACACCAAAGAAACTCTGAATAAGTTTGATTCCAAAGCACAAAAGTGTTTCCTACTTGGATACTCTGAACGCTCAAAAGGCTATAGAGTATACAACACAGAAACTCTGATTGTTGAAGAATCAATCAAAGTTAGGTTTGATGATAAGCTTGGCCAACCACAGCCAAAGCAAATTGATTTTTATGTAGGTACAGAAGATCATCACTCAAACTCTGAAAGCTCAGAAGCAAAAGAAGACGTAGCAGATCATCCTCTTGACAATGATCTGAACAATCTCAGAATCTCTGACCAACCCACACAGAAAAGGTTTCCTAGATTATCTTCAGCTCACAAAGAAGATGTAATCATTGGAAGAAAAGAAGATCCCATCAGAACAAGATCTTCTCTTAGAATCAATGCAGAATCTTTGTTTGGTTTAGTCTCTCTGATTGAGCCAACTACCATTGATGAAGCTCTGGAAGATAGTGATTGGATCTTTGCAATGCAAGAAGAACTAAATCAATTCTCAAAGAATGATGTATGGAATCTTGTTCCAAGACCCAAAGGATTCAATGTTATAGGAACCAAATGGATCTTCAGAAACAAATTGAATGAACAAGGTGAAGTAATCAGAAACAAAGCACGACTGGTTGCACAGGGTTATAGTCAACAAGAAGTAATTGATTATAATGAAACCTTTTCCCCAGTCGCCAGGTTAGAATCTATAAGATTATTAATTTCTTTTGCTGTACAAAATAACATTACATTATATCAAATGGATATTAAAAGTGCATTTCTAAATGGTTATATTAAAGAAGAAGTATATGTCCATCAACCTCCTGGATTTAATAATTTAAAGCATCCAGAACATGTTTTTAAATTGAAAAAGTCTTTATACGGTTTAAAACAAGCTCCCAGAGCTTGGTATGATCGTTTGAGTAATTTTCTATTAGAAAAAGATTTTACCAGAGGAAAAGTGGATACAGCTCTCTTCAGAAAAACATTTAAAAATGATATTTTAATCTGTCAAATTTACGTTGATGATATAATTTTTGGAACCTCTAATATATCCCTTGGAAAAGAATTTGCTAAGAAATGCAGGCAGAATTTGAAATGAGCATGATGGGTGAATTGAAATTCTTTCTTGGAATTCAAATCAACCAGACTAAAGAAGGTACTTTCATACATCAGACGAAGTATGTTAAAGAACTTCTGAAGAAATTTCAAATGTCAGAAAGCAAAGATGCCAAGACACCTATGCATCCAACCTGCATTCTAGGTAAAGATGAGGTAAGTATGAAAGTAGATCAGAAGCTCTACAGAGGTATGATTGGATCTCTTCTCTATCTGACTACATCTAGACCTGATATATTATTTAGTGTGTGCTTGTGTGCTAGATTCCAATCAGATCCTAGAGAATCTCATTTAACAGCTTTTAAGAGAATTCTTAGGTATCTGAAAGGTACTGCTAATCTTGGTATGTGTTACAGAAGATCACAAGATTACAAACTAGCAGGTTATTGTGATGCTGACTTTGCTGGAGATAGAATTGAAAGAAAAAGCACCTTTGGAAGCTGCCAGTTTCTGGGTGACAATCTTATCTCATGGTACAGCAAGAAGCAAGCAACAATTGCTCTATCAACCACAGAAGCTGAATATATATCTACTGCTGGATGTAGCTCTCAGATGATTTGGATGAAAAGTCAACTAGAAGATTTCAACCTTTATGAAAGTAAGATTCCTATCTTCTGTGACAATACTTCTGCTATTTGTCTTTCTAAAAATCCTATCTTACATTCTAAAGCCAAACATATAGAAATTAAATATCATTTCATAAGGGACTATATTCAGAAGGGGATTTTAAACTTGATTTTTGTAAAAATAGACCATCAATGGGCTGACATTTTTACTAAACCGCTTTCAGAAGATAGATTTAATTTCATTCTGAAAAATATTTGTATGGAATTATGTCCTGAATAAAATAATATTTATTTTCTGTAACTGGCTTCAGAACTTTCTGAAATGAATGCTCTGATCAACAACTCTTCAGAAGGTAGAAGAGAAGTTGTAACACAAGCTATATGAATCATTCTAACACTTCATGTCCAAGTGTAGTTCAGAAATTCATTAGAACAAACAGTTGTTACATGCATCCTTCAGGAGATGAACACGTGGTGTGTTTCTGAAAGGTCAAGCGTGCAAAAAGCTACTGATGACATTCTAGGTAACTGTTGATGATTAGCCATAATCTCACGTTTTCCCTCATTTTTAGCAAATCATTAAATGCAAGTAATGATGAGAATCGTTTTTTTTTAAATCTGTTTTAATCTTTATTTTAATTTGTCTTAAATGCTTCTAATTTAATTCTTAACCTATTCTCTGAAATTAATGCCTATAAATACTCTTTGAAAAACCCTTTTCATTCTTTACTGTCTCTTTCAACTCAAGTTTTTATTTGAACGTTTCTCTTAAAACCCCTTTCGAAAAATTCTCTTTTCATAGAACTTCAATGTCTTCTTCTTCATCCACCCACTCTGAGCAATACTGTATACCTGAAAGGACAACACTCATTCTGGTAGAAAGTTTGGAAGTTTTGAGTGAGCTAATGGTAGACTTTGAGAATCTCAGAGAGAATCGATTTGACTTGTTCCCTGCTGTGAAGTTTCAAGGTTGGGAAAGCTACTTTGATCGTCTTATTGGTCCAGTCTTTCCTCATTTGGTAAAAGAATTCTGGATTCACGCTATTGCAACTCCCAAGGTTATTCTCTCCTTTGTAATGGGCAAGGAAATATCCATTATAGAAAATCTAATCAGAAGGTTGCTGGGATTTAAAGGACTTGGAGTTACAGGAATGCCCACCGGAAGAATGGAGATGTCTAGGGTATACACAGAAATTTTTACAAATGGTCAAGGTTCCTCCAAAGTTAGGGATTTGAAAGACAGGTATAAGATTTGGGCACGGATTATTCATGGATGTATTCGCCACAGGAAAGACACCAGTTCTCCTGATTACATCAACGCTGATCAACAATATTTGTTGTTTTGCCTTGGAACCAATGTCAAAATTGATTTGCCCTACTTGCTTTTTGAACACCTCTGGAACCATGTCAAAGAAACCAGAGAAGCTGAAAGGATGAAGAATCCCAAATCAAAGAGGAATTGGATTCCCATGGGGAGGTTATTATCAGACATTCTGACTGAGAATGGTCTGATTGCTCACCTAAGAGAAGCAAATCTTATGGGGGAGCTTGAACCTATATGTGGTAAGACAATGACTGGAAAGAACTTGCTGAAGAGGAAAATTATTGACAAACTGCTGGTGGAACCCTCTCCATGTCTGTCAATTATTGTGAAGAAGAGAAGAATTCCTATTGCTGATTTTCCTATGTTCAACTCAGGGGAACATTCTCGTATGGTTTTGCACTATCTTGAGACCTGCAGAGAAATAGGATCACCTATTGATCCATCTTGGCTTCAAGGAATAAATCAAGTTGTTGTTGATGTTGTTCTCCAAGGATCTGTGAAGAGAAAAGTTGTAGAAGGACCTTCTGACACTCCTCGGAAGAAAAAGAAGACAGGTAATCATGCTGAAACTATACCTGTTTATAATTCTGAAAATATATCTGCATCTGCTGAATCCTCTCAAACCTCACCATCTAAACCCCTTGCTGACAACCTTAGTAAAAATCAGTTCTCAACAGATTTAAGTTATTCTGACTCTGATGAACATTCTGACAGCCAATTAGAACCCTCTCATTCAGAACCCCCTGAACCATCTGTTTTTCAACCTATTCCTGCTGAACGTTTCTCAAGACCCCCTCCCAGACCTTTATCACCCAGACCCACTGGATGGTATGATGCTGGATCTTGGAGAATTCCTTGGATTAATGAACCTCTAGCAACCATAAAACCTCCTTTCAATCTACCAACTGAAAACATTTTTGCTATGAACCAACCACAACCTCTAAATCCCATTCCCACTCCCGCTTATACAATAATAATTTCGCCTGATATCACTCCACCCACCTCACCACAACATACAACACCTCTCTCAACTCCTCAAATTCCAGAACAACAAATTTTTGAACAAACTGAAATTGCTGAACCATCTGTACCTCATGATATATCAGAACCTTCTATTTGTGTTAACCAACCTGAACCTGAACCTACAAATACTCCTGAAACCAATAGCTTTTTAAGAATTGTAGTGGACTCTCAATCTCTACAATTCTTGAAAAACAAATCTTATAGAACGGTTGTCCCTAAACCTATTCAGCCAGATGTAAATATTTTGTTTCAAAATTTTATAACAAATGTTCAAGCATGGTTACAACCGCTGAAAGAAGATTTCCTCAGAAGTGTGAACACAGCAGCAACAAATCTTCTATGGTAAACTTTCAGAAGAACCTTGGTTGCTGAATCACGGAAGTTACAGGATTTATTCCACTCTCAGGTGCTGGACAACTTTTCCAAACTTCTGCATGTTTTCAAGACAGAAGCTGCTGATACTTGGAACAAGAAGTCTTCGCTGCTGATTGCTGATACACCAGCTGATAAGATGGACATATCAGAAGATGAATCTGAAGAATACTCTGAAGACTCAAATCCTCTGGCTATTGTTCTATTAAATCAACCTTCAGTTAAGGATGGACCTGAACCTGTGCCAACTTTTGCAATGGATCTGGGCACTCTGCTCTCCATCTTTGTGAAGTCTGATTCATCAGTTGCTACTTCTGGCCCTGTTTCTACTGAAGCTTCATCATCTTCTGCCCCTACCTCACTCATTATGGACACTCTGAAAGAGCTAAAGAGGGAGAATGAAGTCTTGAATAGACGCATGGATAAGCAAGATCAAACAAATATAGAGTTCAAGAACTGGATGGCAATGCAAAGTGAATCTGCCTCTGAGATCAAGAACCTTCTGATGGCTCTTGTCTCTAAGAAATCCTAGTTTCTTTTTGTCTCTTATTTGGGTGTTTTGTTTGTACTTCTGGATATCTATTTTTAACTTTTTATGAAATCTTTCAAAATTTCTCATTTATTACACTTTTTGATTATGCCAAAAAGGGGGAGAAAATGTGCATTTTTGAACTAATCACTGTTTAACAGTTATGGGACTATGTCTCAGACATTCTAACAAAATTGCAAGAATTCCTTCTGTGCAAAAGATTTTTGCAGGTATCAGTTAACTCTGAAAGAATATTCCAGCTAAGATTTATCTTCTTGAATAAGTTCTGAAGAAATTCAAAGAAGGTTGTGTATCACTCTGACTAAATAATCTCAGGATGTCTTATGCATAGAAATATTCATTTCAGGGGGAGATTCTTATCTTTTAATCTGTTTCTTTTCTTTATTTAAAATAATTGTTTTGTCATCATCAAAAAGGGGGAGATTGAAAGAACAAGATTAGTTCTGACCTATCCCAAGTGTTTTGATGATAAATAAATTATATTTAAGATAATTTATGCTCTAATGAATGTGTTTTGAATGTCTTAGTTAATGTTCTGACAAGAAACATTCCAAAGTACTAAGCAAAGATTATGAAGAAGTTCTTTGATAAAAGAACCTCTTATTCAAACGCATATGCTGACTCTGGTAAGAACACTCATTTGTTAAATGTATCTTCTAACTTCTAGCAGGCTTCTTGATTCTGAAGATAACTTGAAAGCAAGCGTTGTTCAAAGATCTTAGCAAGCAACGCTCTGACCAGAAGTTGAATGAAGCATGTTCTGAGTTAAAGCAACAACGTCTTAATCAACGTGTCTTGTTAAAGCAAAGGAAACACGTTCTTACATTCTGACGTTTGCTAATTAATGCAAAGACGGCTGAAAGCACTCAAGTGCCTACAACTTGTTTCTTGGAGAATGGAATTTTGCAAGGATACACGCAAAGCATTTAATGCTCTCCATTTCCTCTGAAGGCAGCAACGGTCTTATTACTCCTACTATAAATAAAAGGACATTTATTGCAAGCAAAAAAAGAAGAACAACGTTCAAACAAGAAACTACGTGAAAGATTCAAAAGCTTACAAACTCATAGTTCATACATTTTTGTGTATTACATTCTAAGAAAAATCACAGTTGTGATATAGCTTGATTAGAAGCAAACTATATTTCAATTATTTGTAAAGATTATATTTCTGTATTTGTTCCTTGAGAGACCAAGTTTGGTCAGATTTCTCAAGCAGACTAGGACTAGATTTAAGTCTTAGTGGTGTTAGTCACTTGTAAGTTTACTTGTGCATTGTTAGTCACAACAGTTGTTGTATGATTGTAATCAGTTGATTATAGTGGATTAAGTCCTTGTTGAGAAAGGCGAAATCACCTTGGCGGGTGGACTGGAGTAGTTTGAGTTCAAACGAACCAGGATAAAAATAACTGTGTTATTCCATTATTGTTTTGAGCTTTGTATTGAAAAACGAAAAGAGTCACTTATTCAACCCCCTCTTCTAAGTGTTTTCTTACCCCTTCAGTATTTTCCTCATCTCTCCACAAAAATGGTAAGTTCAAACATGAAAGTTGTGGTGTTTCTTCCCACGAATTTAACCATATAACTTATGTAAGCTAAAAGTTAAAGATAAAATCTAATTTTTCTGGCCCTAAATTGAAACCTAATTTTCTCAGAAATTTCAAATCCAAAATTCTCTATACACGGTCAATATAAATGGGAACTATGAACATGGTCAGCTTTAGAGCAAAGATATGTACATTTTGTTTTCACAAATCAGGATCCAATGATGCTTGTATGAAGAGATAGAAGTTTGATTTTTTACCTCTTGCAGCTGGAATCGTGAATGGACTTTAAGCAACTTTTGAAATGGCCTGAGGATCTGTTTAGCTTGCCTAGACCTCCTTGAGTGTATTCCAACTCTTACTTTGCCTTGAAAGTCCCTGAATCTCTCTACTCAAGTCAACCTGCAAGCTTGATATTTGAAAATGGTGGATGGTGATGGAGGAGCTACAGTCTTGAAACAGGGGCCTGGGTTACTTTGGTATGATGTATAGAAGGTGTTTGAGTGATTATTTTTTAAAACGCACGAGTGGAAATGAAGATCATCAGTTTTGGTTCAGAATTGTGTGTTAATGGTGTTCTTGAACAGGTTCATGGTTTTTAAGTGTTTGAGGTAGTTTTAGGGCACTAGAATTCGTGTGTCAACTTGCAAATAGTGTGTATACTTATAAGCAAGAGTTTTTTAGGCTTGTCACAACTCAGAATTTGAAACTCACATGTTATGGCTTGGTTACTTATTTTTGAAGCAAAGTTGATAAGCATGGTTTCAATGTAAGGCACAAGGCTTGTAGGGTGACTGAAACCTTTAAACACACTTGTTCTGATTGTGTAGAGTGTGGTTGTGCAGAAAGAACAAATGCAAGGCTCAATGCAAGCTGACTTTGCATAAAGCTTGCTTTTCTAAAATGGCAATGTTGCCTTTCTTCCCAAAATGGAATTATATTTGTACAATGCATTGAATGCTTGGATTAAAGCTTCCAACATCTGTGAAAACACGTAATTATGGAGTGAAAGTCAAGTTAGAAGCCTGAAAAGTGAGATTTGTACAGCATGCTTGAAGATTGGACCAAGTGTTCTTCACAAAATGGCTTGTAATCCAAGTGACAAAACACCAACTTCATATCTTCGATTCTCTCTACTCAAGAATGATATCAAGGAGTTCTTGGATATTTTGGAAAGCTTTCAATGTTCTATACAACTCATATTTGAATTGCTTTTGAAGATTCCCCTTGGAACTATGTGAAAAAGTGTCATGAAGTTAGGTCAAAAATCTGCCTAACTAGGGCAAAATTTCACTAAGTCTTTTTTAGTTCATGAGCATGTATTCACAAAATTATAACTTGAGATACAAGCATTTTTAGAAGAAGTTGTGTGAAGAAAAGTTGTATATTTCATGGAGATCTACAAATTTCATGTTGGAAGTTTCCTTTGAATCATCTTACATCATAATGAAAAAATTGCTCAAAGTTATGATAAATAAGAAATTTCCAACACTTAGAAAAAATTTTAAGTTTAGAAATTTTGACTTTTCAAAATGAAATCTTGATGTCTTGGTTTCTTGATGAATAAGTTTCATATTTTGACTTGTTTTGATGGATTATGATCCTTGGTACTTGAATTTGACCAAAAAGTCAAAGTTTGACTTTTCAGTATACAGTTGACTTTTGATTAGTTGACTGCAAAATTCATTTGTCAATCCAATGGTCTTGCAATGTTTTGAACCATGTCATTAGGTCAAAATGATGCAATTGGAATCTTGAGATCATGATTTTAACCAATTGATCATTTGCTAGGTCAAAAATCAGAAATTGCCCTTTCCCAGTCAAAACCCTAATTTTGACCATTTTGCCCTTTTGGAGATTTGATCAAATTTCTTGAGGAATTATGGTCCAAACTTTCTAAAATGATACATATGGGTCTAAAATGTTGATGTGGATCAAAAATTATGAAGTTTGACTGTAAATTGGCTATGGTTGACTTTTTCCCCAATACAGTTGATTTTTAGGTCAATTGTTCAATTGACTGATCAAAAGTGTGATCCAAGGCTTGAAACTTGACATGAGTAATCTTGGGGGTCCATAATGATACATGAAAATCATATGGGGTATAGAAGGTTCAAAAATATTTGTTCAAACTCAAACCCTAATTTTGGGGTCATCAGTGCATAAGGAGGTGTCTTGAGCTGATCAAACCCTAATGCAGTCTTGAGTCCAAGGAGATCTTGTGAGAAAATTCTTGATAAGTGAGAGGGAAAATTTTGGGGTACAACACATTGGACTAACTTTTAATGTATCTCATCTCTTATTAATTGGAGCTATCATTCCCGTTTTATGGTGGAAACATGGAACAATGGATTTAACCAACTTAAATACCATCATGTCATAGATAAAACACACATTATATCATAATGTGTCCCAATAAACCATAGGAAAATTCGTCCTAAGTATCCTCACTCATCATTACCTTAGGTTATTCAAGTTATTATGAACAAACAAGTTAAACATAATCAAACATAAGTAGTTCACATAAGGCATATAATCATTACTACCCTTCACAAAGAATCATCGGTTAATTTATGGTTTCTCATCACCATGTAATATCCCATTGGATTATCTTTCCAATGCTTTAAGTCTCATATCAATCAGATTCATGGCTCTTGAATTATGGTGGAAACAAGAACCACATATTTTAACCTAACTAAAATTCTAGGTTAAAAACCAACAACCGCATGAATTTTAACCGATTATTGATGATTTAATACATTAGTATCATGGTATAAGTTATGATACTCCTAATATGCATTAGAAACATGAAACTAGTGATGTTTGGAAAAACAAAGGTGGGCTAATCAATTGGTCCTGTGAAACATGCGATTGTTGTAACTTACCGTAATCTAGAAGTCTTACACGGACTTATCTCAAGATGACCTTACCCCGGTTCCTCCAGAAGTCTTACACGGTGTTGTACCCCAAAATTTTCCCTCCCATTTCCTCAATATTTTTTCATCTCAAGACCCTTGGAGCTCAAGATCCAGTTAGGGTTTCCTCTGCAAGACTTCTCCTAGCACTGTTGACCCAAATTAGGGTTTGTGTTTGCACAAAGATATTTTGACCTAAAATGCCTAGGAAGACTTTCATGCTTCATGTTGGACTCCCAAGTTTATCCATGCCAAGTTTCAAGCTTTGATTCCAACCTTTGCCCAGTCAATTGGACAGTTGATCTAGAAATCAGCTGTATTGGGGGAAAAGTCAACTGTGGCCCATTGACAGTCAAATCTTATGAAAATTGACCCACATCAACATTATGAACTCATATGAACCATTTGGTCAAGTTTGGATCACAATTCCACAAGAAATTTGATCAGATCACCAAAAGGGCAAAATGGTCATTTTTAGGGTTTTGACTGCACAAAGGCAATTTTTGACTGTTTGACCTAGCCAATGGCAAACCAAGCTCACATATGGACTCAATGACCCCATGGAATTGTCTTGACATACTCAACAAGTCCAAAAGATCCAAAATGCACAAGATTGACAGTTGAATTCCCCAGTCAATTGATCAATTTTGACTGTATACTGAAAAGTCAAACTTTGACTTTTTGGTCAAAATCAAGTGTCAAGATTCATTTTTCATCAAAACATGCCAAATCATAAAACTTGTGCATCAAGAAATCAAGAATTGCAAATTAGGGTTTGAAATGAAGATTTTTCATAACTTAGAATTTTTCTAAGTTATGAAAAACCCTAATTTTTTCCTAACTTTGTCCCACTTTCTCACCAAGATTCATTTGGATTCAAGGAAAAGTCCAAACATGAAAGTTGTAGTCCATTGCAAAATCTACAACTTTGATTCACAAAGTTTCCTCAAAAGAAGCTTGTAGCTCAAGTTACAATTTTTGGAACAAGGGTACCAAACCATTCTTAACTTAGAGAAATTTTGAACCATTTTAGGCAGGATTTTTGCCTAACTTCAAGACCACTTTTCACATGCTTCCACTTGGAATTTCAATTTTCATTTCAAAGATGGATTGTAGTACACATTCCAAGCTTTCCAAAATGTCTAAGAACTCATCAAACAACCTCATGGTTAGGGAGAATCAAATTTGGCAAGTTGGGAAAAACTCACTTTGTTCATGACCAAGTTACATGTCCATAACCTTGCATTTTTGAACTCAGCATGCCTTAAGCTAGATTACAGGTCTTTTATCTCATCTACACTCCATAATTTAATGCTAATCCTTTGTGCCAAGGTGTTGTTCTATGAGTTTGGTCATTACATGGAAGTTTAACCCTTAAATAGAAAAAGCAAATTAGCCATTTTAGAAAAGTTGAACTTTATCTCAAATGCAAATCCAAGCAAGTACAATGCAAATCCTTTTGGCACAAGTTTATGAACTAATCACACTGATCAAGGCTAAGATATGCAGCATAGATTGGGGGCCTGCACAGGTCTAGAAAACCAAGTTGACATTTCTTGCTTAAGGGTGAAGAAAGCTTGCATAACAACACACAACTCTCATCTCAGCAAAAACCAACCTAAGCAAACTTGTTACACACATTCTAAACAATCACCCTGACCAAAAACACGAGCTAACCATCTCCATTGCCCTCTCTAACACAGAATCACCATAAAACTGCCAAAACAGGGCACCTGCTGCAGATTGAGTTCCATAACTCAATCCATTCGTGCATTCTTGCTGAAACCACTTCAAACACATCCCACATCATCCCTTGAAACTGTTCCAAGCCCTAAACACGACCTGTAACATCCCTAGCTAACATCACCATTTTCATTTTTCTGTTTTGCAGTTGAAGTACCATAGCACGATTCTCTTGGTTTCCAAGCAAACTAAAGGTTGGAATAGCATCCTGAGACATCAAGGAAGCTATACAAATCATTACCTTGCCTTGTAAGCATCTCCATTATTGTACACGATTCCAACTGAACAGGTAAGTTCATGAACTTGTATCTCTCTATCCAGGCATTGTTAGGTTTAGATTTGTGAAGAAATTTTGTCACATTCATAGCCCTGAACATGCCCATATCACTAGTTTTCATTTATGTTATGTGTGCTTAGAGAATTTTAAGTCTGAACATTGAATAAAAACTAGGTCAGGAATTGGGGGAGAAGAAATTCTCTCTCATTTCTGAGAGTTAGGATGAGTTCTTTATATGTCCAGAATCGTGGCTTGATGCATGACATTTTTCATGTTGTAAGTTTGTGCTAAAAGTCCAGGAATCAGGAGTTGTGTTTGAAGCATCAGAGGCGCGCGTTTTTTGAATGGTTGTCTGAAGGTTGAAGACAACCTTTCTTGGGCTGGGCCTGAGATCTCTTTTCTTTTTCACACCATGCTTTTACAGTTGCACCCCCCTGGCCCATTTTGAGTTTTATTTGCCATTTTCATTTTTTTCTTTTTTGATTCTGATTTGTTATTTTTCATTAAAACATAAAAAATATTAAAAAACATTTTTCCATATTTTTTTGCATTTTATTTGATATTTATTTGCTTTAGTTAGTTATATATATATAAATAAATACAAAATACTTTTTTTGTTTAGAATATTAGGAATAATACCAAATACATTTATTTTCCATTTTTTATTTTATTTTATCTTCTGAAAATATTTTATATAAAATATACTTTTTTTTGTAAATATTAAATATTTTATTTTTGTACATATTTAATATATTTAGTAAATAATACAAATACTTATATATTTATTAGTTTATTTAGGTTAAAAACATAAAAATAATACATTTTTATTTTTATTAATATTTAACATTAAAAATACCTTTTTGACAAATATACTTCTCTTTTATTTATTTTTTGTATATAATTAATAAATATTACATATATTATACAATAAATACTTTTATTTGTGAAAATTAGGGTTTTTGCCCTAAATATAAAAATGCCCAAAAATTAATACTTTTATTTTTGTTTCCTTGACACATAAAAAACACTTTTTACATACACATAAAAAAAATCATTTTTTGCATCTTGCATATTTATCTTATTTTATTTAATTATTGCATATTAATTAATTTGTATAATTCCATTTGGATTGTAATAGTCTAGGGTTTTAATTCTTGTCAAAATACTCCCATTTGAACATTTGTACCCCCCACCCCATATATTATGTTGTAATAACTTAGGAACTTTATTTTTCGCATTTACAAGCTTTCTAAATATGCCATGCTAGAATTAGGGTTGTATGCAAATCAATTAACCAAAATAGTTTGACCTAACTTCAAAATAATCAAGCATGAAAATGAACAACACTAATCACACTTGCACCCCTAGGGTATTCCACTTGTTGCCTTAAATAATGGGCTATATTGCATGTTAGGTCTCTTTGGGCAAAACAAAACAATTCAAATGATCATAGTCCCTCGATGACGCTTTCGAAAGTTGCCTAAAAATGATCAAGTCCCTTAAAGGAAAAATTGCCCAAAGATACTTGGCACCATTGCAATTATGGTCTAAACGATGACCCGCGCCCGTCCCTTTCACATCCTAACACAAGATTGTCCACCAAATGCAATGGTGGAACAAAAATTGTTAAAAGGGTTAAAACATAGCAAAGATCTTTGAGAACTTTAGGGTAGATAGCTCTTGATTACTTGCCAACTTGCAAAACAAAACACTTGCCTATTCTTTTCAAAACACACATCAATACACTTTCAAAACAACTTTCAAAAAAACATTGAAAACCTTTTCAAAAGACATACACCTTTGTATACATCCCAACATGGATCATTACAAAGGTTGCCATCACATTGGCCTCTTTTCAAAAACATTTTCAAAACACACACACACAAAGCACCATTTCAAACAATTGAAAATCAAGGCAAGTTGATCTAAGCAAGTAACTAAGAGCCCATGGATAACCATGGATAGAAAGGGTGCTAATACCTTCCCTTTTTATAATCTACTCCCCGAACCCAAGAAAACATCTCAAAGGTTTTTACTGTGCTTTTTAACCTTTCCTTAGGATAAAATAAAAAGTCGGTGGCGACTCTTACTCAACCGAAACATTTGCGAAAAAAAACGCAAAACTCAAGTCAGTTCTCCCACCGTATCACAGAAATGGCGACTCTGCTGGGGAAACTTTAAAGTGGAGTAACCTTAGGGCTTAGATCACCCTCTTGCATGACTAATTGTTTGTCTTGATTGCTTTACATCTTGGCTCTCTTGTTTGGGTTTGCAATCCTACACCTGGATTTTGGGAAACATTCGTAGATAGCAATACGTTGTGGAAACTGTGCAGGGTATACCGACACGGTCGAAGCAATAGCTATATTAGTGCGACATATTTGTGAGTATCGGTAACCCTTGAGTTCAATCAAGGAGAGTACGGGGCCGCTGAGTGATGTCACTAAGCACTAATGACCTAGAACCTTACTTGACCATCTTGGCCTTTCATTAGGGGTAGTGAGATGACCGGCTTTGGTGCAGTGCGAAGTTGGTAGATACTCGATACTACACTCATTGAGGGTTATTTTCTTGGGATATTTTGGTCGCTAGTTAAGTGGCTAAACCAAAACAATGAACATGGAAAACAATCCAATGATATTGAGCTCCTTAGAACCCGGTTACTATTTATAGGACAGGTTTTTAAGCCAACTACACTCAAGAGGGTACTTACCTATGAAACCCCATGCAAGCCTGAAACTAGGGTTTGGTGTGAATTGCTTGTACATATGCTTGTGCATACATCATGAACATCATAAATCATCATATGCATTTACTAACCACTTCAAGGGTTTAGATCTTCATCTTTGTTCTTGTTTTGTAGGTCATGGAAATTCCTCGCAGAAAAACCATCCAAGTCAACCTTGTGAGAATCTCTCCTCAACTCAAGGAGCTCACATCAAGAATTCCGGAAAGCTCTCCCTTCAGTGAAAGACATGTTAGACTGCTCAGCTTAGTCAACACCAACATTGAAGAGGACATGATGAAAGTGTTATTCCAGTTCTTTGACCCTCTTCACCACTGTTTCACTTTCCCTGACTACCAGTTGGTACCCACTTTGGAGGAATTTTCTCAACTCTTGAGAACTCCTATCCTAAATCAACTACCTTTCAACGGTACGGAAAAGGAACCAAAGCCTGAAGATGTTGCTCGAGCACTACATCTACAGCCATCTGACATCAAGGGGCATTGGGAAACTAGAAGCGGCGTCAAAGGTTTCTTAGCAAAATTCTTGTTTGAAAAGGCACAAGAGTGTTGGAATTCATTGGACCTACAAGCCTTTGAAGAAATTATGGCACTCCTTATCTATGGGTTGGTCTTGTTCCCAAATCCTGATCAGCTTGTAGAGGTCAACGCCGTCAAAATCTTCTTGTCCAGAAATCCAATACCAACATTGCTTGGGGACATCCTTCACTCATTTTACACACGAACAATGAGAAAGAGGGGTGTTCTCATGTGTTGTACTCCTCTCCTTGCAAGGTAGTTTATTTCACACCTTCCACAATCTGTCTTGAAGAATGACCAAGGCTCGAGGTGGTCCCAACGGTTGATGACTCTTACTCACTCTGATGTACATTGTTGTTCTCGGTCCAGAGAAAATGTCATCATCGTCGATCATTGTGGAGAGTTTCCTAATGTCCCATTACTTGGCATTAGAGGGGGCATTACCTACAACCCTTGCCTAGCTTTGAGGCAATTTGGATATGCACGGAGGGATGGCCCTCACGACATGCTGATTCCTGACCTAGTTTTTGACTTCGACAACGATGCGCAAGGACTTCGCCAAAGATTCATCAGAGCTTGGAGAATGCCCAACAAAGTTGATAGCAAGACACTGGGGCACAAGAATTCCATCCCTCTTGAGCCTTATCTCAAGTGGGTACGAACCAGAGCCCAGAGTCTAATGATGCCTTATCCTCATGTTCTCCCTGTGATTAAAGAGCCCGTCAAGGAAGGAGAGGTTCCCTACACCATCCTACATCCTGACATGCCTACATCGTGGGAGGAGATGCAGAAGAGTTGGATCCAACTCAAGGAGGAACGGAACACTTTTGAAGCCAGCTTCTATGCCAGCGAGAAGAAGGTTCTAGAGCTCACCCGCCGACTCCATGAGCAAGAGGCCCTCAACACCTACATTGCGCCAAAGAGGATGCGCAACGTCTTTTTACCTTGAGAAGTTTGTTTTTTGTAATATTTGGCCCATGGGGCATTTATGTACTAACAAATTGCTTCTTATTAATATGACGTGCATTCTTTTGTCTGCAACAATTGTGAATTTCTAAAATCCTTGAATGCATTGCATAGATAGCATCTCATGCATCATGTGCATAACAGGTACCCCTTTTTCTATAGGTTGCTTAATCTTCTTCGCTGTTTATTTTGAACAGTCATCATGAATCCAGAATCATCCAGTGAGCAAGCTATCAAGGCCCTCCAGGCCTAGAATGCCCAGTTTCAAGAGATGGTCATGAGCTTGGCCCAAGGTCAACAAGAGTTGAAGGCTTTGCTCTTAAAGAAGAAGAAGAAGAAGAGGATTGCGTTATTCAACACTGGACGCAGGTTTGGGAACACACTTCATAACGAGGCTGATCCAACTACTTCCTTTGCAGAGAAAGACAGTCCCCAAGGGGGAGGGGCTCCTAGTCCTGCAGTCTCTGACAACGAGACGGATTACAATGACGAACAATACCCTCCCGCTGCTGACAGATACAAGCAATTAGAGGACCGCTTGAGTGCCATGGAGATTCAAAATATGTCGGGGCTGGATTTCGGAGATTTAGGGTTATCTTCTGGGGTGGTAATCCCACACAAGTTCAAGGCGCCTGCCTTTTCCAAATACGACGGGGCTTCCTGTCCAAAGCTGCATCTCAGATCGTACGTAAGGAATATCCAACCTTATACGGCAGACAAAAATCTTTGGATCCACTTCTTCCAAGATAGCCTTTCGGGGTCACAACTTGAGTGGTTCTATCAGCTAGATGGAACCAGTATCCGACCTTGGGAAGATTTGGCTACCGCATTTTATAGATAATATTAATACAATTCTGACCTCGCTCCTACGTGTACCCAACTTCAGGGTATGTCACTAGGAACGGGTGAAGGATTCAAAGAATATGCACAAAAATGGAGAGATTTGGCTGGCAGGGTGCAGCCTCCATTGACTGACTGTGAACTGGTTGACATGTTTCTAGGGACCTTGTCTGGTCCATTCTTCAATCATCTGGTTGGTAATTCCTCCGTTGGGTTTACGGATTTGATCCTAACGGGTGAAAGGATAGAGCTGGCATCAGGTCAGGAAAGATACAGAAAGGTGCCTCCGCAAGTACTGAGAAGAGGCCTTTCAAAGAAGGAAGCTAGTGTCGTCTATGGTCCTAGAAGACAAGTCAAGCAAGAAAGCCGTCAAGCCGTCAATGCCTTGGTAATTTCAAAACCTGTTGCTGCTCCTCAGCAGTACAATCAACAAAGGGGTGAGAGGCCCAAAAGGAAATACACTCGGCTGAGTATGACCTTGTCACAAATCTTACCGCAATTGCTATCAACCAACTTGGTGACCATCAAAGAGGCTCCGAAGGTCGTGAATACTGCATCTCCTAAGTATAACCCAAATGCCCGTTGTGCTTATCATTCTGATAGCCCCGGGCATACTACTGATGATTGCTGGGCCCTGAGAAATAAAGTTCAAGACCTTATTGATGCGAAGGAAATTCAGTTTGAGGCGCCTGAGAGGCCAAATGTTGTAACTGCTCATATGCCCCAGCATAGAGTAAGTGCCGTTGAGGAAGATTTGTATGCTGTTTCGGTGAATGATGTTGCTACCTGTGATACGGTGGGAGAACTGACTATGGTTTTGCGTTTGTTTTTGCAAATGTTTCGGTTGAGCAAGAGTCGCCACCGACTTTTTATTTTATCCTAAGGAAAGGTTTAAAAAGCACAGCAAAAACCTTTGAGATTTTTCTTGGGTTCGGGGAGTAGATTATAGAAAGGGAAGGTATTAGCACCCTTTCTATCCATGGTTATCCATGGGCTCTTAGGTACTTGCTTAGATCAACTTGCCTTGGTTTTCAATTGTTTGAAATGGTGCTTTGTGCGTGGTTTTGAAAGTGTTTTGAAAAAGATGCCTTGTCTAGGCTACCCTTGTAACAATTCTTTACTCGAATGTTTTACAAAAGGTGTTTGTCTTTTTGAAAAGATGTTTCAAGGTTTTTTGAAAGTTTGTTTTTGAAAAGGTGTTTGTGAAGTGTGGTTTGAAAAAATAGGCGAGTGTTTTGTTTTGCAAGTTGACAAGTACTTAAGAGCTATCTACCCTAAAGTTCTCAAAGATTTTTGTTATGTTTTAACCCTTTTAACAATTTTGTTCCACCATTGCATTTGGTGGACAATCTTGTGTTAGGAGGTGAAAGGGACGGGCGCGGGTCATCGTTTAGACCATAATTGCAATAGTGCTAAGTATCTTTGGGCAATTTTTCTTTGAAAGGGACTTGATCATTTTAGGCAACTTTTCGAAAGCGTCATCGAGGGACTATGATCATTTGAATTGTTTGCTTTGTTTTTGCCCAAAGAAACCTAACATACAATATGGCCCATTTATTGAAGGCAACAAGTGGAATACCCTAGGGGTGCAAGTGTGATATGTGTTGTCCATATTCATGCTTTGATTATCTTGAAATTAGGTCAAACTATTTTGTTCTTTTTATTTGCATACAAACCCTAATTCTAGCATGGTATATTTAGAAAGCGTTAAAGTGCGAAAAATAAAATTCCTACACTATTACAACACAATATGGGAAGGGGGGTACATATGTTCAAATGGGGGGATATTTAGACAAGGAATTTAAACCTAGCTATTACATCAATTTTGGAATATTTACAAGATAATTAATTGCATAAATAAAATGGAAAATAAAATAAAGATGCAAAATGCAAAAAGGGTTTTCATATGTATGGAAAAAGGATATTTTTTTGTGTCAAATAAACAAAAATGAATAAAATAAAAAGTAACATTTTTGGAGTTTTTGTGTTTTAAGGGTAAAACCCTAATTTTTATTAAGTAAATATATATATTATTTAATTTATACAAGTATTTATTTATTATGTACAAAAAATAAAATGAAGTATATTTATAAAAAGTATTTTTTATGTCAAATATTAATAAAATAAAAATGTATATATTTTTTGTATTATTTACCTAAATATACTAATATATATAAATATCTTTATTATTTACTAAACAAATATTATATATACAAAAATAATAATATTTAATATTTATAAAAAAAGGTATATTTTGTATAAAATATTTTAAGAAGATGGAACAAAATAAAAATGAAAATAAAATATGCTTACATTATTTTTCCTATTTATTCTAAATAATATATTTTTGTACTTATTTACATACAAATAGAAATATAACTAAATAAATGCCTAAAAATATTAAAATGGTGTAAAAAATGTTTTTTATGTTTTTAATATTATTAGGAAAAATAAATAAGTCAGAATAAAAAAAGAAAAGTCAAAAAATCATTAAATCAAACAAAATGGGCTCAGGGGGTATGAAATCAAAAATATGGTGTGAAAAGAAATACAAAAGCAGGCCCAGCCCATGTGGCTTCTTCTTCAACCTTCAGACAACTCCTTGTCCAAAAACACGCGCCTGTACTCAAGTTCAAACATCTGGATTCCTTGATTTTTTGCACAAACTTTCAACATAAGAACTGTTAATCATCAAGCCACGATTCTAAATATGTAAAGAACTCATCCTAACTCTCAGAAATGAGAGAGAATTTTAACATTCCCAAATCTTAACCTAACTTTTCTTCCATATTCAGACCTTAAATTCTCATAGCTCAGGAAAAATAAATGAAAAGTAAAAGCATGTACAGATTCAGGGGCATGAGTAGAACACTTCTTATTCACAAACTTAGAACTAATGATGCCTACACTAAGAGTTAGAAGTTCAAGAAGATACCTGTTCAGTTGAAGTTCTATCTGGCAATGGGGGAACTTTCAGGGCAAGATGATGATCTGTACAGCTTGCCTGAAGTGTAGTGATGCTATTCCAATGCTTACTTTGCTTTGAAACACCTTGAATCGAGCTATGGACCTTCAACTGCAAAACAAGAAAGTGAAAATGGTGGAACTGCCTAGAGGAATTACAGGTCGTGTTTTATGTTTGGGTTAGCTTCAAGTGATGCTAGGGAATGTGTTTGATAAGCTTTTAGCAAGAAAGCATGAAAGGAATGAGAGTTAGCACTCAAACTGCAGCAAGCCCTGTTTTTGTGCAGCTCAATGGTGATTTTGAGTTTGTGGAGGTATTGGAGGTGTTGGAGTCGTGTGCTAGCTTAGTTAGGATGTCTTGAATGTGTACAAGATATTTGCTTAAGGGTCCTAATGCTGAGATGAAAGTTATCTTGTGATATGCTATGTTTCTTCACACTTAAGCAAGCAAAGGCTAAGTTGTGTTCTAGACAGGTAGAGGCCCCCTAAACATGCTGCAAAACCTTGTCTTGATCAGAGTGATTAACCCATAAACTTGTGCCAAAGAGATTTCAAATGTACTTCTTGGATTTTCATTTTGACATAAAGCTTAACTTTTCAAAAATGGCTATTTCACTTTTTCCATAAATGGATTAAACTTGCATGTAATGTTTGAACTCATAGAACAACACTTTGGCACAATGAGTATGCATTAAATTATTGAGTGTTGGATGGTTTAGAGGCCTGTGATCAAGGGAAGCATGCTGATTTTGAAAATGCATAAGTTATGAACATGGTAATGGTCATGAATCAAAGTGACTTTTTGCCATATTGCAAAATTCGATTCTCTCAAGTTATGAGGTTGTTTGATTAGTTCTTGGTCATTTTGGAAAGCTTGGAATGTGTACTACAATCCATATTTGAAATGAAAATTGAAATTCCAAGTGGAAGTATGTGGAAAATGGCCTTGAAGTTAGGTAGAAACCTTGCCTAAAATAGGTCAAAATTTCACTAAGTTAAGAATGGTTTGGTACCCTTATTCCAAAAATTGTAACTTGAGATACAAGCTTATTTTGGGAAAACTTTGTGAATCAAAGTTGTAGATTATGCAATAGGCTACAACTTTCATGTTTTGACTTTTGCTTGAATCCAAATGAATCTTGGTGAGAAAGTGGGGCAAAGTTGGGAAAAAATTAGGGTTTTTCATAACTTAGAAAAATTCCAAGTTATGAAAAATTCTCATTTCAAACCCTAATTTGCAATTTTTGATTTCTTGGTGAACAAGTTTCATGATTTGGCATGTTTTGATGAAAAATTAATCTTGACTCTTGATTTTGACCAAAAAGTCAAAGTTTGACTTTTCAGTATACAGTCAAAATTGATCAATTGACTGGGAAATTCAACTGTCAATCTTGTGTATTTGAGATCTTTTGAACTTGTTGAGCATGTCAAGACAATTCCAAGGGTTCCTTGAATCCATATGTGAGCTTGGTTTGCCATTGGCTAGGTCAAACAGTCAAAATTTGCCTTTGTGCAGTCAAAACCCTAAAAATGACCATTTTGCCCTTTTGGTGATCTGATCAACTTTCTTGTGGAATTGTGATCCAAACTTGATCAAATGGTCCATATGAGTTCATTATGTTGATGTGGGTCAATTTTCATGAGGTTTAACTTTCAATTGGCCATAGTTGACTTTTTCCCCAATACAGTTGATTTTTAGGTCAACTGTCCAATTGATTGGGCAAAACTTGGAATCAAGACTTGAAATTTGGTATGGGTAAACTTGGGAGTCCAATATGAAGCATGAAAGTCATCTTAGGCAAATTAGGTCAAAACATCTCTGTGCAAATACAAACCCTAATTTGGGTCAACAGTGCAAGGAGAAGTCTTGAGCAGATGAAACCCTAACTGGACCTTGATCTCCAAGGGCTTTGTGATGAGAAATCAATGAGAAATGGGAGGGCAAATTTTGGGGTACAACAGTTGCCCCTGTTCAATCTTCTTGAATCCGAAGAGTTAGATTGGCAAGTTTGCCTTTCGTGACTCGAGGGTAAAAGGAGATTGGACACTAGAGTGCCCTTAAATTTGCACTCGTCAAAGCAAGGGATGTGGGAATGGGCTTAGAGATGCCATTTGGAGATGGGCTTAACGATTCCATCGGGAGGAGAGACAGAAACTTGTCGGGGATGGGCTTAAAGATGCCATCTGGAGGAATGACAGAAACTTGTCGGGGATGGGCTTAAAGATGCCATCTGGAATGAGTATCAGGAAGGTGTCCATGCTTGGGACCATCTATGAACTGGGGGTCTGAATAAGCAATAGATTGACATCCGTTGTTGGGAGGAATCCGTAAACTGTTTTCAAAAATTGCATCTGAACAAGCGATAGATTAACATCCGTTGTTGGGAAGAATCCATAAACTGTTTTCAGAAGTCTGGAGTGGAATCTGAACAAGCGATAGGTTAACATCCGTTACTTAGAGAACCCGTGAACTGTTTTCAGAAATATTGAAGTTGAATAAGCGATAGAGCAGCATCCGTTGTTGGGAGGCGTCCGTAAACTGTTTTCAAAGGTTGCATCTGAACAAGCGATAGATTAACATCCGTTGTTGGGAAAAATCCATAAACTGTTTTCAGAAGTCTTGAGAAGAAACTGAACAAGTGATAGGTTAACATCCGTTACTTGGAGAACCCGTGAACTGTTTTCAGAAATCTTGAAGTTGAATAAGCAATAGAGCAGCATCCGTTGTTGGGAAGCGTCCGTAAACTGTTTTCAAAGGTTGCATCTGAACAAGCGATAGATTAACATCCGTTGTTGGGAAGAATCCATAAACTGTTTTCAGAAGTCTTGAGAAGAAACTGAACAAGTGATAGGCTAACATCCGTTACTTGGAGAACCCGTGAACTGTTTTCAGAAATCTTGAAGTTGAATAAGCAATAGAGCAGCATCCGTTGTTGGGAAGCGTCTGTAAGCTGTTTTCAAAGGTTGCATCTGAACAAGCGATAGATTAACATCCGTTGTTGGGAAGAATCCATAAACTGTTTTCAGAAGTCTTGAGAAGAAACTGAACAAGTGATAGGCTAACATCCGTTACTTGGAGAACCCGTGAACTGTTTTCAGAAATCTTGAAGTTGAATAAGCAATAGAGCAGCATCCGTTGTTGGGAAGCGTCCGTAAGCTGTTTTCAAAAGTTGAGAAGAGTCTGAACAAGCGAAAGATTAACATCCGTTGTCGGGAAGAATCCGTGAACTGTTTTCAAAAATCTTGGAGTTGAATAAGCAATAGAGCAACATCCATTATTGGGAAGCGTCCGTAAACTGTTTTCAAAATTGCATCTGAACAAGCCGATAGATTAACATCCGTTGTTGGGAAGAATCCATGAACTGTTTTCAGAAGTCTTGAAGAGGAACCGGTGTAGGGCTTCCTGATGATGAGCTCGTGTAAAACTGCATCTGGATGAATCTGGAATAAGCATCAGAATATTGCCATGTCTGGGTCATATCTGAACTATTCCAAGAAAGAATCTCGGGAGATAATGATTTTAGTCTGTCGACTGGTCTTACCTGAAAAGGTAAAGAGTTAGTTGTATGCAATGTCATGATGCATGATACAACGTATGTTATATGATATAAATGTAAATGAATGCGCATGTAAACTAATGAGCTATCTTGCTGAGGATAAGAATGAATCCTAGATGGCTGAAGATAAAAGCATCTTGACTGCTGTCGGGACGAATAATTCCTTGGCTGTTGCTGGGGAAGAGAATTCCTGATGACTTCTACTGGGGAGTTCCAAACTAATAGACTCATGCTGGGGAGGTAAGACTGAGAATCTTCAGTTTGGTGGGAAGTATCTCTGGCGACTTCACTGGGGAACTCAAGATTTGCCCTTCCCAAAATTCTGTGGGGAGAAGGTTCATTAGTCTGGCTTCGCTGGGGATTGATAATTTGAAGCTTTAGCTCGGCTGGGGATACTGAAACTTAAACTCTGAGGGGAATTGAGTTCTGGAGGGTTCTCTGGCTTGGGATAACAAAGATAAGCTCCTCTGGGGGATTGTATTGATAAGCTATGTTGGGGAACTCTGATGAACTCCGCTGGGGATAGGAAGCATTTTGGCGAGTGCGATATTCCGTGGCAATAAGCTGAGGATAACCCAGTTATAAGCCCTTGTGAGGAATAACTTTGAATAGAGCTCGGGAGAGACGTCCGTAATCTGCAAGGGATAAGCTTCCAGAATCTACTGGGGATAAGCTTCAAGACTTGCCGGGGATATGGATTCCAAATCTCCTGGGGGGTTTCTTTTGAAAGGGTATCAAGATATCCAACTGTGCCTTCAACCTATCAGTAATCCTCTTTCTCGATTCATAAGGAAATGATTATGTTCAAATGCATATGCCTATTTAATAAAACATTAGACGTTTCTCAAAATAAACAAATAGTGCAAGAGAAAAGAAAAGGAAATGACACAAATTTCTGGGAAAAGTATTTGTATTGACTTTCTATGAGTATATTTGTACAAAGGAGACAATCATCCTAGTAAGAGGATTTTGTCGTAAATATTGAAAGATTTATACAAAATAAAGATGGCTATGTGAAATAATTCCATGGGATTCCATTCTGTTATTGCCTTCACAACTCTGAATATTTGTCCATTCAATGCTTCGTTTGCCGATGACTGGATTGATCAGAAACCTGGAACTGGTTGATGAAGAGATTGTCTTTTGAAGTGATCCGACGAGACATAGTCATACGCTTTAATTCCCTAACTTTTGCCTGAATCGCCCTTTCGGGTTTTCGATCCACCGGGAAACCCCTTTTTGCCCAAGCCGCCCTTTCGGGTTTTCGACTTGCCGGGTGTACATATTTTTTTGTTTTTATCCCTAATTTTTGCCTGAACCACCCTTTCGGGTTTTCGGTTCACCGGGATGCCCATTTTTGCCCAAGCCGCCCTTTCGGGTTTTCGACTTGTCGGGTTATTTTATGCGTAGTATCTTTTGACTATGTCTGCGTTCGCAGGGTGTGGCAAATCGTCGCCGTCCATGGTGGTCAGAATCATTGCACCACCAGAAAATATGCTCTTGATCACAAATGGTCCTTCATATGTAGGAGTCCATTTGCCCCTGGGATCACTTTGCGGCAAGATAATCCGCTTGATTACGAGATCTCCGACTTGATACACCCGACGTCTGACCTTCTTATTGAAGGCCTTAATCATCCGTTTTTGATACGTCTGACCATGGCATATAGCAGCGAGTCGCTTCTCGTCGATCAAATTGAGTTGATCAAGTCGGGTCTGCATCCAATCATCTTCATTCAAACCTGCATCCTTCATAATCCTTAGAGAAGGAATCTAAACTTCCATAGGCAGGACAGCTTCCATGCCATATACCAACGAAAATGGAGTTGCCCCGGTTGAAGTACGTGTTGTCTTACGGTATCCATGTAGAGCAAACGGTAACATCTCATGCCAGTCTTTGTAAGTGACTGTCATTTTCTGAATGATCTTCTTAATGTTTTTGTTCGCAGCTTCAACAGCATCGTTCATCTTTGGCCGATAGGGAGATGAATTGTGATGATAAATCTTGAACTGTTCGCACAACGCGGTGATCATCGTGTTATTCAGATTTGTACCGTTCTCTGTGATGATCCTGTCTGGAACACCATACCGGCATATGAGATTTTGCTTGATAAAGCGGGCAACCACATTTTTAGTAACAGAGGCGAAGGAAGCTGCTTCGACCCATTTGGTGAAGTAGTCAATGGCAACTAGGATGAAGCGATGTCCGTTGGAAGCCGTGGGCTTGATCTCTCCAATCATGTCAATGCCCCACATTGCAAATGGCCAAGGAGCAGTCAGAACGTTGAGAGGAACTGGAGGGATATGAACTTTGTCAGCGTAGACTTGACATTTGTGACAAGTACGGGAATGTTGATGGCAGTCAGCTTCCATGGTAGACCAGTAATAGCCTACCCTTAGGATCTTCTTAGCCATTGTATGCCCGCTCAAGTGAGTGCCAAATGTGCCGCTGTGTATATCAGTCATGATCAACTCTGCTTCAGCTTTGTCTATGCATCGAAGTAATACACAATCATGACTTCGTTTGTAAAGGATGTCGTTGCTCAGGAAGAATTTGGCAGCAAATTTCCTTAAGAACTTCTTGTCATTTATGGAAGCTCCTTCGGGATAATCTCTGGTCTCGAGATACCTTTTGATTTCATGGAACCAAGGTTGTTCCACTACTTCTTCGGTATTAATCTCATGACAATGCGCAGGTTCATCCATTCGCTCAATGGTGATTTGGGGAGCCTCGTTATCCCAGTCGAGTTTAAACATGGAGGACATTGTAGCTAGGGCATCTGCTAGCTGATTCTCTTCTCGCGGGAAATGCTCGAAGGTAATTTGCTCGAAATGAGGCAACAATGTCAAGACATGTTCTTTGTATGGGATAAGATTAGGATGCTTGGTATCCCACTCTCCTTTGATTTGACTGATAACCAAAGCCGAGTCCCCAAATACGATCAAAGATTTGATCCCCAAGTCTATAGCAGCCTTGAGACCAAAGATGCAAGCTTCATACTCAGCCATGTTGTTAGTGCAGCTGAAGCAAAGTCGGGCCGTGAAAGGTGTGTGACAACCTTCCGGAGAAATGAGTACTGCGCCGATACCGTTTCCAAGGGCATTTGAAGCACCATCAAAGTACAGGGTCCATCGGGATCCCTTTTCGAGTCCGTCATACGGTCCGCTACCTTCAATGTTGTCCAAGTTCATGATGTCCTCGTCTGGGAAGTCAAATCTCATGGGTTGATAATCTTCGATAGCCTGATGAGCCAGATGGTCAGCTAGTACACTCCCTTTTATAGCTTTTTGGGTGGTGTACTGGATGTCATACTCAGTTAGGATCATTTGCCATCTAGCTATCCTTCCAGATAAAGCGGGCTTTTCGAAGATATACTTGATAGGATCCATTTTGGAAATCAATAAGGTAGTATGAGTCAACATATACTGTCTTAGTCGGCGAGCAGCCCATACCAAAGCGCAGCAAGTTTTCTCGAGCAGTGAGTAGCGATTCTCACAGTCGGTAAACTTTTTGCTAAGGTAATAAATAGCATGCTCTTTTCGACCAGACTCGTCATGCTGGCCCAAAACACACCCCATTGAGTTATCCAAGACGGTTAGATACATGATCAATGGTCTTCCTTCGACAGGTGGCATCAGAATAGGAGGTTCTAGCAAATACTCCTTGATTTTATCAAAAGCAGCTTGGCAATCGTCGTTCCATTCGACTACCTGATCTTTCTTCAAGAGTTTGAAAATTGGCTCACAGGTAGAAGTCAGATGGGAAATGAATCTGGCAATATAGTTCAAGCGTCCCAAGAATCCTCTAACCTCCTTTTCAGTACGGGGAGCAGGCATATCTTGTATTTCTTTTACTTTTGCTGGATCGACTTCAATGCCTTTGTTGCTTACAATGAATCCTAGAAGTTTACCAGACCTAACTCCAAAAGTGCACTTACTCGGATTCAGCCTGAGTTTGTATTCTTTCAATCTCGCAAACAACTTTTCTAGATGTTCAAGGTTCTCTTCCTCTGTTTGTGACCGAGCTATCATATCGTCTACGTAAACTTCAATCTCATGATGTATCATATCATGAAATAAAGCTACCATGGCGCGTTGATAAGTTGCCCCAGCATTCTTCAGTCCGAACGGCATCACCTTGTAACAGAAAGTGCCCCATTGTGTGACAAAAGTTGTTTTCTCCATATCCTCAGGGGGCCATTTTGATTTGATTGTAGCCCGAGAATCCATCCATGAAGGAAAACACCTTATGCTGAGCTGTATTGTCGATCAAAATGTCAATATGAGGTAGCGGAAAATCATCTTTGGGGCTGGCCCTATTCAGATCCCGGTAGTCCACACACATCCTGACTTTGCCATCTTTCTTAGGTACTGGCTGTTTACCGTGGTTATTGGTAAACAACCGCTGATCCTCCAAATGGTTACTTATTTGGTTACTCGCAGGATCGATCAGATTGATCCTAAGACATAGGTTGATTTTGAGGTTTTGATTAAGTTGGATAATGGTTAAATGACAATAAAATAAAGAGGCTTTAAGTAAATTGCCTGAAGAAGTGGACTTTGATAAAATAAATGAAGGCTTGAAATAAAGGGCTTCGACAGGAAAAGTAAAGAAGAAAGCAAGTAAAGTTTCTGGAAAAGTAAATGACTTTGATTAATAAAAGTGGTGTTTCACACATACATTCTCAACAATTCTTTCTCACACGCTGGGTACTCGAATATATATGAGTGACTTTGTATATATTTGTGAACACACGCGAGAAACTGCGTGAACTACTACTATTTATACTAAAACATCCCAAGTAACCGTCGGGCAGTTACACTGCTTCGAGATGATTCCACTTGGCACGTTCTCAACGTTCGACGCTCCAAATCTTTGCACGTTGCACTTGGTAACCGCTGGAAACCGTTTTCCCTCCAAACGCTTGAATTTCAAACCGTTCCACTCTGAACCATCGAACATCTTCGTCGAGAAGCATCTTCGACGAGAAACACCTTCAACGTCGAAGGCAACCAACTTCTCCCTTGGAAGAAATCCTCTAAGTACATTGCCATCTTTCGATGGGCATTTCGACGGACCCAGCTGGTCGAAAACATCCTTCAGCTTTAATGGCTGACATTAATAAAACAAGGGTGTCGAATTTAGGAGCCAACAAATTGCCCCCCAAGAATGCCTTATTTCGACTCTGAAAGAAAAAGGCATTCTTTGAAATGCCATTCGACACCTGTCTTTTCATTCTTAGTCACAAATTAAATTGTGCACTTTTTGTTGTCTTCTACCAACCACTGACAATCCCAAGGAAAAGCCATCATTCATCCGTACCTAAGACGTCACTTCAGTACGGCGTGCAGTGTGCCAAACGTCTTTTCACAAATTGTCATCATGACAATTCCCAAAAACGAGGGTGCACGCTGCACCCTTCCATTTCTGCAGAACGGCTACAACAACAGGGAAACGCCACGTGTCCCACTACCTTCTGCAACATTAAATGGCATTTAATATCCTCGAATTTGGGGATTTCCCCAACTACTATAAATAGCGGTAAGTACCCATTGTGGGACTTTTTACGCTACCTTACTTTCAGAATTCCTCATTTGCATACAAACTCTTGTCAACTTTGCAAACCACCCGTTCTTCGCTTCGTCTTCAACCTAAGTATCAACAATGGCATCTGGTTCATCCAACGCTCCTAGCGCCAACACTCCCTCTGGAAATGTCAAACCTAATATTTTCTCCACCGCTCCCGTAGTGACTCCCACGGGTCAACGAAGGGTCCCTAAGCCTTTGGACATTGCTGTACGTGATGCTTATTCACGCCACCTCATGATTCCGGTTGGATATTCCAACCAAATCTTTGCTATGTCTGGCCCATTATACCCAAGCATTGCTGAGGCCATGAAGATCAAAAGTTACTTTCCGGTACTTGAGAGACTCAAACCGGTTGGATGCTCCAAGAAAGATGCAGAGGATAATGAGGATCCTGCTAAGGAGAAAATCGACCTCCGTTTCTTCAATAAAGGTGTTAGGGCTTTCAGGTCTGGCCCTAGCCTCACTCCTGATTATAGTGCTTGGCTGGAAAAAATGGAGAAACGCCAGGCTTCGATCTGGAAAGACATGGGGATATTCGACCTGGTTATGCTGTCAAAGACAGGTCTTAACTATTCCCCAGAGATGTTGATAGCTTCTTTACTCTTCTGGGATTACACCCATTTCACCTTCCATCTTCCCTGTGGAATGCTGACTCCCACGCTCTTCGACGTGGCCGCCATCACTGGCCTTCGACCCACTGGGGACTACTTCGACCCGGAGGAAATGTCGGAGGATCAGATTGGATTCTCTGCCACAAAACCAACCTACACCACCTTCATCAATCACTACCACGATAAGTCGACAGATGCTGTGTCGGATGTCGAACATATTGCGTTTCTAGCCTTATGGCTGACACGCTTTGTGTTTTGCTCCAAGTCCTTACAGGTGACCAAGAAGATGGTCACTCTCGCCACTCAACTCCACCATGGCCAAAATATCTGTTTGGCAGAATTGATTTTGGCGAGTCTATATGAGTCGATTAGCAACGGAGCGACTCTTCTGAAGATCATCGAGAACAGAGCCAGCCTGCTGCTTGCTGGACCTTTTTGGCTGCTTCAGCTGTGGCTCAATGCCACCTTCGAGTCTTTCTTGCCTAAGAAGATTCAAATAAATGAGCAGGCTCCAGCAATAGCAAACAGACGCGTCGAAGGCACCAGATTGGCTCTGTTGACTCCAACGGAAGATGGGCTGGAGCTTCAACAAACTTTTACAAACTTCGTCTTGATGTTTTCTAAAAGGAAAGAGTTTGCTTCGACCATGGCTCCGTTTGCTCGACGAAAGGTTGGCCCAGAGTGGTTCACAAGGCCACATCCCAGGACGTCGAGTGGTCCTCAGGTCGACGAACATACAACATTATGGGAGGCATTTCTCACACCAAGAATAATGCCCCTGCGATTCAAGAGCTCTAAGACTCACTTGAGTCTGATTGCGTATCAACCAAACCTGGTGTCTCGCCAGTTTGGTATTATCCAAACACTGCCTTCTCCAATTTTTCCCAGGGAGAAGTCTATGTTATACTTCTGCAACGACTACACTGAAGACGCTGCCACTAAACATATCGGCAGATATGCTGGTCGAACAGTTCTTTCGTTGTTTGACTATCAGCTTAACTTTCTCTGCTCACCATCCTTCGAGGAGTGGTGGAAAAGTTACTACGCTGAGGAGTTTTTCGACGAGAAGGACTTCGTGGATGAGCTTCAGAAATCTTTTGTCCTTGTCTTGGACAAAATAAAGAAATGTAAGTTCATCCTTCCAAATTACTTTGTCTTTCTCTTTCGACTGCTAGCCTGTTAATTATTTTGTCTACTTTCAGTTGTTCGAAAGCCTGCAGCCAAGAAGGCTGCAGAAGGCCAACAGGGAGGAGGCCCCTTAACAAAACCTCCACCACCGGCGAAGACTATAGCACCGGCGAAGACCACAACAAACCAACAGGGGGAAGGCCCTTCGAAAAAGCCTTCTGCATCGGTAACCAGACTTTCATTATTTTCTTCTGGCTTTAACTTTTTGACTTTCGATGCAACTTCTAAATCGAACTCCAATTGGTTTTTTAGGCACCTTCGCCCAAGAAACGGCCAGCACTGACGGTCGAATCTGGGAGTGACGAAGAAGATGATTCTCCCCCTGCCCCTCTAAAAAGGCGAAAGCTGAAGAAGCACGTTCCTCTTCCTGAAGCTCGAACAATCAGAATAAAGGTTGTTGGGAGAAAGCCCAGGCCACCTCCAGTAATCATTGAGGAGCCAACGGAGGAGGAATTAAATGTTCTTCTCAATAAACCTGTCGAAAGCGACAATTCTAGCCCTGGGGTTGAAGAGACTTTACAGGTAACCTCTTTGATCCCTTTATAAATCGGGTTTCGATACCTACGTTCGATTATGTCTCTTCCGAATTTAGAAGATTCTTCTTCTTCTCTTTTCAGGACACCACTGAAAGCTCAGCGCCAAGGACTTCTGAAACATTGGATTCTGTTGAACTCAGCAGGCCACAAGAAAAAGACTTGGCGAACGATGAAGCCAATACTGAAATAAATGAAGCCAATGCTGAGACAGCAGAAAAACCAACAGAAGATCCACAAACAGAAGAGCAACAACCAAAAGAAATTCAGGTGGTGGATCTGTCGGAAGAAAATCGTGACGAAGGGGACCGCGGTGACGCTGGCGAAGAGGATCAAGGTGACGCTGGCGAAGAGGATCAAGGTGACGCTGGCGAAGGGAACCATGATGACGCTGGTATTGCCTCAGTCCGAGTCGAAGAGAGTCAAGTCGAGGCAAATGCTACTCAACAGCCTCAAACCCAAGACAACGCTGTTGCAAAGGCTGTTACCTCAACAAAGCATAGGTCGAAAGAAGACTTAGAACTCTTGAAGTAAACTGATCCTGTTGGCTATCTGAATGCCATCATCGAGAGCAAAAGTTCGTCTGATGTTAGTCAGGAGGCTCCTACTCTGTCGGGGAAGTCCACTGAAACTTCTCCTCTCGATGAGGCTTTGACGAAGGTTAAGGCTCAGTTTTTTAAGAAGGACTTGATGAAAGCTTTGGAGGGGGACCCTACTGCTCCATCATACTTGAGGGATGTTTTGAATGCCGTAGACTTGTTAGTTGTGCCTCCAGAAGTTCCAGGCTTTATCATGGAGTTACACTCCATTATTGATCAAGTCTCAGCAGATTATCGGCGACAAAGGGGCTTTAATAGCCAGCTTGAAGTGTTATATGGCAAAAGCTCTTCTGCATGGACTGCTGTAGCAGAGACAACTTCTCGAATTGCAGAGTTGTCGAAGCAAAAAGCATCTAAACAAGAAGAAGTGGATGCCATCGATCGAGAGAATGCTTCCCTCCAGGCGTAAATCGAAGAAATAGAGGCTAAGATAAATGCCAATACTAAGCGCAAGGAGGAACTTCTCTCGACTATTCCAGACACCGAAAGTCAAGCTGAAATCACACAGGGCCTAGAATTTGCTGAGAAAGCTCAAGCCTTCGACGATCAAATTGCCAAGCTTGCGCAGGCGAATGCCTTGTGCAACAAAAGATTGGAGCTGCAGCAAACCAAATACCTTCGACTCAAGGACTCCATCCCCTTCTGATTGATTCAGCCCTTTAACCATATTTTGTAATATGTATTCGACAATATTGCCATTTTGGCTAATTTATAAAAATTTTCCATTTTGGCCTATTTATGGTTAATTTAGTCGTTACTTGTTATTTATTTTTATCTCTTGGAGTGTAGGTTTATACTTTTTCAAATATTTACCATTTACTCTCAAGAGCCTTTTATCTTCACCTAGCTCTTCGACTTCATAAGCTCCACCAGAAAAAGTCTGGATAACTCTGAATGGTCCTTCCCATTTGGGTGACCATTTTCCCATGCTTCGATCCTTTCGATCCATGGGAAGAATTACCTTCCAGACTAGTTCTCCAGGCGAAAATGCCTTAGGTTTCACCTTTTTATTATAAGAGTCTTCTACTCTTTTCTTCTGAAGCCTGAGTAGGTCAAGAGCGCGCAATCTTTCTTCGTCTAAATCCACTAGTTCGTCTAACATCATATCCCAATAAATTTCAGAGGGAATATCATAATGTCTCTGAACCCTTGCAGATTGAAGACAAATTTCTGCTGGCAACACTGCGTCATGGCCAAAAGTTAGCCTATATGGTGTTGTACCTATGGCTTCTTTTGGAGACGTTCGACAAGCCCACAAAATCTGGTCTAACGTCTTATGCAAATTTTTGGGCTTCTTCCCAACATGCTTTTTTATCAAGCCAATCACTACTTTGTTCGCTGCTTCGACTTAACCATTTTCCTGTGCATAATAAGGCGTTGATGTTAGGAGTTTGAAACCTGTTTCCTGAGCGAATTCCTGCATCTTTCGACCGGTGAAAACTGATCCTTGATCAGTAGTTATAGTCTCAGGGATTCCATACCTAAAGATAATGTTCTTTTGAATAAATTCAATGACATTTTCTTGGTCTACATTGACTAAAGGGATAGCTTCGATCCACTTAGTAAAATAATCAATGCCTACCAATATATACTTCTGACTCTTTGATGATGCTGGTCGAATCTCTCCAATGAGGTCCAACGCCCATCCTCTAAAGGGCCAAGGTTTCACTATCGAGTGAAGTTCGCTTGCTGGTACATGTTGGATGCCTGTATGGACTTGACATTCTTGGCAACCTTTAGTGAACTCGACACAATCTTTCAGCATAGTGGGCCAGTATAGTCCTTGTCGAAACAACAACCATTTCATCTTATGGCCTACTTGGTGAGCCCCACATGCTCCAGCGTGCGTAGTCGAAAGGGCTATGTATGCCTCAGTTTCACTTAAACATTTTAGCAATACCCATTCAGGCGTCTTTTTAAATAACTCATTACCCATGAGTACATAACTCAACGCCCTGTACTTTGTTTTTCGTTATGTCGAAGCTCCTGGATTTTGAAGATAATCCACAATGGGCTTCCTCCAATCTTGTTCTGACAAATTATCTATGAACGAAATTTCGAAGTTACTTTGATCAGCATATCCTAGTCTTGTCGATTCCAAGTCTGTTGGTGATAGACAAGTTGCTTTTATCTTTTCTCGAACTTCGATTGCTCTTTGTAATCTCGTTTTTGAAATCTTGTACCCAGATGCAATTTGTGCCAAGTCGTTGGCTATTTGATTTTCCAATCTGGGTATGTGTCGAATATTGACCATTTCAAATTTTTTCAATAAACGATTTGCTATCACAAAGTACATAATGAGATTTTCTCTTATGCATTTATATTCTTTTGTGACTTGCTTAATGACTAACTCTGAGTCTCCCATTATTTCGACTCGAGTTGCCCCCAATTCCAACAATATTTCAAGGCCAGTAATTAGAGCTTCATACTCAGCCTCATTGTTCGAACAAGAACCTGATATCTTGTACTTGAATGTTGTTGGAATTTTTCCTGGAGAAATAATCAAGACTCCTACTCCTGTTCCATCTTTATGGCTGGAACCATCGAAGTAGAATTTCCAAGGTTCTATCTCCACATAATTAATATCCTCTACTTGAATCGAGTGGTCGACTATAAAGTCTGCAACCACTTGTCCTTTCACTGCCTTAAGAGGCATAAAGGTCAAGGAGTATTCAGTTAATGCTAGTGCCCACTTGCCAATTCGACTGTGCAAGATGGGTTTCGACAACATGTACTTGAAAACATCAAAATGAGACGAAACATACACATCAACTGGTTTTATATATTGCTTGAGTTTTGTACAAGAGAAATACAGACATAGACACAATTTTTCTAGTTTCTGCATCGTTCAAAACTCTACTAAGATAGTAGATGGGTCTTTCGACTCCATTCTCATCTTCTTGGGCTAACATGCTTCCCAAAGTTTTGTCGGATGCAGCTATGTACAATCTCATACTCCTATTGCTACAAGGAGGCACCAAAATAGGTGGCTTAGTGAGGTACCCTTTAATTTTGTCGAAGGCGTCTTGTTGCTCTTGCCCCCATTCGAATCCCTCTTTATTCAGTCGAAGTAAGGGTGAAAAGGCTTGAGCTTTCCCACTTAAGTTAGATATGAATCTCCTTAAGAAATTTATCTTGCCTAACAGAGATTGCAGTTCCTTCTTATTCGATGGCGCTTTCGCTTCCAGAATAGCCTTCGTCTTTGTTCTGGTTGATTTTGATTCCTTTCTTGTGGACAACGAAGCCCAAGAAATCTCCAGCTTTCACACAGAATGCACACTTCAAAGGGTTCATCTTCAGACCATGTTCTCTCATTCTTTCAAATGATTGTCGAAGGTGGTCAATGTGATTCTTCCTGGAAACAGATTTTATAACAATGTCATCAATATATACTTGCATAAAAGTGTTAATAAAATCATGGAAGATAGAATTCATTGCTCGCTGGTATGTTGCCCCAGCGTTCTTTAGGCCAAAAGGCATCACTACCCATTCTTAAGTGCCTAGAGCCCCAGGGCATCGAAAAGCTGTTTTCGACACATCCTCTTCAGCAATGAATATTTGATTATATCCTGAATAACCATCGAGCATGCTCAGGTATTCATAGCCAGCGGCAGAATCGACTAGCATTTCCTCCACAGGCATAGGATATTCATCTTTGGGTGTAGCAGCATTCAAATCTCTGAAATCTATGCACACCCTCAATGTACCATTTTTCTTAATTACTGGCACAATGTTTGCAATCCATTCGACATATCTTGTAACGCGTATGAACTTGCACTTCAGCAGTCTTTCGACTTCCGTTTTGATCTTCGACAGTATTTCTGGAGCGAAGCGTCTTGGACTTTGCTTGATTGGCTTCTTCCCAGGTTTGATTGGCAACTGAAGTTCTACCAATCCTCTGTCGAGACCAGGCATTTCGTCGTAATCCCATGCAAAACAGTCCTTGAACTCTTTCAACAATTGGATTACTTCCAACCTAAGTTCTGGGTCAATTTTGGCGCTGATGTAAGTTGGCTTTTTCTCTGACCCTTCGCCTAAGTTGATTTCTTCTAAAGGATCTTGCGCTAACATTTTAATGTTGTTCGCCAAGGGGTCCTTTTCGAAGCCCAAAGGCTCATCGTCATAGATGGCGTCGAGCCTCTGTTCCTGCATTCCTTCTGGAATGATATCAGGAGGTTCTGGATTGAAATCCTTTCCTGGACCTGCAGCAGATAACTGTTGATCATTTGCCTGTGTGGCCATATACTTTACTTCGGCTTCGAGAGCCGTTATCATCTTTGTTTCGGCTACATAAGCCGAAATTCGCTTCAATGATTGTGACTCAGTCATTATCACTGAATTCACTTCCCCAACCAGTTGGTTGGATATCAGTTAACCCACTGAAGTCTATGTGGGACAAGTCTTCTCTGTCCCATTGAAAACCATGCTCTGGGTGCAGGTATAGGGAACAAAAAGTATTTGGCGTTGGCGCCAAGTCGAAGTCGGTTGTTGGACATGGCCCTATGTGAGCCAAGTTCTTGTCGAAATCTGCCAGCCCTAGGTGATTCACTTCGCCCAGGTAATAGCTTTTATCTGCCTCTATGTTTTCGACCATCCCGTCTGGACGCCATAGCAGCAGCCTCTGGTGCATTGATGATGGCACAGCTCCAACACCATGAATCCATTCACGGCCCAACAAAAGATTGTAGTTAGGTTTGGCCGATATGACCATAAACATTGTTGGTCGAAGGATAGATCCTACCTTGATATCCAGTTGGATCACTCCCATAGTGGTCCCTATGCCGCCCTCATAGTTCGACAGGACCATGTTGTGAGGCTTGATGTCCTCATCCCTTTTGCCAACTTTCCTTAGCATAAAGTGAGGAATAATGTTGATGGTTGCCCCACAATCCACCAAGATTTTATTCACTGTAGTTTCTTCGAGTTTAGCCCTTATAAATAAAGGCTTGAGATGATTTTTCATCGCCTCTGTAGGTGGTTCGAAGAACCCATTTTGTTCCTCAGTAGTGCCATTGTCCATGACGAAATAGCACACTGGCCTATGTTTGTCCATTTCTTGCTCCACTTCCTAATCACTTGTTTCGACCTCAACCTGTCGGTTGAACTCTCTGGGCAGCACTGAGACTATATTCACCATGATGTCCAAAGTATCATCAGACTCAGAACCATCTTCGTCCTCAATTTCACCTTGGTTAGGCCAAACTAGCCTGTTGGTTACTGGCTCTCTTTCCAGAGGTTTCCTTTGCTTCCTTAGAGGAACATTTGAACTGGTTTCTGCCTTTGGTTCATTGGCAGCCTCCCTCTCAGCTTTTCGTCTCCTTTGGTATCTCCTCCATTGAGATCGAGACATGGGATTTTTCCCTTTGTAGTTGCTTGACACTTGTGCAACTTCAGGTGCAGCAACTTGAGGCTCTTTCTTTTGTGTTAAAGATGAACCCCTTGGCACGTCGAAAGAGTGCCATCTCTCCTCGTTTGGCCTCTTTCGACCAGATGTTTTGTACCAGGTATCTACCGGCACATTAGTTGGAAGCATGAAAGTCAATGGCCTCTTTTCTTGGTTTGAACCTCTTTGGGAGGCTCTTCTGGGGTCATGTCGAAGATCAACATTTTCCCTTCTCTTATTTGCTGCTCTTACGCCTTGAATATGCTCAGCAGCTTTTTTGTCAAAGATCGAACTGCATCTTGGACACAACATCACCTCTGACTTCTTTTTCTGGCATCTTTGCAGGAAATCTGCCAGATTTTCGTTTTCCCGAGGGAAAGCAGTCTTGTTAGCTTGTTCTTGCCTCATGGCCTCCTCTGATGCTTTTGGGTCAGAGACTTCGACCATGTTGACATTCATTGTATCTTTGTTGGCAAGAGTCAACTGCTTCATTTGATTCTCCAAATTCTCCGTCTGGCCTTGAACTGTGGCCAAGTGAGAACTGGGTTTTGGTCCAGTTTTTTGGGCTTCAACGTTCTCCAGCTTTGGGCTTTCGACCGCTTTCTGAACCGCTTCAATTGTCTTTCTGGATGAATTCCCAGAAAAACTGCCAAAGATTGGCATATTGATATGGTCCTTTGAGACTTCGACCATTGTGATTCCTGGCCTCTTCGACTGGCTCTTGGATGCCTCGATCACGTTCACCTCTGAAGGCTCAGCATAGTGGGCTTCAGCCTGCAATGGATTAGATTCGACAGCCATGGGGGTCTTGTCAGCAAACTTCAACCTCCCTTCTTCGATAGCGTCTTGCACAAGATTCCTGAAAAGAAAACATTGAGAAGTTTTATGGCCCAAAAAATTATGATATTTGCAAAAGCCTCTCTTCTTTCTTTGATCAAGAGGAGGCACTTTTACCCCTGGGGGTACTATCATTTGGCCATCTTTTACAAGCAAGTCAAAGATCTCATCACATTTTGTAATGTCAAAACTATAAGTCTTTTTGGGGAACCTATCGTTGGTCCTTTCTGGACCAATGGGATTTTTCCCACTTGAGGGGACTAGCAGTTTGCAAGAGTATGGTGGCCCTTGTTTTAGTTCCGCTAAATCGACTTCTCCTTCTTCGACAGTTATAGTATCGTCGAAGGGTTCTGGATCTTCGTCATCCATCTCAACATACGCTATCCTCTCTCTCTTATGAGTTTTCGTTGCCTTTGCCTTTTCAGCTTTGAGGCGTTCTACCTGTCGAACTCTATCGGCCAGTTGGGCCATGTCTCTCAGGTATTGAGTGTCTAACTTCTTCCTAATGGAATAATCTAAACCGCCTGCGGCTATTTCGACTAACTCATGTTCCGACACTTGTGTAAAACATCTCACTTTGAGCAACCTAAACCTATTTAGATATTCGTCTATAGGTTCAGTGAAACGTCTCTTTACACTGGCCAATTCTTTCAGGCTTATCTTGGTTTGCCCCATGTAGAATTGCTCGTGGAACAATCTTTCCAACTGGGTCCAATGATGGATCGAATTGGGGGGGAGAGTTGTAAACCAAGTAAAAGCGTTCTTTGTTAAATAACTTGGGAAGTACTTAATCCTCAGGTTTTCGTTGTTCAAAATATCTCCTGCTTCGATCAAGTATCTCGCCACATGCTCGACAGTAGATTCTGTCGTGTCCCCAGAGAACTTAGTGAATTTAGGGACTTTACATCTAGGAGGTAAGTCTGTTTGTAACACGTATTCTGACAACGGGGATGTAAAGTTGGGCCTTCGAAAGCCCATGTTCATCCCATTTTGAGTCATGATCCTTTCGATCATGGTTGCCAGATTATTTTCCAGACCCATGTTTTGGTATTGGATATGCTGAACCACTTCGTCAGCATTTTGGTTTCTGTTAACTAACCTTACCTCTGGGGTTACTACCCTAGGTTCCTCGACAGGTTGCTCCAGTCGTGCCCTAAAGTTTTCTTCGACAGGCTGTTGGACTTGGTTGATAGTGGTTTCTTCCTCTAAGAATACACCCTGGTTTCCCCTTATTTGCGCCCTTTGGGGCTGCCGAATAGGTTGGGGTACTCCAAAGAAATCATCCAAACGTGTCATTTGCGCTGTCATCTGCTGATTCGATTGAGTACTGTTTTGTATTAGAGGGTTCAGCACTGTACTTAAAGTTTGTGCCAACATTTGAACCATATCATGGTTGCTTTCGTCCATTTGTTGCCTCAAGACTGCTGTCGAGGCATTCGTAAGGCCATGTGCTACTTGGGACGTTCCTCCTAAGAGTTGGGTCCTATTTCTATTCGCCATACCTACTCCAGAACCTTGGAGTGGCGAAGAGGCACTCACTAAAGGGTCTGAAAAAGTGGACGCAGCATTCGTCAGGCTAGCCAAGTCAGAAGTTGGCATGCCATAGAGTGGTTCTCGATTATGACCGCCTGTCATAAATCCTGGGGGAACAAAAGGCCTTGTGCCTAAATTTCCCCTTGGTGGGGGAGTTCCCAAAGGCACTCTGGGGCCTGTGAACGGAGGTAATGGCCCCGTTGTTGTGACCGTTACTGCTGGTGTTGAACCAGCAGTTATCGCTTCACTTACGGTCGGGATAACCGTTGCTCCCACATTCGTTTGTGGGATTTCGTTATTGTTTGGCGGATTCGCCATCTCTTCTCTTCTTCTGGCAGTATTGGTATCGTTAGTGTATATTCTACCACTTCTCAATAACATACAACACTCCTCGAAAAGGTGAGATTATGTTTAAAAGGTTAAACTTCAAAAATCAACACACGGTCCCGTCAGGTGTGCCAATTTGTTTACCGTGGTTATTGGTAAACAACCGCTGATCCTCCAAATGGTTACTTATTTGGTTACTCGCAGGATCCATCAGATTGATCCTAAGACATAGGTTGATTTTGAGGTTTTGATTAAGTTGGATAATGGTTAAATGACAATAAAATAAAGAGGCTTTAAGTAAATTGCATGAAGAAGTGGACTTTGATAAAATAAATGAAGGCTTGAAATAAAGGGCTTCAACAGGAAAAGTAAAGAAGAAAGCAAGTAAAGTTTCTGGAAAAGTAAATGACTTTGATTAATAAAAGTGGTGTTTCACACATACATTCTCAACAATTCTTTCTCACACGCTGGGTACTCGAATCTATATGAGTGACTTTGTATATATTTGTGAACACACGCGAGAAACTGCGTGAACTACTACTATTTATACTAAAACATCCCAAGTAACCGTCGGGCTGTTACACTGCTTCGAGATGATTCCACTTGGCACGTTCTCAACGTTCGACGCTCCAGATCTTTGCACGTTGCACTTGGTAACCGCTGGAAACCGTTTTCCCTCCAAACGCTTGAATTTCAAACCGTTCCACTCTGAACCATCGAACATCTTCGTCGAGAAGCATCTTCGACGAGAAACACCTTCGACGTCGAAGGCAACCAACTTCTCCCTTGGAAGAAATCCTCTAAGTACATTGCCATCTTTCGATGGGCATTTCGACGGACCCAGCTGGTCGAAAACATCCTTCAGCTTTAATGGCTGACATTAATAAAACAAGGGTGTCAAATTTAGGAGCCAACACTGGCACGATATTAGCGACCCATTGAGGATAGGACGTAACAGCCAGAAAGCCAGCGTCGAATTTCTTCATCACTTTTGCTTTGATCTTTTCAGACATGTCAGGCCTCATTCGGCGGACTTTTTGCTTGATCGGTGGACAATCTTCTCTTGTGGGGAGACGGTGAACCACGATGTCTGTGTCTAAACCCGGCATGTCTTCATAAGACCAAGCGAAGATCTCAACATACTCATTCAACAACTGTATCAGACGTTCCTTGACACTTGGTTCCAGATTGGCACCCACTTGTACCTCCTTCTGGTCTTCCTAGGTCCCTAAGTTGACAGTTTCCAATGACTCCTCGTGAGGTAAGATGGCCCTTTCCTCTTGTTGTAGAAGTCTGGCTAGTTCCCCTGGTACTTCACAACCTTCGTCATCTTCATATTCGGCTTGATTGGCCAGATCTTCAGAGTTATTGAAGGATATAGCAGAATCGTCACCCATGGAATCCGGAGTGGATGGGTACCTGCATTGGTGAGTGTGGGTGTGTGTAAGGGATAGCCATCCTTAAACAAAAATGCGAAAGGAAAGAAAATGAACACAAATAGTTTATCAAATGAAAAACATCCAATGAATCATTAAACATGGCATATGGATATGAAAAATAATCAAAACCCTTACAAATGGACCTACATGCCCCGGGCAAGGCATGAGGTGAAAAGATAGTATACGGATTGTTTGAAAATAAATATTACAGACCAAATAGGAAATGTTTGACAGATAAATTACTGATGAATAAAAGTGATGGGGACAAAGTCTTTTGCCTCCCAGTTGCTCAATCCTCCTTTGACAGTTGGGTAAATCCACTCTTCGATGTTGCTCTCTTTGTCTTCGTCCTCCAAAGCATTGATTCCATAGGGAGAAATTTTGACTGGCACTCTTTCAATCTTCGCACGGCGCATAGCTTTCTGGCCTGCGGTAGTGAACCCTAATCCAAATTTGTCGGTCTTATGTGGAATGTCAGGTAACTGCCCCCATGCTGAATTCTTCCCTTCCTTTATTGCGTCCCTTGCGTCCTCCAGAGATGCCATCCTGGCCATCTGCCTCGGTGTCTCAGCTGCCAATTTTGCTACAGCTATTTCAGGAAGGACTTCTTCGAAATGTTGAAAAGGCGTTTCAATGAACTCCCCTTCAACCTCCACATACCGGAATGAGTTCAAGTGGCTAATCATATACTCCTCTTGACCATGGACAGTAATGATCTTTCCCTTGACAGGATACTTCAACATCTGATGTAAGGAGGAGGTGACTTCCCCAGCATGGTGTATCCAAGGCCTACCCAGCAAGCAAGAGTATGACGGACGGATGTCCATCACATAGAAAGTAGATTTAAACACCTCAGTGCCTATCTTGATGGGAATTTCAACCTCCCCATGGACCATTCTCTTCGAACCATCGAAAGCCCTGACAACAATATCACTCGGCTTCAACTCCAACTCTTCACAATCTAGTCGGTCCAAGGCCTTCTTAGGCAGTACATTCAGCGACGAACCAGTGTCGACCAAGACATGTGCAAGAGTAGTTCCCCGGCACTCGATTGAAATGTGCAAAGCATCATTGTGGTTTCTACCTTTAGGAGTTAGGTCGGCATCAGAGAAACCTAATCCATTGTCCGCAGTCAGGCTAGCCACGCAATTTTGAAATTGATCTGCAGAGGTTTCCTGGGGCACATGGGCTGCCTTCAGGAATTTTATCAGAGCTTTAGCGTGCGCTTCCGAGCAAAGTAGTAGTGCCAGCATGGAGATTTTTGAGGGGGTTTTCCCCAGCTGTTCCACCACATCGTAATCACTCCTTTTGATTATCCTCAAGATCTCATCCATTTCCTTCTTGGAGGTTTCCGGGATAACCAAGGGTTGAGCCCTTGTCCTGACGAGCTCATCTTGGATTCCCTTACCTTTATCAGCAACGGTAGGAGAGACAGTAGTAGGAACAACAACATTCTCAATCAAAGGGGTTCTAGCAGAGAGTTTTATTGGTGCAGGGATGACCTTATCGGCAGATGAGGGTCCAAAGATTGCTCTTGGAGGGGCAATCTCTGGAGAAAATATTCTCCCGCTCCTGGTGATTTTGCTCGTGCCTGCAATGTTACTAATGCTGGCTTCTTCATCATCCGAACTTTCTTCAGTTATTTTGATTTGTTTAATACCATGGTAGTAGACGTCGCCGCCGTAGTTCCATGGTATCGACTTCTCAGAAACATAGGGGACAGGCCCTGGCATTGTTATCTTCAAAGGAACAGATTTCGTAGCTGGTGTAATCTTAACAGGCTTTCTGACGGCCTTGGAAAGATTGGCGTGAATGGTTATGATTGAGACATCTTCGATATGGGTTGGAACAGCAGAAACTTTTTCAAACAAAATTTGTCGACTATCCATAAGGCCTTGGATGCCTTTCTTCAACAACGGACAATCAAACGGCAGAGAGTAACAGCAATAGCAGTCTTCTTTACATCCCGGGAAGATCCCGGCCCTTAACAAATTCAACTTGATGGTTAACAATGGAGTAACCAGATCATTGACATCAGCAACATACAAATCTTCTTCAATGGCATTGACATTTCGGCCGTGCTTCGGCATGGGAGCAGATATCACATTAGGCTTCTCCGGAGCGTCAAACTCTACTTCCTTCGTTTCTATCAGGTCTTGGATTTTATGCTTGAGTGCCCAACAATCATTGGTGTCGTGCCCGACACTGTCAGAATGGTAGGCGCATTTAGCATTAGGGTGATAATGCGGAGAGGACGTATTCACATTCTTTGGTGCCTCTTTGATGGTGGCGAGATTCAACTTTAACAGATGGGGAAGCACTTGCGCTAAAGTCATATTAATACGGGTGAACTGCCGTTGTGGCTGTTCCACTCGTTGTTGATTTGGTCTGGATTGGTTATAGCGAGGCTGCTCACTTGAAGGGTTTTGAATCATTACGGCCCCCACGGTCGGCCGGCGCTCAGTCTTCCCTGCTCTTCTCTGAGAATATACCACAGATGTTTCCTTCTTAAAAGGCTTCTTCTCAACACTTGCAGCAACACCCTTCTGAATCTTTCCTGACTTGATGCCAACTTCTATTCTTTCGCCGGTTAAGATCAAATCGGTAAACCCCGCGGAAGAGTTACCAATTAGATGATTGAAAAATGGCCCAGATAGGGTCCCTAGAAACATATCAACAAGCTCACGATCGGTTAAAGGAGGCTGCACCCTGCCAGCCAAATCCCTCCACTTTTGTGCATATTCTTTGAATCCTTCGCCAGTTCCCAATGACATACCCTGAAGTTGGGTACGCGTGGGAGCAAGGTCAGAATGGTACTGGTATTGTTTGTAAAAAGCGGTGGCCAAGTCTTCCCAATTTCGGACGCTGGTTCCCTCTAGCTGATAAAACCACTCCAATTGAGCTCCAGAAAGGCTGTCTTGAAAGAAATGAATCCAAAGATTTTTATCTGCCGTATAGGGTTGGATCTTTCTCACGTAGGACCTGAGATGCATTTTTGGACAGGACAGCCCATCATACCTCACAAACACTGGCACTTTGAATTTTGGGGGAATCACAATCCCGGCGGCCAAACCCAAGTCTTCAAAATCCAAACCCGGTACTCTTTGTAGCTCCATGGCAGCCAACCTGTCTTCTAAACCTTTGTATTTATCATCAGCTGGAGGGTATTGTTGGTCAGAATAGTCTTCATCCTCTTCAACCTCCTCTTCTTCTACATTGGACTCGGAAGGTACCGCAGCCCCACCTCCTTTGATGGTTCCTTCATTAGAAGTAGGAGGAAATTCAAGCACTCTCCGAGCCTCTCCGTCAAATCTTCTCCCCAAAATAGCCACCACGAGTCTCTTTTTCTTCTTTTTCACTGGGTCTTTATTCCCCAGCAAGGTCTTGAGATCCTCCTAACCTTTAGCCAAGGTTGTCAGGAGTTGCTGAAACTGTGCATTTTGAGCTCGTAGATCTTTGACTGTTTGCTCGAGATCCATCCTACTGAAATAAACAGCAGACAGATAAGGAAACCTGGCGTGAGACCTGCTTATGCACATGATGAATGGTATGCTTATGTATGCAATGCATTCAAGGATTTAGAACATTCAAAATTGTTGCAGACAAAGAATAACGCACGTCTTATTAATAAGAAGAAATTTGTTAGTACATAAATGCCCCATGGGCCAAATATTACAAAATAACTTCTCAAGGCAAAAAGACATTGCGCATCCTCTTTGGTGCGATGTAGGTGTTGAGGGCCTCTTGCTCATGGAGTCGGCGGGTAAGCTCTAGAACCTTCTTCTCACTGGCGTAGAAGCTAGCTTCAAAAGTGTTTTGTTCTTCCTTGAGCTGAATCCAACTCTTCTGCATTTCCTCCCACGATGTAGGCATGTCAGGATGTAGAATGGTGTAGGGAACCTCTCCTTCATTGACGGGCTCTTTAATCACAGGGAGTACATGAGGATAAGACATCATTAGACTTTGGTCTCGGGCTCGTACCCACTTGAGATAAGGCTCAAGAGGGATGGAGTTCTTGTGTCCCAGAGTCTTGCTATCAACCTTATTGGGCCTCCCCCAAGCTCTGATGAATCTTTGGCGAAGTCCTTGCGCATCTTTGTCGAAGTCAAAAACTAGGTCAGGAATCAACATGTCATGAGGGCCGTCCCTCCGTGCGTATCCAAATTGCCTCAAAGCTAGGCAAGGGTTGTAGGTGATACCTCCTCTGATTCCAAGTAAAGGAACATTAGGAAATTCTCCGCAACGATCGACGATGATGACATTTTCTCTGGACCGAGAACACCAATGTACATCAGAGTGAGTAAGAGTCATCAACCGTTGGGACCACCTTGAGCCTTGGTCATTCTTCAAGACAGATTATGGAAGGTGCGAAATAAACCACCTTGCAAGGAGAGGAGTACAGCACATGAGAACACCCCTCTTTCTCATTGTTCGTGTGTAAAGTGAGTGAAGGATGTCCCCAAGCAATGTTGGTATTGGATTTCTGGACAAGAAGATTTTGACGGCGTTGACATCTACCAATTGGTCAGGATTTGGGAACAAGACAAATCCATAGATAAGGAGTGCCACAATCTCTTCATAGGCTTGTAGGTCCAATGAGTTCCAACATTCTTGTGCCTTCTAAAACAAGAATTTTGCTAAGAATCCTTTGACGCCGCTTCTGGTTTCCCAATGCCCCTTGATATCGGATGGTTGTAGATGTAATGCTCGAGCAACATCTTCCGGCTTTGGTTCCTTTTCCGTACCGTTGAAGGGTAGTTGATTAAGGATAGGAATTCTTAGGAGTTGAGAAAACTCCTCCAAAGTGGGCACCAGCTGGTAATCAGGGAAAGTGAAACAGTGGTGAAGAGGGTCAAAGAACTGGAATAACACTTTCATCATGTCCTCTTCAATGTTGGTGTTGACTAGGCTGAGCAGTCTGCCATGTCTTTCACTGAAGGATGAGCTTTCCGGAATTCTTGAGGTGAGCTCCTTGAGTTGAGGGGAGATTCTCACAAGGTTAACTTGAATGGTTTTTCTGCGAGGAATTTCCATGACCTACAAAACAAGAACAAAGATGAAGATCCAAACCCTTGAAATGGTTAGTGAATGCATATGATGCTTTATGATGTTTATGATGTATGCACAAAACATATGTACAAGCAATTCACACCAAACCCTAGTTTCAGGCTTGCATGAGGTTTCATAGGTAAGTACCCTCTTGAGTGTAGTTGGCTAAAAAACCTGTCCTATAAATAGTAACCGGGTTCTAAGGAGCTCAATATCACGGGATTGTTTTCATTGTTCATTGTTTTGGTTTAGCCACTTAACTAGCGACCAAAATATTCCAAGAAAACAACCCTCAATGAGTGTAGTATCGAGTATCTACCAACTTCGGACTGCACCAAAGCCGGTCATCTCACTACCCCTAATAAAAGGCCAAGATGGTCAAGTAAGGTTCTAGGTCATTAGTGCTTAGTGACATCGCTCAGCGGCCCCGTACTCTCCTTGATTGAACTCAAGGGTTACCGGTACTCACAAATATGTCGCACTAATATAGTTATTGCTTCGACCGTGTCGGTATACCCCGCACAGTTTCCACAACGTATTGCTATCTATGAATGTTTCCCAAAATCCGGGTGTAGGATTGCAAACCCAAACAATAGAGCCAAGATATAAAGCAATCAATTCAAACAATTAGTCATGCAAGAGGGTGATCTAAGCCCTAAGGTTACTCCACTTTTAAATTCTCCCCAGCAGAGTCGCCAGTTCTGTGATACGGTGGGAGAACTGACTATGGTTTTGCGTTTGTTTTTGCAAATGTGTCGGTTGAGCAAGAGTCGCCACCGACTTTTTATTTTATCCTAAGGAAAGGTTTAAAAAGCACAGCAAAAACCTTTGAGATTTTTCTTGGGTTCGGGGAGTAGATTATAGAAAGGGAAGGTATTAGCACCCTTTCTATCCATGGTTATCCATGGGCTCTTAGGTACTTGCTTAGATCAACTTGCCTTGGTTTTCAATTGTTTGAAATGGTGCTTTGTGCGTGGTTTTGAAAGTGTTTTGAAAAAGATGCCTTGTCTAGGCTACCCTTGTAACAATTCTTTACTCGAATGTTTTACAAAAGGTGTTTGTCTTTTTGAAAAGATGTTTCAAGGTTTTTTGAAAGTTTGTTTTTGAAAAGGTGTTTGTGAAGTGTGGTTTGAAAAAATAGGCGAGTGTTTTGTTTTGCAAGTTGACAAGTACTTAAGAGCTATCTACCCTAAAGTTCTCAAAGATTTTTGTTATGTTTTAACCCTTTTAACAATTTTGTTCCACCATTGCATTTGGTGGACAATCTTGTGTTAGGAGGTGAAAGGGACGGGCGCGGGTCATCGTTTAGACCATAATTGCAATAGTGCTAAGTATCTTTGGGCAATTTTTCTTTGAAAGGGACTTGATCATTTTAGGCAACTTTTCGAAAGCGTCATCGAGGGACTATGATCATTTGAATTGTTTGCTTTGTTTTTGCCCAAAGAAACCTAACATACAATATGGCCCATTTATTGAAGGCAACAAGTGGAATACCCTAGGGGTGCAAGTGTGATATGTGTTGTCCATATTCATGCTTTGATTATCTTGAAATTAGGTCAAACTATTTTGTTCTTTTTATTTGCATACAAACCCTAATTCTAGCATGGTATATTTAGAAAGCGTTAAAGTGCGAAAAATAAAATTCCTACACTATTACAACACAATATGGGAAGGGGGGTACATATGTTCAAATGGGGGGATATTTAGACAAGGAATTTAAACCTAGCTATTACATCAATTTTGGAATATTTACAAGATAATTAATTGCATAAATAAAATAGAAAATAAAATAAAGATGCAAAATGCAAAAAGGGTTTTCATATGTATGGAAAAAGGATATTTTTTTGTGTCAAATAAACAAAAATGAATAAAATAAAAAGTAACATTTTTGGAGTTTTTGTGTTTTAAGGGTAAAACCCTAATTTTTATTAAGTAAATATATATATTATTTAATTTATACAAGTATTTATTTATTATGTACAAAAAATAAAATGAAGTATATTTATAAAAAGTATTTTTTATGTCAAATATTAATAAAATAAAAATGTATATATTTTTTGTATTATTTACCTAAATATACTAATATATATAAATATCTTTATTATTTACTAAACAAATATTATATATACAAAAATAATAATATTTAATATTTATAAAAAAGGTATATTTTGTATAAAATATTTTAAGAAGATCGAACAAAATAAAAATGAAAATAAAATATGCTTACATTATTTTTCCTATTTATTCTAAATAATATATTTTTGTACTTATTTACATACAAATAGCAATATAACTAAATAAATGCCTAAAAATATAAAAATGGTGTAAAAAATGTTTTTTATGTTTTTAATATTATTAGGAAAAATAAATAAGTCAGAATAAAAAAAGAAAAGTCAAAAAATCATTAAATCAAACAAAATGGGCTCAGGGGGTATGAAATCAAAAATATGGTGTGAAAAGAAATACAAAAGCAGGCCCAGCCCATGTGGCTTCTTCTTCAACCTTCAGACAACTCCTTGTCCAAAAACGCGCGCCTGTACTCAAGTTCAAACATCTGGATTCCTTGATTTTTTGCACAAACTTTCAACATAAGAACTGTTAATCATCAAGCCACGATTCTAAATATGTAAAGAACTCATCCTAACTCTCAGAAATGAGAGAGAATTTTAACATTCCCAAATCTTAACCTAACTTTTCTTCCATATTCAGACCTTAAATTCTCATAGCTCAGGCAAAATAAATGAAAAGTAAAAGCATGTACAGATTCAAGGGCATGAGTAGAACACTTCTTATTCACAAACTTAGAACTAATGATGCCTACACTAAGAGTTAGAAGTTCAAGAAGATACCTGTTCAGTTGAAGTTCTATCTGGCAATGGGGGAACTTTCAGGGCAAGATGATGATCTGTACAGCTTGCCTGAAGTGTAGTGATGCTATTCCAATGCTTACTTTGCTTTGAAACACCTTGAATCGAGCTATGGACCTTCAACTGTAAAACAAGAAAGTTAAAATGGTGGAACTGCCTAGAGGAATTACAGGTCGTGTTTTATGTTTGGGTTAGCTTCAAGTGATGCTAGGGAATGTGTTTGATAAGCTTTTAGCAAGAAAGCATGAAAGGAATGAGAGTTAGCACTCAAACTGCAGCAAGCCCTGTTTTTGTGCAGCTCAATGGTGATTTTGAGTTTGTGGAGGTATTGGAGGTGTTGGAGTCGTGTGCTAGCTTATTTAGGATGTCTTGAATGTGTACAAGATATTTGCTTAAGGGTCCTAATGCTGAGATGAAAGTTATCTTGTGATATGCTATGTTTCTTCACACTTAAGCAAGCAAAGGCTAAGTTGTGTTCTAGACAGGTAGAGGCCCCCTAAACATGCTGCAAAACCTTGTCTTGATCAGAGTGATTAACCCATAAACTTGTGCCAAAGAGATTTCAAATGTACTTCTTGGATTTTCATTTTGACATAAAGCTTAACTTTTCAAAAATGGCTATTTCACTTTTTCCATAAATGGATTAAACTTGCATGTAATGTTTGAACTCATAGAACAACACTTTGGCACAATGAGTATGCATTAAATTATTGAGTGTTGGATGGTTTAGAGGCCTGTGATCAAGGGAAGCATGCTGATTTTGAAAATGCATAAGTTATGAACATGGTAATGGTCATGAATCAAAGTGACTTTTTGCCATATTGCAAAATTCGATTCTCTCAAGTTATGAGGTTGTTTGATTAGTTCTTGGTCATTTTGGAAAGCTTGGAATGTGTACTACAATCCATCTTTGAAATGCAAATTGAAATTCCAAGTGGAAGTATGTGGAAAATGGCCTTGAAGTTAGGTAGAAACCTTGCCTAAAATAGGTCAAAATTTCACTAAGTTAAGAATGGTTTGGTACCCTTATTCCAAAAATTGTAACTTGAGATACAAGCTTCTTTTGGGAAAACTTTGTGAATCAAAGTTGTAGATTATGCAATAGGCTACAACTTTCATGTTTTGACTTTTGCTTGAATCCAAATGAATCTTGGTGAGAAAGTGGGGCAAAGTTGGGAAAAAATTAGGGTTTTTCATAACTTAGAAAAATTCCAAGTTATGAAAAATTCTCATTTCAAACCCTAATTTGCAATTTTTGATTTCTTGGTGAACAAGTTTCATGATTTGGCATGTTTTGATGAAAAATGAATCTTGACTCTTGATTTTGACCAAAAAGTCAAAGTTTGACTTTTCAGTATACAGTCAAAATTGATCAATTGACTGGGAAATTCAACTGTCAATCTTGTGTATTTGGGATCTTTTGAACTTGTTGAGCATGTCAAGACAATTCCAAGGGGTCCTTGAATCCATATGTGAGCTTGGTTTGCCATTGGCTAGGTCAAACAGTCAAAATTTGCCTTTGTGCAGTCAAAACCCTAAAAATGACCATTTTGCCCTTTTGGTGATCTGATCAACTTTCTTGTGGAATTGTGATCCAAACTTGATCAAATGGTCCATATGAGTTCATTATGTTGATGTGGGTCAATTTTCATGAGGTTTAACTGTCAATTGGCCATAGTTGACTTTTTCCCCAATACAGTTGATTTTTAGGTCAACTGTCCAATTGATTGGGAAAAACTTGGAATCAAGACTTGAAACTTGGTATGGGTAAACTTGGGAGTCCAATATGAAGCATGAAAGTCATCTTAGGCAAATTAGGTCAAAACATCTCTGTGCAAATACAAACCCTAATTTGGGTCAACAGTGCAAGGAGAAGTCTTGAGCAGATGAAACCCTAACTGGACCTTGATCTCCAAGGGCTTTGTGATGAGAAATCAATGAGAAATGGGAGGGCAAATTTTGGGGTACAACAGTTGCCCCTGTTCAATCTTCTTGAATCCGAAGAGTTAGATTGGCAAGTTTGCCTTTCATGACTCGAGGGTAAAAGGAGATTGGACACTAGAGTGCCCTTAAATTTGCACTCGTCAAAGCAAGGGATGTGGGAATGGGCTTAGAGATGCCATTTGGAGATGGGCTTAATGATGCCATCGGGAGGAGTGACAGAAAATTGTCGGGGATGGGCTTAAAGATGCCATCTGGAGGAATGACAGAAACTTGTCGGGGATGGGCTTAAAGATGCCATCTGGAATGAGTATCAGGAAGGTGTCCATGCTTGGGACCATCTCTGAACTGGGGGTCTGAATAAGCAATAGATTGACATCCGTTGTTGGGAGGAATCCGTAAACTGTTTTCAAAAATTGCATCTGAACAAGCGATAGATTAACATTCGTTGTTGGGAAGAATCCATAAACTGTTTTCAGAAGTCTGGAGTGGAATCTGAACAAGCGATAGGTTAACATCCGTTACTTAGAGAACCCGTGAACTGTTTTCAGAAATCTTGAAGTTGAATAAGCGATAGAGCAGCATCCGTTGTTGGGAAGCGTCCATAAACTGTTTTCAAAGGTTGCATCTGAACAAGCGATAGATTAACATCCGTTGTTGGGAAGAATCCATAAACTGTTTTCAGAAGTCTTGAGAAGAAACTGAACAAGTGATAGGTTAACATCCGTTACTTGGAGAACCCGTGAACTGTTTTCAGAAATCTTGAAGTTGAATAAGCAATAGAGCAGCATCCGTTGTCGGGAAGCGTCCGTAAACTGTTTTCAAAGGTTGCATTTGAACAAGCGATAGATTAACATCCGTTGTTGGGAAGAATCCATAAACTGTTTTCAGAAGTCTTGAGAAGAAACTGAACAAGTGATAGGCTAACATCCGTTACTTGGAGAACCCGTGAACTGTTTTCAGAAATCTTGAAGTTGAATAAGCAATAGAGCAGCATCCGTTGTTCGGAAGCGTCCGTAAGCTGTTTTCAAAGGTTGCATCTGAACAAGCGATAGATTAACATCCGTTGTTGGGAAGAATCCATAAACTGTTTTCATAAGTCTTGAGAAGAAACTGAACAAGTGATAGGCTAACATCCGTTACTTGGAGAACCCGTGAACTGTTTTCAGAAATCTTGAAGTTGAATAAGCAATAGAGCAGCATTCGTTGTTGGTAAGCGTCCGTAAGCTGTTTTCAAAAGTTGAGAAGAGTCTGAACAAGCGATAGATTAACATCCGTTGTCGGGAAGAATCCGTGAACTGTTTTCAAAAATCTTGGAGTTGAATAAGCAATAGAGCAACATCCATTGTTGGGAAGCGTCTGTAAACTATTTTCAAAATTGCATCTGAACAAGCCGATAGATTAACATTCGTTGTTGGGAAGAATCCATGAACTGTTTTCATAAGTCTTGAAGAGGAACCGGTGTAGGGCTTCCTGATGATGAGCTCGTGTAAAACTGCATCTGGATGAATCTGGAATAAGCATCAGAATATTGCCATGTCTGGGTCATATCTGAACTATTCCAGGAAAGAATCTCGGGAGATAATGATTTTAGTCTGTCGACTGGTCTTACCTGAAAAGGTAAAGAGTTAGTTGTATGTAATGTCATTATGCATGATACAACGTATGTTATATGATATAAATGTAAATGAAAGCGCATGTAAACTGATGAGCTATCTTGCTGAGGATAAGAATGAATCCTAGATGGCTGAAGATAAAAGCATCTTGACTGCAGCCGGGACGAATAATTCCTTGGTTGTTGCTGGGGAAGAGAATTCCTGATGCCTTCTACTGGGGAGTTCCAAACAAATAGACTCATGTTGGGGAGGTAAGACTGAGAATCTTCAGTTTGGTGGGAAGTATCTCTGGTGACTTCACTGGGGAACTCAAGATTTGCCCTTGCCAAAATTCTGTGGGGAGAAGGTTCATTAGTCTGGCTTCGCTGGGGATTGATAATTTGAAGCTTTAGCTCGGCTGGGGATACTGAAACTTAAACTCTGAGGGGAATTGAGTTCTGGAGGGTTCTCTGGCTGGGGATAACAAAGATAAGCTCCTCTGGGGGATTGTATTGATAAGCTATGTTGGGGAACTCTGATGAACTCCACTGGGGATAGGAAGCATTTTGGTGAGTGCGATCTTCCGTGGCAATAAGCTGAGGATAACCCAGTTATAAGCCCTTGTGAGGAATAACTTTGAATAGAGCTCGGGAGAGACGTCTGTAATCTGCAAGGGATAAGCTTCCAGAATCTACTGGGGATAAGCTTCAAGACTTTCCGGGGATATGGATTCCAAATCTCCTGGGGGGTTTCTTTTGAAAGGGTATCAAGATTACCAACTGTGCCTTCAACCTATCAGTAATCCTCTTTCTCGATTCATAAGGAAATGATTATGTTCAAATGCATATGCCTATTTAACAAAACATTGGACGTTTCTCAAAATAAACAAATAGTGCAAGAGAAAAGAAAAGGAAATGACACAAATTTCTGGGAAAAGTATTTGTATTGACTTTCTATGAGTATATTTGTACAAAGGAGACAATCATCCTAGTAAGAGGATTTTGTCGTAAATATTGAAAGATTTATACAAAATAAAGATGGCTATGTGAAATAATTCCATGGGATTCCATTCTGCTATTGCCTTCACAACTCTGAATATCTGTCCATTCAATGCTTCGTTTGCCGATGACTGGATTGATCAGAAACCTGGAACTGGTTGATGAAGAGATTGTCTTTTGAAGTGATCCGACGAGACATAGTCATACGCTTTAATTCCCTAACTTTTGCCTGAATCGCCCTTTCGGGTTTTCGATCCACCGGGAAACCCCTTTTTGCCCAAGCCGCCCTTTCGGGTTTTCGACTTGCCGGGTGTACAGATTTTTTTGTTTTTATCCCTAATTTTTGCCTGAACTGCCCTTTCGGGTTTTCGGTTCACCGGGATGCCCATTTTTTCCCAAGCCGCCCTTTCGGGTTTTCGACTTGTCGGGTTATTTTATGTGTAGTATCTTTTGACTATGTCTGCGTTCGCAGGGTGTGGCAAATCGTCGTCGTCCATGGTGGTCAGAATCATTGCACCACCAGAAAATATGCTCTTGATCACAAATGGTCCTTCATATGTAGGAGTCCATTTTCCCCTGGGATCACTTTGCGGCAAGATAATCCGCTTGATTACGAGATCTCCGACTTGATACACCCGACGTCTGACCTTCTTATTGAAGGCCTTGATTATCCGTTTTTGATACGTCTGACCATGGCATATAGCAGCGAGTCGCTTCTCGTCGATCAAATTGAGTTGATCAAGTCGGGTCTGCATCCAATCATCTTCATTCAAACCTGCATCCTTCATAATCCTTAGAGAAGGAATCTGAACTTCCATAGGCAGGACAGCTTCCATGCCATATACCAACGAAAATGGAGTTACCCCGGTTGAAGTACGTGCCGTCGTACGGTATCCATGTAGAGCAAACGGTAACATCTCATGCCAGTCTTTGTAAGTGACTGTCATTTTCTGAATGATCTTCTTAATGTTTTTGTTCGCAGCTTCAACAGCACCGTTCATCTTCGGCCGATAGGGAGATGAATTGTGATGATAAATCTTGAACTGTTCGCACAACACGGTGATCATCGTGTTATTCAGATTTGTACCGTTCTCTGTGATGATCCTGTCTGGAACACCATACCGGCATATGAGATTTTGCTTGATAAAGCGGGCAACCACATTTTTAGTAACAGAGGTGAAGGAAGCTGCTTTGACCCATTTGGTGAAGTAGTCAATGGCAACTAGGATGAAGCGATGTCCGTTGGAAGCCGTGGGCTTGATCTCTCCAATCATGTCAATGCCCCACATTGCAAATGGCCAAGGAGCAGTCAGAACGTTGAGAGGAACTGGAGGGATATGAACTTTGTCAGCGTAGACTTGACATTTGTGACAAGTACGGGAATGTTGATGGCAGTCAGCTTCCATGGTAGACCAGTAATAGCCTACCCTTAGGATCTTCTTAGCCATTGTATGCCCGCTCAAGTGAGTGCCAAATGTGCCGCTGTGTATATCAGTCATGATCAACTCTGCTTCAGCTTTGTCTACGCATCGGAGTAATACACAATCATGACTTCGTTTGTAAAGGATGTCGTTGCTCAGGAAGAATTTGGCAGCAAATTTCCTTAAGAACTTCTTGTCATTTATGGAAGCTCCTTCGGGATAATCTCTGGTCTCGAGATACCTTTTGATTTCATGGAACCAGGGTTGTTCCACTACTTCTTCGGTATTAATCTCATGACAATGCGCAGGTTCATCCATTCGCTCAATGGTGATTTGGGGAGCCTCGTTATCCCAGTCGAGTTTAAACATGGAGGACATTGTAGCTAGGGCATCTGCTAGCTGATTCTCTTCTCGCGGGAAATGCTCGAAGGTAATTTGCTCGAAATGAGGCAACAATGTCAAGACATGTTCTTTGTATGGGATAAGATTAGGATGCTTGGTATCCCACTCTCCTTTGATTTGACTGATAACCAAAGCCGAGTCCCCAAATACGATCAAAGATTTGATCCCCAAGTCTATAGCAGCCTTGAGACCAAAGATGCAAGCTTCATACTCAGCCATGTTGTTAGTGCAGCTGAAGCAAAGTCGGGCCGTGAAAGGTGTGTGACAACCTTCCGGAGAAATGAGTACTGCGCCGATACCGTTTCCAAGGGCATTTGAAGCACCATCAAAGTACAGGGTCCATCGGGATCCCTTTTCGAGTCCGTCATACGGTCCGCTACCTTCAATGTTGTCCAAGTTCATGATGTCCTCGTCTGGGAAGTCAAATCTCATGGGTTGATAATCTTCGATAGCCTGATGAGCCAGATGGTCAGCTAGTACACTCCCTTTTATAGCTTTTTGGGTGGTGTACTGGATGTCATACTCAGTTAGGATCATTTGCCATCTAGCTATCCTTCCAGATAAAGCGGGCTTTTCGAAGATATACTTGATAGGATCCATTTTGGAAATCAATAAGGTAGTATGAGTCAACATATACTGTCTTAGTCGGCGAGCAGCCCATACCAAAGCGCAGCAAGTTTTCTCGAGCAGTGAGTAGCGATTCTCACAGTCGGTAAACTTTTTGCTAAGGTAATAAATAGCATGCTCTTTTCGACCAGACTCGTCATGCTGGCCCAAAACACACCCCATTGAGTTATCCAAGACGGTTAGATACATGATCAATGGTCTTCCTTCGACAGGTGGCATCAGAATAGGAGGTTCTAACAAATACTCCTTGATTTTATCAAAAGCAACTTGGGAATCGTCGTTCCATTCGACTACCTGATCTTTCTTCAAGAGTTTGAAAATTGGCTCACAGGTAGAAGTCAGATGGGAAATGAATCTGGCAATATAGTTCAAGCGTCCCAAGAATCCTCTAACCTCCTTTTCAGTACGGGGAGCAGGCATCTCTTGTATTTCTTTTACTTTTGCTGGATCGACTTTAATGCCTTTGTTGCTTACAATGAATCCTAGAAGTTTACCAGACCTAACTCCAAAAGTGCACTTACTCGGATTCAGCCTGAGTTTGTATTCTTTCAATCTGGCAAACAACTTTTCTAGATGTTCAAGGTGCTCTTCCTCTGTTTGTGACCGAGCTATCATATCGTCTACGTAAACTTCAATCTCATGATGTATCATATCATGAAATAAAGCTACCATGGCGCGTTGATAAGTTGCCCCAGCGTTCTTCAGTCCGAACGGCATCACCTTGTAACAGAAAGTGCCCCATTGTGTGACAAAAGTTGTTTTCTCCATATCCTCGGGGGCCATTTTGATTTGATTGTAGCCCGAGAATCCATCCATGAAGGAAAACACCTTATGCTGAGTTGTATTGTCGATCAAAATGTCAATATGAGGTAGTGGAAAATCATCTTTGGGGCTGGCCCTATTCAGATCCCGGTAGTCCACACACATCCTGACTTTGCCATCTTTCTTAGGTACTGGCACGATATTAGCGACCCATTGAGGATAAGACGTAACAGCCAGAAAGCATGCGTCGAATTGCTTCATCACTTCTGCTTTGATCTTTTCAGACATGTCAGGCCTCATTCGGCGGACTTTTTGCTTGATCGGTGGACAATCTTCTCTTGTGGGGAGACGGTGAACCACGATGTCTGTGTCTAAACCCGGCATGTCTTCATAAGACCAAGCGAAGATCTCAACATACTCATTCAACAACTGTATCAGACGTTCCTTGACACTTGGTTCCAGATTGGCACCCACTTGTACCTCCTTCCGGTCTTCCTCGGTCCTTAAGTTGACAGTTTCCAATGACTCCTCGTGCGGTAAGATGGCCCTTTCCTCTTGCTGTAGAAGTCTGGCTAGTTCCCCTGGTACTTCACAACCTTCGTCATCTTCATATTCGGCTTGATTGGCCAGATCTTCAGAGTTATTGAAGGCCTTAGACGGTTGGATTATGAGGGCCTGGAATTGAAACCTAGTAACATCATTGTTAGAGCCTTCGACGGTTCTAAGAGGATGGTGCATGGTGAGGTAAACATTCCTATCCGTGTGGGTTCCCAAGTCTTTGACTCAACGTTCTATGTGATGGATATTCGTCCATCTTATTCCTGTTTGTTGGGTCGACCCTGGATTCACAAGGCTGGGGCGGTAACATCCACTCTACACCAAAAGCTCAAATACCCTGTCAAAGGGAAGATTGTTACTGTGCAGGGTGAGGAGGAATACATGGTTATTCACTTTAATTCATTCCGGTATATCGAGATGGACGGAGAGTTTATTGAAACCCCCTTTCAACATTTTGAGGAGGTTCCTCCAACGTTGGCGTCAGCTGAGACAATGGTTGAAGAAGACTTTCCCTTGAAGATGGCTTCCTTGAAGGATGCCCGGGCTGTGATCGAGAAAGGCAAGTGCGCAAACTGGGGTCAACTTCCTGACTTCACTCAAAATACCGACAAGTTTGGGTTGGGCTTCACTGCAGAGGCTCAGAGGGTTGTTCGCAAGGAAAGGATCAGAAAGTCTCCGGTGTTCATCCCCAACCCAAGAGTGAATGCTATCGAGGAGGACGTAGAGGAAGCAGAGTTTGACAGTTGGATCTATCCAACAACCAACAACGGACCAAGCAACTGGACGGCAAAAGATTTTACACCTATTACATTTGTCACGCAGTAATGAACTCTTTTGATTTTCAATTTGTAACAAACAATATGTTGAAACTTTTATTGGCTCGGTGTCCTACCCGGGGCACCGTAGCTCCATTTGTGAGGGCTTTTTGTATGACATTTCCATATATCATTAATCAAAACATTGGACGTTTGTTGCATTTCAAATCTTGTGCTCTTTTTCTTTATGTGTTATATATTGCAAAACAGCTATATTTACACACACTCACTTATACAGGTTCCAATCCACTCTGGATCTCACTGGTAACGGCTCTGCTACTGCCAGTCATGACTTCGAGAATCCGATCAACTTGGCCGAAGACGAAGGTGAAGATGATTGTGAAGTGCCTGGTGAACTCACAAGACTGCTACTCCAGGAAGAGAGGGCCATTCAGCCGCATGAAGAGCTAGTGGAAACGATAAACCTGGGTACTGAGACAGATAGAAAAGAAGTCAAGATTGGTGCCAATCTAGAGCTCAGCATGAAGCAACGATTGATCCAGATGCTGCATGACTACATGGAAATCTTTGCTTGGTCTTACGAAGACATGCCGGGTTTGGATGCCGACATTGTAGTTCATCACCTGCCTACCAAGGAAGACTGCCCTCCGGTAAAACAGAAGGTCCGCTGCATGCGCCCAGAGATGTCCGAGAAAATCAAGGCTGAGGTTATGAAACAATTTGATGCCGGGTTTCTAGCAGTGACTTCTTATCCTCAGTGGGTGGCCAACGTGGTTCCAGTACCAAAGAAAGATGGTAAAGTCAGAATGTGTATCGACTACAGGGATTTGAACAGGGCCAGCCCTAAGGATGATTTCCCTCTGCCTCACATCGACGTTCTTGTTGACAATACTGCTCAACACAAGGTGTTCTCCTTCATGGATGGTTTTTCAGGGTATAATCAGATCAAGATGGCTCCCGAAGATATGGAAAAGACTACCTTTGTTACTCATTGGGGCACCTTCTGCTACAAGGTCATGCCATTCGGGTTGAAAAATGCTGGGGCAACCTACCAACGTGCAATGGTTGCTTTATTTCATGATATGATCCATCATGAGATTGAAGTGTACGTCGATGATATGATTGCAAGGTCCCAAACTGAGGAGGAACACCTTGACCATCTGCGGAAGCTGTTTGACCGACTAAATTTGTACAAGCTGAGGTTGAACCCAAACAAATGCACCTTTGGGGTGAGGTCTGGAAAATTGCTAGGTTTCATTGTAAGCGATAAAGGTATTCAAGTGGACCCTGCCAAGGTGAAAGCCATACAAGAGATGCCGACTCCCAAGACAGAGAAAGAAGTTAGAGGCTTTCTAGGACGACTGAATTACATTGCCCGATTCATCTCACATCTAACTGCTACCTCTGAGCCAATCTTCAAATTGCTGAAGAAAGATCAAGTAGTACGTTGGAACGATGAATGTCAGGCTGCTTTCGAAAAGATAAAGGAATATCTCCAAGAGCCACCCATTCTTATGCCACCAGTGGAAGGGAGACCTCTAATACTATACTTGACAGTACTTGACAACTCAATGGGGTGTGTGTTGGGGCAGCATGACGAGTCTGGCCGAAAAGAGCACGCTATTTATTACCTGAGCAAAAAGTTTACCGACTGTGAGTCTCGGTACTCACTGCTCGAGAAAACTTGTTGCGCTCTGGTACGGGCTGCTCGCCGGCTGAGACAGTATATGTTGACTCACACTACCTTGTTGATTTCAAAAATGGATCCAATCAAGTACATATTCGAAAAGCCTGCTCTGTCTGGAAGAATAGCAAGATGGCAAATGATCTTGACAGAATATGATATCCAGTACACAACTCAAAAAGCAATTAAGGGAAGTGTATTGGCAGACCATTTGGCACACCAACCTGTGGACGATTACCAATCATTGAACTTTGAATTTCCAGACGAAGATATCATGGTAGTAACTGATTGTGAAGTACCTGGACCGGATGAAGGACCTGAGGAAGGATCCCGATGGTCTATGCATTTTGACGGAGCCTCGAACGCTTTGGGTAACGGCATCGGCGTTGTGATCATATCCCCTAAAGGTACTCATACTCCACTCACCGCCCGGCTGTGTTTCAACTGCACCAACAACATGGCAGAATATGAGGCATGTATCATGGGTCTTCAAGCTGCAATCGACTTAAGGATCAAGTTTCTGAGTGTCTTCGGAGATTCCGCTCTCGTGATCAATCAGATCAAAGGCGAGTGGGATACGAAACACCCAAATCTTATTCCTTACAAGGAGTATGTGTTGACTTTGCTTCCCCACTTTGAAGAGATAACTTTTGAACACTTCCCACGGGAGGAGAATCAGTTAGCGGACGCACTAGCTACGATGTCTTCAATGTTCAAAGTCAAATGGGACAACGAGGCTCCCCGGATCATTATCTGGAAGTTGGACGAACCTGCATACTGCTGCGATCTTGAGGCCGAAGAGGTGACCGAAAAACCCTGGTATCATGAGGTGAAGAGATACTTGGAAGCTCAGGAATACCCTGAAGGTGCGTCTGTCAACGATAAGAAGTTTCTGAGAAGGTTCGCGGCGAAATTCTTCCTCAGCAACGGTATTCTCTACAAACGAAACCATGATTCAACTTTACTGCGTTGTGTGGATAATGCTGAAGCAGAGAAGATCATGGTAGAACTACATGAAGGTACATTCGGAACACATTCCAGTGGACATACCATGGCCAAGAAAATCCTTCGGGCAGGATATTTCTGGTCCACGATGGAAGCCGACTATTACCAACATTCTCGAACTTGTCATAAATGCCAGATCTATGCTGATAAGGTGCACATCCCTCCGGTTCCTCTGAACGTCCTGACGGCACCTTGGCCTTTTGCAATGTGGGGCATTGATATGATCAGAGAGATCCGACCGACGGCATCCAACGGGCATCGTTCATCTTGGTGGCGATTGATTATTTCACAAAATGGGTGGAGGCAGCTTCCTACGCCACCGTAACCAAGAGCATCGTTGCATGTTTCATTCGGCATAACCTGATCTGTCGGTACGGCGTCCCGGAAAGGATCATTACGGACAATGGTACCAATCTTAACAACAAGATGATCACTGAGCTCTGCGAGCAATTCAAGATACAGCACCACAACTCTTCTCCTTACCGGCCGAAGATGAATGGAGTTGTAGAAGCAGCTAATAAGAATATCAAAAAGATTGTGCAGAAGATGACAGTGACCTATAAAGATTGGCACGAGATGTTACCGTTTGCTCTTCATGGATACCGTACCTCAGCAAGGACGTCAATCGGGGCAACACCCTTTTCCTTGGTCTATGGCATGGAGGCAGTCTTGCCAATTGAAGTCCAGATACCCTCTCTCCGGATAATGAAGGATGCAGACTTGAGTGAAGATGACTGGATTCAGACTCGACTTGATCAATTAAACCTAATTGACTAAAAGAGACTCACCGCTATCTGTCTTGGTCAGACGTACCAGAAACGGATGATCAGGGCATTTAACAAGAAAGTCAGACCACAAGAGTATCAAGTTGGGGACCTGGTAATCAAACGCATCATCCTTCCTCAAAGTGATCCCCGGGGTAAATGGACCCCTACGTACGAAGGGCCATTTGTGGTTAAACATGTGTTCTCAGGAGGAGCCATGATTTTAACCACCATGGATGGTGACGACCTTCCTCACCCCGCCAATGCAGACATAGTAAAAAGATACTACGCATGAATAAAGACCCGCTAGGTTGACATACCTAGGCAAAAATAAGGGCTTCCCGGCGAACCAAAAGGGTTCAGGCAAAAATAAGGGATGAAATGAAAAAAATATGTACACCCGGCAAGTCGAAAACCTGAAAAGGCGGCTTGGGCAAAAATGGGTATCCCGGTGGACTGAAAACCCGAAAGGGCGGTCCAGGCAAATGTTATGGATAAAGTGTAACACTATGTCTCATTGGATCACCTTGCATCCAGAATTCGGCATCAACTATCGGGCTCAGACTTCGGCATTAATCAATCAGCTTCTTCTTCAACTAAGCAGCAAAGTGATGAGATGCTTGAAGACATAAAGGCAATAGCAGAGTTGGAACCCAGTGGGAATTTTGTTCACATAGATGTTTTGTTTCCTTTTCAAAATTGTATAAACTTTATGATATTCGGCGGCGTTCTCTTACTAGGACGTCAGCCTCTTGTACAAAAAACGCCTATTTACAAGCAAATTTCAAAATCAATACAAATTCAGTTTTCCAAACAAATTGCCATTTGTTTTTCCTTTTTCTGTTTTGTCTTGCGAAGAACGTCCAATGTTCATTTTTGATATATGCATTTGACGTTAAAATTGCTAATTCATAAATACTTGCATACGAAACAAAAGACTAATTACAGGTGACATCAGAAACAGGGGCAATGTAGAGTTGTCCAGGCAGTCTAGTTGCTTTGTCCGCCAAGGTACCAAGGTAGGTTCAACTGAAAAATATGACCAAATTGCCTCAACTCCCCACAAAGTAAGACAGGATTCAGCAATACTCTCCCCAGGAAGAGTTAGTCTATCATCAGCCCTACAATGGGCACCTTGTTCCCCTAGCAAGTCAGCAATACTCTCCTCCAGCAGAGTTAGTCTACGATCAGCCTAAAGGAAGTTGGGTATCCCCAGAAGATATCAACTTTCCCCAGCGGAGTATAGGCATTCCTCAGCAAGCATCCCCGGCAGTCTTGATCTAAGATTGTTCCCCGGTGGAACACAGGCACCCCAGTGGAACCATTTTTCAAGTACAGTCCGAAAGTTTCCCCAGGAAATTTGGAATCCATATCCCCAGCAGGTCTTGAAGCTTATCCCCAGTAGATTCTGGAAGCTTATCCCCTGTAAAGTACGGACGTCTCTCCCGGGCTTTATTCAAAGTTATTCCTCACAAGGGCTTATAACTGGGTTATCCTCAGCTAATTGCCACGGAAGATCGCCCTTGACGAAGTTCTTCCAGTCCCCAGCGGAGTTTATCATTGTTATCCCCGGCGGAGTCCATCGTCGAAATCCTCAGCGGAGCTCTCATCAAAACTTCAGCGAAGTATCTCTTCCCACAGAGTATTTCCCCTCAGAGTAATCTCTCCAACAAGTTTATTCCCCAACAGAGTCATCTTCTCCTACCGGTGTATTCTTGCGATACTCATCCCTAGCGGAAACGAAGAACTCTACTCTTCAACGTCAGCCCAGGATTTAATTCCCCGGCCGGTCGTCAAGGATTTATTTTCCTAGACGAAAACGCATTCATAAACATTTCACATTTCATACATCTTGCTTACATACGTGATAAAGTGCATACAACACTATCTCATTTTGAACATCATGACATCATGCATTTCATACATCATGACATTGCATACAACTGATGTTTTGTCTTTTCAGGGAAAAAGACAACCCAAAAGACAACTACCTTCAACTGTCACAATTCCAGATTCGATTCCTGTATCTAGCCAGGGCACATCTGTGAGTGATCAATTTCCAGATTCAATTCCTGTAACTAGCCAGGGCACATCTGAAGAGTTTGAAGATTCGATTCCTGTATCCAGCCAGGGCATATCTGTTGACAACTAATTCCAGATTCGATTCTTATATCTAGCCAGGGCACATCTGAAGAGTTTGAAGATTCGATTCCTGTATCCGGCCAGGGCATATCTATCGACTGTTACAATTCCAGATTCAATTCCTGTATCTAGCCAGGGCACATCTGAAGCATTTGAAGATTCGATTCCTGTATCCAGCCAGGGCATATCTGTTGACGACTAATTCTAGATTCGATACCTGTATCCAGCCAGGGCACATCTGTGAGCAACCGATTATAGACTCGACACCTGTATCTAGCCAGGGCATATCTGCATGAAGAGATTGAAGATCAACACCTGTAACAAGCCAGGAAAACATCTGTCTTTCTCAAAGTGCACAAGTTATCGCTAAGGAATCTCTTATGCGATCAACACTTCCAAATGGCATTTATAAGCCCATTCCCGACAAGGTTCTGTCACGCCTTCAGATGGCATCTATAAGCCCATCTCCCTACCCACAATCTCTCCAAATGGCATCTATAAGCCCATTCCCGACATCACATTGCTGATACTCCAACATGCGAGTGCAAATTTCCGGGCACTCTAGTGTCCAATCTCCTTTTACCCTCGAGTCACGAAAGGCAAACTTGCCAATCTAACTCTTCAGGTTCAAGAAGATTGAACAGGGGCAACTGTTGTACCCCAAAATTTGCCCTCCCATTTCCTCAATATTTTTTCATCTCAAGACCCTTGGAGCTCAAGATCCAGTTAGGGTTTCCTCTGCAAGACTTCTCCTAGCACTGTTGACCCAAATTAGGGTTTGTGTTTGCACAAAGATATTTTGACCTAAAATTCCTAGGAAGACTTTCATGCTTCATTTTGGACTCCCAAGTTTATCCATGCCAAGTTTCAAGCTTTGATTCCAACCTTTGCCCAGTCAATTGGACAGTTGACCTAGAAATCAGCTGTATTGGGGAAAAAGTCAACAGTGGCCAATTGACAGTCAAATCTTACGAAAATTGACCCACATCAACATTATGAACTCATATGAACCATTTGGTCAAGTTTGGATCACAATTCCACAAGAAATTTGATCAGATCACCAAAAGGGCAAAATGGTCATTTTTAGGGTTTTGACTGCACAAAGGCAATTTTTGACTGTTTGACCTAGCCAATGGCAAACCAAGCTCACATATGGACTCAAGGACCCCATGTAATTGTCTTGACATACTCAACAAGTCCAAAAGATCCCAAATGCACAAGATTGACAGTTGAATTCCCCAGTCAATTGATCAATTTTGACTGTATACTGAAAAGTCAAACTTTGACTTTTTGGTCAAAATCAAGTGTCAAGATTCATTTTTCATCAAAACATGCCAAATCATGAAACTTGTGCATCAAGAAATCAAGAATTGCAAATTAGGGTTTGAAATGAAGATTTTTCATAACTTAGAATTTTTCTAAGTTATGAAAAACCCTAATTTTTTCCTAACTTTGTCCCACTTTCTCACCAAGATTCATTTGGATTCAAGGAAAAGTCCAAACATGAAAGTTGTAGTCCATTGCAAAATCTACAACTTTGATTCACAAAGTTTCCTCAAAAGAAGCTTGTAGCTCAAGTTACAATTTTTGGAACAAGGGTACCAAACCATTCTTAACTTAGAGAAATTTTGAACCATTTTAGGCAGGATTTTTGCCTAACTTCAAGACCACTTTTCACATGCTTCCACTTGGAATTTCAATTTGCATTTCAAATATGGATTGTAGTACACATTCCAAGCTTTCCAAAATGTCCAAGAACTCATCAAACAACCTCATGGTTAGGGAGAATCGAATTTGGCAAGTTGGGAAAAACTCACTTTGTTCATGACCAAGTTACATGTCCATAACCTTGCATTTTTGAACTCAGAATGCCTTAAGCTAGATTACAGGTCTTTTATCTCATCTACACTCCATAATTTAATGCTAATCCTTTGTGCCAAGGTGTTGTTCTATGAGTTTGGTCATTACATGGAAGTTTAACCCTTAAATAGAAAAAGCAAATTAGCCATTTTAGAAAAGTTGAACTTTATGTCAAATGCAAATCCAAGCAAGTACAATGCAAATCCTTTTGGCACAAGTTTATGAACTAATCACACTGATCAAGGCTAAGATATGCAGCATAGATTGGGGGCCTGCACAGGTCTAGAAAACCAAGTTGACATTTCTTGCTTAAGGGTGAAGAAAGCTTGCATAACAACACACAACTCTCATCTCAGTAAAAACCAACCTAAGCAAACTTGTTACACACATTCTAAACAATCACCCTGACTAAAAACACGAGCTAACCATCTCCATTGCCCTCTCTAACACAGAATCACCATAAAACTGCCAAAACAGGGCACCTGCTGCAGATTGAGTTCCATAACTCAATCCATTCGTGCATTCTTGCTGAAACCACTTCAAACACATCCCACATCATCCCTTGAAACTGTTCCAAGCCCTAAACACGACTTGTAACATCCCTAGCTAACATCACCATTTTCATTTTTCTATTTTGCAGTTGAAGTACCATAGCACGATTCTCTTGGTTTCCAAGCAAACTAAAGGTTGGAATAGCATCCTGAGACATCAAGGAAACTATACAAATCATTACCTTGCCTTGTAAGCATCTCCATTATTGTACACGATTCCAACTGAACAGGTAAGTTCATGAACTTGTATCTCTCTATCCAGGCATTGTTAGGTTTAGATTTGTGAAGAAATTATGTCACATTCATAGCCCTGAACATGCCCATATCACTAGTTTTCATTTATGTTATGTGTGCTTAGAGAATTTTAAGTCTGAACATTGAATAAAAACTAGGTCAGGAATTGGGGGAGAAGAAATTCTCTCTCATTTCTGAGAGTTAGGATGAGTTCTTTATATGTCCAGAATCGTGGCTTGATGCTTGACATTTTTCATGTTGTAAGTTTGTGCTAAAAGTCCAGGAATCAGGAGTTGTGTTTGAAGCATCAGAGGCGCGCGTTTTTTGAATGGTTGTCTGAAGGTTGAAGACAACCTTTCTTGGGCTGGGCCTGAGATCTCTTTTCCTTTTCACACCATGCTTTTACAGTTGCACCCCCCTGGCCCATTTTGAGTTTTATTTGCCATTTTCATTTTTTTCTTTTTTGATTCTGATTTGTTATTTTTCATTAAAATATAAAAATATTAAAAAACATTTTTCCACATTTTTTTGCATTTTATTTGATATTTATTTGCTTTAGTTAGTTATATATATAAATAAATACAAAATACTTTTTTTGTTTAGAATATTAGGAATAATACCAAATACATTTATTTTCCATTTTTTATTTTATTTTATCTTCTGAAAATATTTTATATAAAATATACTTTTTTTTGTAAATATTAAATATTTTATTTTTGTACATATTTAATATATTTAGTAAATAATACAAATACTTATATATTTATTAGTGTATTTAGGTTAAAAACATAAAAATAATACATTTTTATTTTTATTAATATTTAACATTAAAAATACCTTTTTGACAAATATACTTCTCTTTTATTTATTTTTTGTATATAATTAATAAATATTACATATATTATACAATAAATACTTTTATTTGTGAAAATTAGGGTTTTTGCCCTAAATATAAAAATGCCCAAAAATTAATACTTTTATTTTTGTTTCCTTGACACATAAAAAAAACTTTTTACATACACATAAAAAAAATCATTTTTTGCATCTTGCATATTTATCTTATTTTATTTAATTATTGCATATTAATTAATTTGTATAATTCCATTTGGATTGTAATAGTCTAGGGTTTTAATTCTTGTCAAAATACCCCCATTTGAACATTTGTACCCCCACCCCATATATTATGTTGTAATAACTTAGGAACTTTATTTTTCGCATTTACAAGCTTTCTAAATATGCCATGCTAGAATTAGGGTTGTATGCAAATCAATTAACCAAAATAGTTTGACCTAACTTCAAGATAATCAAGCATGAAAATGGACAACACTAATCACACTTGCACCCCTAGGGTATTCCACTTGTTTCCTTCAATAATGGTCCATATTGCATGTTAGGTCTCTTTGGGCAAAACAAAACAATTCAAATGATCATAGTCCCTCGATGACGCTTTCGAAAGTTGCCTAAAAATGATCAAGTCCCTTAAAGGAAAAATTGCCCAAAGATACTTGGCACCATTGCAATTATGGTCTAAACGATGACCCGCGCCCGTCCCTTTCACATCCTAACACAAGATTGTCCACCAAATGCAATGGTGGAACAAAAATTGTTAAAAGGGTTAAAACATAGCAAAGATCTTTGAGAACTTTAGGGTAGATAGCTCTTGATTACTTGCCAACTTGCAAAACAAAACACTTGCCTATTCTTTTCAAAACACACATCAATACACTTTCAAAACAACTTTCAAAAAAACATTGAAAACCTTTTCAAAAGACATACACCTTTGTATACATCCCAACATGGATCATTACAAAGGTTGCCATCACATTGGCCTCTTTTCAAAAACATTTTCAAAACACACACACAAAGTACCATTTCAAACAATTGAAAATCAAGGCAAGTTGATCTAAGCAAGTAACTAAGAGCCCATGGATAACCATGGATAGAAAGGGTGCTAATACCTTCCCTTTCTATAATCTACTCCCCGAACCCAAGAAAACATCTCAAAGGTTTTTACTGTGCTTTTTAACCTTTCCTTAGGATAAAATAAAAAGTCGGTGGCGACTCTTGCTCAACCGAAACATTTGCGAAAACAAACGCAAAACTCAAGTCAGTTCTCCCACTGTATCACACACGGACTTATCCTGAAGTAACCTTACCCCGGTTCCTCCAGAAGTCTTACACGGACTTATCCCGAAGTAACCTTACCCCGGTTCCTCCAGAAGTTTTACACGAACTTATCCCGAAGAAACCCTACACAGTTTCTCTCTTCCCAAAGATTCAGTTTTACACGGACTCGTCATCAGAAACCCTACCAAGGTTTTACTTCTTCCAGGATGCAGTTTTACACGGACTCATCATCAAAGTAACCCCACACAGGTTCCCTTCTCAAACTCCAGACGTAGTTTTACACGGACTCGTCATCAGTAAACCCTACACAGGTTTCCTTCTCAGCTCTAGATGCGGTTTTACACGGACTCGTCATCAAAGAAACCCTACACGGGTTCTCTCTTCCCAAAGATGCAGTTTTACACGGACTCGTCATCAGTAAACCCTACACAGGTTTCCTTCCTCCAAAGATGCAAGTTTTACACGAGCTCATCATCAGTCAACCCTACACAGGTGTCCTTCTTTCTAAGATGCAGCTTTACACGAGCTCATCATCAGGCAACCCTACACAGGTTCCCTCTTTCAGCTTACAAAAATTACAGTTCAACAGATCACCTCCAGATGGCATCTATAAGCCCATCCACCTATCAACAGTCTCCAAATAGCATCTACAAGCCCATTCCCGACAAGGTTCTGTCACATCTCCAAATGGCATCTATAATCCCATTCCCTACAAGGTTTTGTCATACTTCCAGATGGCATCTATAAGCCCATCCTCCTACCCATCACATTTCCAAATGGCATCTATAAGTCCATTCCCGACAAGGTTCTGTCACACCTCCAGATGGCATATATAAGCCCATCCTCCTATCCACCATCTTTCCAAATGGCATCTGTAAGCCCATTCCCGACATCACGTTGCTGATATTCTACTATGTGAGTGCAAATTTCTGGGCACTCTAGTGTTCAATCATCTTCCACCTTCGGATCACGAAAGGTACACAAGCCAATCTATATCCTCAGGTTTAAGAAGATTGAACAGGGGCAACTGTTGTACCCCAAAATTTTCCCTCCCATATTCTCCAAAGTTTGCCAAGGATCAATCTTCAAATGGCTCAAGACTACTCAAGGGATTGCACAGTCAAATGCCTCCTAAGCCAGTCAAAATTAGGGTTTTGGTTCCTGCAAGGAAGTTGAGGTTTTCAAGGGTCCAATCAAGTCCCACATGCCTATAAACATTGTCAAGCATCTACATGCCAAGTTTCAAGGCTCACAAGGTCAAGTTGCACTGTCAAAAACCCTAATTGCTTCACAGTCAACTGCAGAGGCAAAATGGTCATTTGGTAGTCAAAAGTCAAAAATTTTGGTCAACATCTCATTTTGAAGCCACAATCATCATTGGATCAAATCTTGATCATGATTCCACAAGAATGGCTCAAAAATCATCAAGATGCAAAAGTTTCCATTTTTGGACAGCTGAAAAGTCAACTGTAACTTGACCAAGGCATAACTTTTTCATGGTTCATCAGAAAAATCCCATACAATGCTAATTTTGAAGGGGAGGACATTTCCTACAACTCATCTTCACATTCCAAGTCCAAGAAATGCTCTCACAAAAAGTTATCAATTTCAACATTATATGTCATTTTCAAAAGTCAACAAAAAGGCATTTTAAGTCAAAGACCATAACTTGAGATTGGTAACTCAAAATGACATGGGACCAAAGGCATTGGTTAGAGGACTTCAAGACCTTTCCAAAATGTCCAAGAACATGTTCATATGATCCAAATTGAGCAAGATATGCATTGGAGAAGTTGGGAAATTTTTGTGAAATGGCAAAAGTCAACTATCCTTGAAACTTCAATTTTTGACAAAAGGGCCCACTTTTTTCCACTTGATTCAGCCTTGTCATGCCACCCACGTGTCCCATGATCAATTTCAAGACCAAATAAATATTTTTCTATTTTTATTTAATTTTTATGGATTTAATTCATTTTAATCCATAATAATTCAAGTAAATCTAAAAAAAATTAATTAAATGGTATCTTATGGTTTGACTAGCCTTCATGAAGCATTTGCAACCTACCAATTTCGTGCTAAGCTCATTTAGGCATGAAAATTCAAATTTTGAACAAGCTTTGAAAGGCCTTTAATGGTGGTTAAGACAAAATCCAAAGCTTAATTGCAATGGTTAAAGGCTCCTAAATGTGACTTATTCTCACTCATTACTATATATGCAAGCCTTGCAAGCCTCATTCACAACCTAGAGTGTGCACAAACGGCCATAGCAAAATCCAAAAAGTGTCAAAAAAAAGTGTGAGATCAAAAGGAGTGTTGCAAGCATTTTCAGGCCAAAAGGAGAACGTGACTCTCTTCTTTGCCATACTCTGAAGCTAAAGCAACCCTTGCCACGTCCTAAGGTCCATCATATCGTGCTGTAAGTTTTCCCAGGTCCCCCAAATGCTTGTTTCGTTTTTTCTCTAACATATTCCCATGCAGCATTCCAGCGAAAGTCCACCATATGTCTCAAGCAATCAGCGTGCCATGTGTCCAGTCCTACAGATCTGATGGCCAAAGAATGAAGACCATGGTGCTCATGAGTCAACACAGGCGTAGGCAATCAGGAAAGTCAAAAGGGGCTTGAAGGTTCATGGGCCTCACAATTCCATTAACACCTCCAATCTGGCCCAACCCCCCCCCCCCCCCTTGGTTTTGTTATTTCTTTTTATCTTTTTATTTTTTCTTTTCTTTTATAACTCCTTTTTTTTATTAATTATTAGTATTATTAACATAATTAATATTTTCATAAAAAATCCAAAAAAAGAACTAATATTATTATTATTATTAATTTCATGTTATTTTTGTAAATAAATACTAATAAATTGAATTAGTTTTAATTAGGCAACTTTAACCTTTTTTTCTTAATAACTAAAATAAATTTAGAATTAGATTTTTATTAACTTTTAATTTTAATTCCTTTTATTTTATTTCATTAAAAACATAAAAAATACAAAAACATTTTTCTTTTAATAAATTAAATAATTAGTTTTAATTCCATTTCATTAAAAAAAGACAAAATTCAATTTCTTTCTCAAAAGGGTCAAAACCCTTAGGACGTTCCCGATTAAATTTTTATTCGCGCGCATTTATTTTATTTTGATTATTTATGTAACTGTCTCCAGATATGTAATAGTTAATTAGGAATTTTACCGCTTTATTTAATTTCTCGCACTTATTTACCAAAACGGGTCTTTGTTTTTTGGCGATGTATAGACCCGTGCCTTGTAATAGCTAGATTTACATTTCCGCAATTTACTTTCCGCACTCCTAACTGTTAAAAAATGCATGAAAGAATGTATGTAAATAAAATCAATCTGTAGCTCACAAATAACATGTACAAGATAACCTTAACTGAAAAACAACACACAAAGCACATGCCACTCTTAGGGTACGCCTCACTGGTTGCCTCGAACGTGGTCGTCAAGTATAGGGTGTCTTAGAGGTCGCCCTTTCTGTCTAAAAGATCCAGTTGCCTCGAAACGGTTGCCTCAGATAAAAGGATCTAGGACATTAGGGTTACTTCTAAGGTGTCCTACTATTGCTTCGGTGACCACACTGTCCCTAATCATCGAATTGACCCAAATACCTCCAACGACGGTGCTACCTACCTCTCAATGGTAGGATAGCACTATCTAAAGGACTCTTACACAGCTTAATTTCCTTAGAGTAGGTAGATCTCATAGGTACTTGCTCTTTTCAAAACAAACAAAACAACTTTTCGTACCCCACACTTTCAAAAAGTTTTCAAACAAAACACTTCATACACTCTTGAGGACTGATACAAGAGTTACTTAGAAGTTTTTTCAAAACGAACTTTTTCAAAACCCACACACACTTGAAAAGCAAACATCTTTTGAAAACATAAGAGCAAGTACCTAAGAGCCCGTGGATAACCACGGATAGAAAGGGTGCTAACACCTTCCCTTTCTATAAATTTACCTCCCGAACCGAGAAACATTCTCAAACAAGGAATTTTGCTGTGCTTTTGTCCTTTCCATGTTGGAGAACATAAAATACGGTGGCGACTCTTGCTTACCGCGACATTTCACGAAACCAGCTTAAAAAACAGTCAGTTCTATTTCCACCGATCACAGAACTGGCGACTCTGCTGGGGACTATAAAAGTGAGGTGTACCTTAGGATTAGATCATACTCATGTTTTCAATTGCTTTGCTTTGATTGCTTTATATTTATGGGCTTTGCATCGGAGTTTCATAGATCCTAACCCGGATCTGGGGACACCCTTTTAGGTAGCATAAGCTGTGAGGGACCTGTCCGGCGTAGACCGACACGGGTGAAGCAGTGGCTACGTTGGTGTGGCACCTTGGTCTGTACCGATATCCCTTGTGTTGCAACGAGGAGAATATGGGTCTTCTGAGGAGTCATTAAGCACCAACCGACCTTAGAACCCTAATGTGACCCAACTTGGCCATAGAACAGTAGCAGTATGCTACACCCATTGAGGCTAAACTCTCGCGATGGTTCTGGCCGCAAGAAAAGATTGTGACGCTGGAGTTATGACCGATTGAGGGTAGTCAGTGATATTCGGATCCTCTAGAACCCGGTTACTTTTGATAGGACAGGTTTTGAGCCCACCAACTTCAAGAGGGTAGTACCCCAAACTTCATGCTGGCCTGAACTCTAAGGGTTGTCTTGTGTGACTTGTGTGCTTTCAAACTTGACTACTTGCATGCTTGTTATCTAACAACACGAGTTCCTTGCAGGTTTTGTTTACAGTCCTTAATGGGGACTCATTACAGGGCCTACTTACATCACTCCATGCATAGCATAACATCATACCATTGCATACATCCTGCATAAGGACTAATCCATTTCAAGGATCTCAAGGGTTTGTGATGCAGGTCATGATGAATCAAATGTCTAGCAAGGGGCAAAGGGGATTTATTTTCCTCTAGCCAAGGTTGATGACTTGAGTCAGGGGCTATGACCCACTTGATATGGTGAGCCTTGACTCTTGAAGAAGGACTCTCAACAATACACAGTTCCTTCAATCAAGCCACCGGATTCAAATTCTAACAAGCTTCTCTTGTTTACCCCGCGAGATCCTTGAAAGCGTTGCATGCATACATACATATCATTGCATTGCAGGTACCCTTTTGACAGGTCACTTACCTTCTTCGCTGTTTATTTCAGCAATGGCTTCCCAACAAGACAATCAGGATCTTTATGCTCAAGAGACTCAGTTCAAGGCAATCCTCATAAACCTATCCAAGGGGCAGGAATAATTGAGAACACTCCTCATGGGGACTTTGGTCAGGAACAGTTCTGAGGATGATAAGGACGAACGGCTGAAACGTCTACAAGCTGAGGTGGATACAATGAGAACCCAGATGCTAGGGCAAATGGCTCTTGTCCAAGACTTATCTCAAAAACAAGGAGAGCTCAGGGTTCTCGTCAACCAACTGCTTCGGAATAACCAACTGGGGCAAACATCTAAGGTTGAAGAGCAAGCCATCATTCAACCACATGTGGGGCAAGAAGACCGGGGAAAAGCTCCTTAGTTTGCTTCAGGGTCACAAGCCCAACATCAACCTCACCAGTGTCAACAGGGTAATCGGTGTAAGCGAAATACATCTGGAAGACATTTCTCGGAGACTGGTATACCATCATCACTGATACTGAGACGCTTGTTGGAGGTCAAGCTGATTGCTTTAAAGGATCCTCCTAAGACTCTCAACATAACCTCCCTAAAATACAATCCTGATGAAAGGTGTGCCTACCATTCTGACAGCCCTGGACATGACACTGACGACTGTTGGAGCCTGAGGAACAAGATTCAAGACTTGATCAACGGAAGGGTGCTAGAGTTCATGCCGGGTGGTAAAATGAACATCTTCTGCTGAGAATCTTCCATCTGAGAAGACTAGTTCAAACTAAGAAACTTTTGTTCATTCGAATGTTCAAGTTGTATTTTTCTTTGATTATTTAAACATTTTATTCATATCAAACTCTATTATTTCATTAATGCATTACACGTGTCTGTTTTGAAGTAATTGTGTTCTCTATATTCAAAATTGCTTTTATTTTTTCTTGATGTTCAACGCTCGATTAATAATTCTAAGCCTCTTGAGGGAGGATGACGAAAACGATACCACGATCTTTACAGTATGCTTTTGAACAGACCCGCTGATGAGGTACAGGCATTGTTTCAATTCCTAAACACCGGAGTTATAAGGAAGATAATCCCTCGTCAACCCCTTTGAGCCAAAGAAGTAGGAGTTTTTCTTTTCAAAATCAAAACCCTTAATCATAACCTGGGGCAGGGTAGTTCTCTCAGTTTGATCCAGGTACACAACGAGTGGCACCAAAGAAGTCCTTACAAAATAAAAGACAGTGATGGTCCTAAATAATCATAGAGACAGGCAGTCATTACAAAAAAAAACTAGAGCCCAATAAGTCAAAACCTATGAAGGAGACTTACAAAACTGGGGCATCCCGCTGACTGTAATCACAAAAGAAACAGTTCAGGCAAAAATAGGGATAACGAAATCAAAAAAGAAAGAGGTCCTACAAACCCTCAACACAAAAGGAAATGACTGCCTATTTAAGATAAACTGTCAATATCCGAACCATCATTGGAATATTAGGACAAAGACTCAAACAAGGTCTAATGCACGATTAGCTGAGTTTAGGTTTGAAGAACATCACGAAGAGCGGGTGGGTACAATTACATTTTGAGCCTTATCCTTTGTTTCTTAAACCGTGAACCAGGCCACGTTACAACCCTTAAAAGTCCTAGCTGAAGCATGGGTTGGTTCAAAAGCATACTGTTACAAAGGTATCCTGACTCCTTAAGGCTCGCCGTAAAATCTTGAGTTGACATCACAGTTTACAAAAAAAAATTCACTTGTTTTTATGAAAAATGCATTTTCAAAAACTTCAAGACAGACATAAGCTTTGCATTTTTAATATAACATTGTTTGCATATGACTTTTTTGTTCGAACAGCAAAGAAATTCGCACGAAGAATATCTAGTGAACAAAAGTACTTCCAACTAAGGGGCAAACGTGATCATTGTCCGTCATCTGGGGCAGTTAAGTCAAGATTCGGAGAATCTCTCAAATGCCAAATAGCCAGGGGCAAACCTCCCTCTGAATCACTTGGGGCATTGGACGATCAAACGAAGATCTTCTGGTAGTAGGGCAACGCAACACTACTGACAGGGGCACCTCCCTACATCCTAAGAGCACGGACATAGTCGAAAAAATACTATGCACGATCAAAGACCCGCTAGGTTGACACACCTAGGCAAAAATAAGGGCTTCCCGGCGAACCAAAAGGGTTCGGGCAAAAATAAGGGATGAAAATAAAAATCTGTACACCCGGCAAGTCGAAAATCTGAAAAGGCGGCTTGGGCAAAAATGGGTATCCCGATGGACTGAAAACCCGAAAGGGCGGTCCAGGAAAAAGTTAGGGATCAAAAGCGTATGACTATGTCCCGTCATCTCGTCACTTGCCTACCAGAAGAAGATTTGTCAATCGGCAGTTATGAAGCACCTCCACAAGGTATCTTCTTCTCCCACATCAGAAACAGGGGAAATAATGAATTGTCCAAGCGATCTAGTGGCTCTGTCAACCAAAGTACCAAGGTAGGTTCGACTGAAGAACATAACCAAGAGGCCTCCACTCCCCGGGAGTAAGACAAGGTTCAACAATACTCCCCCCCGAGTAGAGTTAGTCTCCCGTCAGCCCTGACAAGGTACATTATCTCTAACAAATCAACAACGCTCTCCCCAAGCAGAGTTAGTCTACTGTCAGCCCTAAGGAAGTTGGGTATCCCCAGAAAATCTCAATATTCCCCATCGGAGTATACAGATGTTCCTAAGCAAGCATCCCCGGCAGTCTTAATATAAGATTGTTCCCCGGCGGAATACAGACACCCCAGTGGAGCCACTTCCCCAGTACAGTCTCAAAAGTTTCCCCAGGAGAGTTGAATCAATCTCCCCAGTAGATTCTGGAAGCTTATCCCCTGCAAAGTACGAACGCATCTCCCCGGCTTTATTCAAAGATTATTCCTCACCAGAACTTATAACTGGGTTAGCCTCAGCTAATTACCACGGAAAGATCGTCCTCGGCGAAGCTCTTCCTATCCCCAGCGGAGTTCATCAAATCTTCCAACAGAGCTTATGAACGGAATCCCCGGCGGAGTTATCATCAAAATCTCAGCGAAGTATCTCTTCCCACAGAGTAATTCCCCGCAGAGTAATATCTTCATCAAGTTTATTCCCCAACGGGGTCATCCTCTCCTACCGGTTTATTCTTGCATCCATCATCCCCAGCGGAAATGAAGAACTCTACTCTTCAACCTCAGCCGAGGATTCAACTTCCCGGCGTTCGTCAAGGATTTATTTTCCTAGACGAAGATACATTCATAGACATTCATCACATTATCATACACCATGACGCATGCATATATGCATCATAACACACAAATCTCATTTATTCTTGAGAACATCTTAATATCATGCAGTTCATGCATCATGACACTGCATACAGCTAACGTTTTGCCTTTTCAGGAAAAGGTCAATCAAAGGATGATTACCATCTACCTCTACAGTTCCAGATCAACATTGGTAACAAGCCAGGAAAATTATGTTGACGATTGATCGTGGGTTAATATCTGAAACCAAACAGGACAATTATCTACTTGATCATCCTCAGGCAACCCTACACCGGTTCCTTTTCTTTCAGAAGAAGTCTTACACGGGATCATCAACAGGCAACCCTAAACCGGTTCCTTCTCAACCTCAGATGTAGTTTTACATGAACTCATCATCAGGCAACCCTACACCGGTTCCTTCTCAATTTTCAGACGAAGTCTTACACGGACCCATCACAAAGTAACCCTACACCGGTTCCTTTTCTTTCAGAAGAAGTCTTACACGGACTTATCATCAAAGTAACCCTACACCGGTTCCTTTTCTTCCAGAAGAAGTCTTACACGGACTTATCATCAAAGTAACCCTACACCGGTTCCTTTTCTTCCAGAAGAAGTCTTACACGGACTTATCATCAAAGTAACCTTACACCGGTTCCTTTTCTTTCAGAAGAAGTCTTACACGGACTTATCATCAAAGTAACCCTACACCGGTTCCTTTTCTTCCAGAAGAAGTCTTACACGGACTTATCATCAAAGTAACCCTACACCGGTTCCTTTTCTTTCAGAAGAAGTCTTACACGGACTTATCATCAAAGTAACCCTACACATGTTCCTTTTCTTCCAGAAGAAGTCTTACACGGACTTATCATCAAAGTAACCCTACACCGGTTCCTTTTCTTTCAGAAGAAGTCTTACACGGACTTATCATCAAAGTAACCCTACACCGGTTCCTTTTCTTCTAGAAGAAGTCTTACACGGACTTATCATCAAAGTAACCCTACACCGGTTCCTTTTCTTTCAGAAGAAGTCTTACACGGACTTATCTCAAGATGACCTTACCCCGGTTCATCAAGAAGTTTTACACGAACTTATCCTGCAGTAACCTTACCCCGGTTCCTCCATAAGTCTTACACGGACTTATCTCAAGATGACCTTACCCCGGTTCATCAAGAAGTTTTACACGAACTTATCCTGCAGTAACCTTACCCCAGTTCCTCTAGAAGTCTTACACGGACTTATCTCAAGATGACCTTACCCCGGTTCATCCAGAAGTTTTACACGAACTTATCCTGCGGTAACCTTACCCCGGTTCCTCCAGAAGTCTTACACGGACTTATCTCAAGATGACCTTACCCCGGTTCCTACAGAAGTCTTACACGGACTTATCCCGAAGTAACCTTACCCCGGTTCCTCCAGAAGTCTTACACGGACTTATCCCGAAGTAACCTTACCCCGGTTCCTCCAGAAGTTTTACACGAACTTATCCTGAAGAAACCCTACACAGGTTCTCTCTTCCCAAAGATGCAGTTTTACACGGACTCGTCATCAGAAACCCTACCAAGGTTTTACTTCTTCCAGGATGCAGTTTTACACGGACTCATCATCAAAGTAACCCCACACAGGTTCCCTTCTCAAACTCCAGACGTAGTTTTACACGGACTCGTCATCAGTAAACCCTACACAGGTTTCCTTCTCAGCTCTAGATGCGGTTTTACACGGACTCGTCATCAAAGAAACCCTACACAGGTTCTCTCTTCCCAAAGATGCAGTTTTACACGGACTCGTCATCAGTAAACCCTACACAGGTTTCCTTCCTCCAAAGATGCAAGTTTTACACGAGCTCATCATCAGTCAACCCTACACAGGTGTCCTTCTTTCTAAGATGCAGCTTTACACGAGCTCATCATCAGACAACCCTACACAGGTTCCCTCTTTCAGCTTACAAAAATTACAGTTCAACAGATCACCTCCAGATGGCATCTATAAGCCCATCCACCTATCAACAGTCTCCAAATAGCATCTATAAGCCCATTCCCGACAAGGTTCTGTCACATCTCCAAATGGCATCTATAATCCCATTCCCTACAAGGTTTTGTCATACTTCCAGATGGCATCTATAAGCCCATCCTCCTACCCATCACATTTCCAAATGGCATCTATAAGTCCATTCCCGACAAGGTTCTGTCACACCTCCAGATGGCATATATAAGCCCATCCTCCTATCCACCATCTTTCCAAATGGCATCTGTAAGCCCATTCCCGACATCACGTTGCTGATATTCTACTATGTGAGTGCAAATTTCTGGGCACTCTAGTGTTCAATCATCTTCCACCTTCGGATCACGAAAGGTACACAAGCCAATCTATATCCTCAGGTTTAAGAAGATTGAACAGGGGCAACTGTTGTACCCCAAAATTTTCCCTCCCATATTCTCCAAAGTTTGCCAAGGATCAATCTTCAAATGGCTCAAGACTACTCAAGGGATTGCACAGTCAAATGCCTCCTAAGCCAGTCAAAATTAGGGTTTTGGTTCCTGCAAGGAAGTTGAGGTTTTCAAGGGTCCAATCAAGTCCCACATGCCTATAAACATTGTCAAGCATCTACATGCCAAGTTTCAAGGCTCACAAGGTCAAGTTGCACTGTCAAAAACCCTAATTGCTTCACAGTCAACTGCAGAGGCAAAATGGTCATTTGGTAGTCAAAAGTCAAAAATTTTGGTCAACATCTCATTTTGAAGCCACAATCATCATTGGATCAAATCTTGATCATGATTCCACAAGAATGGCTCAAAAATCATCAAGATGCAAAAGTTTCCATTTTTGGACAGCTGAAAAGTCAACTGTAACTTGACCAAGGCATAACTTTTTCATGGTTCATCAGAAAAATCCCATACAATGCTAATTTTGAAGGGGAGGACATTTCCTACAACTCATCTTCACATTCCAAGTCCAAGAAATGCTCTCACAAAAAGTTATCAATTTCAACATTATATGTCATTTTCAAAAGTCAACAAAAAGGCATTTTAAGTCAAAGACCATAACTTGAGATTGGTAACTCAAAATGACATGGGACCAAAGGCATTGGTTAGAGGACTTCAAGACCTTTCCAAAATGTCCAAGAACATGTTCATATGATCCAAATTGAGCAAGATATGCATTGGAGAAGTTGGGAAATTTTTGTGAAATGGCAAAAGTCAACTATCCTTGAAACTTCAATTTTTGACAAAAGGGCCCACTTTTTTCCACTTGATTCAGCCTTGTCATGCCACCCACGTGTCCCATGATCAATTTCAAGACCAAATAAATATTTTTCTATTTTTATTTAATTTTTATGGATTTAATTCATTTTAATCCATAATAATTCAAGTAAATCTAAAAAAAATTAATTAAATGGTATCTTATGGTTTGACTAGCCTTCATGAAGCATTTGCAACCTACCAATTTCGTGCTAAGCTCATTTAGGCATGAAAATTCAAATTTTGAACAAGCTTTGAAAGGCCTTTAATGGTGGTTAAGACAAAATCCAAAGCTTAATTGCAATGGTTAAAGGCTCCTAAATGTGACTTATTCTCACTCATTACTATATATGCAAGCCTTGCAAGCCTCATTCACAACCTAGAGTGTGCACAAACGGCCATAGCAAAATCCAAAAAGTGTCAAAAAAAAGTGTGAGATCAAAAGGAGTGTTGCAAGCATTTTCAGGCCAAAAGGAGAACGTGACTCTCTTCTTTGCCATACTCTGAAGCTAAAGCAACCCTTGCCACGTCCTAAGGTCCATCATACCGCGCTGTAAGTTTTCCCAGGTCCCCCAAACGCTTGTTTCATTTTTTCTCTAACATATTCCCATGCAGCATTCCAGCGAAAGTCCACCATATGTCTCAAGCAATCAGCGTGCCATGTGTCCAGTCCTACAGATCTGATGGCCAAAGAATGCAGACCATGGTGCTCATGAGTCAACACAGGCGTAGGCAATCAGGAAAGTCAAAAGGGGCTTGAAGGTTCATGGGCCTCACAATTCCATTAACACCTCCAATCTGGCCCAACCCCCCCCCCCCCCCCTTGGTTTTGTTATTTCTTTTTATCTTTTTATTTTTTCTTTTCTTTTATAACTCCTTTTTTTTATTAATTATTAGTATTATTAACATAATTAATATTTTCATAAAAAATCCAAAAAAAGAACTAATATTATTATTATTATTAATTTCATGTTATTTTTGTAAATAAATACTAATAAATTGAATTAGTTTTAATTAGGCAACTTTAACCTTTTTTCTTAATAACTAAAATAAATTTAGAATTAGATTTTTATTAACTTTTAATTTTAATTCCTTTTATTTTATTTCATTAAAAACATAAAAAATACAAAAACATTTTTCTTTTAATAAATTAAATAATTAGTTTTAATTCCATTTCATTAAAAAAAGACAATATTCAATTTCTTTCTCAAAAGGGTCAAAACCCTTAGGACGTTCCCGATTAAATTTTTATTCGCGCGCATTTATTTTATTTTGATTATTTATGTAACTGTCTCCAGATATGTAATAGTTAATTAGGAATTTTACCGCTTTATTTAATTTCTCGCACTTATTTACCAAAACGGGTCTTTGTTTTTTGGCGATGTATAGACCCGCGCCTTGTAATAGCTAGATTTACATTTCCGCAATTTACTTTCCGCACTCCTAACTGTTAAAAAATGCATGAAAGAATGTATTTAAATAAAATCAATCTGTAGCTCACAAATAACATGTACAAGATAACCTTAACTGAAAAACAACACACAAAGCACATGCCACTCTTAGGGTACGCCTCACTGGTTGCCTCGAACGTGGTCGTCAAGTATAGGGTGTCTTAGAGGTCGCCCTTTCTGTCCAAAAGATCCAGTTGCCTCGAAACGGTTGCCTCGGATAAAAGGATCTAGGACATTAGGGTTACTTCTAAGGTGTCCTATTATTGCTTCGGTGACCACACTGTCCCTAATCATCGAATTGACCCGAATACCTCCAACGACGGTGCTACCTACCTCTCAATGGTGGGATAGCACTATCTAAAGGACTCTTGCACAACTTAATTTCCTTAGAGTAGGTAGATCTCATAGGTACTTGCTCTTTTCAAAACAAACAAAACAACTTTTCGCACCCCACACTTTCAAAAAGTTTTCAAACAAAACACTTTATACACTCTTGAGGACTGATACAAGAGTTACTTAGAAGTTTTTTCAAAACGAACTTTTTCAAAACCCACACACACTTGAAAAGCAAACATCTTTTGAAAACATAAGAGCAAGTACCTAAGAGCCCGTGGATAACCACGGATAGAAAGGGTGCTAACACCTTCCCTTTCTATAAATCTACCTCCCGAACCGAGAAACATTCTCAAAGAAGGAATTTTGTTGTGCTTTTGTCCTTTCCATGTTGGAGAACATAAAAGACGGTGCTGACTCTTGCTTACCGCGACATTTCACGAAACCAGCTTAAAAAACAGTCAGTTCTATTTCCACCGATCACAGCATGGTTTGCATATAAAGGTAGTGGTGAAGTGTCATAGGGGCCTCATCCAAATTCCTCAAGAACATCATTAGGAACAATAACATCTACAGTATATGCATCAACATGGACTGGAGGGGCTTAGAGGCAGCAACAAATGACACTTGCCTCTGGGAAGACGAAGTCAAAGTCATCTGAACTCCAAAAGGGGATGCTTCTGCATCAAATGAACTGGCACCAACCGATGGTCATAAGGGTCAGGTTCTCTCCTTGATAACAGATGCATGCCAAACACTTTTTTGGTGAGAATATGGTGTTAGAAACAATCAAGAGGGGGGTGAATAGACTTTTAAAAATGAAATCAACTGATTCTTCAAATGAGAATAACCATAGGTTTTTCAGAGTTTGCACGCGGAAGTTTGTAGAGCAAAAATATGAAATTATACTCAATTAACAATTATTGCATAATAATTCAAATCACTTTACAAATATCATAATGTCTAGATGAAGGAACACAACGTAAGCAATTGAATAAGTCATGGTGTATGGTTAAGCAATTAATCAACATAGAGAACTCTAAAAGAACAATGTTTATCAGATTTTAATCACCACTAAAACTCTTGTTACGTCTCCAATTCCAAGAAAACCTAATAGGGATGTGTTGTACCCCAAAATTTACCCTCTCTTTTTTCAAGATATTTCTCACAAAGATCTTTAAAAGTTCAAAGCTTGCACAAGTATTGACTAGGTCAAGCCATCTCCCCAACACTGATGCCTCAAATTAGGGTTTGAGTTTGTGCAAAGACAGTTGGACCCCTAACATTTCAAATGACTTTCATGGATCATTATGGACCCTCGGGATTATTTCTGTCAGATTTCAAGATTGGATCACAATTCCCTAAGAAAACCATTCAAATCATCAAAAGGGCAAAATGGTCAAAATTAGGGTTTTGACCGAGAATGACCAGTCTTCAATTTTGACCTAGTACATGATTTATTGGTTTGAAACATTGATTTCAAGAATCCAAATACGTCATCTTGACCTAATTGTATATTTCAATTCATCTCCCGAGATCAGTGGATTGATAGACAAAATTCGGTCAACTGGTGAAAAAAAGTCAACTGTACACTAAAAAGTCAAACTTTGACTTTTTGACCAAAATTGAGTCCCAAAAATCACATTTTATCAATACATCCAAAATATGAAATTTGATCATCAAAAATCAAGGAAGTTAAAGGTCATTTTGGAAAGACAAAATTTACGAGACTTAGAAATTTTCCTAAGTGTTTGTATGCTTGTTAAATCCATTGCTTCGTGACATATTTTCATTATAATTCAGAATAATTCAAGATGTGACAAATAATTCAAATTATTACAAGGTTTCATTTTTTGCAAATTACAAATCCTAAAGCTTTGTCTTGTTTGAATTTTTTCCTTTGACTCAAAACCTTGCCATTATGCTTTGTCTTTGTTACAATCTACATAAATTGATCCACAAACCAGATTTTGTACCATGCTACAATATGCTGCTAAGCCTGCTTACTACAAGCTCAAAATCATGTTTAGAATACAACTTGTTGTCCTAAACAAAATAGCCTTGCTATGTTATCTCTAAACACTGCCACAACACTCCAAAACTACTGCAAAACAGCCCTACTATGTTGCTCCTAACCCAGTCCAAGCCTGCATTATCTTAGCTTCGTGTTTTCACCAAATTAGCACATAAGAGCTGCATCAAAAAGTTATGAAGACTGCATACCCAAACAGTTCAAATTGTTATTTGTTTCCCTCCCAAAATCCCAGCAAAACTCATCTACAAATAGACTGTTTTGACAACACACAAAGGGTTGGATTTTGGAGAGAGAAGAGAAAAAATAGAATTCTTGTTAAACTCTGCTCATTCATAAAACTCTACTCATTCATAAAACTCTGCTCATCTTCAACTCTATTTTCACTCACAAAACAGAAAAAAATCCCCAACCCATTACTGTACAACCTTGCAAGCTTTCCCCTTAACCAACTACCCCAACACCTCATATACATCACACAAAGATTGTTCAAACACAAGAATAATTTATGTAACACCCTTATCATCACCTTCCAAACATAAACAAAAAAAATAGTATTTTGCAACTTTGACTGGGTTGGAGCGATTCTGGAACTTTGCGGCACAGAGCAAGGATTGGAGCAGCCTCAAGGATGAGCTCGGTCAATCATCACTTTGCATCCGGAGACATCCGTACGTGTTCCAAAGTTTCGCTTCAAGAGGTATATTTTTTCCAAACTGTAATATCTTTATCCATACATCATTTGTTGTTTGTGTTCAAAAGATATATATAAAAAAGATAAATCAAAAAAAGAAAATACAGTGAAAAAATCTAAGACATGGGGCTGACACGGGTGCCCGTGTCATACGACACGGCCCGTGTCAGCTCAGCTGTTTAAAAATCTAACAAAAAATGCAGGACAGGCAACTGACATGGGCTCCCGTTTCACAGGACACGACCCGTGTTAGACCTACTGGAACTATAAGCTAACAAATATGCAGGTCAGGGTGCTGACACGGGCGCCCGTGTCACAAGACATGGCTTGTGTCAGGTTTACTGGAGCCAGAAATGTGCAAGGTGGCAAGTCAGGGTATGGGTGCCTGTGTCACAGGACATGGCCTGTGTCAGCTTAGCTGGTGCAGAAAGAAAAACGTGCATGGATTATTACAGGGTGCTGACACGGGTGCCCGTGTCAGACCAGACAACATGAATCTTGATTTTTTTTTACTTTTTGCTTTATTTTCATTCGATTTGGTTGTAATAGTAAAATTAGGTTTTATTTTCTTTTATCTCCCCATTTGTAAACTTATACCCCCATCCCCTAAAGTGATGTAATAGCGTAGGATTTTAATTTCCGCAAATTTATCACTTTAATATAATTGTTAGTAGTTAGGGTGTGTATGTCAAGATAAAATCAACCTTATAGAACCTTAATTTCAAAGATAAAAATGCATGCAATCAAAACACCATTCACACACGCGTACCTCTAGGGTAACCCCCCCTTTGTTGCCTCGGAAAATAGTCATGTCCCTCGAATATGGGCATTTTAACAAATACCCTCGATAAAAAAGATTGTAGTCCCTCGATGTCCCTCGATGTTGCCTTCGGTAAACGATCTAGTCCCTTACGAAAATGGCTAAAACGTATCATAAGTTACGTTCTATGATTATATGTTTGACCCATGCTCATCCCTTCATATCCAAAGATAGGGCTTCTTACCAATCAATGGTAAGATGACAACATCTAAAGGAGGAGGAAAAGAACAAAGACATTTTGAGTAGGTAGGATGCTCGTAGTTGCTTGCTCACCAAACTAAAAAACCATTTTCACACTCACACTTTCAAAACATCTTCAAACATCTCTTTGAACTATTTTCAAAACCAACACTTTGTATACATTCTTATAGAGACGAGAATCATTACAAAGTTTTCCGAAACAATGGCGTTTTCAAAATATTTTCAAACTTACACCAATCACAAACACCTTTCAAACAAAGCATTTTCAAAGTGATCAAGCAACTAAGAGCCTGTAGATAACTATGGATGAAAAGGGTGCTAACACCTTCCTTTTTCATAACCTACCCCCAAACTCAAGAAAATATCTCAAAAGGTATTTCCTGTTCTTTTCACCTTTTCCTTCATTGGATAAAAGAAAAGTCGGTGGCGACTCTTGCTATCCGCAACATTTGCAATAAAACACAAAACACCCAAGTCAGTTCTCCCACCGTATTACAGAAATGGCAACTCTGCTGGGGTACAGTTTAAAAGTGGGGTTACCTTAGAGTAGATCACATTTACTCTCTTTCATTGTTTGATTCATTTGCTTTACATTTATGGGTCCTTGATTGGGTTTGTATTGATCCTCTACCTGGATCTAGGAACATCATTAGGTAAGTAGCAATAGATTGTGGAAACTGTACGGTGTAGACCGATATGGTTGAAGTAATGGCTATGTTAGTGTGATGCATTAGTTGGTATCGGTATCCCTTGTGTTGAATCGAGGAGAATACGGGGCCGCTGAGCAGTGTCATGAAACACTAACTGACCGTAGAACCTTTAATTGAACAACTTGGCTATTAGGAAGTAGTGAGATAGCCGACTTTGGTGCAAAGCTGAAGATTGGTTGATACTCGATACTACACTCATTGAGATCGGACTTTTGGGATATTTCGGTTGCAAGAAAAGATTGATGGTGCTGAGACAATGCCCAATTAAGAAAGATCGATGATATTGAGATCCCCTAGAAGCCGGTTAATTTCTAGGATAGGTTGAACCAACTAAACTTCAAGAGGGTACTTACCTATGAAACCCATGCAAGCCTAAACCTAAGATCTTGGTGTGATTTTTTTGCGATTATTATTCATGACATCATATATATAATAGCATCACAAGCATTCTCACTAACCATTTTAAGGATTTAGGAATTTATCTTCGTTCTGTTTTATAGGACATGGCTTCCACTCGTAGGAATACCATCTGAGTCAACTTCTTAAAAGTTCATCCTCAACTTCAAGAGTTAGCATCAAGAGTGCCTGGAGATTCTCTCTTCACCAAGAAATATGGTCGACTTCTCAACTTGGCTACATCAAACTTCCAAGAAGAAATGATGTGTGTGCTTTTCCAATTCTTTGATCATATGCATCGCTTCACCTTCCCCGACTACCAATTGGTTCCTACATTAGAAGAATTCTCTCAATTGTTAGGAGTGCGTGTGTTGGATCAAATACCATTCATCGGTTTAGAAGAGACTCCAAAGTCTGAAGTTATTGCCAAAGCCTTGCATTTGAAGAGGTCTGACATTGTGGAAAATTGGGAGATAAGAAGTGGAATTAAGGGTTTCTTAGTCAAGTTTCTGTTGGAGAAGGCTCATTTGTTTTGGGAAGATATGGATTTTCAAGATTTTGAGGATGTCTTGGCCCTTCTAATCTATGGTTTGGTTCTATTTCCCAATCCGGACCAACTCATAGATGAGAATGCCGTCAAAGTTTTTCTCTCTCGTAATCCCATACCTACCTTGCTTGGAGACATTCTACATTTTTTTCACACTCGCACCACGAAGAAAAAGGGTACTATTTTGTGTTGCATTCCATTACTGTCTAGGTGGTTTATTTCGCACCTACCTCGGTCAACATTGAAGAAAGAGCAAGGCTTGACATGGTCTAATAGGTTAATGTCACTCATGCATTCGGATATTCATTGGTGTTCTCGATCCTTGGAGGACGTTATCATTATTGATTTCTATGGAGAATTCCCTAATGTCCCTCATATTGGCATTAGGGGGGAATCACCTATAACCCTTGTTTGGATTTGTGATAGTTTGGATATGCTAGGAGAGATGGTCCCCACAATGCGCTCATCCAAGGTTTGGTATTCGACTATGAGAGCGACGACCAAGGCTATCGACAAAGGTTCATATGAGCTTGGAGAATGGTAAACAAAGTGGATAGTGATACATTGGGGCATAAAAATTCCATCCCCCTTGAGCCATACCTTAAGTGGGTATGAACTCGTGCTCAAAGTCTCGTTATGCCATACCCTACCATCTTACCTATCATCATGGAGCCTGTTGTCGAAGGAGATGTTCCATATACTGTCCTTTATCCTGATATGCCTACTTCTCTTGAAGATTTGCAAAGAGCTTGGATTCGAATAAAGAGGGAGTGAGACACCTTTGAAGCCCAGTTTTATGCAAGCGAGAAGAGGACACTGGAGCTCACAAGACAACTTCATGAAGAGAGGAACCTGAATACCTATATCGCTCAAAAGAGGAAGCATCCATAGGAGACTTGAGCCATTTTTATTGTATTTTAGTTCATTTTGTTTCTTTTGTTTCAATGTAAGCCCAAGAGGCATGTTGGAATCGATTTGACCTTGTTAATGCAATTAATGTTTGTTCTATTTTTGTCTAAATAAATTTAAATCTTCTAAGTCCTTGAAATCATTTTCATACGCATTTTCATGCATCATAACATAAACAGGTTTTCCACAACCAGGTTTCCTTATCTTTCTACTGTTTATTTCAGTAAGATGGATATCGAACAAACAATAAAGGACTTGCAGAAACAGAACTCCTAGTTCCAAGAGACCTTGTTGACCCTGGCTAAGGGGCAACAAGAGTTGGTGACTTTGTTGGTAGCCAAGAAGAAACCCAAAAGAAGGCCCTCGTCAACATGGGTAAAGGTTCAAAGGTTTGGTTCGTCAGGTATAGATAGTCTAAGAGTCATCTGAGGAGGACGAAAAGGCGAGGAGCACCCATGCTGGGGGTGCCAATGATCAAGCTTCCGAAGACGAAGACTACTTTGATGAACAGTATCCTCCGGCTGAGGATAAAGACAAGCAATTGGATGATAGAATAAAGGCTGTTGAAATTCAAGTAGTGCTTGGCTTGGATTTTGGTGATTTGGGCTTAGTACCTGGGGTTGTCATTCCCTATAAGTTCAAGATACCGGTCTTTTCTAAATATGACAGGGTTTCCTTCCATAAACTTCATCTAAGGTCTTACATGTGCAAGATACAGCCACACACTACCGATAAAAAGCTCTGGGTCCATTTCTTCCAAGAGAGTCTGGCTTGGACTCAACTAGAATGGTTCTATCAATTGGAGGGTTCCCGCATCCATACATGGGAAGATCTAACCACTTCTTTTTATCATCAGTATCAATACAATTCGGATCTGGCACCAACCAGAGTCCAACTTCAAGGTATGACAATGGGTACTAATGAGGGGTTTAAAGAGTACGCACAAAAATGGAGGAATCTTGCTGGTAGGGTTCAACCACCACTAACCGACAGAGAACTAGTTTACATGTTCATGGGTACATTAACTGGCCCATTTTTCAACCTATTGGTTGGGAGTTCTTCATCTGGTTTCACTGAGTTGATACTAACTGGTGAAAGAGTAGAAAGTGGCATTAAGAGTGGGAAAATTCCCATGACATCTGCTTCCGCATCCAACACTGTAAAGAAGCCCTTCACTGGAAAGAAGGAAAAAAATTATGTGTATGGGGAAAGGGCCCATACCAAGAAGGATCCCCGATCCTCTATTAATGTTGTGTTAATCTCAAACCCTCCATCTACTCAAAGACAATCATCCAACAATCAACAATCTGAAGTTCCTCGAAGATAGTTCACGAGAATAAGCATGTCACTGTCCCAAGCCTTACAACATATGTTGAAGGCCAACTTAGTGACATTGCGCAATCTACCATCCAATCCTGACATTTCATCACCTAAGTACAACCTAAATGCCAAGTGTGCGTATCATTCCAACAGCCCTGGGCATGAAACTGATCGATGTTGGGCTCTGAAGAATAAGATTCAAGACCTGATAGACAATAAAACAATTGAATTTGATCCACATGTTACTCCAAATGTGATAACTGCACCAATGTCGAACCATGGCAAAGGTGTTAATACAATTGATGATACTACTTTTGTTTCCTCCATTGAGGATTTAACAACTCCATTAACTACTATGAAGGGTAATTTGCTGAGAGTCAGGGTGTTCCCTGGCTATTTTCAAGATTGTGTTTGTTGTGATCAACAAGTAAATGGGTGCAAGCGGCTGAAGGAAGGTGTGAAACACTTGATAAATAGCCGCGAGATTTTGTTTGAGAAGATTCCTACCATCAAAAGTTTAACCAACAAAGCTGAAGACCTGTCCATAATAACCATCTCCGGCAAGCCTCTTAGGATCCCCTCAAAGATTCCTATTAGAATTTCAAATGAATCAACCATTGCTCCTTTAATAATCACTACGGTTAGGCCTATTCCATACTCCTCTGACAGTGATTCCATGGAACTTTGGTGTCGAGGTTTATTATCATGGGATAAAATAAGATTCTCGGATCAACGAAAACAAAACTGATGTTACTAATATTACAGGTTCTAGTAAAGTAACAAAAACAGGGAGGATCTTTTCCCCTGATATTTCACCGCTCGTTACTACAATAACTCTCATCCACATAACCAATGACAAGTCTAGTGCCAACACTAGAGGTAAAGATAAAGAAGGCGAGCCTGCTGGGATAGAGGCACCTACCAAAGATACTGATGTTAAAGAACCCTTCACTCGAGAGATGGAGGAAATCCTGAAAATCATAAAGAAGAGTGACTTCAAAATAGTTGAGCAACTGGGGCAAACCCCCTCAAAAATCTCCATGCTATCATTATTACTCTGTTCAGACGCTCATTCCCAAGCTTTAATCAAGTTCTTGAAAAAAGCCCATGTGCCCCGAGAAACCACAGCTGACCATTTTGAGAACTGTGTAGCAAGTTTAACGGCTAACAATGGATTAGGGTTCTCCGACACTGATTTGACTCCTATGGGGAGGAACCACAACAAAGCCTTGCATGTCTCTATTGAATGTAAGGGAACCACCCTGGCACATGTCTTAATTGATATTAGCTCATCTCTAAATGTGCTACCCAAGGGTGCTCTGGACCGTCTAGATTATGAAGGACTGGTATTAATGCCAAGCGATATTGTTGTAAGGGTTTTTGATGGGTCTAAAAGAATGGTTCATGGAGAAGTGGATCTCCCAATTAAAGTTAGCTCGCAGATTTTCAACTCTACCTTTTATATAATGGACATACGTCCCGCATACTCTTATTTGCTTGGGCACCCTTGGATACATAGGGCAGGGGCAGTAACATCCACCCCTCATCAAAAGTTAAAATACCCCGTCAAGGGGAAGATTGTCAATATTTATGGTGAAGAGGAATTCATGGTGAGCCACCTCAATTCCTTCAAGTATGTGGAAATGGATGGCGAGTTTATAGAAACTCCGTGCCAGGATTTCGAAGTTGTTCCTCCTATGGTTGTCGTCACTAAAATCTCCTCTGGCATACCAAAAGCTGATAAAGTTGTGCCAAGAATGGTTTCGCTTAAGGATGCCCGGACCGCAGTCGAGGATGGAAGTTGTACTAACGGGGGGCAACTCCCCGAGATTCCGTTTAAAGCAGAAAAATTTGGGTTAGATTTCACCATCAAAGCTCAGAAAGAGGTCAGGCGTGCTCGCATGGGAAAGCCACATCTCCGTATCGGAAATCATGAAGTAAATGTTGTGGAAGACTCTGATGATGAATGCGCTTTTGAAGAATGGATCTACCCTACTGCCGGAGGAAAGATCAACAACTGGCATGCAAAGGATGTCACTCCCATCTCCTTCATTAAGGAGTAATTATTGTTTACTGTTTTATGTCAATTCAAGAACTTTTGTCTGTAATTTTAAATTCCAAACAATGACTTTTAAGCCATGTGTCTTGCCCGGGGCACTATGATCCATTTATTAAGGGTTTTGTTCATGTCCATTTATCATATGATCATTTAATATAAACCATTGGACCTTTTGCATTCAAATTTTGCGTTCACTGTCTTTCTTTTTTCTTTATTGCATTTTTTTCAATAGCCATGTATCTTACATGCGCACACACACACTTCCAGATCTTCTTCCACTTCAAATCCCTTTACCAATGACTCTACTATTGCTAGTTATGACTTCGAACATCCAATTAACCAAGCCGAAGACGAAGGCGAGGAAGATTATGAAATACCAGGGGAATAAGCCAGACTTCTGATGCAAGAGGAGAAAGTTATTCAACCTCATGAAGAGCCGGTCAAAGTTATCAACCTAGGTATCAGGACAAACAAGAAAGAAGTCAAGATCGGCGCTAACCTAAAAGATGGTATCAAGAGAAGATTGGTTCAGATGTTACATGACTATGTTGAAGTGTTTGCTTGGTCGTATGAAGATATTCCAGGGTTGGATACCGATATCGTGGTTCATTGTCTACCAACAAAGGAAGATTGTTCTCCTGTTAAGCAAAAAGTCCGTCGCATACGGCCTGACATGTCTAAAAAGATAAAAGCTGAAGTAATGAAACAATTCGATGCAGGTTTCCTAGCTGTGACATCTTATCCTCAATGGGTCGCGAACGTGGTTCCCGTGCCAAAGAAAGATGGAAAGGTTTGTATGTGTGTAGATTATAGGGATCTGAATAAGGCAAGCCCCAAAGATGACTTCCCTCTACCTCATATTGACGTTTTGGTTGACAATACCGCTCAGCATAAAGTCTTCTCCTTCATGGATGGATTTTCTGGCTACAACCAAATTAAGATGACTCCCTAAGACATGGAAAATACCACCTTTGTTACACGATGGGGCACCTTTTGTTACAAGGTCATGTCGTTCGGATTAAAGAATGCAGGGGCAACATATCAAAGAGCTATGATAGCTTTATTTCATGATATGATCCATCATTAAATAGAGGTATATGTGGATGATATGATTGAAAGGTCTCAAAATGAAGAAGAGCATCTCGATCACCTACACAAGATATTTGAGAGGCTGAAGAAATACAAGTTGAGGTTGAACCCTAATAAGTGCACATTCAGATTAAGGTCTGGAAAGCTTCTAGGTTTTGTCGTCAGTGGTAAAGGCATCGGAATTGATCCTGCAAAGGTAAAATCCAATCAAGAAATGCCAGTTCCCCATTCTGAAAAGGAGGTTAGAGGATTCTTGGGTTATCTTAATTACATTGACCATTTCATATCTCATCTAACTGCTACTTGTGAGCCCATCTTCAAACTCTTGAAGAAAGATCAAGTAATCAAGTGGAACAATGACTATCAAGTTGCTTTCGACAAAATCAAAGAATATTTGCAAGAACCTCCTATACTTATGCCTCCAGTTGAAGGAAGACCTCTGATTATGTACTTGACTGTATTAGAGAATTTAATGGGGTGTGTGTTGGGCCAACATGACGAGTCTGACTGAAAAGAGTATGTAATATACTACCTGAGCAAAAAGTTTACCGATTCTGAAACAAGATATTCACTGCTCGAGAAAACTTGTTGTGCTCTGGCATGGGCTGCTCACCGGATAAGACAGTATATGTTAACTTATACCACCTTGTTGATTTATAAAATAGATCTTATCAAATACATCTTCGAAAAGCCCGCTCTCTTCGGACGGATAGCTAGATGGAAAATGATTCTGACTGAATACGATATTCAATATACAACACAAAAAGCCATGTTTTGGACTGGCCCGAAATCTTGAGTGGGCCCAGTCTAAGGCGTCTCATGGGCACCACCTATCGGTCGTGACCAGTCTGTCAAGCAATACTACCCCCTCGCCCTTCTAATCCAGCTTCGATCCGAGATATCCATTGAGAATATTCTCGGTCTGTCTGACTCCAGCATCGTGAAGACCACCAAGGACCGACCAGAGATATGCCCGCAATCGGCCTCCTCCCTGGAACCAACGGCTAATCGCGGGCACATCTGCCCAGTTTGACCAAGTCCTGGCAGTTACCTGATTTTCTGGATCCGCGTATCTAGGAAAGAAATTAGGAACCAATCGCCACGCGCCAGGGGAAGTATATAAACCCTCACACCTGTGAGGCCCAGGTATCACATACTTACTACTCACTACTTGATATTTTGCTAGTACCTTCTTGCTCCTACTCTTACTTAATCGTTGGAGTGCCTTACAGGTATAACCCCTTCTCTCCTCTTCCTGATTGAAGATCATCCTCCGGCCACTCTCCAGGTTCTAATCAACCGCAAGATCAGTGGCGCCATTTGTGGGAATCTGCTATCCCCATCTTTCTTTCCTCGAAATCTAAGATCAAAGCAACTCTTCTTTCAAGATTTGTCTTTCATATCATGGCTGACCATAACGATCTTTACCTGTCCGAAAAAACCACCCTTTCTCCTACTCACAAAACTATTAGGAGCCAGGAACACCCTCGCCTTGGGGATAACTTGGGCCCCTATGACAGGCAAACTGCGTCCCTTGATTCCGCTGACGCCCGGCGTGGTGACGACCCACTCTTGGACGAAGGATGTTCCAAGAATCCTGCTGAGGAACTGCCAGAAATCTTGCAACCGGTTCCTATTCCTCTCAATGCTGACCCGGCCATGGGAGCATTGCTCGCTGCCCTAAATCAGACTAACGCCCTCATCCTTCAACAAAATGAGAGGATAGGAGCCTTGGAAAATAGGCGTTCAAAATCTCCTCCCCGGAGGACCCGAAGACGAAGGTCCTCCAGTGCATCACCACCCAAGCGTGGTCCACCACCCAAAGAAGGAAATGCGCGACGTTTCTTTCTTCAAGAAACGCAATCGCACACCTCCTGTCCGAGATCAAGACTCCCTTTCATTCAAAAAGAGGAAGGACAACAGGCAGATCGACTGACCATGCTCGATTTCCCTCTCTCGAGCCAAAACAAAAATGAAGGAGCCCCTCCCCTCGACGGGACCACGACGACCGACGGGGGAGAAATTACCACTCTCCTTCACCATCTCCCATCAACAGTGAAGATGATGAGCCCCACGGCCCACTATCCAGGGAGATCACTGAAACTCCACTCCATGTCGGCCTAGAGAAGTCGCCCACTCTAGGGACCTATGATGGCATGACAGACCCTGACGAGAACATCAAAAACATATGCGCTCCTCGACTACAGAGGGGTCAGGGGCACCATCAAATGCAGGCTCTTCCCGACTAATCTCAGGAAAGGGTCAATGGCATGGTACAAAAGTTTGCCCGACGAATCTATCACCTTGTGGAAACAGCTCGGGAAGATGTTTTCAAGGCATTTCACTGCCTTCCATCGACACCCTAAATCAGAAGCTTTGCTCTAGGAAATCATACAAGGCAGAGACGAATCTCTGCGAGCGTACATTAAGTGCTTCAACAAAGAAGCGATCTAGGTCCCGACAACGGACAACATGAAGAAATACCTGCTCGAGCATAGGCTCCGTCCCCACAGCGACTTTGCCAAGGCTGTAGGAATAGAGACACCAGCCACGCTCGATTCCCTCCTCCTAAAGGCCCAGGCGTACATACAGTACAAGGAGAAGGAGGCAGCCAATAGCTCATGGGAATCCAGGCACAAGGAGAGTGCCATACCCTCAAAGAATGATGAACCCTCGACATCCCATCGGGGGAAGAAGAAATGGGAAGACAGATCACGTGACCCAAAAGATTACAAGGGGCAGGCCGGTTGCTTCCACGACTACACCTCCCCTGACAACCTCGAGGGAGCGTATTCTTTCCGAATGTGCTAATTCTGAATTTAAGCAAGCTGGGTGTGTTTCCCCCGACAAACACCGTCAAAGCCAAGAACCGACAAAAACAAATATTGCAGGTTCCACAAGGGTCATGGCTACAACACGGAGGATTACATTCACCTCAAGGATGTAATCAAAATATTAATTAGAGATTGTCACCTCAGGCAGTACAAGAAAAAAGAGTCTACTCGCGATGAAGCACCAGAGACGAAGAATGTCGATGAAGGGAAGAAATCCTCTGACCTCGATACCATTCTAGTCGCCCTAAGCATCTCATGGCCGGAAGACTTCTACTTTCCGGACATGGAGGAAGTCCCCATGTACTTCTCTCCACCAACAGTCAGTGGGAATCCTTCCCTGCATCCATGGTCATTTTTGACGGAGGGTTCAACAGACATATGGTCGGATCAGTGAAGAGAAGGTTCGACCAACTCATTGAAGCCAACTCCGAGATGGACGCCATGCTCGACAAGTTTCAGGGAGGATCTCACCCCCTCGAATTCTACAAAGAAGAGTTACCGAGAGGAGCCCCGGATTCGAGCATCCCACTACTCGTGAGAGCTCGAATGGCTAACTTTGATGTGCATCGCATTTTGATCGACCAGGGCAGTTCGGTGGACATCATGTACGCCCAACTGTTCAACACTTTGCATATGAACGAGATCCACCTAACCTCCTACGTGGGTTCTGATCTTCAAGGTTTCAACGGGGCCAGCACGAAGCCATGGGGGTACGTGGAGTTGATCGTCACTTTTGGCATGGGGATAATGGCCAGAGCCATCAAGACCCAATTCTTAGTGGTAGACTGCCCATCTCTCTACCAATGCACCTTCAGGAGACCCACTCTCGTCGAACTCATCGCGGTCCCCTCCATCGTTTACCTCAAGATGGAATACTACACGGCCGAAGGTTTCGTTGCCACTCTTCACGGAGACATCCAAGTAGCCAAGAGGTACTTCTAAGCTTCTACGAAGGGTCTCAGCTCCATCAACGCCCAGCCTCGAACGGCCATTGGAGCCATGCTTCCCTCCAGCTCTGAGGAATCCAAGTTGATGCCGAGGGTCGACACCATTGACCTCAACAGTCGCTTCTCCATGGAAGACAAGGTCGGGAAAATGAAGAAAGGGAAGGAGCCTATGGTCTAAGACGAAGGGCCAACCTCCTCTAATGGCCACAACGATCTCTCAAGTCACGCACGGCCTATCCCGGACAGCGGCTTCGAGCTAGTTCCCCTTAGAGAAGACCCCATCAGGGGAGTAAAGATCGGAGCGGACCTCCCCGACCTGGCGAAGAGGCAACTAAAAGCTTGCCTATGGGAGAATGATGATGTCTTTGCCTAGAGTGCAACCGAGATGCCCAGTTTAGACACTGAGGTCGTATGCCATCACCTGACTATTGATCCCACTGTCAAGGCGGTCGCGCAGCGTAGAAGAAAGCAGTCGACTGAGAAGTCACAAGCTGCTGAATTGGCTATAAAAGACCTCTTAGAGGCACATTTTATTTCTGAAGCCCAGTACTCAACCTAGCTCTCCAATGTAGTCCTCGTTAAAAAAATCTAATGGAAAATGGCGAATGTGAATTGACTATACTAATCTCAATCGGGCTTGCCCGAAAGATGCTTATACCCTCCTAAATATTGACAAACTGGTCGACAATTTGGCCGGTTTTAAACTACTATCTTTCATGGATGCATACTCTGGTTACAACCATATTCCCATGGCAAAAACAGATAAGAAATATACCGCTTTCATGACCGAGACGGGTAATTATTACTACAATGTAATGCCCTTCGGCCTGAAAAACGCGGGCGCTACCTACCAGCGCATGATGAACAAAGTCGTTTCCAACGACATAGGCAACATGCTCGAAGTCTACATGGACAACATGATCGTCAAGTCCACTAAAGAGCTCTACCATGCCGCCCATTAGAAAAAAGTGTTCAAGCAAGCCCAAAAATGTCGGATTCGATTCAACCCGAAAAAGTGCACCTTCAGCGTACGGGAGGGAAAGTTCCTCGGGTAATATTTAACAGAACGAGGCATTGAGGAGAACCCCGATAAATGTCGGGCTTTCTCTGAATTTTTGATGCCAACCTCGAAGAAATCCATCCAAATCTTAAACGGCATGCTCACTTCTCTTTCTCGATTCGTGGCAAAATCCGCCCAGCACGCGCTCCCCTTATTCAAACTCCTGCACAAGGAAGCCGCCTTTGAGTGGATGCCCGAATGCGAGCAAGCCCTCTCCCATTTGAAAGGAGCACTTTCACAGCCACCCGTCTTGTCCCGGCCCGAGAAATACGAAGTCCTCTACCTTTATCTAGTTTTCGCCTCCGAGGCAATAAGCGTGACACCAATAAAGGAACCCCCGAAGGGACAAAGGACAATTAATTTCATGAGCAAAGCCCCGCAAGGCCCGGAAGCAAGATACCAACAAATCGAGAAAGTATCCCTGGCCCTCGTGAATGCTGTGAGGAGGCTAAGACACTACTACTTGTCCTATACCATAGTGGTCCGGACGGATCAACAAATAAAACAGTTGCTCGGAAGACCAGATATGGTCGGAAGGATGCGGAAATGGTCTCTGGAACTCTCTGAATTCGACATCCAATATGAAAGCAGGAAATCCCTGAAGGCTTAAGACTTATCTAACTTCGTAGTGGAAATGACCTCACCCGGGGATCCGGAAGGCTCGCGCTGCTGGACAATTTTCGTCGACGACGCCTCTAGCTCGACCAGAAGCGGCGCGGGCATCATATTAGAAAACGACGAAGGGACCCTGGTCGAAGTTTCCCTCGCTCTGTCTTTTCCTACCTCCAACAATCAAGTCGAGCACGAGGCGTTCCTCGCAGTCTTACGGCTAGCCGAAGATCTGGGAGCCGAGGAAGTAAAAATCTTCACCGATTCTCAGCTGGTCGCCTCGCAAGTCCAAGGTGAATATCAGGTCAAAAATGACCAACTCACTGAATATTGGGCCCTGGTCCAGGAGGCAAAGAATAAATTCAGGTCTGTGGGTGTTCAACACGTCCCTCACAAACACAATGTCCGCGCAGACGTCTTATCCAAACTAGCGAGCACAAAGAAGAAAGGAGGAAATAAATCTGTAATACAAGAGGTACTCCCTCGGCTGAGCACCCAGAAACCATTTGCCACCCTAGGAGTATTCACTATTGGGGACAGCGATTACTGGATGACCCCCATACACGATTACCTCACTAAAGTCAAACTCCCCGACGACCCAAAAGAATCGATCATCGCCAGACGAAGGGCCTGCTCATATGTATTGGTCGAAGGAAAACTCTACAAAAGAGGATTTCCCATCCCACTCCTCAAGTGTGTCAGTCAAAGTGCGGCAGAATGCGTACTGCTTAAAATCCATGAGGGTATCAGTAGCCATCATCTAGGCGGAAGATCCCTCGCGAGGAAAGTCTTGCGGGCGAGATACTACTGGCCCACCATGCAGTACAATGCAAGAGAACACGTGAAGAAATGTGATAAATGCCAAAGACATGGGTACATGCATTTAGTTCCCCCTAGCAAGCTCAAATCCCTCTCCTCTCCCTGACCCTTCGCCTGGTGGGGACTAGATCTCCTCGGCCCATTCGTGGTCGGAACCAATCAGAACAAATATCTGATAGTAGCGGTCGACTACTTCACCAAGTAGATAGAAGCTGAAGCCCTGGCCAAAATCATCGCCTATAACATCCTTTGCTTCTACAAAAGAAATATCTTGGCTCGTTTCGGCATCCCATGAGTGATAGTCACCAACAACGGGACCCAGTTCACGGGCCACACCTTCCATGAATTCGTCACAAAACTATGCACGACCCAACACTTCGCCTTCATCGAGCACCCCCAGACCAACGGCCAGGCTGAGGCTGCGAACAGGGTGATACTCAGAGGCCTCAAGTGAAGGTTGAACGAAACCAAGAAGCGGTGGGTCCAGGAGCTACATAGCATTCTCTGGGCGTATCGAACTACCACCCACTCGTCTACTGGAGAATCTCCGTTGTGACTAGCATACGGGGCAGAGGCCGTTATCCCCGTAGAAATCAGGAAACCTTCTAGATGAACCTAGGCACCTCTCGATGAGGAGATGAACGATGTCTCTCTTAGAGAACAGCTCGATCTGGTCGAAGAAATCAGAACGAGAGCGGCCCTGTGAGAGGCTTCGCTCAAACAAAAAATACCCATGTGATACAATGCCAAGGTGATACGTCGAGAATCCGAGGTCGTCATCCTTGTCCTAAAGAGAATCAGAAAGAATCTCGTGAGGGCAAGCTCGCGGTGAACTGGGAAGGTCCTTATCGCGTCTACACCAAAACGGGAACTAGAGCGTATTACTTAGAAAATTTATAAGGGGAACAACTCGTTCGATCATGGAACGCTGAAAAGTTGAAACAATACTACAGTTGAAAATACTGAGTTGTCAGCAGGTTCGGTCGACAAGACAGGCCCGTATGAACCCGACCGTGCGTGCGCGACTAGGCACAAGCGTAAGACCCAAAGCATTTAGAAGGGGTGACGTTCTGCTTTGTTGACGAGTGCATCCTCAGCCCGACATGGATAACTCGACTGAGCTCCATAGTCTTTGTGCCACGAAGGTAGAATGACCGGCTCGCGATGGGAAGTTCACACTGCCGAACCCAAGTCTCTCAAAAATGAGACCTGGATTCAGGCTCTCTGTAGCGGTAGAAATGTTCAAGACTAAGCCATTGGATTGACTAGACTTTATACAAATCAAAATCAAAATCGCCACCGCGCTTTATTGTTTCCAAAGGAATGAGAAAAGAGCGAATAACCCAAAAAGGGGGAAAGATTCAAGGTAAGGGGGTTGGTTATGCAAAGGGAAGGTATTAGCACCCTAAACATCTATGGTACTCCGCAGGAACCTCTTTGAAAAATATGTATATTTTTGCCATAAAAATGTGTTATATATAAAATGGATGGTGGAGGTGAGGAAATAAATATTTTTATGATTTTTGCACCCGTCGCGGTTGCGAACCTTTAGTGCCTACGTACCACCTTTCTTGCAATAGGGGATCAGGGTACGCGTAGTTCCTCTTTTAAAAAATTTGAAACACAAGTGTGTTGGTTAATTTTACGAGATAAGACATCATCGTCATTGTCCGTGTGGAAAACATACTTACTACCCACAATCATGAGAAAGGAGAATTTGCATCATCTCATAGTGGAGGATATGGCTTGGATTTTAAAATCAGCAATGCCTCACTCAACACCCAAGTGGAAAATATCTCTCTTTACTACATATTGTAGAAGTATAGTTGTTTACATCACTACAAGGATTGACAAGAGTCTAATCTTTTAGGAAAAGTTTTAAAGATAAAAGCCAAGGTGGCAAAGATGGTTTGAAATGAGATTGATTGACTTTTAGTCTTCTCACAAAAAATGTTAAGGTATTATTAAATTGATTTAAATTTATTTACGAAAATGTTTTGAAAATGCATGGACCTAAGTCCAAGTTTATTATGAAAGTGTTTCAAGTTTAGAAATAAGAAAAGTTTTTAAAAGAAGGGAGAAGATTTTTGAAATTAAAGAAGATGGGAGGAGATGAAGAGACTATCCTAAGGCATAAGGTAAAAGCTAGGGATAAGAACCATCTAACCAACAAGAAGCCACTACTTGACATTATGAGTCAATATAGAATTCTCATTCTTTGGATTGAAACCAAGCAAGCAAAGATACTAGACCTCTTGAGAATTCCCATTCTTCTAAAAAATTGGGCAGAGTAACGGCTGTATACGGGTGAATTCCAAATTACAAACGAAATATGTAATCACAATAACCTGCACACAAAACAAGCAAACAACCCAATGTCTTGAGGTAAACCTCAAGAACTCCAGACAAAATATCAAATAAAGTCACAAAGTCTCCAAGATAGGCCAAGGTCTCTAGTCTTAAGTCCAAGAAGTCCAATGCTCCATAATGCCAAGGATAGTAACCAAATAGTCAAAGTATCGTTAAAGATTTTTATGGTTCATGTTGATTATTAGGTGTCTTTAAAAGGAAAAGAGAAGCTCAAGTGAGCAAAATAAAAATGACATAATAAAATAAACGCGCAAGTGAGCAAAAAATGAAAATGACATGAAATGTAAAATGCTCAAATTAAATGGTACATAAAGCATAAAAAATAATAAAGCATAAGATAAAGTCAATTGTTAGAAATTAGTGGTTAGTTGGATGACCATCTTGAAACTTGCATTTGGAACTCATTAGAGGATTGGTAGAACCAAAGCCTCCACACAATAAGTTGCATTTGCTTTTTGTCAAGTATATCATCCATTTTGGAATCCTCAAAAAGTAACATTTAACGATCAACGATGTTTAAGTGATTCGCGTTAACCAAAGGTGTTGTAGATCCATTAGAGGATTGGTAGAACCAAAGCCTCCACATAATGAATCTCAAGGTTATTGGATCAAAGAGATCAAATTAACATACTTGGGCTTGCAATCATAAGTTTGGGCCACGAATGATCATTTATTTGAATCGGGACAAAATTTAGCGCTATGCTAAGCAATCGTAAGTGGACTTATGTAGAAGTCGCACCTATTTTGAGGCCCGTCAATAATAATCTATGTACTTCATGTTTGGATAAATGATATAGAGATCATCACCCTTTAACATGTAGCACAATTAAAAAAGAAATGGATAAGATGAAGAGGGAGGGGAATGATAAGCTAATTTGGATCACCATTTCAAAATTCTTTCATCTTTAAATTCAACCACTCCTCTAGATGGATTAAAGCCGTAAACATATCATTAATTCAAAGCACCAAAAATGAATTAAATAATTCACTCTTAGGTAGATTTGAATTGATGAACATTTATCCAACTTCATCTACATCATAAAGTCCATTGAGTTTAAAAACAAATTGGACGTTTAAAATTGCAATCCAAACCAACAATCAAAGAAGTGAGTAGAAAAATATTTGAGTCAAAACAGCCCCAAAATAAGGCAGAAAAAGTATTTTTGGCACTGTTACAATCAATTATGCTTAGACAGCAACCTATTGCATCAGTGCAGTTTTTTATCAAATCAATTTTCTGTGACAATCAATTGCAATGTTACAACAATTGATTGCAACCTGTTAAAAATCAGTAGAAAACATCATTTTAAAGATCAAATTCTTGTTCCAACTTTTCATCAAACACCTTATGATCATGGATCCAATTGAGCATGAAAGTGCCATCAAATTATGAGAAAATAGCACCAATGGAATCATAAAATAGTGCTCAATGAATCAAAACCAGAAATCCATAAGAGATCACATTGTGAAAGATGATGATCCAACTTACCAAAGGTAGAATTAGAGAATTATCAAACAACTTCTAGAATTTGCTGCAATTCGACCACAAGAATCAATTACCAAAGCTTGGATGTAGAGAATTGATGGAGAAAAAGTGTTTGGATGAAGGTTTAGCTCAAAGATTAGTAAGCTTCAATGTAAAGCTTACTAACTTTTTGAAAACAGAGCTTTGAGTGAATTTGGTAGATGGAGAGAATTGAGAGATTTTTTAGCAAGGTGGATTTGGCTATCAAAAGCTTGTGATTTGAATGAAATGAGGTCTCTATTTATAGAGTTTAGGATTGGGATTAGTGGTAATTTGGTAATTGATTCTTGGAGCCAAATTTGAATTAATGATATAATTTTCAAATTATGCAGAAAAATTGGAGTCAAAATGATAACAGTTTGAAATTGCTGGCTTTTTCAAAGAAACACGTGCATTTTGCTATTATGAGTCGATACATGGGTGGTATGCGTCGATACATCCTAGCTGTATAACACAGCATGTGTCGATACATGCCTCTATGTGTCGATACATAATGTTATTTCAACACATTACAGAATCACACAAACTGCATGAGTCGACACATAACACGTATGTGTCGACACATACTAGTTATACAAACAGGATGAGTCGATACATACATGCATGTGTCGACACATGCTAGTCATACACAACTGGATGAGTCGATGCATACCTTTATGGGTCAATGCATGCTGTCTTTCGCCATAATACAGAATCAAATCAACTCGCATGAGTTCGACACAAGCCTTTGTGGATTGATACAAGCTGCCTTTCGACACAATCTTCTCTGGGTTGATGCAAGCTGCCTTTTGACACAATCTTCTCTGGGTTGATGCAAGCTGCCTTTCGACACAATACAGAATCCATCAATTTTCATGAGTACGACACAAGCCTTCATGGATCCATACAAGCTGCCTTTTGACACAAGTCCATGTGGATTGATACAAGCTGCCTTTCGACACAATACAGAACTGATTGCTTTGCCTGGAAAACCTTGTTTTTCGGATGCTTTGACTCAGTACCTACAAAACACAATTTTGCAAAGACAAAGACAAATATTTTTTTGTATTTTGGTTAGAGGTTAATCAATCAACACATATACAAAATACACAACCAAGGTGCTTGGAAATTCCTCAAGAGCAAACTTAAAGATAGGAGATAGAAAAAACCAACCCTAATGTGACCTTGTTATGATCAAGTTGACATGATATGATAGGGGAATCTTAGGAGCAAAAATTGGGGTACAACAGCTGCCCTTATTTAAGTGTCTTATATCCGGAGATACGAAGGTTAAAAATCTTCGTGTCATCGCGATTGAAGATACTTAAATATAAAACAAGACCTATTTTTGTCTCTAAGATGCATGCAATGCTTATGATTATGAATGCATATGAAAAGAACAAAAGAGACGCAAAGTAACACTGGGGATGCCACAAGAACAAAGAAACAAAGGAGCAACCCCACCAGGAAAATAAATCACTGGTGGACCAAAAGAATTGCATCAGAGAGGAGGATAACAAGCATCGACGTATAACTATGAACTACCAACTCAACAGATGAAGGTAGAAAAGTAATAAGATACCGGCTCACAGATGACGGTAAACTACCAACTCAAAAGTTGAAGGTAGAAGATAAAGATATACCGACTCACAGATGACGGTAAACTACCAACTCAAAGGTTGATGGTAGAGAGAAAATATATCATGCCATCGCCGTTCACTAACGATGAACTATCATCGTTCACTGATGATAGCAAAAAGATAAGAAACACTAACATTCACTGTCGATGTACTACCAACTTTCACTGAAGGTAGATTTGAAAATATCATACCACTGCCGTTCACTGACGATGAACTATCACTATTCACTGATGATAGCAAAAAGATAAGAAACACTGATGTTCACTGCCGATGTACTACCAACATTCACTGAAGGTAGATTTGAAAATATCATACCACCGCTGTTCACTAACGATGAACTATCACCGTTCACTGATGATAACAAAAAGATAAGAAACACCGACATTCACTGTCGATGTACTACCAACGTTCACTGAAGGTAGATTTGAAAATATCATACCACCGCCGTTCACTGACGATGAACTATCAACGTTCATTGATGATAGCAAAAAGATAAGAAACACCGATGTTCACTGCCGATGTACTACCAACATTCACTGAAGGTAGATTTGAAAATATCATACCACCGCCGTTCACTGATGATGAACTATCAACGTTCACTGATGATAGAAAAAAGATAAGAAACACCGACGTTCACTGCCGATGTACTACCAACATTCACTGAAGGTAGAATTGAAAATATCATACCACCGTCGTTCACTGACGATGAACTATCAACGTTCACTAATGATAGTAAAAAGATAAGAAACACCAACGTTCACTGTCGATGTACTACCAACATTCACTTAAGGTAGATTTGAAAATATCATACCACTGCCGTTCACTGACGATGAACTATAAACATTCATTGATGATAGCCAAAAGATAAGAAACACTGACGTTCACTGCCGATGTACTACCAACATTCACTGAAGGTAGATTTGAAGATAACAAGTTTTCCCCAAAAATCTGGGGTTCCACCTAGAACGGGTCTCAACTTCTTCCTTAACCAAGGAAATCTGCCTGGAAAGGGTAAAATGTAATCTGTCTCAAATAAAGAGACTTTCACTTATTATCAAGGGGAATTGCAAAGAGAAATGACTTTCTGGGGATAGAAATATGGTTTCCTGGGTAAAGAGATATGACTTCCTGGGGAAAGAGATATAACTTCCTGGGGACGAAGATATAACTTCCTGGGTAAAGAGATATGACTTCCTGCTGAGGAGATAAAGTCTTCTCGTGCAAAATAAATTCACAAAACAAAACTCAAAGTTCTCATAAATCCAAAGTAAATAATATCGTCATGCGACCACGAATCCAATTCAGAAATAAACTGGAGCAGGACGGCCAATGAAGATACATCCTTTGAGAAATAAACTCAAGAGGGAAAACCAGATCCATCTAAGCAAGGAGCGTTGCAGGAAGGTTAAACACAATGTCAATAAAAAATGATTTGTAGCAATGCATAATGTATGTATGAATGTATGAGTGATATTGTGCATATGCTGGTAAAAGGATACATAATCAGCATAAAAAAATAAAAATCGTCTCAGGTACCAACAACATTGGGCTAAACTTCAACCAGAAAGATCAATCTAAGAAAGGTAAAAGCAACTGCAGAAACCAAACTTATTGCATGTCCTAACTTCACTAAGGAGAAACCTAACTCGGATGTAGCTAAATCAAACAGATACCGGGATAAAACATCTTTCTTCCGGTTTCATCGGAGAAATCAGTTTTTCAAAAGCAACATACCTACTGGAGATTGCAAGATCAACCTCAAATAAAGCAGACTGACGCCGAGATAATCAAACCTCACTGGGGAGTTCAAACCCACTTCCTTGGAGAAAAAACTGCGGATTGAAAACTTGTCATCATGAATACTCATTCCAACAAGAGATGCCCTGGTATAGTCTTCAGATATAGGGATATAATATCCTTCTCCAGGCTTCATCGGGGATTAGCACACAGACTTCAATGGGGAAACAAAAGTTTTCACGGTTCGTACTTCTACTGGATATTGCAACACTGATCTTGAATAAGATAGATGGAAACCAAATTGTCAAAACATTCACTGGGGAATTCAAGCCCACTTTGGAGGAAGAAAAACATACGGACTTCACTAAGGGAAGACAAAGCTTCAACATCGAGACATCTACTGGGGACTTCATGTTGACTTCAATGGGGAAGCCAAAACCACATCATCAAGGGGAAACCAAGATACGTTCTTCACTGGAGGAACCAGAGATACGTTCTTCACTGGAGAAACCAGAGATACATTCTTCGAGAGTAATTATTGCACCAACTTCTTTGGGGAGAAGGGACTTCTATCAAATAAACGAGGCCTTCACTGGAGAATATTGGATTGAGTCTTCATATCATACAAACCTATTCCAACAAAAGATGTCGTGGTATAGTCTTATTGGGAAATCTAGAAGTCAACACTATTGCCAATACTGCAAAAAGAGCGACATCTCAACACACCAAGGGAATAAAACCTTTCATCATATGAGGGAAAACTTCGTTGGTGAATCTGGGACGGAGGCTTCTGACCATGCAAACCCAAAATCAAAAGCGAAACAAGACTTGGTCGGGGATAATAGGATCACAAATCTAATATTGTACCTTGCACCCACTGGTATCGTCTTCTACTATTTGAGAAACACACAGAGATTGTGCATATACCAACAAGATGACTTGAGAAAAACCTTCACGAAGGAAGTAAATCTTCTTAAAACAACCGGAGTTTGTTCATTCCTGGGATCGCCATTTTTGTTGTCATTGTTTCATCATAAATCCAAATGTAAATTGAATTGTGGAGATCTCCCCTTTTTTTGAAAAGTCAATTTTGCTTTTTAATCTTTTTGCTTTAAAAATTATTATCAGTAATAAATGGAGTCTTTGCAAGCTAAATAAAAATAAGAACACAAAGAATTGGGTAAAAGCTCGAATTTCATTAATAGAATGGTAGTCTGCGAATGGCGAGACTCCATGGATGATTACAAAGTTTGGGAAATGGTAATATATAATGGAAAAGATACATTGAGATACAATGACCACCATTTCCCCTAACAACTTTTGAAATCCTGAGCAGCAACTTTTGTTGAAGTATGGTGAGGATCCGAGAAGATTGTTGCTTCAACGATCAAGTCTTGTCTGACGTAGTTATTTGCCAAGAAAAAAAATCCTTAACTTTTTCCTAAGCTGCCCTTGCGGGTTTTCAACTTAGCGGGAAATTTATTCTGTTTATGTCTCTAATTTTTGCCTAGACCGCCCTTTCGGGTTTTCAGCCTACCGAGACACTCCTTTTTTCCTAAGCCGCCCTTTCAGGTTTTCAACTTAGAGAGCTATTCTTTTATTTCTTTAGGCAAAGTATTTCTTGACTGCATCAGCATTCATGGGACGTGGGAACTCCTCGCCATCCATAGTTTCAAGAATTAATGCACCACCAAAGAAGGCTTTCTTGACAACATACAGGCCTTCAAAATTTGGAGTCCACTTGCCCCTAGAATCAGTGTTAAAAGACATGATCTTCCTGAGCACGAGGTCGCCTTCTCTGAATTCACAAGGTTTGACCTTTTTATCAAATGCTTCCTTCATTATTTTCTAATATAACTGCCCATGACACAAAGTTGTCATTCTCTTCTCTTCAATCAAATTCAATTGGTCAAACCTGTTTTGGACCCATTCAGCCTCTGTCAACTTGGCTTCCATTATCACACGCAACGAGGGAATCTCTACCTCAACAGGGAGTACAACTTCCATTCCATATACCAGGGAGAACGGGGTTGCTCCTGTTGAAGTGCAAAAAGATGTTCGATATCCATGCAGAGCAAAAGGGAGCATTTCATGCCAATCCTTATAAGTAACAACCATTTTCTGGATAATTCTCTTGATATTCTTATTAGCAGCTTGAACAACCTCATTCATTTTTGGCCTGTATGGAGACAAATTATGATGAACAATCTTGAATTCTTCACACAGTTCTGTCATCATCTTGTTGTTCAAATTCGAGCCATTGTCAGTGATGATTCTACTCGGCACACCATACCGGCATATAAGATTATTTTTGATTAAACGCACAACCACCTGTTTGGTAACATTGGCATAAGAAGCAGCCTCTACCCATTTGGTAAAGTAGTCAATTGCTACCAAGATGAAACGGTGTCCATTCGAAGCTTTGGGTTCTATCATCCCGATCATGTCAATACCCCACATAGAGAAAGTCCACGGGGAGGAAATCACATTGAGAAGTGTCGGAGGCACATGGACCTTGTCTGCATAAATCTGGCATTTATGGCACTTCTTTGCAAATTTGTAACAATCAGATTCCATTGTTAACCAATAGTAACCTGCCCTTAGCATCTTTTTAACCATCGAATGTCCATTAGCATGAGTGCCAAATGAACCTTCATGAATCTCGTGCATCAACATGTCTGCTTCGTGTATATCCACGCATCTGAGCAAGACCATGTCATAATTTCTCTTGTATAACACATTTTCACTGAGGAAGAAACTGCCTGCCAATCTTCTCAGTGTCTTTCTATCTTTCCTTGACGCGCCAACCGGGTATTCCTGAGTCTGAAGAAAATGTTGGATGTCATAATACCAAGGTTTTTCATTTGTTACCTCTTCTGTTGCAAACACATGAGCAGGCCTATCTAGCCGTCGAACTGTAATTTGGGGTATATCATTCCAAGTATTCACTTGGTACATGGAAGCCAGAGTTGCCAGAGCATCTGCCATTTGATTTTCATCTCTAGGAATGTGATGGAATTCAACTTTATTAAAGAAGGGTAATAATCTTCTAGCCTAATATTTGTAAGGGATCAAGCCAGGGTGACGAGTATCCCATTCTCCTTTAATCTGATTTATTACCAAGGCTTAATCACCATAAACATCTAGAATTTTGATTCTGAGATCAATAGCTTCCTCAAGACCCATGATGCAAGCCTCATATTCCGCCATATTATTAGTGCAATCAAATGTTAACCTAGCAGTAAAAGGAATGTGCGATACATGAGGAGTGACGACCACAACACCAATTCCTTTTCCATAAGCATTCACCGCTCCATCAAATACCATACTCTAACGAGATTCAGGGTCAGGGCCTTCCTCAGGCAATGGTTCATCACAATCTTTCACTTTCAGGAACATCACATCCTCATCGGGGAATTCATATTCTGCAAACTGATGATCTTCCACCGGCTGGTGAGCAAGGTAATCTGCCAACACACTACTTTTGATAGCTTTTTGAGTGCGGTACTCAATATCATATTCAGATAACAACATCTTCCAGTAGGAAATTTTCCCAGTAAGAGCAGGCTTCTCAAAAATATACTTGATTGGATCCATTTTGGAAATCAACCAAGTGGTATGATTCAACATATACTGCCGCAAACGCTTTGCCTCCCAGGCCAAAGCACAACACGTCTTTTCTAGCATGGAATACCGTGACTCACAATCAGTGAACTTTTTGCTGAGATAATAAATGGCGAACTCTTTCTTCCCTATTTCATCCTGTTGTCCCAGAATACAACCTATGGATTTATCTAACACTGTTAGATACATAATCAACGGTCTTCCTTCTACGGGAGGGAGCAAGATAGGAGGTTCAAGCAGATACTCTTTAATACTCTCAAATGCCCTTTGGCAGTCATCCGTCCACACACAGCCTTGATCTTTCTTTAACAACTTAAAGATCGGTTCACACTTTGCAGTCATATGGGAAATGAATTTGGAAATATAATTCAAACATCCAAGGAAACCCCTGACTTGCTTTTCAGTTCTTGGTGCTGGCATTTCTTGAATTGCTTTGACTTTATCAGGGTCAACTTCAATTCCTTTCTGGATAACGATAAAACCCAACAATTTCCCCGATCTAACTCCGAAGGTGCATTTATTTGGATTCAACCGGAGACGATACTTCCTCAAACGCTGAAACAACTTCAACAAATCTTTTTATGCCCTTCTTCAGTTTGGGATTTAGAAATCACATCATCAACATACACTTCAATTTCCTTGTGCATCAGATCATGGAATAGGGTTGTCAAAGCCCTCTGGTACGTTGCACCAGCGTTCTTCAACCCGAAGGGCATCACTCTGTAACAGAATGTCACTATGGATGGCATTTGTAAGCCCATCTCTGACGAATTCTTCATCACTTCTCAAAATGGCATATTTAAGCCCATTCCCTGCACAATCATACCAATACATCAGTGAGTGCAAATTTCTGGGCACACTCGTGTTCAATCATCTTCCATCTTCAAGTCACGAATGACAGACTCGCCAATCTAACTCTTCAGGTTTAAGAAGATTGAACAGGGGCAGCTGTTGTACGCCAAAATTTTCCCTCTCTTTTTTCAAGATATTTCTCATAAAGATCTTCAAAAGTTCAAAGCTTGCACAAGTACTGACTAGGTCAAGCCAACTCCTAAAGACTGATGCCTCAAATTAGGGTTTGAGTTTGCGCAAAGACAGTTGGACCCCTAACATTTCAAATGAATTTCATGGATCATTATGGACCCTCAGGATTATTTATGTCAAATTTCAATATTGGATCATAATTCCCCAAGAAAATCGTTCAAATCATCAAAAGGGCAAAATGGTCAAAATTAGGGTTTTGACCGAGAATAACCAATCTTCGATTTTGACCTAGTGCATGATTTATTGGTTTGAAACATTGATTTCAAGAATCCAAATACGTCATTTTGACCTAATCGCATATTTCAATTCATCTCCCGAGATCAGTGGGTTGATAAACAAAATTCACTTAACTGGTGGAAAAAGTCAATTGTACACTAAAAAGTCAAACTTTGACTTTTTGACCAAAATTGAGTCCCAAAAATCACATCTCATCAAGACATCCAAAATATGAAATTTGATCATCAAAAATCAAGGAAGTTAAAGGTCATTTTAGAAAGACAAAATTTACAAGACTTAGAAATTTTTCTAAGTGTTTGTATGCTTATTAAATTCATTGCTCCATGACATCCTTTCATTACAATTCAGAATAATTCAAGATGTGACAAATGATTGAAAGTATTACAAGGTTGCATTTTTTGTAAATTACAAATCCTAAAGCTTTATCTTGTTTGAATTTTTTTCCTTTGACTCAAAACCTTGCCATTATGCTTTGTCTTTGTTACAATCTGCATAAATTGATCCAAAAACCAGATTTTGTACCATGCTATAATATGCTGCCAAGCCCAAGCCTGCTTACTACAAGCTCAAAATCATGTTTAGAAGACAACCTATTATCCTGAACAAAACAACCCTGCTATTCTATCTCTAAACACTACCACAACACTCCAAAATTGTTGCAAGACAGCCCTGCTATGCTGCTCCTAACCTATTCCAAGCCTGCATTATCTCAGCCCCATATTTGCACCAAATTAGCACATGAGAGTTGCATCAAAAATCTATGAAGACAACATACCCAAATAATTCAAATTGTTATTTGTTTCCCTCCCAAAATCCCAGCAAAACTCATCTACAAATAGACTGTTTTGACAACACACAAAGGGTTGAATTTTAGAGAGAGAAGAGAAAAAACAGAATTCTTGTTAAACTCTGCTCATTCATAAAACTCTTATGAATCATAAAACTCGACTCATCTTCAACTCTATTTTCACTCACAAAACAGAAAAATCCTCAACCCATTATTGTACAAACTTGCAAGTTTTCCCCTAAACTAACTATCCAAACACCTCATATACATCACACAGAGATTGTTCAAACACAAGAATAATTTCTGTAACACCCTTATCATCACCTTCTGAACATAAACGAAAAAAATAGTATTTTGCAACTTTGACTAGGTTGGAGCGATTCTGTAACTTTGCGGCACGGAGCAAGGATTGGAGCAACCTTAAGGAGGAGCTCGGTCAATCATCACTTTGCATCCGGAGACATCCGTATGTGTTCCAAAGTTTTGCTTCAAGAGGTATACATTTTTCCAAACTGTAATATCTTTATCCATACATCATTTGCTGTTTGTGTTCAAAAGATATATATATATATATAAGATAGAACAAAAAAAGAAAACTCAGTGAAAAAATCCAAGACAGGGGGCTGACACGGGTGCTCGTGTCATACGACACGGCTTGTGTCATACGACACGGCCCGTTTCAGCTCAGCTGTTTAAAAATCTAAGAAAAAATGCAAGACGGGTTGCTGACACGGGTGCCCATATCACATGACACGGCCCATGTCAGACCTACTAGAACTATAAACTAACAAATATGCAGGTCAGGGTGCTGACACGTGCGCCCATGTCACAAGACAGGGCCCGTGTCAGGTCTACTGGAGCCAGAAACGTGCAAAGTGGCAAGTCAGGGTGCTAACATGGGTGTCTGTGTCACAGGACACGGCCCGTGTCAGCTTAGCTGGTGCATAAAGAAAAGACACACATGGATTATTACATGGTGCTGACATGGGTGCCCGTGTCACGGGACACGGCCCGTGTCAGACCAGACACCATAAATCTTGATTTTTTTGACTTTTTGCTTTTATTTTCATTCGATTTGGTTGTAATAGTAAAATTAGGTTTTATTTGCTTTTATATCCCCATTTGTAAACTTATACCCCCATCCCCTAAAGTGATGTGATAGCGTAGGATTTTAATTTCCGAAATTAATCACTTTAATATAATTGTTAGTAATTAGGGTGTGTATGTCAAGATAAAATCAACCTTAGAGAACCCAAATTTCAAAGATAAAAACGCATGCAATCAAAACACCATTCACACACGCGCACCTCTAGGATAACCCCACTTTGTTGCCTCAGAAAATAGTCATGTCCCTCGAATATGGGTATTTTAGCAAAGACCCTCGATAAAAAATATTGTAGTCCCTCGATGTTGCCTTTGGTAAACGATCTAGTCCCTTACAAAAATTGCTAAAACGTCTCGTAAGTTGCCTTCTATGACTATATATTTGACCCACGCCCGTCCCTTCACATCCAAAGATAGGGCTTCTTACTAATCAATGGTAAGATAGCAACATCTAAAGGAGGAGGAAAAGAACAAAGACCTTTTGAGAAGGTAGGACGCTCGTAGTTGCTTGCTCACCAAACTAAAAAACCATTTTCACACTCACACTTTCAAAATATCTTCAAACATCACTTTGAACTATTTTCGAAACCAACACTTTGTATATATTCTTATAGAGACGAGAATTATTACAAAGTTTTCAGAAACAAAGGCGTTTTTAAAATATTTTCAAACTTACACCAATCATAAACACCTTTCAAGCAAAGCATTTTCAAAGTGATCAAGCAATTAAGAGCCCATAGATAACTAAGGATGAAAAGGATGCTAACACCTTCCTTTTTCATAACCTACCCCTCGAACTCAAGAAAATATCTCAAAAGGTATTTCCTGTTCTTTTCACCCTTTCCTTCATTGGATAAAAGAAAAGTCGGTGGCGAATCTTGCTATCTGTAACATTTGCAATAAAATGCAAAACACCAAAGTCAGTTATCTCACCGTATTACAGGATGTCAATGGACAAGGAATGTTAGGAGGATGCTTCCCTGCTCCCCGCCTCATCCCTAAATTTATTCCCCATCCCTGTCCCCAATCCCCGCCATGGAAGAATATTTTGCTCCATCCCACAGATCTCCATGGAGATCCATGAAGATCAAATCTTAAGAAATTTTTTATATTTTTCAATCAAAACTATGACACTAGTATTTCATTATTTTTTCCTTTTAAAAAAATAAATATATTTTGCATCTTTATTTTTAAAAAATTAAAATACATCTTACATCAATAAAAAAAAAGCAAAAACACTTTTTGTTGCAAATATATTTTCTATAAAAAATAAATAAATATTAACTAATGAAAGTAATATGAATTTGAAGAGTAATTACCATAAACACAAAAACAAAGGAGAGTGGTTGTTGTGATGATGATGTGAACAGAGGAGATGGTGAATGGAGGAGATGGTGAATGGAGGAGACAAAGATAATTGAGAAAGTAAAATGAGGAGACGGTGTACATTATATGTATTGGATACACTTTTCTTGGGTTGGGTACTTGGGTAGTGAAAAATACATTATATAATAAAACATAAAAATAAAATGATCCACTAATGACTCTTTATTTTCTAATACATTAATATTTTTAATTTATAATTATATAATTATATATTATATAATATATAAAACATAAAAGTTAAATAATATGGTGGGAGTCGGGGACTCCACGGGTCGGAGAGTACTTTCCCAATCCCCGTCCCAAAGTGTTATCGAGGGAACTTTTCCCTCCATCCCCATCCCCGCGGGAGAAAATTCCCCAACTTCGGTGTTCCAAACAGATAATCCCCAAAGAGATCTCCCTAAACAGATGTAAATTGACATCCCTAAAACTTAAGCTTATCAAATAAACTGCTATGACCAAAATAAAAACTAAGCATGCATTTTCTACGAAATTCAAACTCAAGAGTAAGGGATAGAAAGATGACACAAGAACTTATAGTGGTTCGACTTGTCGTCCTTGCGTGAGTCTACAGACACTTTAATAAATTTTTCTTTTATTTTGACAAATATCTTGAGAGTATATACAATCACTAATCCACAATAATGCTAAATAAAAAATATATAATCTATAATTTGGATCTTGACTTGTATATGGCCAAATGCCAAACTCTTATGCGCAATCTTTCCTCAATCAACACTTCAGATCTCACAATATCACCAATTCTACTCCAAGCCTTCGTGTGTAGTAATCAACCCCTTGATGCTACTAATTCCTTGAGCGGTAAATTGTCTGAAGATGTAAAAAGAACATCGCCTTATGTGTAGGTGTTGTACCCCAAAATTTGCCCTCTCATTTTTCAAAGAATTTCTCACAAAAATTCTCAAGGTTCAAGCTTGCACAAGTACATTGAGATTTTCCAGTACCAAGATTAAAAGCAAAACTGTCAAAAAGGGGGAAAACAGATAAAAATAATATTTTGACAAATTTGGAGAAAAAACAAGTGTTTTTTTGTTTCAGCTCCTTCGATTGGCCTTTTGGCCTCTTTCGATGCAAGCTTGGCTTGCATCCTTCGACTGGACATGGGCCTCTGGCATGCTGGCTTGGATTTACAAGGCACAAAGCATCTTGTAGCCTCCTTCAATTCCAAGGCAAAAGGCTCCCTTTTGGCATCCTTCGATTTTCACTTTTTGCCTCATATATGCCTCTTTCGAATCTGGACATTTTGGCCTCCTACATGCACCCTTCGTTTGGGCACTTGAATCCTTCAGTACAAGGTTTTGGTCAAACCCTTCGTTTGGGCATTTGAGTCCCTTCATGCTTGCTTCGTTTGGGCAGATGAATTCTTCAGTACAATTTTTTGGTTAAACCTTTCGTTTGGGAATTTGACTCCTTCATGTTTATTTCGTTTGGGTGCATGAACTCTTCAGTACAAGCTATTGGTCACACCTTTCGTTTGGGCATGTTGGTTCCCTTCATGCAAGCTCCGTTTGAACATAGATCTTTTGCATGTTTGCATTAAGTCACAAGGCAGGGACTCCTTATGTACACTCCTTCGTTTGGCCACATGGACCTTTGGGCAGGCAAGCCTTTGACTGGACAGAACCACCTTCACAAGGTTTTGTTTGTAACTACTGCCCTTCAAATAAGCATCTTTTGAATCCAACTCTAGGCATCCCATTCGAAGGACATGCTTGATGGTCCATTCAAAGGATTTACAAGCCCACTTTAAGGAAGGTTTTTGGTGACCCATCCAAGGGTCACACTTTTGGCTCCTTCGTAAGAGGCACCAAAGTAGCCCATTCGAAGGACACTTGTTGGAAGAAAATCAAATACTTTTGTTGGGAGAAGAGTCTGGTCGAAGAAGCGTCAGAATGAAAAGATGATATTCAAAGATGCTTGCTGCCAAGTTCAGACATGGTACACTGACCAAGACTGTTGCACAACAGTCCTGAAACACTGCCCTATTCTTGCACCAAAATAGCGTACAAGACATTGTCTCTCGAAAGATACAAGGAGCAGGTTACTCAAATTGTTTAAACCTTTTGTTTTCCCTCGAAAAGCTTCAGGCAGCTTTGCCTATAAATAAGAGGCCTCGCAACATGTTTGAGGAGGACTTTTTGTCCAGAGGAAGGAATCGTCAAATTTCTCAAACACCATAGGTTTTCAAACACTTAAGCATTTGTGAAAACAAAAACCCAGAATCTAACATTTACCTCTTTCGATTCTGAAAAGTCCCACACATTTTATTCCCTTTCGAATCCAATAGAAAAGACATCTCATTTGTTTTTCTCCTTCGAATCAAATAGTAGAAACGCTGCCTCTGGTCCTTTCCTTCGAATCCAGTAGCATTCAAGGTAACCACTTCAAGGTCCAGCACACCCTTCAGCCTCCAGCAAGGTAAGTTGTTCCAAACCTTGAAATTTTCATTTCTTGTATAACATGTAAATAAGATTTCCTTTCGTTTCAAACATGCACATACCATTGTTCTTTTCGTTTCCACCCTTTTAATATGTTTTCAGAGCTAACCCTTTTGTTTTGCTTCTTGTTTACCTAAACATGCATTAAGTATTAAACTGATTGTAAGGCAATACTAACATGGCCTTAGGCCATGTTTCTATTCAAGAGTTCAAATGAAAGAAATACAAAACAGGAAGTAGGAAACGAAGCTTGTGGCTTCCACACCAACCTCTAGGCCAAACGAAAGAGGCGGCCAGAAGGCACGCCTGCACTAATTCTAGGCCTAGACGAAAGGTACGCCTGCACTGATTCTAGGCCCAATCGAAAGGCAGAACTATGCTGACTTCCAGGCCCAGACGAAAGGCGTGACTATCCTGATTCCAACCCTCAGTTGAAGGAGACAGAAAGGAAAATCGAAGGGCAGGACTCCACTGACTTCAGAACCCAAATCGAAGGAGGCCAGAGAATGCAGAATCGAAGGGCCTTTCTATCTGAATCGAAAAACATTTTTCTTTATTTTATTTTATTTTTTGCCTTGATATTTTCATGCACTTCAATATGGTTGTAATAGTGTAGAATTTTATTTTATGCATTTTATTACTTTTGTATGCTTGTTAGTAAATAGGGTATGTATGGCAAGAAAAAACAACAAGTAGGCAACCCCTAATCAAAGATTAAATGCATGCAATCAAAAATACTCCTCACACACATGCACCCCTAGGGTAATTCCACTTGTTGCCTCAGAAAAAATAATCATGTCCCTCGAATATGAGCGTTTTAGCAAAGACCCTAAATAAAATATCATAGTGCCTCGATGACCCTCAATGTTGCCTCCGGTAAACGATTTAGTCCCTAAACTTCATTGCTAAAACGTCCCATAGGTTGCCTTCTATGAATATACAAACGTCCCATGCCCGTCCCTTCACATCCAACGATGGGGCTTCTTACCAAATCAATGGTAAGATAGTAATATCTAAAGAAGAAAGAAAAGAACATTTAAGACCTTTTGAGTAGGTAGGTTACTCCTAGTTGCTCGCTTACTCACAACAAAAACATTTTATACACCAACACTTTCATTTTGAAACATTTTCAAAAGACAAACACTTTGTACGCTGTGATACGGTGGGAGAACTGACTAGTGTTTTGCGTTCGTATTCGCACTTGTGCGGTTGAGCAAGAGTCGCCACCGACTTTTTATTTTATCCTAAAGGAAAGGTTAAAAAAAGCACAGCAAAAACCTTTTGAGATATTTCGTGGGTTCGGGGGGTAGATTATGAAAAGGGAAGGTATTAGCACCCTTTTCATCCATGGTTATCCATGGGCTCTTAGTTACTTGGTTTTTTAGATCACTTGCCTTGTTTTTTCGATTGCTTGAAAATGGTGTGTGTGTGGGTGCTTTTTGAAAATGTTTTTGGAAAAAGATGCCTTGTCTTAGGCAACTAATGTATTTGACTCGTGATTGAGTGTTTTACAAAAGTGTGGATCTTTTCGAAAAGATGTTTCAAATGTTTTTGAGAGTTTGTTTTGAAAGTGTTATGGATTGTGGTTTTTGAAAAGAAGGGAAGTGTTTTTGCAAATTGATCTCAAGTAACTAAGAGTTTTGTCTACCCTATTGTACTCAAAAGTTTTTGTTATGTTTTAACCCCTTTTAACAATTTTGTTCCATCATTGAAATTGGTGGACAATCTTGCGTTTAGGAAGTTTATTCGGGACGGGCGCGGGTCATCGTATGGACCATGAATGCAATGATGCCAAGTGTCTTTGGCAATTTGCTTTGAAGGGACTATGATCATTCCGTTTAGGCAACACTTTGAGACTTATGATCATTTGATTTTGTTTTGCCAAAGATACTCGACGTGCAAGCATGGCCCATTTTGGAAGGCAACATGTGGGATTTACCCTAGAGGGTGCAAGTGTGATTGTGTATTGATTACATGTATGTGTCTTGTATTAGGTTATCTAGCGTTTGATTTTATGTACATACAAACCCTAGGTCTAACCATGGTATAATTAGAAAACTGTAAATTGCGGAAATGTAAAATCTACGCTATTACAAAATAGTATCCGGGATTAGGGGTACAAGTGTATGAATGGGGATGAGACTTATAGTATCCAATAAGTTACAACCAAATCGAATTCGCAATCAAATGTAAATATCGAATATACAAATATAAGATAAACAAATGTGTATAGGACAATGTGAATGTATTTGTGTAAGTGTACATGTATATGAGTATGTGTAATTATTTACAAATGCGAGATGTGAAATTGAAGTGTATTAGGGTATTTGACCTAAATATATGTTTTAGTGAATCTTGGGTTTGTATATTTTTAATATGTACAAAAGAAAATGTTTTTAATAGAATATTCAAGTTTCTAATTAAATTATGTATAAAATGTATCGTGGTTTATTATATACAAAAAGTGTGTTAATTAAGTGTTTTTAAGAATTTTAATATTAGAAAAAATATGTATTTTATCAATTATGTACAAGTATACACTTTGATTAAAAGAATGGAAAAAGCTTTTTATTTTAACTATATGATAAAAATGTGATATGTACAAATATATTTTAATCAAGTATTTAGAAATTAAATTATGCAAAAAAAAAAAACAATGTATATTTACTTAGTATGTACAAAATATGTTTTAAATAAAAGAGCAAATAAATAAAATAAAAAAAGAGAAAGTATTTTCAATTTTTTAGTATATGACAAAAATGTATTTTAATTATGAAATGTATTTAGGAAATAAAACATATGGCTTTAAGACATTATGTATGAAAAATGGAGAAGTTAGTAATTAATCAAATGGTTTGTATAAAAAATGTTAGTAACTTTGTTGGGCTTCAAAGGAAATTAGAAACGGGTCAGGCCCACTGACTGCTGAAGCAGCGTTTTTAGGGTTAGGCGTTTTGTTGTTCACTTGGAACAAAGGCTTAGGGTTAGCAGCGGCACGCCGTTCACTTGAGTTTCATCTCCTTTATTCGTTCTCGAGCGTCCAGCATGAGCCTCTTGCCTCAGCCACCGGCGATCTCCGTTTCCCCTTTCCTCCAGCGATAGTGTTGAGGCGCCAGAACTCGGTAATCAATTTGATTCGTTAGGGTTTGTTTTAGTTCTTGCATGTTTGTGATTTTCTGCGTATTCTTGATTAACTGTTTGGTTGCTTTCTCATGTCGTGCATTATTGATTTTTATTGGAGGTACGTGAGGAGGGAAAAGAAACGTCTTACCTTTACTGGAGAGGGGAAGGAAGGAGATGAAGGTGCCTAGGAGGCTTTGATGGCGAAGAGGAAAAAAAGCGTGATGCTGATGAACTTGATGTCCCTGGTATTTCGTTCTCACTTCTTGCCGTATGAGGGTTTTATGATGATGTTAGCTGAAAAACCCTCTTTTAAAAAGATTCACTTTTTTCTTCTTCTTCTATGCCACTGTATATTTGTTGCTTTTGATGCTTCTCTTCTCCTTCTGTCCCTTTCGCCACTGTACGCTTGTTTATGTTTCCCTGGATATGCTATGGTTGAAACAACTTTATTGTTTTGATTAGCTTCTTTCTGGATTGCCTAAAACTTGCTTCGAATCGTTGCTTTGCCTATGATGTTGTTCCTTCTGAGGCTTAGGAGTTGCCTTTGAATATATTGTCTTTGAGGTTTGGACTTGGCAGATATGATGCTTGGTTGATATCTTTGCCTATGATGAAGCCCACTTCTGAGGCCTAGGGTTGATTTTGCAGATTTTGTTGTTTTGCTTCATTTTTGCAGAGATGGAAAGGCTTTGAACTTTCTTGGCTTGTTGACATAGCAGGTTAGGCTTTTGAACAGGCTTTATGGCTTGATAAGTTTGTATACTGGTATGGCTTTTTGATGGATAGGCTTGGTATGGTTCAGGTTTATGAGGGTTGATGGTTTTTACTGATGTAGATTTAACTGGTTTGGGGATTTCTGGTTTTTTGAACTGGTTGTGTTTAGTTGGATTGGTGTGTTGACAGTAGATGATGTGCTTAGGACCTTTGTATCTTTTTCTTCCTCCTTTTTCTGTGTTGTACTGAGCTCTCTTCTTGTATATCTTTCCTTGTATCCCTGCTGCCTCAGCCTAAAGCCTGAGCCTGCTTCTTTCTCTCTTCTTCTGATTTTTTAGTACAGTTTAAAGAATTTAATATGATTTTATTTCTGTACTTTCTGAAGGGGCCTATTCTGATGGGAAATGCTGAAAAAAATTGCTTTGCATAAAAGATTTTTCTTTGCATCCTTCTCTTTCTTTGACAGCTTGCTACACTTTGTCTTTTCTTTGATATCTTTTCCAAATCCTTTTTGACAGCTTGGGTACTTGTGACAGCAAATTGTACTTCTTTGATTTTTCTTTGATATCTTTGAGTAGACTTTGGCATTTGACAGCAAACTGTACCTTTTGCTTTTGATAGAAAGTGGAATTGGATTTTCAGTTTGGTTTGCATTTGAAGTTTGAGATTTTGAAACTATGCAGTTTGAGATTCTATGCATTTGACATTTTGCATTCATGAATAAAAATGAAATTCTTCCCTCTTTGTGAACCGGGAGAAATCCTGTGATTTGCAGAGAGGGTTAACTAATCCCAATCAGTGGCCCCTAATGATGAGCAAATTTTATCTGTCTTTTTTAATTCAACTGCTTTCTGACTTTTCTTCTTCTTTTTGCAGATAAAAAAATGGAGCACCGGAGCGAAGTGAAGAATGAAGAATTAGAAATAGGATAGAATTTTTTATTTTCAATTTAATTTTTGTACACTATTATTATTTTAAATACTTCGTAATAAATACTTGTATCCAAATAATAATAATTGTAACAACTATTAAATATGAAATAAAAATTCCATTGACATTTAATTCTTTTCAATTCCTTTTCTTTATTTACTTGTTATTTATAATTCCTTAAATTAAATAAAATGAAAGTTAAATTTCAAGTATTTAATTCTTAGAACCATAAATAATCAACTAAACCTTGTTGATCAAAATAAATGAACTGGACGTCTCCATCATTCAAAGCAACGCACAGTCGAACACAAAAACTGATCAGATGCAATCCTTTCTTACTGATTCTTTGCCAAGCAGTGTAATTCCAAACTGCACATATCTTTTGACTGGCCCAAACAAAACAAACTGAATTCAAACCACTGTCTCTTTTACTGATTAAATCAAAACAACGCTAATTCAATCCGAATCTCGGAATAACTTGCAAAGTGCTGTGGAATTTTAATTTTGCTGAGAATATGCCTGTAAAACCTTAATTCCTGATTAAATGCCAAACAACATTCGCCTGATCAAAATTGAGCCAAAATCAACCAAAACCCTACCTAAGCCAACTGTATGAAACAATCCAGAGCTCTGAAAATCAGTAAAAACCCTAATTTTGCTTGACTGACAAGAAAAGTTCGTTTGTCCGATTCTTGAGCCAGTTTGAAAAAGTCAGGAAAGGCTTGAAGCTGAGATTTCTTGTGGGGAAAAATGCGAGGGCAAATTTTGGGGTACAACAGTTGCCCCTGTTCAATCTTCTTGGACCTGAAGAGTTAGATTGGCAAGTTTGCCTTTTGCGACTTGAAGGTAGAAGAAGATTGGACACTAAAGTGCCCAGAAAATTTGCACTCGGCGATCTGATGGTGGAGGTGAATGGGCTTAAAGATGCCATTTGGTGATGGGCTTAAAGATGCCATCTGGTGCGGTAGAATTTTGTCGGGGGATGGGCTTAGAGATGCCATCTGAGAATGGGCTTACAGATGCCATTCGGCGACTGCTGGTAGGAGGATGGGCTTATAGATGCCATCTGGACATGTTGAACTGTATGTCAATGGTGAGTGGACAAGTATCAGAAGGGCATCCATGTTTTGGAACATCTCTGAATTAGGGGTCTGAACAAGCAACAGATTGACGTCCATGTCTGGAGAATCTGTAAACTATCTGAGATTGAATAAGCAATAGAGCAGTATCCGTTGTTGGGACATGTCCGTAAACTATTTTCAAAAATTGAGAAGAGTCTGAATCAGTTGGTAGATTGACATCCATTGTAGGGAAGAATCTGTAAACTGTCTTCAAAAGTTGAGAAGAGTCTGAATCAGTTGGTAGATTGACATCCGTTGTAGGGAAGAATCCATAAACTGTTTTCAGAAATCTTGAAGTTGAAGAGGAGTCTGAACAAGTCGGTAGATTGACATCCGTTGTAGGGAAGAATCCATAAACTATTTTCAGAAGTCTTGAAGTTGAATCAGCAATAGAGCCGCATCCGTTGTTGGGAAGCGTCCGTAAACTAATTTCAAAGGTTGAGAAGAGTCTGAACAAGTCGGTGGATTGACGTCCGTTGTAGGGAAGAATCTGTAAACTGTTTTCAGAAGTCTTGAAGTTGAAGAGGAACCGGTGTAGGGTTTCTTGATGATGCGTCTGAATGAATCTGGAATAAGTATCAGAATGTCGCCGTGTCCGGGTCACATCTGAACTATTTCTAGATGAATCTTGGGAGTTGATCTGTGTCTGTCGACTGATCTTACCTGAAAAGGCAAAGGGTTAGTTGTATGCAATGTTATGATGCATGATGCAACGTACGTGACATCAATGTTTATGACATGAATGCGATGAATGCGCATGTAAGCTGATGAGCTAATCTTGCCGAGGATACATGAATCCGAGATGGCTGAAGATAAAAGCATCTTGACTGCTGTCGGGGAGATAATTCCTTGGCTGCTGCTGGGAAAGAGAATTCCTGATGACCTCTACTGGGGAGTTCCAAACTAGTAGACTCATGCTGGGGAGGCTAGATTGAGAATCTTCGGCTTAATGGGAAGTAACTCTGGTGATCTCACTGGGGAACTCAAGATTTGCCCTCCCAAAACTCTGTGGGGAGAAGGTTCAATGGTCTGGCTCCGCTGGGGATGGTAATTGAAGTTTTAGCCTTGCTGGGGAATTTTGATGAACTCTGCTGGGGATAGGGAGAATTTTGGCGAGCGCGATCTTCCGTGGTGGTTAGCTTGAGAAGAATCTGAACAAGCGATAGGTTAACATCCGTTACTTGGAGAACCCGTGAACTATTTTCAGAAATCTTGAAGTTGAATCAGCAATAGAGCCGCATCCGTTGTTTGGGAAGCGTCCGTAAACTAATTTCAGAGGTTGCATCTGAATAAGCTGATAGATTAACATCCGTTACTTGGGACGAATCCATGAACTGTTTTCAGAAGTCTTAAAGAAGAATCTGAACAAGCGATAGGTTAACATCCGTTTACTTGGAGAACCCGTGAACTGTTTTCAGAAATCTTGAAGTTGAATTAGCAATAGAGCCGCATCCGTTGTTGGGAAGCGTCCGTAAACTAATTTCAAAGGTTGAGAAGAGTCTGAACAAGTTGGTAGATTAACATCCGTTGTTGGGAAGAATCCGTAAACTTGTTTCAGAAGTCTTGAGATTGAACCAGCAATAGAGCCGCATCCGTTGTTGGGAAGCGTCCGTAAACTAATTTCAAAGGTTGAGAAGAGTCTGAACAAGTTGGTAGATTAACATCTGTTGTTGGGAAGAATCCGTAAACTTGTTTCAGAAGTCTTGAAGAGGAATCGGTGTAGGGCTTCCTGATGATGAGCTTGTGTAAAACTGCATCGGTTTTGAACACTTTTGACATTCGAATGCCCCAAGTGGTGATGTAGATAAATTCCTGGCTTATTACAGGTGTTGGTCTACAATCGGTCGTTCACAGATATTTCCTGGGTTGTTACAGGTGTTGATCTGGAATTCTTCAGACATGCCCTGGCTGGATACAGGAGTCGAATCTGGAAATAGTCGTCAACAGATATGCCCTAGCTGGATACAGGAATCGAATCTGGAAATGTTGTCAACAGATATGCCCTGGCTGGATACAGGAATCGAATCTGGAATTGATAGTTGATAGACATGCCCTGGCTGGATGCAGGAATCGAATCTTCAAACTCTTCAGACATGCCCTGGCTAGATACAGGAATCGAATCTGGGAACGTGATAGTTGATAGATATGCCCTGGCTGGATGCAGGAATCGAATCTTCAACTCTTCAGACGTGCCCTGGCTAGGTACAGGAATCGAGTCCGGAAATGTTGTAATTGATTTGTTGAACACTTTTGACATTCGAATGCCCCAAGTGGTGATGAAGGAATCTTGAATCAGATTACTCTGCATATTGAGAGATTTCCTGAAATCTTGACTGGACTGCCCCAGGTTAATTGGATTTTGAAAGATCTGTTGGACCTTGACTGGACTGCCCCAGGTTAATTGAATGGTGACATGTCATGCCCCTTGTTGATAGGAGATTTGATGGAAGTGTTTATCCTCTTGAAGAGATTTTGACTTACTGAGAGAGTTTTCGTTCCTCCGAACATTCGCTGTATGAATTTCTTCGCTGCCAAACAAAAGGGTCAAATGCAGACAGTGATATTCGAATAATGCAAAGTTTATGTTTGTCTCGAAGTTTTGAAAAATGCGTTTTTTAGCAGAAAACTTTTCATAAGACAAGTTAACACAAGATTTAGAGTAAGCCCTACAGGAGTCAGGATACCTTTTGTAACAGTATGCTTTCGAACTAACCCATGCTTCAATTAGGACTTTTGAAGGGTTGTAATGTGGCCTGGTTCACGGTTTAAGAAACAAAGGATAAAGGCTCAAAGTATATTTGTACCCACCCGCTCTTCGTGATGTTCTTCAACCTAAGCTCAGTTAATTGTGCGTCACACCCTGTTTTGAGTTTCGAACGACTTTCGGGTGATGGTTCACCAGTTGAATTTTGGGGAGACAGTCATCATCTCCTTTTTCTTTTTTCGACATTTTTCATGTTGTTGAGGATTTGGTAATGACCTCACTATTTTGATTTTGATTTGTTATCCCTAACTTCTGCCTGACTGTTACCGTTTTCCGGGATTACTGTCAGCGGGATGCCCCAGCTTTCTTAAGCCTCCTTTATAGGTTTTGGCTCGGCGGGCTTTTCTCTTTTGAGAGATTGACTGTCTATGTGATAGGGAACCACCCTTGTCTTTTGATTCCAAAGGAATGCTTTCTTTTTTGACGTCATTCGTTGTATTACAAACTGAGAGTTTGCGACTTCAATGCGCATTTTCTTTTGAATTAACTGAGATACTACCCTGCCCCGGGTTTATATCAAAGGTTTTGATCGTTTTAGAATAGGAAACTCCTACTTCTTTGGCTCGAAGGGGTTGACTAGGGATTAACTTCCTTATAACTCCAGTGTTTGGGAATTGAAAGAAATTCCTGTACATCATCAGCACGGTCTGTTCAAAAGCATACTGTATAAGATCATGGTATTGTTTCGTCATCCTCCCTCTAAAGGCTTACAGCTTTTTATCAAGAGTCAAATATCATAAAGAAAAGCATAAGAGTAGTGAAACAAACGGATGAATTCAAGACAAACATATGCAATGCATTAATGAAAACAGAGTTTAACATCAACAGATAATTGTTCGACAGCAAAAGAAATTATAACTTCGAAAATTCAAAAAGAAGCAAAAGTCTTTCAGCTCGAGCTTCGTCACTTCAAGTGGAGAACCCTTCAACGGAAGATTTTCATCTCGCCGTCTGGCATGAATTCCAGCACCCCAATGTCGATCAGATCTTGAATCTTGTTCTTCAAGGCCCAACAGTCGTTGGTGTCGTGTCCCGGGCTGTAGGAGTGGTAAACACAGAATGCGTCGGGATTATAGTGTGGAGAGGAGATATTGGGCTTCTGAGGAGGATCCTTTACGGTAAGCAAGTTAACCTCCAACAGGCGCTTCAGTATGAAGAATGATGGTATTTCAGTCTCCGTGAACTGTCTTCCCGACTTTTCTTGCTTACGCCGATTGCCCCGTTGACGCTGACGAGGTTGTTGATGGGATTGTGACCCTGAAGCTAGCAAAGGAGCTTTCCCTTTGTCTTCTTGAGTTGATGGAGGCTGAGCGGTGACTTGCTCTTCTACCTCAGATGTTTGCCCCAGTTGGTTGTTTGGAAGCAGTTGGCGGACAAGAACTCTGAGTTCCTCTTGTCTTTGAGATAGGTCTTGGATAAGAGCCATCTGGCCCACCAATTGTCCCATCACTTGAGTCCTCAGTGTTGTCAGATCAAACTGCAGCTCTGCAATCTGATCACTCCTGGCATTGTTGGAACTCCCCAAGCCCTTGGTGAGGAGAGCTTTCATCTCTTCTTGCCCCAGAGATAAATTCAAGAACATCTCATGCAGCTGAGCAGTCTGGTCTTGGATGTCTTTGACAGACCTTTCTAGAGCCATCTCTTACTGAAATAAACAGCAGGAGAGTAAGGAAACCTGAAAAAGGAAAGACTGTCAAAATGAAATGCATGATATGTGGATGCATGCTTTCAAGGGTCTCTTGGGGTAAACACAAGAAAAATGTTAGAGGTTGAACTCTGCTCTTGGATTGGAGATCTCTGCACCGGTGGACGTCCTTCCACGAGAATCAAGCTCACCATGTCGAGTGGGTCATAGCCACTGATTCAAGTTGTTGCACTTGATCTTTGATTGGACTGGTTAGAGGAGAAACCTCTTACCCCTTGATAGATGTCTGGTTCAACGTAACCCTGCATCAACAGAACCCTCGAGATCCTTGAAATGGTTATTGAAAATGCTATGGTATGATGTCATGATGTTATGCACATGTATGCAGAAAGCAAGTAATTGTATATACAGGCAAACATATTCACACAAAGCACACAAGGCCTTAGGTTTAGGCTTGCACGAGGTTCAGGTACTACCCTCTTTCAGTTTGTTGGTTAAAACATGTCCTATTAGAAGTAACCGGGTTCTAAGGGTCCCAATATCACTGGATTACTTTCATTGTTCATCGTTTCGATTTAGCCACTGAACTGGCGACCGAAATATTCCAGGAAAGCAACCCTCAATTGAGTGTAGTATCGAGTATCAACCAACCTCGGACTGCACCAAAGTCAGTTATCTCACTACCCTAAAAAGGCCAAGATGGTTCAATTAAGGTTCCTAAGGTCAGTTGATGCTTCGCGACACCACGCGGCGGCCCCGTACTCTCCTTGACTGAACTCAAGGGTTACCGGTACACACCAAAGTGCCACATCAACGTAGCAGACTGTTTCAACCATGTCGGTATACCCCGCACAGTTCCCTCACAGCCTTGTTGCTACTTTCTAAGAAGGTATCCCCAGATCCGGGTTAGGATCTATAAAACTCCGATACAAAGCCCACAAATGTAAAAGCAAACAAAGCAATCAATTGAAAACAAAAGTGATCTAAACCCTAAGGTAACCCCACTTTTTTAAAAAAGTCCCCAGCAGAGTCGCCAGTTCTGTGATACGGTGGGAGAACTAAGTAGTGTTTTGCGTTCGTATTCGCACTTGTGCGGTTGAGCAAGAGTCGCCACCGACTTTTTATTTTATCCTAAAGGAAAGGTTAAAAAAAGCACAGCAAAAACCTTTTGAGATATTTCGTGGGTTCGGGGGGTAGATTATGAAAAGGGAAGGTATTAGCACCCTTTTCATCCATGGTTATCCATGGGCTCTTAGTTACTTGGTTTTTTAGATCACTTGCCTTGTTTTTTCGATTGCTTGAAAATGGTGTGTGTGTGGGTGCTTTTTGAAAATGTTTTTGGAAAAAGATGCCTTGTCTTAGGCAACTAATGTATTTGACTCGTGATTGAGTGTTTTACAAAAGTGTGGATCTTTTCGAAAAGATGTTTCAAATGTTTTTGAGAGTTTGTTTTGAAAGTGTTGTGGATTGTGGTTTTTGAAAAGAAGGCAAGTGATTTTGCAAATTGATCTCAAGTAACTAAGAGTTTTGTCTACCCTATTTTACTCAAAAGTTTTTGTTATGTTTTAACCCCTTTTAACAATTTTGTTCCATCATTGAAATTGGTGGACAATCTTGCGTTTAGGAAGTTTATTCGGGACGGGCGCGGGTCATCGTATGGACCATGAATGCAATGATGCCAAGTGTCTTTGGCAATTTGCTTTGAAGGGACTATGATCATTCCGTTTAGGCAACACTTTGAGACTTATGATCATTTGATTTTGTTTTACCAAAGATACTCGACGTGCAAGCATGGCCCATTTTGGAAGGCAACATGTGGGATTTACCCTAGAGGGTGCAAGTGTGATTGTGTATTGATTACATGTATGTGTCTTGTATTAGGTTATCTAGCGTTTGATTTTATGTACATACAAACCCTAGGTCTAACCATGGTATAATTAGAAAACTGTAAATTGCGGAAATGTAAAATCTACGCTATTACAAAATAGTATCCGGGATTAGGGGTACAAGTGTATGAATGGGGATGAGACTTATAGTATCCAATAAGTTACAACCAAATCGAATTCGCAATCAAATGTAAATATCGAATATACAAATATAAGATAAACAAATGTGTATAGGGCAATGTGAATGTATTTGTGTAAGTGTACATGTATATGAGTATGTGTAATTATTTACAAATGCGAGATGTGAAATGGAAGTGTATTAGGGTATTTGACCTAAATATATGTTTTAGTGAATCTTGGGTTTGTATATTTTTAATATGTACAAAAGAAAATGTTTTTAATAGAATATTCAAGTTTCTAACTAAATTATGTATAAAATGTATCATGGTTTATTATATACAAAAAGTGTGTTAATTAAGTGTTTTTAAGAATTTTAATATTAGAAAAAATATGTATTTTATCAATTATGTACAAGTATACACTTTGATTAAAAGAATGGAAAAAGCTTTTTATTTTAACTATATGATAAAAATGTGATATGTACAAATATATTTTAATCAAGTATTTAGAAATTAAATTATGCACAAAAAAAAACAATGTATATTTACTTAGTATGTACAAAATATGTTTTAAATAAAAGAGCAAATAAATAAAATAAAAAAAGAGAAAGTATTTTCAATTTTTTAGTATATGACAAAAATGTATTTTAATTATGAAATGTATTTAGGAAATAAAACATATGGCTTTAAGACATTATGTATGAAAAATGGAGAAGTTAGTAATTAATCAAATGGTTTGTATAAAAAATGTTAGTAACTTTGTTGGGCTTCAAAGGAAATTAGAAACGGGTCAGGCCCACTGACTGCTGAAGCAACGTTTTTAGGGTTAGGCGTTTTGTTGTTCACTTGGAACAAAGGCTTAGGGTTAGCAGTGGCGCACCGTTCACTTGAGTTTCATCTCCTTTATTCGTTCTCGAGCGTCCAGCATGAGCCTCTTGCCTCAGCCACCGGCGATCTCCGTTTCCCCTTTCCTCCAGCGATAGTGTTGAGGCGCCAGAACTCGGTAATCAATTTGATTCGTTAGGGTTTGTTTTAGTTCTTGCATGTTTGTGATTTTCTGCGTATTCTTGATTAACTGTTTGGTTGCTTTCTCATGTCGTGCGTTATTGATTTTTATTGGAGGTACGTGAGGAGGGAAAAGAAACGTCTTACCTTTACTGGAGAGGGGAAGGAAGGAGATGAAGGTGCCTAGGAGGCTTTGATGGCGAAGAGGAAAAAAAGCGTGATGCTGATGAACTTGATGTCCCTGGTATTTCGTTCTCACTTCTTGCCGTATGAGGGTTTTATGATGATGTTAGCTGAAAAACCCTCTTTTAAAAAGATTCACTCTTTTCTTCTTCTTCTATGCCACTGTATATTTGTTGCTTTTGATGCTTCTCTTCTCCTTCTGTCCCTTTCGCCACTGTACGCTTGTTTATGTTGCCCTGGATATGCTATGGTTGAAACAACTTTATTGTTTTGATTAGCTTCTTTCTGGATTGCCTAAAACTTGCTTCGAATCGTTGCTTTGCCTATGATGTTGTTCCTTCTGAGGCTTAGGAGTTGCCTTTGAATATATTGTCTTTGAGGTTTGGACTTGGCAGATATGATGCTTGGTTGATATCTTTGCCTATGATGAAGCCCACTTCTGAGGTCTAGGGTTGATTTTGCAGATTTTGTTGTTTTGCTTCATTTTTGCAGAGATGGAAAGGCTTTGAACTTTCTTGGCTTGTTGACATAGCAGGTTAGGCTTTTGAACAGGCTTTATGGCTTGATAAGTTTGTATACTGGTATGGCTTTTTGATGGATAGGCTTGGTATGGTTCAGGTTTATGAGGGTTGATGGTTTTTACTGATGTAGATTTAACTGGTTTGGGGATTTCTGGTTTTTTGAACTGGTTGTGTTTAGTTGGATTGGTGTGTTAACAGTAGATGATGTGCTTAGGACCTTTGTATCTTTTTCTTCCTCCTTTTTCTGTGTTGTACTGAGTTCTCTTCTTGTATATCTTTCCTTGTATCCCTGCTGCCTCAGCCTAAAGCCTGACCCTGCTTCTTTCTCTCTTCTTCTGATTTTTTAGTACAGTTTAAAGAATTTAATATGATTTTATTTCTGTACTTTCTGAAGGGGCCTATTCTGATGGGAAATGATGGAAAAAAAATTGCTTTGCATAAAAGATTTTTCTTTGCATCCTTCTCTTTCTTTGACAGCTTGCTACACTTTGTCTTTTCTTTGATATCTTTTCCAAATCCTTTTTGACAGCTTGGGTACTTGTGACAGCAAATTGTACTTCTTTGATTTTTCTTTGATATCTTTGAGTAGACTTTGGCATTTGACAGCAAACTGTACCTTTTGCTTTTGATAGAAAGTGGAATTGGATTTTCAGTTTGGTTTGCATTTGAAGTTTGAGATTTTGAAACTATGCAGTTTGAGATTCTATGCATTTGACATTTTGCATTCATGAATAAAAATGAAATTCTTCCCTCTTTGTGAACCGGGAGAAATCCCGTGATTTGCAGAGAGGGTTAACTGATCCCAATCAGTGGCCCCTAATGATGAGCAAATTTTATCTGTCTTTTTTAATTCAACTGCTTTCTGACTTTTCTTCTTCTTTTTGCAGATAAAAAAATGGAGCACCGGAGCGAAGTGAAGAATGAAGAATTAGAAATAGGATAGAATTTTTTATTTTCAATTTAATTTTTGTACACTATTATTATTTTAAATACTTCGTAATAAATACTTGTATCCAAATAATAATAATTGTAACAACTATTAAATATGAAATAAAAATTCCATTGACATTTAATTCTTTTCAATTCCTTTTCTTTATTTACTTGTTATTTATAATTCCTTAAATTAAATAAAATGAAAGTTAAATTTCAAGTATTTAATTCTTAGAACCATAAATAATCAACTAAACCTTGTTGATCAAAATAAATGAACTGGACGTCTCCATCATTCAAAGCAACGCACAGTCGAACACAAAAATTGATCAGATGCAATCCTTTTTTACTGATTCTTTGCCAAGCACTGTAATTCCAAACTGCACATATCTTTTGACTGGCCCAAACAAAACAAACTGAATTCAAACCACTGTCTCTTTTACTGATTAAATCAAAACAACGCTAATTCAATCCGAATCTCGGAATAACTTGCAAAGTGCTGTGGAATTTTAATTTTGCTGAGAATATGCCCGTAAAACCTTAACTCCTGATTAAATGCCAAACAACATTCGTCTGATCAAAATTGAGCCAAAATCAACCAAAACCCTACCTAAGCCAACTGTATGAAACAATCCAGAGCTCTGAAAATCAGTAAAAACCCTAATTTTGCTTGACTGACAAGAAAAGTTCGTTTGTCCGATTCTTGAGCCAGTTTGAAAAAGTCAGGAAAGGCTTGAAGCTGAGATTTCTTGTGGAAAAAAATGCGAGGGCAAATTTTGGGGTACAACATACGCATTCTTATAGAAACGAGAGCCATTACAAAGACACATTTTCAAAATCACTTTCAAAAACACACTTCACAAACACTTCTTTGAACTATTTTCTAAACAACACTTTGTACGTGTTCTTATAAAAACGAGAACCATTACAAAGAAGTTTTAAAAATACTTTCAAAACCCACACCACAAGCATATTTTCAAACAAAATCAAGTGATCTAGCAAGCAACTAAGAGCCCGTAGAAAACTACGTATGAAAAGGGTGTTAATACCTTCCCTTTTCATAACCTACCCCCCGAACTCAAGAAAATAATCTCGAAAGGTCTTTCATGTTCTTTTCAACCTTTCCTTATTGGATAAAAGAAAATTCGGTGGCGACTCTTGCTATCCGCAACAATTATGATCAAACGCAAAACACCCAAGTTAGTTCTCCCACCGTATTACGGAACTGGCGACTCTACTGGGGACAATTCTTAAAAGTGGGGTTACCTTAGGGCTAGATCACCTTTACTCGCTTTATTTGTTTGACTTACATGCTTTACATTATGGTTCCTTGTTTGGGATTATTTTGATCCTCTACCCGGATCTGGGGAACCTTTTAGGTAAGTAGCAATAGATTGTGGAAATTGTGTGGGGTATGCCGACATGGTCTAAACAATAGCTATGTTTGTGTGACGCATTTGTTGGTACATGTATCCCTTGTGTTGAATTGAGGAGAATACGGGACGTTGGGTGGTGTTATGAAGCACTACCTGACTTTAGAACCTTACTTGACCAACTTGGCCATTAGGAAGTAGTGAGATAGCTGGCTTTGGTGCAGTCCGAAGTTGGTTGATACTCGATGCTACACTCATTGAGACCGGACTTTTGGGATATCTCGGCCGCAAGAAAAGATTGATTGAGCTGAGACAATGCCTAGAAGAAAGGTCAGTGATATTGAGATCCCCTAGAACCCGGTCACTTTCTAGGACAGGTTGAGCCAACTAAACTTCAAGAGGGTACTTACCTACAAACTACATGCAAGCCTAAACCTAAGGACCTGTCTGCTTTGTGTGTACATAACAACTTACTTGCTTTGCATACTTGTGCATAACATCATAACATCATACCATAGCATTTCCAATAACCATTTCAAGGATCTCAAGGGCCCTTGATGCAGGGTCACATGGGATCAGACGTCTATCAAGGGGCAAAAGGATTTATTTTCCTCTAACCAAATACTGTCAAAACCAAAGCGCAGTAACTTGAGTCAAGGGATATGACCCACTTGACATGGTGAGCTTAATTCTCGTGGAAGGACATCCACCGATACGAAGTTCTCTAATCAAAGATGTAAGTAACTTCTAACATCTTCTTGTGTTTACCCCGCGAGATCCTTGAAAACATGCATCCACATATCATGCATCATATCAGGACAGGTTTCTCCCATATAGGTCTCCTTATCTTCCTACTGTTTATTTCAGTAAGATGGATATGGAACAAATGGTGAAGGATCTCCAAGCACAAAATGCCCAATTCCAACAAATGTTCCTAGCTATGGCTAAGGGGCAAGAGGACCTGAAGACTCTTCTTCTCAAAGGCAAGAAGAAAAAGTCAAAGAAGGCAGTAGGCGTCCTGAACTTGGGAAGAAGACTTAGAGGACCAGTCAAGAGAGCTCTAGATCTCTCAACTCCATCCAACATGGGGAATAGTCATGAAGAAGATAACAGTTTGGGGATTGATAAAGTTGAAGTTGACTACTCTGAAGAACAATATCCTCCCGTTGATGATAAATACAAACAGTTGGAGGATCGCCTCAATGCTATGGAGATTCAGCAGATACCTGGCTTGGACTTTGAAGAGTTAGGTTTGGTTTCTGGAGTGGTCATCCGACCAAAATTCAAAATCCCTACCTTTTCCAAATATGATGGGATCTCTTGTCCTAAAATGCATCTGAGGTCATATGTCCGCAAGATTCAGCCCCACACTGCTGACCGGACGCTATGGGTCCATTTCTTCCAAGAAAGTTTGGTTGGCACTCAACTGGAGTGGTTCTATCAGTTAGAAAGAACCGACATTCACACTTGGGAAGACTTGGCTGCTGGTTTCTACAAGCAATATCAATACAACACTGATCTTGCACCAACTCATGTGCAATTGCAAAATATGACCACGCGTTCCAACGAGGGCTTCAAAGAGTACGCCCAAAAATGGAGAGACTTGACAGGCAGAGTGCAACCACCCTTAACTGATAGGGAGATGATTGACATCTTTATGGGAACTTTGACGGGACCTTTTTTCAATTACCTAATCGGAAGCTCCTCGGTCGGGTTCACCGAGCTAATACTGATCGGCGAAAGGGTCGAAGTTGGCATCAAAATTGGAAAGATCCAAGGAGTTACATCCTCTGATACTAAAAAAAACCATACAATGGGAAGAAGGAGTCCAATACTATTTACGGCCAAAAGAGTCATAACAAGAGCCACCACGACCAATATATGGGGGCAGTCCTGATCTCTGGTCCTGCATCACAGTGACAACCACAAAGGGGAAATCAGCGAAGGCCAGACGAGCCAAAAGACAGTTTACCAACATCAACATGTTGCTGTCTCAAGCACTACAACACTTGTTTAAGATGAATTTGATTATGTTGATAAGACCTCATCCAAACCCCAAAACTTCTTCTCTTGACTACAATCCTGATGCAATATGTGCATATCATTCTGGAAGTCCTGGGCATGATACTAACGATTGTTGGGCGCTTAAATACAAGATTCAAAACATGATTAACGCCAAGGAGATCGAGGACCCTCCATAGACTCCTAATGTGATCACCACTTCCATGCCAAATCATTGAGCGTTCCAGTTCATTTTGAATTTTCAATTGGAATCTCTTTTGTTATTCAAACACTTATCTATTAATGTCAAACTCTGCTTCATTAATGCATCGCATATGTTTGTCTTGAATTCATCCATTTGTTATATTTAAACTATTCTTTTTACTCCCTTTATGATATTCAACTCTCGTTTCAAAAAGTTGCAAGCCTTTAGAGAGAGGATGACGAAGATAATGCCATAATCTTATACAATATGCTTTTGGATAGACCTTGTTGATGATGTACAAGCGTTTCTTTTAATTCCTAAACACTGGAGTTATAAGAAGGATAATCCCTAGTCAACCCCTTCGAGCCAAAGAAGTAGGAGTTTTTCTTTTTCACACAAATTGAAACCCTTAATAAAAACATGGGACAAGGTAGTTTCTCAGTTAACTCAAATGTGCGTTTAGTCGCAAATACAACGAAGGACATCAAAAACATTCCCCTGGAATCAAAAGACGGTGATGGTTCCCTACCAAATAGGCAGTCATTATCTCTCAAGAGAAAAGCCCACTAAGTCAAAACCTATAAAGGAGACTTGAGAAAAAATGGGACATCTTGTTGACCGTATTCTAAAAAAAACAAGAACAGACAGGCAAAAATCATGGATAATAAATCATAAAGGAGGTCACTATAAATCCTCAACAACATGGAAAATATGGCAAAAAAATAACTGCCTTCCAACAAACATAACTTGTCTGAACCATCACCAAAACGTCATTCCAGACTCGATTGGAATCCAAACGCACAATTAACAGAGTTTAGGACTGAAGGACATCACGAAGAACGGGAGGGTACAAATACACATTGAGCATTATCCTTTGTTTCTTAAACCATGAACTAGACCATGATACAACCTTTTAAAGTCCTAATTGAAGCATGGGTTAGTCCGAAAGCATACTGTTACAAAAGGTATTCTGACACCTGTAAGGCTTACTCTAAATCCTGATTTGAATTCACATACCTGCAAAATTCTTTTATCTTCTAAAACACATTTTCAAAACTTCAAGACAAGCATAAACTTTGCATTATTTTGAATATCGTTGTTTGCATATGGCTAATTGTTTGACAGCGGAGAAATTCACACGACAAATGTCCAGTGAACAAAAGCTCTCTCAGTGAACAAAATCACTTCAAATGGGATGAAACTTCCAATGATAGATCTCCTATAAACAAGGGGGCATGACATGTCACTGTCCAACTCGCCTGGGGGCAGTCAAGTCAAGATTCCAAGAAATCTCTCAAGAAATGCTGAATAACCAGGGGCGGCTCTGTATCTGAATCACTTGGGGCATTAAACGTGAGTTCCAAAAAAGGGTTGCATACGGCCAGGCAAGCATTTCCTGGAAATACTACAAACACTTACTACTAGGGGCGGTGAAGAATCCCCTACAAAGTCCTTTTCACAGGGTGATCCCCAACCAAGATTTCAATCTCTGAAAACTTTATCCCCAACTAAGTTGATTTCAAGAACCCTCGAGGAGTTCTGCCAAAAGAAAGCACCTCTCCAACAAATTGGTGACAAGGTTTATTTCCCCAACAAACGACAAGATTCCCCAACTTGAATTTGCCTCTCAAACTATCACAAATCAAGGGACCACAACTCCTCTTCCCCAGTAGACTTTCCTACAATCCCCAGTAAGCTGTTGCAAAACCTGGAAGATAACCAGATAACAGTTAACTCCTTTATCCCCAATAAGTTGTTAGCTTCCTTTCTCTTTCATCAAGAGATAACTCTCCAGTAGAGCAATGGACAACTAAAAGTCCTGAACTTTTTCCCCCAAAACGGAAATCAACACTCTCCACAAAGTTTTCTTCTCAAGCAAAATCAACACTCCCCTACGGATTTCTCCTCAAACAACAAAAACAGGAATCCCCAATGGAAACGTTCTAAGCAAGGTTTGAAGATGGGCATTGTGATACGGTGGCAGAACCGACTGTTTTTACTGGTTTGCGTTTTGCGTTTTTTGTTTGCAAAATGTCGCGGTAAGCAAGAGTCGCCACCGACTTTTATTTTTATCCAACAAGGAAAAGGAAAAAGAACAAAAAAAAACCTTTTTCGAGAATATTTCTGAGTACAGGATGTAGATTATAGAAAGGGAAGGTGTTAGCACCCTTTCTATCCATGGTTTTCCATAGGCTCTTAGGTACTTGCTCATCTTTTTAAAATTGCTTGTGTGTGTGCTTGTTTTGAAAAGTTTTACTTCGTGATAACCCTTGTGTTGCACCCCAAAATTTGCCCTCTCATGTTTTCCAAAGTCTTCCCCCTGCATGGTTGATCACAAACCCTTGCCTAAGGAAAAAGAAAAATTTTGGTTGGTACTTTAAGTACCTTTTGATTTACATCCTGAAAGACACTTCGATTGGTGTTCTGAAGGAGCACTTCGATTGGAATTATGAAGGAGCCTTTCGATTAACATTATAACAGTGTCCTTCGATTGGAATTCCAAAAGGTCCATTCGAAGAGGCATTCAAAGGGTCCATTCGAAGAAGCTTTCGAAAAGCATTCGAAGGAGGCCATCAGCCCATTCAAAAGGGACCATTCGAAGGAGGTCATCAAGAGGGCACTCGAGTCAAAAGCGTCCAGGTTCATTCAAGAGACACAAATGTTTCAAAAAAAAGAAATTATTTAATGTGTTCGTTTCTTGTCTCATGGCATTTAATGGCCTGTTTAATGGTTGTCTCTTGCCATTACTGCACCTTCACACCCCTATAAATACAGGTCCAACATACACATTACGGGGGGGGCGAAAATTATAGAACGAAAATTATACACACAAAACTCAACAGGAGAACAAAAAGCATTGGAGTTACGCTGCCAAAAGTCATCAGCACTTCCAGGAAGCCATACCCAATCCTTGCACAAGCCAAAGCTGCCACCCAGCAAACACCTCCACGCCCAGAAATCCCAGATCGAAGGTATTCATCCAGCCAGTACCCAAATCGAAGTTCCAATCTACTGGTAAGAGAGGGTAAATTATCCAACCTTGTTTTTTCATAACACATCATTACTCGTTGTTACCTTCGATTTGCCATCCTAGACAGGATCAAAGGGCCTGGGTTTGGCACCCAGGTCATGTTTTTCGTGTGCTAACATTTGCTGCAGATTTAGCCTGAAGAGACCCCAATAAGCGCAGGATCGAAGGGCCTGGGATTCAATACCCAGGCCCTGCATTTTTGTTTCGCTAACATGCTTTTGCAGGTACAACATCCCAGATCGAAGGAGAGCCCTTCTCTGGATCGAACCCATTAGCGTGCTGGATCGAAAGAGGCCTCTCATCCCTGGATCGAAGGCCACTCACGCCTTACTGTCTGGCCCAATTGAAGGGACCAGGACCCTCTCTGGATCGAAGCTTCCATGCTCTCCCTGGGTCGAAACTCCTTTTCTTTCCTAGATCGAAGGATCCCCCTTGTATTTTATTTTTGTTTTCCATAGACTTCTTTTTTTCTTTTTAATTAAAATTAAAATAAAATAAAAAACCACAAAAAACATTAGGCTAGTGTTTTCTAATAAAATTAATTTTGTTAATTAACCTTTTAATGATCTTAACATTTTTTCCAAAACTAAAATTAAATAGATTTAGATTTTTTTCCCAAAATAAAATAAAACAACAAAAAGATTTTATTCTTAGGATTTTTTTAGAGTTTATTTTCAGATTCGCGCGCGTTTATTTTTATTATAATTGTCTACTGGTTTGTAATAGCTTAACTAAGACCTTTACTGCTTTTATTTCCCCAATTTTTGGACATGTAAATAATCCTCCTCCCCGAAAGCCTTGTAATAGCGTAGGATTTACAATTCCCGCACTTTAAATTTCTGTACATATATTAACTGTTTAGATGTATGCTAACTAGGATTGTATGACAAGATCTGTCCTAACGTAAAATCAACAGTAGCTCACCATAACATGTACAAAGATAACAATAACTGAAAATTGACACACTTGCACATGCCACTCTTAGGGTACGCCTCACTTGGTTGCCTCAAATGTGGTCATTGAGTATAGGAAGTCTTAAAGGTCGCCCTCCTGTCTAAAGATCAAAGTTGCCTCGAAATGGTTGCCTCGAAAAAATAATCTAAGACATTAGGGTTACCGCTAAAGCGTCCTAACATTGCTTTAGTGACCACACGTCCCTAAAATCGAATTGACCCGAAAAACACCAACGACGGTGCTACCTACTCTTCAATAGTAGGATAGCACTGTCTAAAGGACATTTGCACAGTTTAATTCCTTTTTGAGTAGGTAGAGGTTCTTAAGTACTTGCTCATTTTAAAAATAAAACAAAACTTTTCACACTTACACTTTTCGAACAAAGTTTTCAAAAACACTTCATACACTCTTGAGGACAGAAGCAAGAGTTAAAATGAAGTTTCAAACAAAACTCTTTTCAAAACCCACAATCACAAAGAAAAGCAAACCTTTTGAAAACATAGTGAGCAAGTACCTAAGAGCCCGTGGATAACCACGGATAGAAAGGGTGCTAACACCTTCCCTTTCTATAATCTACCTCCCGAACCCGAGAAACAATATCGAAAAGGAATTTTTTCTGTGCTTTTGTTCTTTCCCTTGTTGGATAAAATAAAACACGGTGGCGACTCTTGCTTAGCGCGACACTTTGCAAAAACAAACGCAAACGCGGACCAGCATTCCAAAAACAGTCAGTTCTCGTTCCCACCGACCATAGAACTGGCGACTCTGCTGGGGACTAATTAATAAGTGAGGTATACCTTGGGATTAGATCACTTGTATTTTCAATTGTATTGCTTTGTATGATTTTAATTTTGTGGGCTTGTATCGGAGTTCTATAGATCCTAACCCGGATCTGGGGGTACCCTTTTTTAGGTAAGTAGCAATAAACTATGAGGGATATGTCCGGCGTAGACCGACACGGATGAAGCAGTAGCTATGTTGGTGTGGCACCTTAGTCTGTACCGATATCCCTTGTGTTGAAACGAGGAGAATATGGGTCTTTTAAGGAGTCATTAAGCACCAAATGACCTTAGAACCTTAAATTGACCAACTTGGCCATAGAACAGTAGCAGTATGCTACACTCATTGAGACTAAACTCTCGCGATGGTTCCGGCCGCAAGAAAATGTTGCTAAGCTGGAATTATGACCGATTGAGGGTAGTCAGTGATATTGAGATCCTCTAGAACCCGGTTACTATTTTTTTTAGGACAGGTTTAAACCAACTAAACTGAAAGAGGGTAATGCCTAAACTCCATGCCAGCCTAAACTTAAGGCTATATGTGTGACTTGTGTGCCTTCAAACTTGAACTACTTGCACATTCTTGTTATCAGACAACATGAGTTCCTTGCAGTTTTGTTTATAGTCCTTATCCAATAACTTGGATTTAATGCAGGGCTCACTTACACCACTTCACACTTTTGCTTAAACGCATAGCATACACATCATAACATCATGCCTTAACATTTCTTTAACCATTTCAAGGATCTCAAGGGTCTATGATGCAGGTTATGGTAAATCAAATGGCTAGCAAGGGGAAAAGGGGATTTATTTTCCTCTAGCCAAGGTTGTCTAGAAATCCAAGCACGACAATTTGAGTCAGGGGCTATGACCCACTTGATATGGTGAGCTTGACTCTTGAAGAAGGACTCTCAGCAACATGAAGTTCCTTCAATCAAGCTACCAGACTCAGATTCTAACAGTTTCTTGTTTACCCCACGAGATCCTTGAAAACATTGCATACATATATCATACATATCATTGCATAACAGGTCTTCCAGTACAGGTCTCTTATCTTCTTCGCTGTTTATTTCAGCAATCATCATGTCTGCTGAACCTTCCACTGAACAAGCTATCAAGGCCCTCCAGGCCCAGAATGCCCAATTCCAAGAGTTGGTCATGAGCCTAGCTAAGGGTCAGCAGGACCTGAAGACCCTGATTCTGAAGGAGAGGAAGAAGAAGAAAAAGAGGACCATCCTGTTCAACACTGGACGCGGGTTTGGGAACGGGCTGCAGAATGAAATTGACCTGACCATCCCATCTGAAGGGAAAGATAGTCCACAAGAAAGGAGGGCTCCTAGCCCTTTGGCCTCCGACAACGAGATGGACTATGATGAAGAACAGTATCCTCCTGCTGAGGATAAGTACAAACAGCTGGAAGACCGCTTGAACGCTATGGAGATACAGAAGGTGCCCGGTCTGGACTTCGGAGATCTAGGTCTATCCTCTGGGGTGGTGATTCCCCATAAATTCAAGGTACCTGCCTTTGCCAAGTATGACGGAGCTTCCTGTCCAAAGCTGCACCTCCAGTCATATGTGAGGAAGATCCAACCTTACACTGCTGATAAGAACTTGTGGATCCATTTCTTTCAAGACAATCTCTCAGGGACTCAACTTGAATGGTTCTATCAACTGGAAGGAGCTAACATCCGCAACTGGGAGGACCTTGCTGCTGCTTTTTACAAGCAATACCAGTATAATGCCGACCTTGCTCCCACGCGTACTCAGCTTCAGGGTATGTCTATGGGTACAGGCGAAGGCTTTAAGGATTACGCTCGGAAGTGGAGAGATCTTGCTGGAAGAGTCTAACCCCTCTGTCTGATAGGGAGTTGGTGGACATGTTTCTTGGGACTTTGTTTGGTCCCTATTTCAAACACTTGATCGGAAGCTCTTCAGCCGGATTCACTGAGCTAATACTAACCGGTGAAAGGGTCGAAGCTGGCATCCAAAGTGGGAAGATTCAAGAAGAAACACCTTCTGATGCTCAGAAAAAGCTCTATAATGGGAAGAAAGAGTCCAATGTTGTATATAAAAGTCGCCATGACCAGCACGTAGGAGAAATCTTGATCTTTAATCCTACGCCTGCTCAACAAAGACAGGGGCATCAGCGTAAAGAGGTCGCGCCTAAAAGACATTTCACTAGGATCAACATGTCACTGGGTCAAGCGCTACAATGCCTGTTGGAGGCAGAGCTGATTACATTAAAGGCTCCTCTCCGGAACCCAAATACTTCCGCTCCTACCTATCATCCCAATGAAAGGTGTGCATACCACTCTGACAGTCCGGGACATGACACAAACAACTGTTGGGCTCTGAAGAACAAGATCCAAGACATGATTGATGCCAAAGAGATCAAGTTTGACCTTCCGGAGACTCCAAACATAATCACTGCTCCTATGCCAAATCATTGAGAATGCCTTTGTTTCATTTGAATTTTCAAGTTGTAATCTCTTTGTTATTCAAACAATCATCTATTAATGCCAAACTTTGTTTCATTAATGCATTGCATATGTTTGTCTTGATTTGATCCAATCATTTTAATTACATTTAAACTATGCTTTTTACTCATTCAACTCTTGCTAAAAGTTACAAGCCTTTAGAGGGAGGATGACGAAACAATGCCATAATCTCATACAGTATGCTTTTGGACAGACCTTGCTGACAATGTACAGGCATTTCTTTCAAATCCTAAACACTGGAGTTATAAGGAAGATAATCGCTAGTCAACCCCTTTGAGCCAAAGAAGTTGGAGTTTTTCTTTTCACAAATTGAAACCTTTAATTTAAACCTGGGGCAGGGTAGTCTCTCAGTTAATTCAAAAGATGCGCATTGAAGTCGCAAAGCTCTCAGTTCATAATACAACGAACGACATCAAAAGCATTCCTCTGGAATCAAAAGACAGTGGTGGTTCCTTATCTCACAGGTAGTCAATCTCTCAAAAGAAAAAAAGCCCACTGAGCCAGAACCTATAAAGGAGGCTTAAGAAAGCTGGGGCATCCCGCTGACTGTAATCACGAAAACAGAAACAGTCAGGAAAAAGTTAGGGATAACAAATCAAAAGAACGAGGTCATTACAAATCCTCGATAACATTAAAAATGTTGGGGGGGGGGGGGAAATGATGACTGCCTTCCAACAAATTCAACTTGTGTGAACCATCACCAAAAACGTCGTTCCAGACTCATTTGGAGTTCAAATGCATAATTAACTGAGTTTAGGATTGAAGAACATCACGAAGAGCGGGTGGGTACAAACATACTTTGAGCCTTTATCCTTTGTTTCTTAAACCGTGAACCAAGCCACGTTACAACCCTTTAAAAGTCCTAACTGAAGCATGGGTTAGTTCGAAAGCATACTGTTACAAAAGGTATCCTGACTCATGTAAGGCTTCGCCCTAAATCTTGTGTTGAATTTGTCTTATAAAGAGTTTTCTGCTAAAAAAACGCATTTTTCAAAACTTTGAGACAAGCATAAACTTTTCATTATTTGGATATCACTGTTTGCATTTGGCTATTTGTTTGACAGCGGAGAAATTCACACAACGAGTATCCGATGAACGAAAGCACTCTCAGTGAACAAAATCACTTCAAAAAGGATGACACTTCCATTGACAAATCTCCTATCAACAAGGGGGCATGACATGTCACTATCTAGCACACCTGGGGTAGTCCAGTCAAGATTCCAGGAAATCTCTCAAAGAAGTGCAGAGTAACCAGGGGCAAGTCTCCATCTCCGTCACTTGAGGCATTGAACGCCAATCTCAGCAAAGCGTTATGTACAGTCAAACATTTCCTGGCAGTGTCACAAACATTTGCTACTAGGGGCAATGACAGATCTCCCCAAAATCCTTCTCATAGGATGATATCCCAGCAAGGGTTTAATCTCTGAAAACCTTTCCCCAGCTGAATCAACTTCAAGAATCCTCGAGGACTTCCCCCAACGAAGATGTCACTTCTCTAGCGGACTGACGACAGGGTTTATTTCCCCAACAACACCAGGACTCCCCAGCTTGAGTTTGCCTCTCCGACTACTACAAATCAAAGGACCACAACTCCTCTTCCCCAATAGACTCTGGAAGCTTGTCCCCTGCGAAGCACAAATAAGTCTCCTCAGCCAAATTCAGAAGGTTATCCTCACAAGAGTCTAGCTGGGTTATCCTCAGCAAGTTACAACTGAAAGATCATCCCCAGCAAAGTTCTTTCTATCCCCAGCGGAGTTCATCATCACAATCCCCAGCAAGTTACTGTGAAACCTGGACCCGACCAGATATCAGTTCAACTTCGACTCCCCAGTAGAGCAACGGACGACTAAGACTCCTAAACTCTTTTCCCAAGCAGAAATAAACATACTCCCCACAGAGTTTTCAATATCCCCCAGCGGAGCTCTCCTCAAACAACAAAGTAGGGATCCTCAGTGGAAACATTCTAAGCAAAATTTGAAGACACACATACTCTTCAACAGCAATCCGGGATTTAACAACTCCCCAACACTTGTCAAGGATTTATTTTCCCAGACAAAAATACATTCATTAACATTTCACATTTCATACATTCTATTTACATACATGACAAAATACATGTAACATAAATACGAGGATTAAGAGGCACAAAAAGATCTTATCCCCCTTGAAATTTTCCCAGGAATCCAAATATGGCATTAGTTTAGCCTAAAAGTGCTTGTATCATCGTGTTCATGCCATGGCTGTTTTAAAGCCCTAACAATGGCAACCTCTTAAATCTGCATCCATACTCTCATGTTTCACGTTAAAATGGGTCAAAATAATGATATGAGCATGAATATGTAGTGAAAGTTAATTTATATTGTGTCTTTGCAAAGTTTTAGATTCCAACCTTACCACAAATCATAGATGTTTGGCTCGAGCACTTGAGGGGGTTACCGTCCTGGAGATTAACAAGGATGGATTCCTGACACCTTCAGGAGTATGATAGAAGGCTTAGGTTGGGCGAAAATTGCTTGGATCGTATGGTATGTTCTTGCACTTTCTTTGAGAAAATTTGAACACTTTTTGGTTTGAGTGAGGCAGTTCTGTGTGTGTTAATCCCTTATGCCTTAGGGTTAGAATCATTTGTTTATGTATGAGGCAACAAATAGGTTAACATTTGTGGAGCAAATCAAAAGAAATATGGAGTTTTTAATTTTGCTTCAAATCTTTCCATTTTCAAATATTTCCTTCCCTTTCATAGCATGGCACGATTTTCTTATCTATTTTCAGCATATTTGATCCATCATTCAATGCAAAAATCATATCAAAACAAATCTACATTATTTATTTAATTTAATTTAATTTTTTAAATTATTGAAACCAAAATAAATCAAATAAATAAGAAAATAATGCATGGATGGTTTTATGGTTCGTGGACCATTTATAAGTGAGGTGCAAGCATAAAAAGTTAGGCCCATTTGGCAAAAAATGTAATTTTGAGCCCATTTGACTTTTGGCAATTTTACAAAAAAATGTCAACTTTGACAAGGCATATCTCTTCCAATTTTAACCCTAGAGAGGTTTTCTTCGACTTTTTAGAAATCTTAGTATGTCCCCTAATCAAACCTTTTGGTCTCATTTCAATTGGGTCTTACATGTTCATGTAAGAGGCTTTGACCCAAAAAGTGTTTTTGTTGACTTTTCAAAAGGACCTATAATATGGAAATCCATATCTTTTTGTGAGTGCATATTTTGAACTTTTAGGCTGAAGATGAATTGTAGATAATTGCATCCTCTTCAAAATGATCCTTGGATGGAAAATTTCTGATAAAGTATGTGGAAGTTGTGCTTGGTCAAAGTTTGGTTGACTTTCCCTGAGAAACCCTAATTTAGCAACTTTTGGGTTTTGATGAATTTAGGGCATTCCTTGAAGAATCATGATCAATCCTTGATCAAATGATGAAAGTAACTTTAAAATGTGTATGTTGACCAAAAATCTTGAAGTTTGATTGTATGTGGACCACATTTGACTTTTGACCTAATACAGTCGATTCTCAAGCATCTGAGCAGTTGACTGAGCAAACTTCTTGTGCAGTGCTTGAAATTTGACATGGAGGGTCTTGAGAACATATTAGGACCATGGAGAGCATATGAGGTCTTTGGATTTCACCTATCTTGATGAAAATGGAAACCCTAATTTGAGACACACTACCTTAGGAGAGAGTTTGTCTGGCCAACTCTTGGGTAAACTTTAGCAAATTGAGGATCTCTAGGAGTATGTATTAAGTAAAATGAGAGGGAAAATTTTGGGGTACAACAGCTGCCCCTGTTCAATCTTCTTAAACCTGAGGATGTAGATTGGCTCGTCTTCCTTTCGTGATCTGAAGGTGGAAGATGATTGAACACTAGAGTGCCTAGAAATTTGCACTCGTATGAAGTGATACTTGATTTGTGATATCGGGAATGGGCTTATAGATGCCATTTGGAAGTTGCTAGAAAATTGTCAGAGATGTGCTTAAAGATGCCATCCAAGATGTGACGGAGTACCGTTTGAGATGGGCTTAAAGATGCCATCTAGAGGATGTTGATTTCCTGAGATATTCCTTTGATGAGAATTCCTGTTCCTGTCATTGAGGAGGAATCTGCTGAGGAATGTTGGTATCTGTCTTAGGAGAAATAGAATTTTAGGAGCTTCAGTTTTCAATTACTTTATTGGGGAATTAACTCCAGAGGTGAACTGCATATCTGGTTTGTGTATAGGCTGCATCGCGACTTATTGGGGAAAGGTGAAATTGACCGAAACTGGTCAGGTCCAGGTTTTATTGTGTTGTAAACTGTCGTCTTGAGGTAAGAGAAAAGAAACCTGGATGGTAAGGTTATGATAAGGAACATGGATAGTAGGGTTACTTCGATATGAAAGCCTGGATAGTAGGGTTGTGAGAAGGAACCTGGGTCGTATGGTTTCTTTGAAATGAATGCCCTGGAAAGTAGGACTTATGGGAAGGAACCTTGGTAAGGTTGCTTCGTGAGGAGTTTGGGTAAAACTGCATTTGAACCGAGAAGAAACCTGGGTAAAGTAGCTTTGTGAGGATTTTGGGTAAAACTGCATCTGAACCGAGAAGGAACCTGGGTAAGGTTTCTTTGTGAGGAGTTTGGGTAAAACTGCATCTGAACTGAGAAGGAACCTGGGTAAGGTTGCTCGTAATGAGTCTGTGTAAAACTTCGTCAGGAACCTGGATAAGGTTACTTTGTGATAAGTTTGTGTAAAACTTCAGAAGGAACCTGGGTAAGGTTACTTTGTGATAAGTTCGTGTAAAACTTCAGAAGGAACCTGGGTAAGGTTACTTTGGGATAAGTTCGTGTAAAACTTCAGGAGGAACCTAGGTAAGGTTACTTTGTGATAAGTTCGTGTAAAACTTCAGAAGGAACCTGGATAAGGTTACTTTGGGATAAGTTCGTGTAAAACTTCAGAAGGAACCTGGGTAAGGTTACTTTGGGATAAGTTCGTGTAAAATTTCAGGAGGAACCTGGGTAAGGTTACTTTGTGATAAGTTCGTGTAAAACTTCAGAAGGAACCTGGGTAAGGTTACTTTGGGATAAGTTCGTGTAAAACTTCAGAAGGAACCTGGGTAAGGTTACTTTGTGATAAGGTTGTGTAAAACTTCATTCAGAAATGTATGAGAAAGGACCCGTGTAAGATTTTTCAAGATAAACCCGTGTAAGATTGCTTCGTGACGAACCCGTGTAAAGTTGCATTTGATCATGAAGATAATTACTTTGTTTAGTTTCAGGAGCTAATCTTGAACTTGCTGGAAGTTGTTGATGATAACCATCTTTCCTGAAAATGTACATGATTAATCGTAGATGATGCATGAAATGCATTGTATGATAATGTTCTCAAAATAAATGAGACTATGTTGTATGCAATATGTATGCGCACGTCATGATATATGAACATGAAATGCTATTGTGACATATCCGAGTTGGAAAATAACTCCCTGACCGCTGCTGGAGAGTAACGAAAATTGAGTTCCCGACCGTCGTAGAAAAAGTGGTTCTTCTACTTCCGCTGGAGATGGTGAACCGGAGATGACTATGCTGGGGATTTGCCCATTATTTATGGATATTCTACCGAGGGAGAGACTCTGTTTGAGAATAATTCTGCGGGAGATAACTCTGTTTGGGATGAGCTTCCACATTCATAGAAATAAACTCTGCTCGGGAGAAAACTATATGAACCGCTTGCGATTACAAAATTCGGCTGGGGAATATAGACGTCGGCTCTCCGAAAGAGCTTGGCTGGGGAAAGTAACTCCTGTTTGGGGAGGAAGATATCAAAACTTTGGTTGCCTCTACTCTGTGGGGAGTGTAGATGTTACTGGGATGCATGCTGAGGATACGACAATGACTTTGCATCAAGACTTTTCTGCTCCTGTACCTGCTGGAGAAAGTGCATGCGGAGGCCTTGTGGATTGAGTGTTATCCCAACTTATGAGGTGCTTGGTAACTGTCGATCAGAATGATAAGTCTTCTACTAATAGGCAAGTGACAAGATGATGGGACACCGTCGTACGCTTTAATCCCTAACTTTTTCCTGGACTATCTTTTCAGATTTTTAGTCCACTGGGATACCCTTTTTTGCTCAAGCCGCATTTTCAAGTTTTCGACTTGCCGGGTGTACATGTCTATTTTGTTTTTATCCCTAATTTTTGCCTGGACCCTTTTGGTTCGCCGGGATACCCTTATTTTTGCCTAGGCCAGTCAACCTAGCGAGTCTTTGTTCATGCGTAGTATCTTCCGGCTATGTCCATGTTCCCCGGGTACAGAGAATTGTCATTGTCCATAGTAGTAAGTGTTTCCACACTACAGGAAGATGTTTGTTTGATCGAACAGGATCCGTTGCTAGAATTCATGCCCAATGCCCCAAGTGATTCAGATGGAGATCTACCCCTGGCTATTTGGCATCTTTTAGAGATTCCTTGAATCTTGACTTGACTGCCTCAGATGATGGACAATGATCATGTCGTGCCCCCTTGGTTGGAAGTGTTTTTCCACTTGAGGTGATCCTTTTTATTGAGAAGGTTTTTATTCACTAGATATTCGACATGCGAATTTCTCTGCTATTGAACAAATAGTCATATGCAAACAATGGTATTTAAAGAATGCAAAGCTTATGTTTGTCTTGAGGTTTTGAAAATGCAGTTTTTTTTAGTAAAATAGAATTTTGCAAAGATGTGATATCAACTCAGGATTTGTAACAGACCTTCAGGAGTCAGGATACCTTTTGTAACAATATGCTTTCAAACTAACCCATGCTTCAGCTAGGACTTTTAAGAGTTATAACGTGGCCTAGTTCACGGTTCAAGAAACAAAGGATAAAGGCTCAAATTTTATTTGTCCCCAACCCGTTCTTCATGATGTTCTTCAGTCCTAAACTCAGCTAATTGTGCATTTAGATCCCGTTTGAGTCTTTGCTCTGATATTCCAGTGATGGTTCTGATACTGACAGTTTATTTTGAATAGGTAGTCTTTTTTTTGTTGAGGGTTTGTAGGACCTCTTTCTTTTTGATTTTATTATCCTTGTCTTTTGCCTGAACTGTTTCTTTTGTGATTACAGTCAGCAGGATGCCCCTGTTTTTTTCTTAAGTCTCGTTCATAGGTTTTCACTTAATGGCCTTTTATTTCAAGAGATAATGACTGCTTGTCTTGATGATTATAGGGAACTATCACCGTCTTTTATTTTGGAAGGACGTCTTTGATGCCATTCATTGTGCACCTGGATTAACTGAGAAAACTACCTTGTCCCAGGTTGTGATTAAGGGTTTTAATTTGTGTGAAAGAAAACTCCTACTTCTTTGGCTCAAAGGGGTTGACTAGGGATTATCTTCCTTATAACTGCACTATTTGGGGTTTGAAATAGCGCCTGTACATCGTCAGCGGGGTCTGTTCAAAATCATACTGTAGAGATTATGGTATCATTTTCGTCATCCTCCTTCTTAAGGCTTACATTTTTTTAGTCGAGAGTTGAATATCACGAAAAGGAAGTATAAAGCAGTTTAAGCATAATGAAAACAAATTAATTCAAGACAGACATGTGTAATGCATTAATGAAATAATAAAGTTTGACATGACAATAATTGTTCGAATGAGCTAAGAAAATACAACTTCAGAATTCAAATGAACAAAAATGCTTCCAATCCTAGCCATGTTTTGGCAAGGGAGCAGTGATCATGTTGGGAGTCTCAGGAGGGTCAAATTCGATCTCTTGGCGTCAATTATATTCTGAATCTTGTATTTCAGTGCCCAACAATCATTAGAATCGTGCCCCGAGCTACCAGAATGATAAACACACCTTGCATCTGGGTTGTAGTTAGGAGAAGAAGTCTTAGGGTTCGGACACCGTAATCAGATTCATTTTCAACATGTGTTGCAATGCTTGTGACAATGGTATGTTGATTTGGGTGAACTGCCTTTGAGGTCTTTCCACCCTTGGCTGATTGTTTCGTTGTTGTGGTTGTTGTGTGTGTGCCGAATTAGAGATCAACACTGCCCCCACAGATTGGTGGTAGTCTGCCTTACTACGCCCCTTCTGGCCGTGCACAACATTGGCTTCCCTCTTGCCACCAAATGACTTCTTCTTTGTACTCGAAGAGGTATTTTTCTGGATCTTACCACTCTGGATCCCAGCTTCTACTCTTTCTCCATTCAGAATCAACTCGGTGAAACCCGCTGACGAGCTACCGATCAAATGATTAAAGAATGGACCAGATAGCGTCCCCAGAAACATATCAACTAACTCCCTATCAGATAACGGGGGTTGGACTCTTCCAGCCAAGTCTCTCCACTTCTAGGCATAGTCTTTAAAGCCTTCACTTGCCCCCATGGACATACTCTGGAGTTGAGTACGAGTAGGAGCAAGGTCGGCGTTGTATTGATACTGCTTATAGAAAGCAGCAGCCAGATCTTCCCAATTTTGGATATTGGCTCTCTCTAGTTGATAGAACCATTCAAGTTGAGTCCCTGACAGACTATCTTGAAATAAATGAACCCGCAAATTTCTATCAGCGGTGTGGGGTTGGATCTTTCTGACATAAGAGCGGAGATGGAGTTTTGGGCAGGACACCCCATCATACTTTGCAAAAATTGGAGCTTTGAACTTCTGCGGGATGACCACTCCCGAAACCAATCCCAATTCTTCAAAATCCAGTCCATATATCCTCTTAAATTCCATGGCACTCAAACGATCTTCCAACTGCTTGTATCTATCCTCAGCAGGAGGATATTGCTCATCATTATAGTTGGTATCGTTGTCAGAAACTTCAGGACTGGGATCTTTCTCCCTTGTCTCTTCTTCTTGATTCTCCCCTTTCTTATATGAAGAGGTCAGATCGACTTGTTGCTTCAATGGCCCTCTAAACCTTCTGCCTATATTCAGAATACCGGAAACCTTCTTCTTTTTCTTTTTCTCTTTCAGGATGAGGGTTTTCAGATCCTCCTGCCCTTTTGCCAGATTTATGAACATTTGCTGGAACTGGGCGTTTTGTACCTGAAGGTCCTTGATGCTTTATTCAGAAGACATTTTTGCTGAAATAAACAATGAAGAAGATGAGAAACCTGTAATGGTACCTGTAATGATGTGTATGATATGCATGCAATGTTTTCAAGGATCTCGCGGGGTAAACAAGAAACTGTTAGAATTTGATTGTAGCTTGATTGAAGAAACTTCGTGTCATTGAGAGTCCTTCTTCAAGAGTCAAGCTCACCATATCGAGTGGGTCATAGCCCCTGACTCAAGATCCTTTGACAACATTGGCTAGAGGAAAATAAATCCCCTTGCCCCTTGCTAGATGTATGGTTCGCCATGACCTACATCACAAACCCTTAAGATCCTTGAAATGGTTAGTATGATATGCCATGTTTATGATGTCATGATGTCATGATTATGTTGAGAAATCACAGGTATAACAAGCACAAACAAATCACACCAAGTCCTTAGGTTTAAGGCTTGCTTGAGTTTAAGGTAGTACCCTCTTGAAGTTGGATTAGTTCAGCCTGTCCTATAAATAGAAACCGAGTTCTAAGGGATCTCAATATCATTGATCATCCTTTATCGGGCATTGTCTCAGCTCAAGCAATCTTTTCTTGAGGCCAAAATATCTCGAAAGTTTGATCTTAATGAGTGTAGCATCGAGTATCAACCAATCCTCAGCTCTACACCGAGGCCGACTATCTCACTACTTTCTAATGGCCAAGTTTGTTCAACTAAGGTTATAAGGTCTATTAGTGCTTCACGATACCATGCAACAGCCCTATATTCTCCTCGTTTCCCCATAAAGTATATCGGTACCAGCCAAAGTGCTACACCAACACAGCCATCACTTAAACCATATCGGTCTATGTCGTACAGTCTCCACGATCTATTGTGTTTACCTAATAAGTGCCCCCAGATCCGGGTGTAGGATCTATAGTAACCCAAGCAAAAACCCTTTAAGAATAAAGAAAACAAACAAGGAAGCAATTTGAAATGGCCTATATCCTAAGGTATACCCCACTTTATTAATTTTCCCCAGCAGAGTCGCCAGTTCTGTGATACGGTGGCAGAACCGACTATTTTTACTGGTTTGCGTATTGCATTTTTTGTTCGCAAAATGTCGCGGTAAGCAAGATTCGCCACCGACTTTTATTTGTATCCAACAAGGAAAAGGAAAAAGAACAGAAAAAACCTTTTTCGAGAATATTTTTGAGTACGAGGGGTAGATTAAGGGAAGGTGTTAGCACCCTTTCTATCCATGGCTTTCCATGGGCTCTTAGGTACTTGCTCATCTTTTTAAAATTGCTTGTGTGTGTGCTTGTTTTGAAAAGTTTTACTTCGTGATAACCCTTGTATCAGTCCTTAAGAGTGTGATGAAGTTATTTTTGAAAAATGTTTTGAAAGGTGTTTGTGTAAAAAGTTTTGTTGAGCAAGTACTTAAGATTCTACATACTTGAAAAAAGATTATTCGTTCTCGTTTTCCTTTAGACAGCGCTATCCTTCTATTAAGGAGTAGGTAGCCCCGTCGTTGGAGTTTTTAAGGGACGTTCGAAAGGGAAAAGTCAGTCACCTAAGCAATGGGTTGGAAATTTTAGTAGTAACCCTAGAGTCTTAAGATCTTTTCGAGGCAACATTTCCGAGGCAACATTTCTGAGGCAACATTCGAATGGGACATTTGATCTTTTAGACAGGAGGGCAACCACTAAAATCTCATATGCTTAAATGACTATTTTATTGAAGGTAGCCGAAGTGAGGCAAACCCTAGGAGTGAAATATGTGCACGTGATTTTCTTTCAGTTAATTTGTCTTTGCACACTTAGGTTATCTACCGTTTTAATTTTCAGATATTCTTGCCATACAATCCTATTAGCATACATCTAACAGTTAATAATTGCGGAAATTTTAAGTGCGAAAATATAAAACCTAACTATTACATGGCTTTCGCAGATACAACATTATTTAATAGAAAATAAAATACGGCAATTAAAACCCTAATTAAAATCTATTACAACCTCGAAACAGTTACATAAATAAAAATTGAAACGGTAATTAAAACGCGCGATGAATTAAATGCGAAGAATTAATTAAGAGACCTAAAATCTAATTAAAAAAAATTATTTGGTTATTTTTTGGAGAAAAATTAATTATTTACAACCCTAATTTCTAATTAGTTTTAATTATAAAAAGAAGTTGAAATTAACCTAATTTAAACTAAATTAATTAATTAAAGAAAATAAAATATTTTATAAAAAAATATTTTTATGTTTTTTATGATTTTGATTTGATAAAAAAAGGATTTTTGTTATTTAAAAAAAAATCAATTGAGTGAAAAATAAGAGAATAAGAAATAAAATAAAAATAGAAAAAGATTAGAGATGGGTCTGGAATGATGAAGTGGAATGGGGGTGCAGCTCTAGATTTGATGGGCCCAAGGTTGGTGGCCCAAGTGCCCTACGTGGGATCCAGCGCAATTGGCTTTTGAGATTCCATTGCCTTTGTTGGACCGTTGGATCTGAATTAGGGATGATTCACTGGCTGGATCTTGTGAGGGTATGGTATAGGCCTGGGCATGAGATGCATGGAATCTACGTAAGATAAAACAGAAAATATGAAAACGTTTGGACCTGGGATCGAACCCAGGTCCTTCCTCTCATATACCTCCATCTGGACCATCTGCGCTGGCTGTTCAATTGTGAATATAATTACACAAATATAAGATATAGAAAACAAGGCCATTAAATCGAGTCAGCAAAATTAATTGAGTCAACAACTTAAGGGACCAATTAAAACACGAGAAAAGGCCACGCACGCGTACGCCAGAGTCAACTGGGGTCAACAACATCGGAGCTGTGCTCCGGTCGTCTTCTCCGACCCACCCTGTTGTAACCTAAAATTTGCACTCCCATATTTCTCAAAACATTTCAAGTGAGATCCTCAAATTGCTCAAGAAAGTCCAAGAGTTGACCAGACAAACTCTCTCCTAAGGCAGTCTACCTCAAATTAGGGTTTCATGTTGTATCAAGATACTTGAGTCCAAGGGATCACAAATTCTCACCATTGTCCTAATATATTCTCAAGATCATCCATGTCAAGTTTCAAGCCTTGCAAAGAAAGTTTGCTCAGTCAATTGCTCAAGAGCCTGAAAATCGACTGTGCTAGGGCAAAAGTCAGTTGTGGCCCACATACAGTCAAACTTCAATATTTTTGGTAAACACCCTCATTTTGAAATATTATTCATAATTTTTTCAAGGGTTGATCATGATTCCTCAAGGATTGCTCATAATTCATCAAAACTCAAAAGTTGCTAAATTAGGGTTTCGCAAGAAAAGTCAACTCAACTTTGACCAAGCATAACTTTGTCATACTTTATCTGGAATAACCCATCCAAAGATCATTTTTAATAGGATGCAATGCCCTACAATTCATCTTCATCTCCCAAGTTCAAAATATGCACTCACGAGAAGTTATGAATTTGGACATTATAGGTAATTTTGAAAAGTCAACAAAAACACCTTTTTTGTCAAAGCTTCATACATGAACATGGAAGACTCAATTGAGATGAGACCAAAGGGGTTACTTATAGGACATCTTGAGCTTTCTAAAAAGTCCAAGAACACCCTCATAGGGTCAAAATTGAAGGAGTTATGCATTGGTGAAGTTGACCTTTTTTGCAAAATTGCCAAAAGTCAAATATGCCTCAAATTGAAATTTTTGTCAAATAGGCCCAACTTTTTGTGTTTGTATTGAGTTTGTAACAGGGTCCACGACCCATGATCCTTCCCACTTGCCTTTATTTTATTTTTTCCATTTATTTGATTTTTATTTCAATTAAATCAAATTAAATCAAAATAAAATCATGAAAATATCAAAATCATTTAAACCTTGAGATTTTGTGCATGTTTAAGATCCATGGATAGCTGGAAAGGGAATCAAATCGTGAAAGGCTTGTTTGTACACAAAAATATTGATTTTTGGCTTGTTTTGGAAATATTTACAAGAGAATCAAATCTTGATCAATCACCTTAATTGAAGAAGATTTGAAACAAATTTATAAACCTAATTCACTCAAGGATACATATAGAACATTGGCAGACCCAAAGCACAAGGGTTAGAGGCGTGAGAAGCTGAGAAAGAACTTGAAAAAATCACCAAAAAGGGTTGAGTCAAATTGCAGGTTAGAGGACAATTTACACCATTCCAAGGCTAGCAATCGATTGCCAGCCATCTCCTGAAGCTAACCTGATCATAATCAAGCCTTGATTTGCCCAGAATCCATCTCCACGACCCTCATGGTTTGACATTTTTTTCAAAATCGTATCCCTTTATTCTTGCATCTTTATCATGTTTCAATGACATATTTGTAATCCTTAACATGTTTGTAAACTAATAGTACCATTTAATTGCATTTTTGGAAGCCATACTGAGATCCACCATTGTTAGGGTTTAGGTTTCATTTTTAGGGTTTTTGATTGCAGGTGAAATTGGCCCAAAAGAGGGGTGCCATGGTGTTCATAAGGTCAAGACGAATTGGTCTGCACCATTAGTTTCCATTTATTGAGCTTGTATGAAATTCTGGAAATATGCAGGGGTTGTACCTACGCTTTTTGTCTGTAGGTAAAAGCCTCCAGACTTTTAGCAACGGAAGAAGGAAGAAAAAGGTGGTGTGGCAACACACCATTCGTCCATTCAAAAATTCGCGCGCTGTATAATTGGCGTTTTGTTTTTTTTAATATAATGATTGTTTGTTATTTGATATACAACAAGGCACGCTAGCAGGGTTGGTCAGTGGGAGAGAGAAAAAGCCAAAGGGCCTGGGTTCGATCCCCAGGTCCCCTTGGTCTTCAATATTATTTTTCTATACATGTTTCCATGCGCAGGCTTCTTGGATGTCCACCATAAGTCCTCAATGATCAGCCAGCCAAATATCCAGCAAATCAAATCCAATTCTTGGCATGTGAGGGTCTACCAAAGGCCCTAGTCAACTTGCAACATGGAATCTTGAGAAGTCAAACGTGGATCCAGGCTATTGGGCTCAGAATTTGCTATGGACGCCCCTCAATTGCTAGCATACCAGGCCCAATTCTCTTATTTTCTTTTATATATTTTCTTTATTTAATTTACTTTATTTTATTTATTTCTGACACAAAAATTAATTCTTTTTTAACAAAAACTCATAAAAGTCAATTTTCACCAAATTAGAATTTAGGCTTTTTATTTTTATTTTTATCAAAATTAATTTAATTAGTTAATTTAATTCTAGGGTAACTTTAATCATTTTGTAAATAAATTAAAACAAATTAGAAAATTAGGGTTTTTGTTTAATTTAATTTTTATTTTCTTCTTTTTTCTTAAAATAACAAAATATAAAATAGGTCAAAATTAATTATTTTCTTAATTTAATTTAATTAGTAATTAGGTTTGTATCTTATTTAATTAAAACCTTATTTTTCTCAAAAATAATCAAAAACAACCAAAAAAATAATTCTTTTTTCAATTAGGTTTAGACGGAGTCAAAACCCTAATTCTTTTCTCGTTCTCGATTCATCGTGTGTTTATTTATTTTTTGCAATATTGATGTAACTGCTTATGGGATGTAATAGTTTAATTAGGCTTTTTCACTTATTTATCATTTTTACGGGTTTTTGGCTATGTAATTAATCCCCATCCCCGAAGCCTTGTAATAGCTTAGCTTTATTTTCCGCATTTTAATTTTCACAAATATTAACTGTTAGATGTATGATAATAGGATTGCATGACAAGAATGTATGTTAATTTTAAAATGGTTAGCAAACCCTAAATTTGCAAAGATAATAACTCGAAATCAAATCACTCGCACATGCGCACTCCTAGGGTATACTCTCACTTCGGTTGCCTTCGCTAAACGATCATTAAGTATAGGGTGTTTTAGTGGTCGCTCTCTTGTCTAAACAAAGATCAAAAGTCCCGTTCAAAAATGTTGCCTCGGAAATGTTGCCTCGAATATGATCTTAAGACATTAGGGTTATTACTAAGACATCCTAACATTGCTTTAGTGATCGTACGTCCCTTTCGAATTGACCCTTACAACTCCAATGACGGTACTACCTACTCATTAATAGTGGGATAACGTTTTCTAAAGGAAACAAGAACAGAAACATTCTTTTTTTGAGTAGGTAGATACTAGTAGGTACTTTTTCAAAATCAAACTTTTCCACACTTACACATTTTTCAAACAAAGTTTTCAAAAACACTTCGTAACACTCTTGAAGACAGAATCAAGGGTTAAATCGAAGTAAACAAAAAAATTTCAAAACACACAAACACGGAAGCAATTTTTAAAATGATGAGCAAGTACCTAAGAGCCCGTAGAAAACTACGGATAGAAAGGGTGCTAATACCTTCCCTTTCTATAATCTACCCCCTGTACTCAAAATCTCGAAAAAGGAATTTTTCTGTGCTTTTTTCATTTCCAGTTGGATAAAATAAAAGTCGGTGGCAACTCTTGCTTACCGCGACATTTTGCAAACGCAAAACGCAAAACGCAAAACGCAAACCAACATTTTTCACAAAAAACAGTCTGGTTCTGCCACCGTATCACAGAACTGGCGACTCTACTAGGGATATAATAAGTGAGGTATACCTTAGGATTAGTTCATCATAAATTGCTTCTCTTGTTTGATTTGATTGCTTTACTTTTAAGGGCTTTGTATTGGGAGTTACTATAGATCCTATCTCGGATCTAGGGAACACCTTTTAGGTAAGTAGCAATAAACTGTGAGGGAACTATACGGCATAGACCGATACGGTTGAAGTAGTAGCTACGTTGATGTGGTACATTGGTTGGTACCGGTATCCCTTATGGAGAAACGAGGAGAATACGGGGCTGCTACGTGTGTCGTTAAGCATCAACTGACCTTAGAACCTATAATTGACCAACTTGGCCATAGGAAGTAGTGAGATAGCTGGCCTCGGTGTAAAGATGAGAATTGGTTGATACTCTATACTACACTCATTGAGACCATACTCTCGAGATAGTTCCGGCCGCAAGAAAAGATTGCGTGAGATGAAACCATAACCGATGGAGGATGGTCAGTGATATTGAGAACCTCTAGAACCCGGTTACTATTATTAGGACAAGTTGAAACCAACTGAACTTCAAGAGGGTAGTACCTAGACCCCATGAAAGCCTGAAACTTAAGGGCTTTTGTGTGACTTGTTTGCCTTTACCATGTCTGTTATCTGCTACACCTGCTGTTTGTTTTACCATGACATCATGCATCATAACATAGCATGCATACTTCATTATACTAACCATTTCAAAGACCGAGGGGAATTATCTTTGTTCTGTTTTGCAGATTATGGCTTTTATGCGCAGAAACACCATTCGAGTTAACTTTGAGCAAATACCTGCTCAACTCAAAGATTTAGTCTCAAAGGTTTCTGATACTTCTTCATTCATTAGAAGACATGGTCAGCTTCTTAGCTTGGTTACCTCAAAGTTTGATGAGCAGATGATGAGTGTGCTTTTCCAGTTCTTTGACCCGGTGCATCATTGCTTCACTTTCCCGGATTATCAGCTAGTTCCTACTATGGAAGAATTTTCTCACTTACTGGGTATATCCCTCCTTGAGCAGATGCCTTTCACAGGTTTGGAAGAGACTCCTAGACCAGAAGACATTACTTCATCTCTACATTTGACACGGGCTGATGTAATATCCAACTGGGAGACACGAAGCGAGGTTGAAGGTTTCTTAGACAAGTTCCTAATAGATCAAGCTCAACTATTCTGGGATAACTTGGACTTTCAGGCTTTTGAAGACCTCTTGGCTCTCCTTATCTACGGTTTGGTTCTCTTTCCGAATCCAAATTCCTTCATAGATGTCAATGCGGTTAAGATCTTCCTGTCTCACAATCCTATACCTACTCTTCTGGGCGATATCCCACATGCCCTCTATACTCGTATTGTGCGAAGAAGAGGGACCCTCATGTGTTGCATGCCGCTGCTGGTGAGGTGGTTTATTTCGTACCTCCCCAAGTCCGTGTTGAAGAATGAGGAAGGTTTAGAGTGGTCTTACAGGATAATGTCTCTTGCCCATACAGACATTCTCTGGAGTTCTAAGGCTATGGAAAACATTGATGTTATTGATTGATGTGGGGGATACCCTAATGTCCCGTTGCTTGGAATCAGAGGGGGAATAACCTACAGTCCTTGCTTGGCCTTACGACAGTTTAGTCGCGCTCGGAGAGATGGTCCTCATGAGCTACTTCTTACAGATGTTGTCTTTGACTACAAGGGGGACATTGATGAGCATCGCCGCAGGTTTATACGAGCTTGGGGAATGGTGAACAGGTCTGACCCTCAAGAGCTAGGACCAAAAACTTCTCTCCCTATGCAACCTTATCTCCAGTGGGTCCGAGCTCGAGCCCAGAAGCTTGGGATGCCTTATGAAGTTGTGTTGCCAGTGATTGTGGAGCCTACCAATGAAGAGGGTGTTCCTTATACAATCCTTTATCCCTACATGCCCACTGATCTTGAGGCATTGAAGAGATCCTGGATTCAGTTGAAAGAGGAGAGGGATACCTACCGGGAAAAGTATCATGAGCAAGAAAGGAAGATCTTGAAGCTCTCCAGGCAACTTGAGAATGAAAGGACGATTAGTGACTACGTCAGCACCAAGGGGAAGCGTCCGTGGGATTTCTGATTTTGCTTTCTTTAGTTTAGATTTGTTTTCCATAACGCCTCAAAGGCATTGTTAAACATTTTTACAAGTTTAATCTAATAAAGTTTGCTTATTTCTTGGTTTGCAAATTTAAATCTCCCAAAGTCTTTTAAATCATTACATACGCATCCCATTATCATGCACATCATTACAGGTACCATTACAGGTTTCTCATCTTCTTCGCTGTTTATTTCAGCAATTATGTCTTCTGAAATACCTACTGATCAAGCCATCAAAGCTCTTCAGGCACAGAATGCCCAATTCCAAGAGATGTTCTTGTACTTGGCTAAAGGGCAAGAGGACTTAAAAACTCTCATCCTGAAGGAGGAGAAAAAGAAGAAGAAGAAGAAGAAGAAGGTGGTTCTTCTGAATATGGGTAACAGATTTGGGAATAGGTTGCGACAGGAAGCTGATTTGTCTCTTTCATCCAAAGGGGAGGAGAACCAAGAAGAAGAAAAGGGTCCTAGTCCTGTAGTCTTTGATAATGATACTGATTTTGATGATGAACAATATCCTCCTGCTGAGGATAGGTACAAACAACTTGAAGATCGTCTGAGTGCTATGGAGATTCAGAAGATCCCTGGTTTGGACTTCGGAGATCTGGGACTAGCATCTGGGGTGGTGATCCCTCACAAGTTTAAAGCTCCGATTTTTGCTAAGTACGATGGAGTATCCTGTCCAAAACTCCATCTCCGCTCGTACATCAGAAAAATCCAACCCTACACTGCTGATAGAAATTTGTGGGTGCATTTCTTTCAAGATAGTCTGTCAGGGACTCAGCTTGAATGGTTTTATCAATTAGAAGGAGCTAATGTCTGTAACTGGGAGGACCTTGTTGCTTCTTTTTACAAACAATATTAGTATAATGCCGACCTTGCTCCCACTCGTACTCAACTTCAGGGTATGTCTATGGGTGCAAGTGAAGGTTTTAAGGACTATGCTCAGAAGTGGAGAGATTTGGCTGGAAGAGTCCAACCCCCTTTGTCCGACAGGGAGTTGGTTGATATGTTTCTGGGGACGTTGTCTGGTCCATTTTTCAATCATCTGATCGACAGTTCATCATCTGGGTTTACTGAATTGATTTTGACTGGGGAGAGAGTAGAAGCTGGTGTCCGAAGTGGTAAGATACAGAAGGATACGTCGTCAAGTGCAGTAAAGAAGCCTTTCACCGGTAAGAAAGAAGCTAGTGCAGTTTACAGCTCGAGGAGCCAAAACTGACCTGAACGCCATCAAGCAGTGAATGCCGTAGTAATATCAAGACCCGCCGTTGCCCCACAATGCAACAATCAACAAAGAATGGAGAGGCTGTAGAGACAATACACTCGGCTCAATATGACCTTGTCTCAAATTCTACCACAATTGTTTAAGACTAACCTGGTAACTCTGAGGGAAGCCCCGAAGAATCCTAGCACCATATCTCTGTTATATAACCCGAACGCCCGCTGCGCCTATCACTCCGATAGCCCAGGTCATGATACAAACAACTGTTGGGCCTTGAAGAATAAGGTGCAAGATTTGATCGAGGCTAAAGAGATTGAGTTTGACGCTCCAGAGAAGCCCAATGTTATAACTGCACCCATGCCCAAGCATGATCAGGGAGTGAATGCAATTGAGGATGATGAAGAAGAGTCAGATATCGACAGTTGGATCTACCCGACTACCGACGATGGATTGAACAACTGGATGCCAAAAGACTTCGTGCCTGTTTCTTTTATTACACAGTAATAGACTTTTGTTTTGAGATTTGTAACAGACAGTTTGAAACTTTACGGCCCGGTGCCTTGCCCGAGGCACCTTGGCTTTGCTTGTGAGGGCTTATTATTTGTTATTTTCATATATCATCAATAAAGCATTGGACGTTTTCTTGCATTACAAATTTTACGCTCCTTATTTTTCTTTTATATCTTGCACTTTATCAAAACAACTATTGTCTTACACACACTCACATATCATAATGCAGATCCACATCCACTCTGGATCCCATTGATAACGACTCTGCTACTGCCAGTTATGACTTTGAAAATCCAATCAACCAAGCCGAGGACGAAGGTGAGGATGATTGTGAGGTGCCTGGTGAACTTGCTAGACTGTTACTACAGGAAGAGAGGGCCACACAGCCTCATGAAGAGCCAGTGGAATTAATGAATTTGGGTACCGAGAAAGACAGGAAAGAGGTCAAGATAGGTGCGAATCTGGAGCCTAGTGTCAAGCAGCGGTTGATACAGATGTTACGTGACTATGTTGAGATCTTTGCCTGGTCTTATGAAGATATTCCTAGTTTGGACATTGACATTATGGTACACCTCCTGCCAACTAAAGAAGACTGTCCCCCGGTAAAGCAGAAGGTTCGCTGTATGCGCCCTAAGATGTCTGAGAAAATCAAAGCTGAGGTCATGAAACAATTTGACGTTGGGTTTCTAGCTGTCACTTCTTACCCACAGTGGGTTGCCAACGTTGTTCTAGTGCCTAAGAAGGATGGTAAGGTACAGATGTGTGTGGACTATAGAGATCTGAATAGGGCGAGCCCCAAAGACGATTTCCCACTGCCTCACATCGATGTTCTGGTCGACAACACCGCGCAGCATAAGGTCTTCTCCTTTATGGATGGTTTTTCTAGTTACAATCAAATTAAGATGGCTCCCGAGGACATGGAGAAGACAACTTTTGTTACACAGTGGGGCACCTTCTGTTACAAGGTAATGCCTTTCGGGTTGAAGAATGTTGGGGCAACGTATCAGCGCGCCATGGTCGCTTTGTTCCACGACATGATTCACCATGAGATTGAGGTTTACGTTGATGACATGATTGCAAGGTCCCAGGCTGAAGAAGAACACCTTGACCATCTCTAGAAACTGTTTGACAGGTTGAAGATGTACAAGCTGAGGTTAAACCCGAACAAGTGCACCTTCGGGGTGAGGTCTGGTAAGCTGTTGGGTTTCGTCGTTAGTGATAAAGGTATTCAAGTGGATCCTGCAAAGGTGAAGGCTATACAGGAGATGCCAGCTCCCCGGACGGAAAAGGAAGTTAGAGGCTTTTTGGGATGGCTGAATTACATTGCCCGGTTCATTTCACGTATGATTGCTACTTGTGAGCCAATCTTCAAGCTACTAAAGAAAGATCAAGTAGTAAAATAGAATGACGAATGTCAGGCCGCTTTCGAAAGGATTAAGGAATATCTCAAGGAGTAACCAATCCTGATGCCTCCAATTAAAGGAAGGCATTTGATATTATACTTGACAGTACTGGATAATTCAATGGGGTGTGTGTTGGGGCAGCGTGACGAGTCTGGCCGAAAAGAGCATGCTATTTACTACCTTAGCAAAAAGTTTACCGACTATGAGACCCGATACTCACTGCTTGAGAAAACTTGCTGCGCTTTGGCATGGGTTGCTCGTCGGCTGAGACAGTATATGCTGACTCACACTACCCTATTGATATCAAAGATGGATCCAATCAAGTATATCTTCGAAAAGCCTACCTTGTCTGTAAGAATAGCAAGATGGCAGATGATCTTAACTGAGTATGACATCCAATACACAACCCAGAAAGCAATCAAGGGAAGTGTGTTGGCAGATCATTTGGCACATCTGGCCGTGGATGATTACCAATCCATGAATTTCGAGTTCCCGGATGAGAACATCATGTTGGTGACCGATTGTGAAGAACCTGGACCGGAAGAAGGACCTAAGGAGGGATCCGATGGTCTATGTATTTTGACAGAGCTTCAAATGCGTTGGGTAATGGCATTGGCGCCGTGATCATATCCCCTGAGGGTTGTCATACTCTGTACACCGCTCGACTATGTTTTAACTGCACCAACAATATGGCAGAGTATGAAGCGTGCATCCTGGGCCCGCGAGCAGCTATTGACCTAAGGATTAAGTTCTTGAGTGTGTTCGGAGATTCCGCTCTAGTGATCAGTCAGATCAAAGGCGAGTGGGATACAAAACACCCAAATCTTATCCCTTACAAAGAGTATGTGCTGACGTTGCTTCCACATTTCGAGGAGATAACCTTTGAACATTTCCCCAGAGAGGAGAATCAGTTAGCGGACGCGCTAGCTACCATGTCTTATATGTTCAAGGTCAGGTGGGACAATGAAGCTCCCCGGATTACCATTGAGAGGTTGGACGAACCCGCACATTGCTATGACATTGAGACTGAAGAGGTAGCAGATAAACCTCGGTTTCACGAGGTAAAGAGGTATCTTGAGGCTCAAGAATACCCCGAGGGTGCATCTGTTAATGATAAGAAGTTTCTGAGGAGGTTCACTGCAAAGTTCTTCATCAGTAATGGTATCCTTTATAAGCGTAACCATGATTCAACCTTATTGTGATGTATGGACAAAAGCGAAGCAAAAAGAATCATGGCTGAGTTACATGAAGGTACCTTCGGAACTCATTCCAGTGGACATACCATGGCAAAGAAAATCCTACGGGCAGGATATTATTGGTCCACCATGGAAGCTGATTGTTATCAACATTCTCGGACCTGTCATAAGTGCCAAGTCTATGCTGATAAGGTGCATGTACCTCCGGTTCCTCTGAATGTTTTGACAGCTCCTTGGCCTTTTGCAATGTGGGGCATCGATATGATCGGCGAGATCAGACCTACCACGTCTAACGGACATCGTTTCATTCTGGTGGCTATTGATTATTTCACAAAGTGGGTTGAAGCAACTTCCTTTGCTACAGTAACCAAGAACGTCGTGGTGCGGTTCATCTGACACAATTTGATCTGTCGATACGGTGTACCAGAGAGGATCATTATGGACAACGGTACAAATCTCAACCATACAATGATCACCGAACTCTGCAAACAGTTTAAGATTCAGCATCATAACTCTTCTCCTTGCCGGCCGAAGATGAATGGGGTTGTTGAAGCGGCTAATAAGAATATCAAGAAGATTATGCAGAAGATGATGGTGACATACAAAGACTGGCACGAGATGTTACCATTTGCTCTTCATGGGTACCGTACCTCAGCACGGACTTCGACAGGGGCAACACCCTACTCTTTGGTGTATGGCATGAAAGCAGTCTTACCTATTGAGGTCCAGATACCCTCTCTTCGGATTATGAAGGATGTAGGTTTAAGTGAGGACGATTAGATCCAGACCTGGCTTGATCAGCTGAACCTAATCGACAAGAAGAGACTTACTGTTATTTGTCATGGTCAAACATATCAAAAGCGGACGATCAAGGCATTTAACAAGAAAGTCAGACGACAAGAGTATCAAGTCGGGGATCTGGTGATCAAACGCATCATACTGCCACAAGGTGATCCCAGGAGCAAGTGGACCCCTACGTACGAAGGGCTATTTGTGGTTAAGAACATTTTCTCAGGAGGAGCTATGATTCTAACCACCATGGATGGTGACGACCTTCCTCACCCCGTCAATGAAGACATAGTGAAAAAATACTACGCATAATCAAAGACCTGCTAGGTTGACTGGCCTAGGCAAAAATAAGGGCTTCCCGGCGAACCAAAAGGGTTCGGTCAAAAGTAAGGGATGAAAATGAAAAAATATGTACACCCGACAAGTCGAAAACCTGAAAAGGCGACTTGGGCAAAAAAGGGTATCCCGGTGGACTGAAAACCCGAAAGGGCGGTCCAGGCAAAAATTAGGGATTAAAGCGTAACACTGTGTCTCATTGGATCATCTTGCAACCAGACTTCGGTATCGACTATCAAGCTCGGACGGCACCGATAAATCTGATCCACCTTCAACCAAGTAGCAAAGTGATGAGACGCTCGAAGATATAAAGGCAATAGCAGAGTTGAAACCCAGTGGGATTGTTTTACATAGCTGTTTTTCTTTGTTTTTCACAAATTGTATAATTTCTATCTCTCGGCGGTGTTCTCTTACTAGGACGTCAGCCTCCTGTACAAAACGCCTATTACAGACCAACTTCAAAATCAATACAATTCATTTTTACAATAATTTCAAAATTGTTTTTCTTTTTCCGTTTTGTTTTGCAAGAACGTCCAATGATTCAATTTTTATATATGCATTTGAAAATAACTGTTGCTCATAAATATTTACATGTGAAACAGAAGACGATTACTGGTAATTTCAGGAACAGGGGAAAACAAGAAATGTCCAAACCTTACAGTTGCTCTATCCACCAGGTACAGTGATAGACCCAGTTGGAGAAGATGACTAAGGGTGCATACACTCTCCGCATAGTAAAAGGTATCTAAAAAAAAATCGGTATTAATTCTCCCCAAGCAAAGTTTATCTATCACCAATGATAGAAGATTATCCCCAGTAGAGTTTATTTCTTCCATAAGCAGAGACTCAATCCCCAAAAAAGGTTTCATTATCGCCAGCAACGGTAATTCATCCCCAGCCGAAGTTATTTCTCCAAATCATCAGATTTTCTGACAGAGTATCTCTTCCCCACATAGTCATTCTCTCGCCAGTTTAGTCTCCAGCAGAGTTATTATCCCACCAATTTATTCTCAAATCATATTCGACCGCCATCCCCAACAGGAACAAAGAATTCAGCTCTTTATATTCTCCAGTAGCAGTCCAGGATTTATTTTCCCCAGTTAGAGAATATCATAAAAGCATTGCATATCCATACATCATGACATGTGCATACACATCACACAACACAATCTCATTTATTTTGAGAACATCATTTGTTCAATGCATTTCATACATCATGACATTATATATGACTAACTCTTTACCTTTCAGGGAAAGTTATAATTCAAATTCTCACAAGTTTTCTCTGGTTCAGTCAAATCGATGCTAAGATTTCTATTCCAGTTCAAGCTATGAAGCCCGGATCCGATCGGATAGTATCTTGATTTCTCCATCATATTGTGAAGCCCGGAGAACGACCAGATAACAATATCAAAAATCGCGAAGCCTGGATTTGACCAGATAGTGGTATATCATAAACACAAGCCGTGAAGCTCAGAAATCGACCGAATGACAGCTCAGCAAGTTATTGTGAAGCCTGGATTACGACCAGATAGCAATATAAGACACCATGAAGCCTGGATTCGACCAGATAATGGTAGAAGACATTGTGAAACCTGGATTATGACCAGATAACAGCCAAGAATACTACGAAGCCTGGAGTCGACCAAATAGTGGTATATCTTTAATGCAAGTTATGAAGCCCAGATTCGACCGGATAATATCTTGATTTTCTCCAAACACCATGAAGCCTAGATTCGACCAGATAATGGTATGATACATCGTGAAGCCTGGATTACGACCAGGTAGCGGTAAAAGACACTGAAGCCTGGATTACGACCAGATAACAATAAAGGACACTGTGAAGCTTATATTTCGACCAAATAGCAGTCTACCCGACCAATTATTATGAAGCTCGGAAATCGACCGGATAATAGTAGGCCTTAAAATCAAATGGAAGCCTGGATGCGACTGGATAATCACTTGATTTCTTCTAAAGCCTGGAATACGACCAGATAAGAAGTAAGGTATTGTGAAGCCTGGAATCGACCAGATAGCAGTACAGGACACCATGAAGCCTGGATTCGACCAGATAATGGTATAAGACATCGTGAAGCCTAGATTACGACCAGATAGTGGTAAAGGACACTGAAGCCTGGGATTACGACCAGATAACAGTAAGGGACACTGTGAAGCTTGGATTTTAACCAAATAGTAGTTTACCTGGACAATTACTAAGAAGCCCGTAGTCGACCGGATATTAGTGTGTCCTAAATTCAAGTTGAAGCCCGGATGCGATCGGATAACAACTTAAGTCTTTCTGAAGCCTGGAATATGACCAGATAAGAATTGAGAAATTGTGAAGCCTGGATTACGACCGGATAGCAAGTTTAATCTCATCTCCCCAGTAAGTCACTATAAAGCCTGGAGCACGACCAAATAGCAGTCGATCTTATCACTATGAAGCCTGAATCACGACCAGATAATAGTTCATTTTCACCTCTTCGACTCAGAGACGACTCCCCAGTAGAATAACGGACGACCAAAGCTCCTAAAATTCAACTTTTACCAAGACAGAGACAAGTATTCTCCAACGGAACCCTCCTCAACAACAGGTATGCAAGCTCTCGCTAAGGAATCTCTTATGCGATCGACACTCCTTTGGATGGCATCTTTAATCTCATCTTCCGTCTTCAATCTACAAATGGCATCTATAAGCCCATTCCTGACATCACAAGAAAAGCACCAATTCATGCGAGTGCAAATTTCTTGGCACTCTAGTGTTCAATCATCTTCTACCTTCGGATCACGAAAGGAAAGCAAGTCAATCTACATCCTCAGGCTTAAGAAGATTGAACAGGGGAAGCTGTTGTACCCTAAAATTTTCCCTCCCATATTTCTCAAAACATAAGTGAGATCCTCAAATTGCTCAAGAAAGTCCAAGAGTTGACCAAACAAACTCTCTCCTAAGGCAGTCTACCTCAAATTAAGGTTTCATGTTGCATCAAGATACTTGAGTCCAAGGGATCCCAAATGCTCACCATTGTCCTAATATGTTCTCAAGATCATCCATGTCAAGTTTCAAGCCTTGCAGAGAAAGTTTGCTCAATCAATTGCTCAAGAGCCTGAAAATCGACTGTGCTAGGGCAAAAGTCAGTTGTGGCCCACATACAGTCAAACTTCAATATTTTTGGTCAACACCATCATTTTGAAGTATTATTCATCATTTGGTCAAGGGTTGATCATGATTCCTCAAGGATTGCTCACAATTCATCAAAACTCAAAAGTTGCTAAATTAGGGTTTCGCAGGAAAAGTCAACTCAACTTTGACCAAGCATAACTTTGTCATACTTTATCAAGAATGACCCATACAAAGCTCATTTTGAAGAGGATGCAATTCCCTACAATTAATCTTCAGCTCCCAAGTTCAAAATATGCACTCACAAGAAGTTAAGAATTTGGACATTATATGTCATTTTGAAAAGTCAACAAAAACACCTTTTTTGTCAAAGCTTCATACATGAACATGGAAGACTCAATTGAGATGAGACCAAAAGGGTTGCTTAGAGGATATCTTGAGCTTTATAAAAAGTCCAATAACACCCTCATAGGGTCAAAATTGAAGGAGTTATGAATTGGTGAAGTTGGCCTTTTTTGCAAAATTGCCAAAAGTCAAATATGCCTCAAATTGAAATTTTTGTCAAATGGGCCCAACTTTTTGTGTTTGTATTGAGTTTGTAACAGGGTCCACGACCCATAATCCTTCCCACTTGCCTTTATTTTATTTTTTCCATTTATTTTGATTTTTATTTCAATTAAATCAAATTAAATCAAAATAAAATCATGAAAATATCAAAATCATTTAAACCTTGAGATTTTGTGCATGTTTCAGGTCCATGGATAGCTGGAAAAGGAATCAAATCGTGTAAGGCTTGTTTGTACACAAAAAGATTGATTTTTGGCTTGTTTTGGAAAGATTTACAAGAGAATCAAATCTTGATCAATCACCTTAATTGAAGAAGATTTGAAACAAATTTATAAACCTAATTCACTCAAGGCTACATATAGAACATTGGCAGACCCAAAGCATAAGGGTTAGAGGCGTGAGAAGCTGAGAAAGAACTTGAAAAAATCACCAAAAAGTGTTGAGTCGAATTGCAGGTTAGAGGACAATTTACACCATTCCAAGGCTAGCAATCGATTCCCAGCCATCTCCTGAAGCTAACCTGATCATAATCAAGCGATGATTTGCCCAGAATCCATCTCCACGACCCTCACGGTTTGACATTTTTTCAAAATCGTATCCCTTTATTCTTGCACCTTTATCATGTTTCAATGACATATTTGTAATCCTTAGCATGTTTGCAAGTTAATAGTACCATTTAATTGCATTTTTGGAAGCCATACTAAGATCCACCATTGTTAGGGTTTAGGTTTCGTTTTTAGGGTTTTTGATTACAGGTGAAATTGGCCCAAAAGAGGGGTGCCATGGTGTTCATAAGGTCAAGATAAATTGATCTACACCATTAGTTTCCATTTATTGAGCTTGTATGAAATTCTGGAAATATGTAGGGGTTGTACCTACGCTTTTTGTCCGTAGGTAAAAGTCTCCAGACTTTTAGCAATGGAAGAAGGAAGAAGAAGGTGGTGTGGCAACACACCATTCGTCCATTCAATAATTCACGCGTTGTACAATTGGCGTTTGTTTTTTTTAATATAATGATTATTTGTTATTTGATATACAACAAGGCACACTAGCAGGGTTGGTCAGTGGGAGAGAGAAAAAACCAAAGGGCTTGGGTTCGATCCCCAGGTCCCCTTGGTCTTCAATATTATTTTTCTATACATGTTTCCATGCGCAGGCTTCTAGGATGTCCACCATAAGTCCTCAATCATTTGCCAGCCAGATGTCCAGCAAATCAAATCCAACGCTTGGCATGTGAGGGTCTACCAAAGGCCCTAGTCAACTTGTAACGTGAAATCTTGAGAAGCCAAACATGGATCCAGGCTATTGGGCTCAGAATTTTCTATGGGCACCCCTTAATTGCTAGCATACCAGGCCCAATTCTCTTTTTTTTCTTTTATATATTTTCTTTATTTAATTTACTTTGTTTTAATTATTTCTCACAAAAAAATTAATTCTTTTTTAACAAAAACTCATAAAAATCAATTTTCACCAAATTAGAATTTAGGCTTTTTATTTTTATTTTTACCAAAATTAATTTAATTAGTTAATTTAATTCTTAGGGTAACTTTAATCATTTTGTAAATAAATTAAAAGAAATTAGAAAATTAGGGTTTTTGTTTAATTTAATTTTTATTTTCTTCTTTTTTCTTAAAATAACAAAATATAAAATAGGTCAAAATTAATTATTTTCTTAATTTAATTTAATTAGTAATTAGGTTTGTATCTTATTTAATTAAAACCTTATTTTTCTCAAAAATAATCAAAAACAACCAAAAAATAATTCTTCTTTCAATTAGGTTTAGACGGGGTCAAAACCCTAATTCTTTTCTCGTTCTCGATTCATCGCGCGTTTATTTATTTTTTGCAATATTGATGTAACTGCTTATGGGATGTAATAGTTTAATTAGGCTTTTTCGCTTATTTATCGTTTTTACGGGTTTTTGGCTATGTAATTAATCCCCATCCCCTAAGACTTGTAATAGCTTAGCTTTATTTTCCACATTTCAATTTTCGCAAATATTAACTGTTAGATGTATGATAATAGGATTGCATGTCAAGAATGTATGTTAATTTTAAAATGGTTAGCAAACCCTAAATATGCAAAGATAATAACTCGAAATCAAATCACTCGCACATGCGCACTCCTAGGGTATACTCTCACTTCGGTTGCCTTCGTTAAACAATCATTAAGTATATGGTGTTTTAGTGGTCGCTCTCTTGTCTAAACAAAGATCAAAAGTCCCGTTCAGAAATGTTGCCTCGGAAATGTTTCCTCGAATATGATCTTAAGACATTAGGGTTATTACTAAGACATCCTAACATTGCTTTAGTGATCGTACGTCCCTTTCGAATTGACCCTTACAACTCCAACGACGGTACTACCTACTCATTAATAGTGGGATAACGCTGTCTAAAGGAAACAAGAACAGAAAGATTCTTTTTTCGAGTAGGTAGATGCTAGTAGGTACTTGCTCAGAATCAAACTTTTCCACACTTACACACTTTTCAAACAAAGTTTTCAAAAACACTTCGTAACACTCTTGAAGACAAAAGCAAGGGTTAAATCGAAGTAAACAAAAACTTTTCAAAACACACAAACACGGAAGCAATTTTTAAAATGATGAGCAAGTACCTAAGAGCCCGTACAAAACTATGGATAGACAGGATGCTAATACCTTCCCTTTCTATAATCTACCCCCCGTACTCAAAATCTCGAAAAAGGAATTTTTCTGTGTTTTTTTCCTTTCTAGTTGGATAAAATAAAAGTCGGTGGTGACTCTTGCTTACCGCGACATTTTGCAAACACAAACGCAAAACACAAACCAGCATTTTTCACAAAAAATAGTCTGGTTCTGCCACCTTATCACACACCCCAACATCCAAACCTGTAAAATACGAGGATTAAGAGGCACAAAAAGATCCTATCCCTCTTGAAATTTTCCCAGGAATCCAAATATGGCCTTAGTTTCGCCTGAAAGTGCTTGTATCATCGTGTTCGTGCCATGGCTGTTTTAAAGCCCTAACAATGGCAACCTCTTAAATTTGCATCCATACTCTCATGCTTCACGTTAAAATGGATCAAAATAATAATATGAGCATGAATATGTAATGAAAGCTAATTTATATTGTGTCTTTGAAAAGTTTTAGATTCCAACCTTACCACAGATCAAAGATGTTTGGCTCGAGCGTTTGAGGGGGTTACCGGCCTGGAGATTAACAAGGATGGATTCCTGACACCTTCAGGAGTATGATAAAAGGCTTAGGTTGGGCGAAAATTTCTTGGATCGTATGGTACGTGCTTGCACTTTCTTTGAGAAAATTTGAACACTTTTTGGTTTGAGTGAGGCAGCTCTGCGTGTGTTAATCCCTTATGCCTTAGGGTTAGAATAATTTGTTTATGTATGAGGCAACAAATAGGTTAACATTTGTAGAGCAAATCAAAAGAAATATGGAGTTTTTAATTTTGCTTCAAATCTTTCCATTTTCAAATATTTCCTTCCCTTTCATAGCATGGCACAATTTTCTTGTCTATTTTCAGCATATTTGATCCATCATTCAATGCAAAAATCATATCAAAACAAATCTACATTATTTATTTAATTTAATTTGATTTTTTAAATGATTGAAACCAAAGTAAATCAAATAAATAAGAAAATAATGCATGGATGGTTTTATGGTTTGTGGACCATATTATTAGCGAGGTGCAAGCATAAAAAATTAGGCCCATTTGGCAAAAAATGTAATTTTGAGCCCATTTGACTTTTGGCAATTTTGCAAAAAAGGTCAACTTTGACAAGGCATATCCCCTCCAATTTTAACCCTAGAGAGGTGTTCTTGGACTTTTTAGAAAGATTAGGATGTCCCCTAAGCAACCCTTTTAGTCTCATTTCAATTGGGTCTTCCATGTTCATGTAAGAGGCTTTGACCCAAAAAGTGTTTTTGTTGACTTTTCAAAAGGACCTATAATGTGGAAATCCATATCTTTTTGTGAGTGCATATTTTTAACTTGTGGGTTGAAGATGAATTGTAGGTAATTGTATCCTATTCAAAATGAGCCTTGGATGGAAAATTTCTGATAAAGTATGTGGAAGTTATGCTTAGTCAAAGTTTGGTTGACTTTCCCTGAGAAACCCTAATTTAGCAACTTTTGGGTTTTGATGAATTTAGGGCATTCCTTGAAGAATCATGATCAATCCTTGATAAAATGATGAAAGTCACTTCAAAATATGGATGTTGACCAAAAATCTTGAATTTTGACTATATGTGGGCCATAGTTGACTTTTGACCTAATACAATCGATTCTCAATCATCTGAGCAGTTGACTGAGTAAACTTCTTGTGCGGTGCTTGAAATTTGACATGGGGGGTCTTGAGAACTTATTAGGACCATGGAGATCATATGAGGTATTTAGAGTTCACCTATCTTAATGAAAATGGAAACCCTAATTTGAGACACACTGCCTTAGGAGAGAGTTTGTCTGGTCAACTCTTGGGCAAACTTGAGCAAATTGAGGATCTCTAGGAGTATGTATTGAGTAAAATGAGAGGGGAAATTTTGGGGTACAACATGCATACTCTTCATCCCCAACGACCTTCCGAGATTCAGCTTCCCAAAACTCCCCAACATTTGTCAAGGATTTATTTTCCAAGACAAAAAAATTACATTCCGACAACATTTTATGCATCATATTTACATACATGATAAATGCATACAACATAATCTCATTTATTTTGAGAACATCATTACACCATGCATGTCATACATCATGACATTGCGCACAACTGACTCTTTACCTTTTCAGGAAAGATCAAACAACAGATAACTATCATTTTTCAACAGTTCCAAATTAATACCTGTAACAAGACAGGACAACTATTTGTGGACGAGCGATTGTAGATTAATACCTGTAACAAGACAGGACAACTATTTGTGGACGAGAGATTGTAGATTAATACCTGTAACAAGCCAGGAAATATATCTACATGAGAAGATTGAAGATTAATACCTGTAACAAGCCAGGAAAATTATCTTTCTTTCTAAAAATACCTGAAACAAGCCAGGACAACTGTCTACACGACCGAATGAAGTAACCCCATCCAAGTTCATTCTCATACATTTCTAGATGCAGTTTTACACTGACTCATCATGAAGCAACCCTACCCAGATTCCTTCTCATTCCCAGACGTAATTTTACATTGACTCGTCATGAAGCAACCCTACCCAGGTTCCTTCTCATTTCCAAATGCAGTTTTACACGGACTCATCATGAAGCAAACCTACCCAGGTTCCTTCTCATTCCCATATGCAGTTTTACACAGAATCATCATGAAGCAACCCTATCCAGGTTCCTTCTCATTCATAGATGCAGTTTTACCTGGACTCATCATGAAGAAACCTTACCTAGGTTCCTTCTCATTTCCAGATGCAGTTTTACACAGACTCATCATGAGCAACCCTACTCAGGTTCCTTCTTATTCCCATACGCAGTTTTACATGGATTCATCATGAAGCAACCCTACTCAGGTTCCTTCTCATTCCCAGATACAGTTTTACACGAACTCATCATGAAGCAACCCTACCCAGGTTCCTTCTCATTCCCAGATGCAGTTTTACACGAACTCATCATGAACCAACCTTACCTCGGTTCCTTCTCATTCCCAGATGCAGTTTTACACTGACTTATCATGAAGCAACCCTACCCAGGTTCCTTCTCATTCCTAGATGCAGTTTTACCTATACTCATCATAAAGTAATCTTACCCAGGTTCCTTCTCATTCCCAGATGCAGTTTTACCCTGACTCATCATGAAACAACCCTACCCAGGTTCCTTCTCATTTCCAAACACAGTTTTACACGGACTCGTCCTGAAACAACCTTACCCAGGCTTCCCTCTCATATGTTTCCTATAGCAGCCCTACACAGGCCCATCATATATTAAAGAATATTCAAGACCTCTGCTGGTTCAGTTTAAATCTCTCAACAGTTTATCCTGATTCTTTCCGGTAGACACTTTCTCTGGTTTAGATAAATCGCTCCAAGATTTATTCTGATTCTTTTACAGACCTCTGCTGGTTCAGTTTAAATCTCTTAACAGTTTATCCTGATTCTTTCAGGTAGACATTTTCGCTGGTTCAAATAAATCACTCTAAAGATTTATTCTGATTCTTTTCCAGTTGAAGTTAACTTTAGACTTAGTCTAATTTCTGTCAACAATCACCTTTGGATGGCATCTATAAGCCCATCTCCACCAGCTCTTCATCATCTCTCTAAATGGCATCTGTAATCCCATTCCCTACACCATCAACCACCACATCATCAAATGCAAATTTCTGGGCACTCTAGTGTTCAATCATCTTCCACCTTCAAGTCACAAATGGCAGACTCGCCAATCTAACTCTTCGGGTTTAAGAAGATTGAACAGGGGCAACTGTTGTACCCTAAAATTTCCCTCTAATTTTTCAAAGCATTTCTCACAAAGATTCTCAAGGTTCAAGCTTGCACAAGTACATTGGGATTTTGCAGTACCAAGATTAAAAGGAAACTGTCAAAAATGGGGAAAACATATAAAAATAATATTTTGACAAATTTGGAGAAAAAACAAGTGTTTTTTCATTTCAGCTCTTTCGATTGGCCTTTTGGCCTCTTTCGATGCAAGCTTGGCTTGCATCCTTCGAATGGGCATGGGCCTCTGGCATGTTGGCTTGGATTCACAAGGCACAAAGCCTCCTGTAGCCTCCTTCGATTCCAAGGCAAAAGGCTCCCTTTTGGAATCCTTCAATTTGCACTTTTTGCCTCCTATATGCCTCTTTCGAATTTGGACATTTTGGTCTCCTGCATGCACCCTTCGTTTGGGCACTTGAATCCTTCAGTACAAGGTTTTGGTCAAACCCTTCGTTTGGGCATTTGAGTCCCTTCATGCTTACTTTGTTTAGGCACATGAATCCTTCAGTACAAGGTTTTGGTTAAACCTTTTGTTGGGCATTTGACTCCCTTCATGTTTGTTTCATTTGGGCGCATGAATCCTTCAATACAAGCTAATGGTCACACCTTTCGTTTGGGCATGTTGGTTCCCTTCATGCAAGCTTCGTTTGAACATGGATCTTTTGCATATTTGCATGAAGTCACAAGGCAGGGACTCCCTATGTACACTCCTTCGTTTGGCCACATGGACTTTTGGGCATGCAAGCCTTTGACTGGACAAAACCACCTTCACAAGGTTTCGTTTGTAACTATTGCCCTTCAAATCAGCATCTTTTGAATCCAACTCTGGGCATACCATTCGAAGGACATGCTTGATGGTCCATTCGAAGGATTTACAAGCCCACTTTAAGGCAGGTTTTTAGTGACCCATCCAAAGGTCACACTTTTGGCTCCTTCGAATGAGGCACCTAAGTATCCCATTCGAAGGACACTTGTTAGAAGAAAATCAAATACTTTTGTTGGGAGAAGAGTATGGTCGAAGAAGGGTCAGAACGAAAGGATGATATTCAAATATGCTTGTTGCCAAGTTCAGACATGGTACACTTTCCAAGACTGCTGCACAACAGTCCTGAAACACTGCCCCATTCTTGCACCAAAATAACATACAAGGCACTGTCTCTCGAAAGCTACAAGGAGCAGGTTACTCAAATTGTTCAAACCTTTTGTTTTCCCTCCAAAAGCTTCAGGAAGCTTTGCCTATAAATAAGAGGCTTCACAACATGTTTGAGAAGGACTTTTTGGCCAGAGGAAGGAATCTTCAAATTTCTCAAACACCATAGGTTTTCAAACACTTAAGCATTTGTGAAAACAAAAACCCAAAATCTAACATTTACCTCTTTCGATTCTGAAAAGTCCCACACATTTTATTCCCTTTCGAATCCAGTAGAAAAGACATCTCATTTGTTTTTCTCCTTCGAATCAAATAGTAGAAACACTGCCTCTGGTCATTTCCTTCGAATCTAGTAGCATTCAAGGTAACCACTTCAAGGTCTAGCACACTTTCCAGCCTCCAGCAAGGTAAGTTGTTCCAAACCTTGAACTTTTCGTTTCTTGTATAACATGTAAATAAGCTTTCCATTCGTTTCAAACATGCACATACCATTGTTCTTTTCGTTTCCACCCTTTTAATATGTTTTCAGAGCTAACCCTTCCGTTTTGCTTCTTGTTTACCTAAATATGCATTAAATATTAAACTGATTGTAAGGCAATACTAACATGGCCTTAGGCCATGTTGCCATTCAAGAGTTCAAACGAAAGAAAGAGGAAATAGGAAGTAGGAAACGAAGCTTCTGGCTTCCACACCAACCTCTAGGCCAAACGAAAGAGGCAGCCAGAAGGCACGCCTGCACTGATTCTAGGCCCAGACGAAAGGTACGCCTGCACTGATTTCAGGCCCAATCGAAAGGCAGAACTATGCTGACTTCTAGGCCCAGACGAAGGGAGTGACTATCCTGATTCCAACCCTCAGCCGAAGGAGACAAAAAGTCAAATCGGAGGGCAGGGCTCCACTGACTTCAGAACCCAAATTGAAGGAGGCCAGAGAATGCAGAATCGAAGGGCCTTTCTACCTGAATCGAAAAACATTTTTCTTGCTTTTATTTTATTTTTTGCCTTATATTTTCATGCACTTCAATATGGTTGTAATAGTGTAGGATTTTATCTTTCTACATTTTATTACTTTTGTATGCTTGTTAGTAAATATGGTATGTATGACAAGATAAAAACAACAAGTAGACAACCCCTAATCAAAGACTAAATGCATGTAATCAAACACACTCCTCATACACATGCACCCCTAGGGTAATTCTACTTGTTGCCTTGGAAAAAATAGTCATGTCCCTCGAATATGGGTGTTTTAGCAAAGACCATAAATAAAAGATTGTAGTTCCTCGATGACCCTCAATGTTGCCTCCGGTAAACGATCTAGTCCCTAAACGACATTGCTAAAACGTCCCATAGGTTGCCTTATATGACTATACAAACGTCTCACGCCCATCCCTTCACATCCAACGATGGGGCTTCTTACCAAATCAATGGTAAGATAGCAACATATAAAGGAGAAAGAAAAGAACATTTAAGACCTTTTGAGTAGGTAGGTTACTCCTAGTTGCTCGCTTGCTCACAACAAAAACATTTTATACACCAACACTTTCATTTTGAAAATTTTTCAAAAGACAAACACTTTGTATGTGTTCTTATAGAAACGAGAGCCATTACAAAGACACCTTTTCAAAATCACTTTCAAAAACACACTTCACAAACACTTATTTGAACTATTTTCCAAACAACACTTTGTACGCGTTCTTATAGAAACGAGAACCATTACAAAGATGTTTTCAAAATACTTTCAAAACCCATACCACAAGCACATTTTCAAACAAAAGCAAGTGATCTAGCAAGCAACTAAGATCCCGTAGAAAACTACGGATGAAAAAGGTGCTAATACCTTCCCTTTTCATAACCTACCCCCTGAACTCAAGAAAATAATCTCGAAAGGTCTTTCCTGTTCTTTTCAATCTTTCCTTATTGAATAAAAGAAAAGTCGGTGACGACTCTTGCTATCCGTAACAATTGCGATCAAATGCAAAACACCAAAATCAGTTCTCCCACCATATTACAGTAGGCTTCCACATAGTCACTACTAAGGCAATTTTGGAGAGAAGACCTCATTCTTTTCACTGGAATTTGTCAACACCAATGACAATAACTTAAATCTTGCAAGAACCTAAAAATATTTTATCCAATCTTCAAGAATGATTAGTTTTAAGATAATGTCTCTCTCAATTAATTAACAAATGAAATTGGAACTGAGGTTGAAGATGAAAGAATTTCTAATGCAAGGGTTTTAAAAGAGGTACTTGATTTTCATAAAAGTTCCCAAAAGAGGTAGTTGATTATGAAAATATTACATGAAAAAGTGTTGATAAAATCATATATATGTGCTTGAGATTAAGCCCAAAAAGACTGAGAAAAGTTAGTTAAATTCGAATCAAAGAAGGTTCACTTTTGAGTCAAGTGAGCAAGTGAAGTGGAATAAAAGAAAATCAAGTTGTTTTTATACAACGTCTCCAACCAAGAATGATCAAGTAAATCACTTGGCATGTGCACCCCTAGTGCTTTTAGACTGCATCAGGGCTTCCATTGGGTTAACTCCCAAATAAATCACCATCATATCCACTGCCTCATCGTGTATGATCTTAAAATGATCAAGTAACTTCCCTCTGATGGAAAGGTGTAAGAGGCAAGTGACATCATCTAATGTAATCGTCATCTCGTTAATAGGGAAGTGGAAATATGACATTTATTTACGCCATCTCTTTGCAAATGACCCCTCATGCCATGACAAATGATGTTGTACCCGAAATAATACATACCTGCAAGGCCAGAGTACCAAAGCACACTCAGGAACCACTCTTGATGTGGCTGAGGTAGTTTGTGAATCTTTCTGGAATGATTAACGAATTTCAAACACTCGCATTCATGTTAAAAAGAAAAGATAATAATCTCAATTGAATTGAATTTGGTTAAAATATAAAAATAAGAATTGCTAAGACGTGTTAGTGGGCCCTCCTAAAAAAAATCCAAATGGAGGGAGACTATCACGTGCATATGGAGCCTCCTCCTCCTGGTGTACACGAGCCTGGGATGATGGCCCTATGATAGTCGGCTCCTATAAGTCGACGCTTCCCCGTCACGAGGAGTCCTTTGGCCTACTCATACTGAAGAGTCCTCTCGCAGCGAGCGAATGCGGTTAAAGTTTTATGGATGAGTCTCATTTTGTTATTGTTTGCAACCATTATCCTTAAAAAAGACATAAAAAAGGACATTAGTGCATTATGAAGAAAATATTTCAGAAATGCATCTCCAAACATCATACATGACCCACTTTGGAGATGTATCTTCAAAAAAACTTCGTTTTTTATTTCAATGAAAGAAACATCTCATACACTTTCCTTAACCATCCAAAAATCATCCAAATTGAAATTCTGGCTATCAGATCCCGAATGTCCTAAGAGATATCGAGACACCGGATCCGACTTCATACACAACAGTAAGATGTATAAACAAAGTATAACAATGCTAAAAGTAAATAACCCAAGATATGTTTACCCAGCTTGAAACAACCTTCCTACTCTGGGGGCTACCAAGCCAGGGACGAAATTAACTAGATAATATCAATTTGTAGACCTTACAACAAACCGGTTTATAGCCTACACACTTAATCACTACCCTTTGCTTAACTTCTACCTAAGACACACCTAGGTATGAGGCCCTCCTCAAATCCCTTTTCAATTACACTCAGCAATTGAAGCAAACTCTAAACATAAGTAGAGAACAAAAAATCAGAAGTTATACTTCCAAAACCCGCAAGACTCGATACTTAAAAGCTTATGAGAATTGACACACAATATGTTTAATGCTTAAAAGTTTATGAACATCTAACATAAAACTTACACCCGCAAAACAGTCCTACTCTTCTATCAAGATGATATTAGAGATGCTCACAAATAAGGATTCTACAACCCTAACAAAAACACATACGTAAGTTCTACCTAATACTACCTATATACCAGTCTATTTATAACATTAATCTGGATTGGGTTGGACTTCAAAACTGCAATAGTGAAGCTGCACAAAGTCTGCAAAAACTCCTCCAAGAAAATAGGTCTTCAGTCATTAGTTTACTAAAATGTCTCCCTATTTAGAAACTAATCATATCTTCGAAAACCAACACCAAATATTCTGATTAGTCAATCTTGGACGCCACATAAGCTAACTAAATATTTCCCTGAATATACAATAGCTAAAAATTAGCTGATCCACAACTGTCAGTTCCCTGCAGACGCGATGTCTTATCTCCTTGTTGGAACATCTTACTCGACATGTTGAAGACATAATGATGGAACATCTTATTCAACATGTTGCTGCTAAAATGATTTTACTAAAATGTATGCCAATCACAATTTTAGAGAAATAACACAAATCATCCAAATGATAGAAACATCTTCTACACATTAAATATTTCGAATGCTAATACTATCTAATGCATTCAAAGTTACCTATTTTACCTAATACATAAATCAAAACTCAAAATAAGCTAAATAAGAAACTCACTCAAAAAAATATTGATGAGGATGTAAACTGTTGAATGTAGTAGATAGAGTGAGTTGAAATTGGTAAGATATAAATAAATGTTCTTATGTTGATTGAAAAGAAGACTAAAATAACTTTGCTCACGAACTCCAATGAGAAAGAACAACTTTCTAAAAATGAATAAGGAGAAGAGGAATAGTCTCACACGAGGTTTAAATACATTTAATTCATTTTGAGATACATTTTCGAATGAATTTTTTAAATTAAAAAAAGTTATTTCAAAGATATATATACATACAATACCCTAAAACACCTTTGCACATGTATCTCCGAATTTAATTTAAGTAAAATGAAGAAATAATATGTTCGAAGAATTATATCCAAAAATAAAAAACATTTTTGACATTTCTCTCATATATGAGATAAGGTAACAAGATGAAAAAGAAAATCCCAAAAATAGTCGAATCTAATCAAATAAAAGAAAAAATCAAAACAAATCTTAGTTAAAAAGATAAACGCCTATAAATAAAGTGGTCCAATTTTTATTCTATGCATATTCTATTTAACACTTATTTTCTTCTTCATCATCGTCCTTGCAGTCTCCAACCCCATTTTCACGCACTCTTTTTCTCTCTCTCTCTCCGTAAGCACTCTTTTTCTCTCTCTCCGTAAGCACTCTTTTTCCTTCTCTCCGCAATCTTCACCTCTCTAACCTACTTTCCAATTTCCGCTGATTTTTCTTCGATCTTTCAATTTTATTAATTTAATTTAATTATTGAAATATATTTTATTTTCTAATATTGAAGTTTTCAAGGTTTGATTCAACCATTGTGGAAGTGCGAAACCCTCGAGAATTCATCAAGTTGAAGCCTTTCTGAAGTTCCGATCGCGTTCACCAATTTTTGTTCATCTGGGTTGTCGTGATTGCTCGGCGTTGCTGATTTAGGGTTGCGGTTGAAAAATCCCCAATTTGAATTTCTGTATTATCGATTCTATTTCGCTCTATGGCTTTGTAATTTTGCATCTTTTGTTTTTTTTCTTCATGTTTTTGTGGTCAAAGTTCATAGATTTGAACGTTTTCATTCCAATTACTGTAAAATCAAAAACAATTATCATGACATTGTTATAGTTTGTATTTGCTTTTTTTCCTTTGTGTTTCGTTTTGTTTTAGTTGATTTATTGGAAAAAATTGAGAAAAAATTGAAAAAAAAATCAGTAATTGATAATTCTCATTGCAATTCTGTTATTGAAAGAAAATATATCAGTGTAATTTGAAAAAAAAAAGAAAAAAAATTGTATCAATTTGTTGATGGGGATACCTGGAACGAGCAATCAGAATAATGGACAACAATGGTTAGGCATAACTGAGCCGATTTCGTTGGCTGGACCAACTGAGGAAGATGTGACCAAGACTCATGAACTTGAAAAGGTTTTTGTTTGTTTGCAGTTATTGTGAAGTTGTACATATTTTAGAGCTTTTGTTAGTGTGTTATTTTGTGCTGAATTTGGATTCTGGGTGTTCAGTATTTGCAAGGTGTTGGATTGTATGAGAGTCAGCAGGAGGCTGTGGGTAGAGAGGAAGTGCTTGGCAGGCTAGACCAGGTTGATTTTGTTTACCTTTTGATGCGATGTCATGTAATTTCATTTAATTCCATCTTGGAAATATAGAGAATTAGGGTTTCGCTGCAGTGAAAAAACAATGCAGTTTCTATGGTCTGAAAATTGTAGTTGTTAGATGAAGATACGATGACTCACATTCTGAGTTCATGTTTTGAATCCAAATTGCTTAGATAGGAACATGAACTAGTGTTGTTGATTGTGGATTGTAGAAAGTAGTAGATCATTTGAATTCTGTTAATTGACAGCATTTGTACTAAATAAAATAGCATACTGCATAACAAACGCGATTTGTTCAAATTTCTGTTATGCTGCAACACTACAGCGGGTTTAAAGCCCTATCAAAAAACACTTCAATTTACTCTGATTGCAGTGGCCGTGTCATTTTTGAATGGGGAGAGTCTCCCCTCGCCCTTAATGTTTAATCACTGAAAAAAATATGTTGGAAATGTAGTGTAGATTACTATGAATTCGTTTGTTTTGATTGTGCTATTATAATTTGAACTAGATTGTGAAGATTTGGGTTAAGACCATTAGCCGGGCAAAGGGATTCAATGAACAACTGGTGCACGAAGCAAATGCTAAGATTTTCACTTTTGGCTCCTATCGGCTAGGGGTATGGAGTTATTCTTATCTCCCTAATCTTTCTTATTTGTGCACATACACTTTGATGTTTTCCTTTTACTTTTATTGTGTCTAATTGTGGAGGGATGAGTAGGTGAGAATTTGATAGTGCTGTCTTATCATGCAGGTGCATGGCCCTGGAGCTGATATAGATACCCTTTGTGTGGGACCAAGACATGCAACAAGAGAAGTATGATAATGGTTGCTTTTTTTAGGGTGAAAATATTGGTTTGTTTCAGATTATATCTCCTTTCAAGTTTCAACTGAAATTGTTGTTTGAATTGGGTTTAGGAAGATTTCTTTGGTGAGCTACAGAAGATGCTATCTGAGATGGATGAAGTAACTGAATTGCACCCTGTGCCTGATGCTCATGTCCCTGTGATGAAATTCAAGTTCAATGGAGTTTCTGTAGATCTGCTGTATGCAAGATTGGCATTGTGGGTTATTCCTGAAGTAAGTAATATATTAAAAAATATTAACTATTTGACGCACAATTCTTGTTCCTTCGTTCCTGTTAATGTCTGTTCTTTGCATCTTCTCAAAAGTTTTGAAGGGGAATTTGATACCAGTATTATTTGGAGGGGATTTTGCAATTTTCATACAGAAAAGTCTATTCTACTTCCTTTTTAAAAAAAAATTAAAAATGAGTTTTAAAAAAAGCTGTAATATTGAATCACTCTTTTAAAGCACAAACAAACAAGTCCTAAATAACACGAGACCCTTCCTTAGTGTAATAAATGGCATTTTGACACCATCCCATTCCACTCTCTTAATGGTTACCGCCTTTCCGGATCAAAGCTTAGGTCCTTACTCAATGTTAGACAGTGTTGACAAATAGTGCCTGTAACGAATTTGTAGTGCTATTATGCAGCGGACTTTTAACAAACCATAGATATCTGAGATTGACAACACATTTTAGGAAAGAAGCCATTAATTTGGGATCTAATTTTTGGACATTTATTTAAATCATCCACGATCGAGTCTTTTACATATGTGACATTCATCTTTCCTTCCCTGATGTGTTTTTGTTCTGAATTTATAGTGTTAATCTTCAAATTTACCATTTACTAATAGTTGATTTTTTTGGGCAGGACTTAGATGTATCACAGGAATCAATATTACAAAATGTAGATGAACAAACTGTTCTCAGTCTCAATGGATGTAGAGTGACTGATCAAGTCCTGCGTTTAGTTCCAAATATTCAGGTGGTGGTTATAAAATTTACTCACCTAGATTTTACGTCAACCTTTTGTGTGGCATTCTTGTGAATAGTTGTATATTTCTTTGCAAAGGCTTATGAATGATTGAATTATGTTTCTAAAATGCAGAGTTTTCGCACAACACTGAGATTCATGAGGTTTTGGGCAAAGCGCCGTGGTGTATATTCCAATGTATGATATAACTACCATACTAGATTTTGCTTATTTCAATGTATGACATAACATAACTACCATTACTAGAGTTTGATCTGATTCTTATTTTGCTAAAGCATCTTTTTGCTATTTTATTTACAGGTTGCTGGTTTTCTTGGTGGTATAAATCTGGCATTGCTTGTTGGTCGAATATGCCAGCTTTATCCTAATGCGCTGCCTAATATGCTGGTGTCTCGATTCTTTAGAGTATATACTCAGTGGCGATGGCCAAATCCAGTCATGCTTTGTGCTATTGAAGAAGGATCTCTTGGACTATCGGTTTGGGATCCTAGAAGAAATCCCAAAGATAGATATCATCTAATGCCTATAATTACTCCTGCTTATCCTTGCATGAACTCTACTTACAATGTTACAACTAGTACACTGCGTATTATGTCGGAGGAGTTTAAGAGGGGAAGTGAAATATGTGAGGTATGATATATTGGTTTAAGTATAGTAATTTCCTGTTTGATAGAATATTTTAACAATTTGATGTATTTGGCCATGATATTTTTGTTAATTATAAATTATTTCATATAATTCTTTCTTGGTACCAATTGGTTTTGTTGTCTATTTTGTTCTTACTGTGATATTTGGGTTGCTTAAATTTGATGTTTTTAGGCTATGGAGGCCAGCAAGGATGATTGGGATACTCTTTTTGAGCCTTATCCCTTTTTTGAGGCTTACAAGAATTACTTACAGATAGACATTACAGCAGAGAATCCTGACGACCTTAGACAGTGGAAAGGATGGGTTGAGTCTCGTCTCCGCCAGTTGACACTGAAGGTATTACTGCAAAGTTTATTATTTTTAATTATTTAATAAATTTTTTCATTACTAGCCACTTTTTCATTTTCTTCGGTTTTGAGGGAGGTTGAGAGTGCGGATGTGACTTCTCATTTTCTGTTCTTACATAATGTATGTATACTAGTTGTTCTTTACACGGTTAACAGTATCATACAATATATGCAAGTCATACCTTGATTCAATATAAAACAACCAAATTGATATGAATCTATAGCGTGTATCTATTTTGGACATAATTCTCGTATTGATTCCCTTTGCGATTCATTACGATGAATCTGGACTCACTATTATAAATATTGATTCCTTCTAATGATTCACTACCTAAACTAACTCTATCAGTCACTTTTTTCCAACTTTGTATGGTTTGCCGCTTTTCTTTTGTCATTTGATATACGACTTCAATTATTTTGAGATTCATAGTGATATCATCTAAACTTATGACTTTGCAATGTCTTTGTTTTAACTTAAAAATTTCATATTTTTATGAGTAATGTATCTTGGGATAAGATTCAATTCACGATTCAAAAAATAGATTTCTAATTCACAATTTGAATCTCAATTTGTTTACTGTGGTTCTTTAAACTTGTAGATTGAGCGGTACACTTATGGCATGCTTCAGTGTCACCCATATCCTGGCGAATTTTCAGACAAATCTAGATCCTTTCACCACTGTTACTTCATGGGTCTGCAGCGTAAACAAGGAGTTCCGGTAAACGAAGGTGAACAATTTGATATTAGGCTAACTGTAGATGAATTCAAGCATTCTGTCAACGCGTACACTCTATGGAAACCGGGAATGGATATCCACGTCTCCCATGTGAAACGCCGGAACATACCAACCTTCATATTTCCTAGTGGTGTTCGGCCTTCCTACTCTTCTAAAGTAAGCGGTGAGAATAGACAAAGTTCGAAATCAAGGGTTAGTGGCCAAAGTCAAGCTGAAAAGTCTCAAGGAGGTAAAACAGCTGCACTTGGAGCCGATGATGAAAGAAAGAGAAAGCGATTGGAGGATAATAACAACTCGAGGGTTTCAAAGACCTTTGTATCTTCATCCCCTCCAAACAAGGAAGTTCATGAAGATGTAGCTCCTATTAGTGCTAGTAGTTCCTTTTCGATGAAATTAGATGACTCTGAAGTCAACAGTATGGGTGCACAGAAGAGTGGGATACCTTGTCTAAAATCAGTCGATAAAGTTCCTTCAAGGGAGAGTGAAACCAATGGATCAGTGATGGCAAACCAGCAAGTTACTGCTCCTGATGCATCAAACAATAAAGAAGAAGAACGACTAGCTATCGAGCAGATTATGTCTGGTCCGTATGACGCGCATCAAGTTTTGGCCGAAGAACCTGAAGAGCTTGAAGAAGACTTGGGGTATAAAAATCAAGTCAAAGATAATGGCGGGAGTGTGAAAAGCAACAACTCTGACTCTTCAAACTCAAATATTCCGATGGTGGAAGAGCTAGTTATTCCTAAGGAAACTGTTTGTTCAACTCATTCATTCTCTAATGGAGGCTTGGAGGAGCTTGAGGTTAATCTCTTATTCTGGTTAAAATTTGGAAGATTTTCATTATCATATTCTTCAAGAAAATGTTATGCAGCTATTGTAAATTAGTTCATACCCACCTTGACAGGTTCATTTATGAATATTTCATCCAGGGTGTTGAAATAGTATTTGTTCTGTCACTCAGGGCCTGTTTGGATAAACAATTTAATTAGAACAATATAGTATAAATGGTTTTTATAAAAAAACTCTAAGTATAAATTATTTAAATTACAAGATAAATTAAGATTCAACTTATTTTCATATAAGCTGTTTTTGGAAGTTATTCTGGAGAAGTTACGAAATATAGCTGAAAACAGTATATAGACTCGTCATTATCTGTTTTTATAAGCTCTTTCAAACACAATGTCACAAGTGCTTATGCTCGCAGATAAACTAATAAGCTATTCATATTTTGTGTTTAAAAAGCCTGCTGAGCTGACAGCACCATTGTTATGTGGAATTCCTGCTCCTGTACCCCAGAGGAAGCCTCTTATCAGGTAAACAATATTCCAATCATGTTTCATTTTAGTGTCACTTTGTTAGTTACTTACTCTGATGTTATTTTGTTTAAACTTTGCTAAATTTGGTTGGTTGGTTGATTCCCTATTTTCAGGTTGAACTTCACTTCTTTAGGGAAAGCAGTGGATAAAAGTTCTTAGAAACTTGAAAGATTAAGCTGCTGCATCTTGAAGATGTATTGTAAAATATTTGTAGCTCTTTGTTTATTTATGTAACGCTTTTGGTGAAGGAAATAATCCTGAGCTAAACTTAAGGCATCAATTTTAATTGTGTGTAAATGAAATATCTTGCACCGGCAAAATAAAAATAGATTATCATCACTTATTTCAACTCTTTTTTCTTACTATCTTTTATGCTAAACATGTTTTTGATTTTTTTAACACAAATTTATGATTCTTATGAATTCATTGGTTGTTTTATGTGTACCATGTAAAAATATATGTGGACAATTTATCGTTTTTTAAAAATTGGAAACAACGGTTGTTCTTAAACCTGCACTATTTTTTTTCGACTTCAACTATAGGGACAAATTTTAGTAGGAGAAAACTATTGTACACTTTTAGGGGTGATTGTTATTATTTTGGCTTTAAATGTAGTTTTAATTTTTTATTTATTTAAAATTTTCTAACTTTTTAGTACCTTTTAAAAAAAAGCCTGCACCTTTTTTGTGGTCCACTTCCACTTGTCAGCCAAACCTATGATATGGCAAGTTGAAAATGAATCCACTTACTAAATAAATTGCTACATCATTAAATAGTATATTATTAAAATAAAATTGTATTTTATATTTATTATTATTAATTATAAAAATATTTAAACAAATAAAGTCATATAAGTTCAATAATATTTTTAATAACATTTTTAAAATTTGGAAAATCAAATCAAATCTATCATCATTAGTAACTGATAAATAAATTTATGATCTTTATCTTCATAAACACATAAAACATAGAAAACCCATAAAATAAAATCCAAAATAATTCTCCTCTTTGTGCACCATTCGCATGCTTCACTTCTACTCTCGATAGCCATAGATCAAATACTTCCCTCTCACAGAAATCAAAGCACTTAACTAACTCTTGATTAAAACAACTAATAATCTGAGATTGAAATTATGCAAAACATTAATTTCCTCTCATTTTGAGACTCAATAATCTATAAGATCTCTATTAACCAGAAAATAGAAAAGTGTGAATTATAAACCCTATTCTTAAAAACGATAACCCAATCATTATCCTATTTTTTATTTACCCACAAATTCTGAATCAATCATATGGAAATAGAACCACCTAAACAAATTCATTACAAATTCCTGTTCTTCTCTTCTTCTGTTTTTCAGATCTGTGATGGATTTTCAAAACTGTAGCAGTGTATAGTGTTGTTGGATTTTAAGGTTTTTAAAGATTGTAGCAGTGTATGGATTTTCAGGATTTTCAGATATGTGATAGAACCACCTTTCTGTTTTTCTGAAATTTTTAGTGATAGTGTTCTTGATGGTGATGAACAAAATTAATAAAAATTGAGTAATTAAAAAAAATAAAGTTCTCTTGTCCTTTTAATTGTTAATTAATTTAGATATTCTGTTCTTATGACATTTATTTTGTATCAACGCATTTATAACTCAAATTTGAATTTATTTTTTAAATTTTGAAAGTGTTAGTGATAATAATATGTTGTTTAAGGAGAAATTTTAATAATTTTTTTATAAATTTATAATTAATAATATTTAGTTTAAGATTTTTTTTGAAACTTTATTTAAATTATAATTAATAAAATCTAAGTTTTTGGTTATTTTTTAAAGTTATACAAAATTAATTTAAATTTAATGTATTATTTTAATTAATATTAAATGACATGGCAATATCATTTAGTAAGTAGAATCATTTTCAATGTGTCAATGTCATAACTTTGGTTAATAAGTAGAAGCGGACCATAAAAAAAACACCTAATACGATAAAGAGATATCAAATAGTTGATTTTTTTTAAAGAAATATTAAGAAATTAAAAAAATTTGAAAAAGGAATTAAAATTCTATTTATACCTTTTTTTTTTTTGAATCAATATAAAAAATTGTACATAATTTTTATATATTTTAATATCATATTAAACCTAAGTTTATATATGGAAGAGAAATAGAGAATTGAGTTATAATTTACAAATTAGAGATGTTAATTACACAAATTTCCCTCGCTATGGTTCTAAGTTATATTTGATTGTAGGGTTTTCCTACTAATAATAAATAATACATATATTTTATAAAATGATATAGAACATAGATATACAGGTACACACAAATCAATCAGCATAGGTGTTCTGAGTAAGGTGATTGAGTAGGGGTTTGATGGATGTGAAAATGGAAAAAAGAATATCATATAGTTTTTTTATGGGAATATATGAGTCGGGTAAATTCAATAAATCCAGTAAAACTCATTTAAATCGATCCAAAAAAATGAGTTGAAGCAGATTATTGGAATACGGTTTTTAAAAATAAAAATCCATTAAAAATAATTGGTTATAGGTAAATTTACACCCAATTCACAATTCTCATAGATTATTGATTGTACTTATTTTTTAGCCATGTATTTTTTACCCAATTCATAGATCATAGATTATATATATATTAATTTTATGAGTAATGACTTTAATATCTTTAATCTTGATTATTTTAAATACAATTTTTTGAACATCTTTTATTTTATAAATAATGATTTTAACATATTTATGATGCCACATTTTGATTATTTTGATACTAATTCTTATAAGATATAAATATTTTATATAATTCTAAGTATTAATGTAATGAAACTTAAATTTTTGTAAATATGTTTATTATGAATTTTATTGTGCATTTAAAATTTTTGATGTTTTAAAAAATAGCGGCAATAAGTTAAACTATTTATTAAGAAAAATGTGACATATCATTTATAATATATAAGAAAGGAAAAAAATTGAGTAATTCACTATTCAACCCAATTCAATCCACAAATTTATGATTTTATCCAAACCGGCTCAATAATTCAATGGATGATTATTTTAGCTCATCCAAACCCATATATCCTATATGAGTTAGATCATGATTTTAACTAAATTCAACCCAAACTAATTCATGAATACTTCTAAATTTTCCTATATTACTTCGAACATTATATAAAAATTAATAATATTAATAAATTTATAATTGATCATAACAATTAAATCAATGCAGTTTGGATTAGTTTATTTGGTTGAATCTTTTACAAATTTTTTATTGTGTTTAATTAACAATAAAAAATAATAAGTTATTGATACATATCTTCTAAATTGTGCTTGACAAGGAAGAGTGAAAATGGAAAAATAATTTTATATAGTTTTCCTATATTACTTCCAACATAATATACAAATTAATAACATCAATAAATTTACAATTGACCATAAGTTTTATGGCAAAAATATATAGGAAGCAATAAAAAAAAGTAGTTTTGAGATTAAGGGTGGGTGGCTACTGGCTACTGAAGAAGAGAAACATGATGCATCAAAGGTTACAGAAAATGCTGACATACATTTTATAGCCATTCTTTTTGTATTATTTGTTGTAGTCTTCATTAATCAATCAACAATTTGTTGTATTCCATAGATAAAAAATGCACTGTTCCTCTATATTCGTATAGTTTTGTTGCATGTGTATTAAATATGAGATTTGATAAGCAACATTCCCTTGAGGAATCCACGTCACATCTATGCAAAATTAGATTCAATAAAAAATAGAATTTTATTTTTGAGGAAACTGAAATCTAAGATGATAAATTGGTTTGGGTTTAGATTGAGTGGAGTTTAAGTGAATGACTTGTAAGATATCGTAAAATCGAATCACATAATTTTCTTAAAAAATGAACCAAATACATTCAAGTAAAATACGATTTTATGTGGTTTTCATTTTGGTTAGGTTCGTTTAACAATTTTCTATTGATCTAGTTCAATTCTGAATATCTTCGTTACAATACTGATTATGATTATCGCGATGTGAATTAACCATAATTTATTAATTAACATAAAAAAGAGAAATAACGATATCAATATGATATCTAGCAATAAAGTTATAACGTTTTTCGTAGTCATACACGTTTTTTAAAATCCTGCACACTAATATACAATGTAATAGTTTTATTACATTGCAATTACCTGTTATTATTATAAATAAAATTAATAGTCTTTTAATTTATTAATATAATTTATATATAGCAATAAATAATTAGGAGTATATTTAATATTTTTTCATGTTCTTATTATAAAGACAATTTTTAAAGCAATCAAGTAATTAAATATAAATTAGATATATTATTTATTTAATAAATTAAAAAAATAAATTTTATTATTATAATATTATAATAAGTGTTTTTTTATACAAGTGAAAAAAAAGAAGAAAAAATTATCTGGAAAATAAAGTCTCATTAGTATTAACTAGGGGTGTTCGCAGTACAGTTTGGGCAGTTTTGAAGTAAAAAATCACCCGAACCATAAGAGCAAAAACGTGGGGTTTGGTTTGATTCAATTGGCTTTTAAAAATAAAATAAAATCAAACTAAACCAAGATAATGCAGTTTGATTTGATTCGGTTGATTCAATTTTTTACAAATAAAATTTATTGAGCTATACATACACATATAGAGAAAAATATAATTTTGTGTTTAATCGTTCATATATTACCATAAAAAAATTTATAATTGTCAAAATAAGTTTATAATTTGATACGTAAAATTGCGTATTATAATTTTATCTAAATCTAAAGAATGATATACATAAGATTGCATTCTTAAATAAATATTATACAAAGAATACGATAAAATATATTTTATGAAAATAGTATTTATAAATGAATAATATTTCATTTTTTATGATTTGTATATATCATACAAAGAATGTAATAAAATATACACATAATACATGTTGATTTCTCTAAACAATTAAAGAAATATATATTGGTCAGTAAGATTTAATAACATAATGCGGTTTGGTTTGGTTTGATTTGCAAAATACAAACCGCAAGTCAAACCAAATCGCACGGTTCCGTTAGAAAATGATCCAAACACATCCGAACCAAATGCAATTTTTTACGGTTTCAGTTTGGTTTGGTTTAGTTTTGCAGTTTTCTATTGGACCGGTTTGGATTTGAACACCCCTAGTATTAACTAGCATGGGAGTGATAATTTCTAATAAAACTCTGTAAAAGATCGGTACGCTGCATCATTATCAGTCCCAGTTTTGTTAGATAGTCAAGACAAACATTTCACTCCTTAAGAGTGTAGAATATTTGAACTCTTCATTTCTTAGAGAGAAGCTTTTTAATACTGTGAAGAATCGTGACATAGTGATGCCAAATATTAACAAACTCTAAGATAAGCTTGATAGCAGAGTTGAAGTTAAAATAACACATATCGGGTCTTTGATGCCAAGTTCCGAGACCATACACAAACTATGATATAACCCCTTCAACTCAACATGAAGGAAGTTAGAATAACCAATATTATTTGCAAAATCGTGAACCCAATTACAACCATTCAAAATCATATTACTACTTTTGTGTGCATTCCACGTGATTGTTTTTCTTGGATTGGACAAATTATGCTAACAAATTAGTATAGAAAGATACTACTTCATTCGCAAGATGAAATTTATTCCTAGCGCGCCACAACCACCAGCAAGCAGCCAAAAATAGCCACAATTGATGCCTTGTCTAATTCAATCATATAAACTATCCCCTTGGAAGAATAATGAGTCCAAGAAGTCAATAGATTTTCAAAAGCGAGTAGCAAATTCAAAGTCTCTCAGGTATTGTAAAGTCATCTCAGTGTCCTGAGTACATTTAGGATAGAGATTTGTTTGAAGCATTCGACAATGAAACAACATTGATCTCGTAGAAAGGGATTTATGTAAATCCGTCTAAAGGAAGAATTTCACCTCTCAGGAGCAAGAATATGCCACACCGACTTTCAAGAGTTATTGTCAGTTTTATTATAAATAAATTCAAGTATGTTGAACCAATTATTATCATCCAGAGCAGTATAGATACCATATAAATTTCCTTTTTAGGCTAACCAATCAGACACCAGAGAATTCAAACAAATGGGAAGCGCTTTTTAGCACTCATAAACAACCAAAGGAGTATTAGTATATAATAAATGAATTGAAGTTCCAATTTCTATTCAAGTAAACATCATTCAATCGCATTTTTAGATTACGAATATCCATATGGAGAACTTGCTGCGCTAATCTCTCTATCCAGACCAATTGGGACACCAAAAAGAGGAGTTTCCATCCCCAATATAAATTCAAAGCCATATTTAAGAGAAAAGAAAGCTTTCATAATTGCATTCTAAGTAATTGATCTCAGTTTCTTTTTCATATTAAGGAATATTTTCTCACTAATATACTTATGCTTCAAAACCTGGACCCATAGGGAATCACAATTCTGGTGGAGACTCAAAACTAGCTTTCCCAACATAGAAATATTAACCTCTCTTGCTTTCCGAATCCCAAGACCACTCAAATTTTTGGGCTTAATGATTTTATTTCAGCCAACAAGATTCACACCAAAGTTTGAATTACCTTTCCATAAAAAATTCCTAGCTATCCTATCACAAAAATCACAAGCTGGCTGAGGTAGCCAAGCCACTTGCACATAATAATTTGGGATTTAGTTTAGGACATAACTACCCGAGTCAAACGTCTAGCCTTGTTTAAAAATTTATGATGCCAAGATTCTAACCTCTGGCCAATTTTTTCTTCTAGGAACTCAAAGTCCTTGCTTGAAGACGACCATGCAACATAGGGAAATCCAAATATTCATCTAGAGTAAGAGTTAACTTGATACACGCACTTTAGACAATTAAATCCATTTTATCCCTCTTAGTGATAGCGGAGAAGAACACCTTACATTTAGAAACATTCACTTTAAGGAAAAAACATGGCAAAACAATTTAAAATATCAGAATTGATCCTTGCATGGGAGTTAGAAATCTTCACAAAAAGAAGAACATCATCAGCAAAAAATAAATGTGATAGAGGGGGTCCATTACGAGATAACTTAACAGGTTTCCAGTGGCCTTCATCGACTTCTCAGATGATTGTCTGTGATTATAATTCCATGAAAACAACAAAGAGATAGGGTGAAAGAGGGTCACTTTGCCTTAATCCTCTAGTAGGAACAAAATTTGATAGATGTCTTCCATTTCAAAGAATAAACATAGAGATTCGAGTTACAAAGTGCACGATCAACTTTATAGTAATGGGAGGAAACCCATTTCACTTAAAACAAAATTCTAAGAAATCTAAATTAACATGATCATAAGCATTTTCAAGATCTATTTTGAACAGCATATCAAATTTTCTTTTTATATTTACGCATAAAATTAATTGCTTCTAGGAGGATAATAACATTATCAACTGTCCCTTTACCATGAAAATCACTACTTTGGAAGAGTCAAACTATCTGATTTTGATAAGGACACAATTTGTTAACCATAATCCTAATAATAAACCTTAAATTTTTTTTGGGGAAATCTACCTTAGGAATTAATGTGATAAGAGTCTTAGAAAGATATGAGTGAAAACTACCTTGTAAGTTAATAATGCGCCTAAGAGGGGGGGGGGGGGGGGGGGGGTGAATTAAGTGATGGTCAATTTTTGCCTTCTTTTTAAAGTTCTTATTTTTCTGATTATGGTGATGAAAGAAATAAAGTGCGGAAAGTAAATGAACACCAGATGTATACTGGTTCCTCTTACAGATCAAGAGTACTCCAATCCTCTTGCCAACACGGAAGAAATTTCACTATAGTTTAGAATGATTGCACAAGCCTAATCACACCAAAGGTGATGCCTTACTATCTAATCTACAGGGAGATCAAAAGCTCTTAAAAACTTTAAGATCTTCAACACTAAGTGCAAGAAGAACAATCCTCTTCAATGCACACACTTGCTCCAACAATTCTGGAATACAAGGTTAATCTTATATAAAATCTGATTTTTACAAAGTATGATCAATACAAGGTTAATCTTATATAAAATCTAATTTTTACAAAGTATGATCAATTCTTGAATAACATAATGGTTATTAAGATACTAAGACAAGATTTAATAGGAAGTTAATAGTCAGATCTAGTGCTCAATATTTGCTGAAACAATGATGAATATGAAAGTTCTAAACAATGTTTCATGCAATATGTAAATTCTCAAAGTTTTACAACACTTAAGAATTTTTGAAGTTTTGAATCATATGTGTTATGTTATGATCTGAGTGAAAACAAATTTTATATATGAAATGCACCCTTTCATTACACCCTAAATGAGTAAAAAGATGCAATGGCTAGACCCCAAGAGGTATCATCCAACAACCATGTAAAAACATAATTTTTTTGAATTTTTCTTCAGCGTTAACCGGTTACCGTAGGGCTGTAACCGGTTACACATGTACGATAATGTGTATATTTTCAAATTTGCATGCCTGTAACCGGTTACCCAAAAGTTGTAACCGGTTACCACTGAATCAAAATTTTAATTTTAATTTTGTGAAGTCCTGTAACCGGTTACCACTGAGTGAAAGTGATAAGAATTTATTTTCTAAGGGATGGATATGCAATGTTATAATCTTAAATGATCACGACACTTACGTAAAATGTTTAGAGTATATTTTGAGCATTATATCATCTTAAAAACCTTAAATTAAAACTTGTACCTAACTTGTTGATGAATCTTCATCTTTTTGAAAGCTGGTTGTACACATGTAGAAGACTTCAAAGAGTGATCTTGAAATATTATATAATCTTGAATATCTTCTTTTCCACAACGAATACCGCCACCGTCGCGACCTATTAGTTTCCCAATGAGATCTTCAAAGACGATGACTTTCTTTCTCATAACGAAATATGTAACATAATGATTTGAAGTTGTGGCATGGATCCAGAATTCTTTAATAAGTCTTGGAAAAACTGGACCTAGGAGGCGATCAAAGTACTTAGTCCATCCTTAGAACTCAACATCCGGGATTAAATCATATATGTTTTCCTTCATGCTTATGAAATCTACAATGAGCTCACACAGAACTTCCAGTGAATCAATTGGTGTGAGGAGAGTTCTTGAGGGTTCTACGTACCTTTCTGCTGTTGAGGAAGAAGAACCAGGAATGCTTTGAGAACCTTGAGAAAGTTGTTAAGAGGAAGCCATTTGTTCACACAGCCTCTTTTAGGTTTTTTGAAAGATTGAACAAGTTGAAGAGAGAGAAAAAATTGAGAGTGGAAGTGTGATAGTGATTGTGATCGGTGGATCTGGAACTGACTGTTTTAAAGCTGGTTCGCGAAATGTCGCGGAAGCAAGAGTTGCCACCGTCTTTTATTTTCTCCAAATGGAAAGGACAAAAGCACAGAAAAATTCCTTTAAAGAGATTGCTCTCGGTTCGGGAGGTAGGTTATAGAAAGGGAAGGTGTTAGCACCCTTTCTATCCATGGTTATCCATGGGCTCTTAGGTACTTGCTCAATGTGTTTTCAAAAATGTTTGCTTGCTTTTCAATTGTGGGTTTTAAAAGTTTCTTTGAAAAATTTCAGTTCGACTCGTACGTCAGAGTGTTTGAAAAATTTGCTTTGAAAGCTTTTGAAAGTGTGTTGGTGTGAAAAGTATTTTGATTTGTTTGAAATTAGAGCAAGTACCCTTGAGAACCTACCTACCCTAAGGAATTCGCCTGTGTAAATGTCCTTTAAAGTAGTGCCATCCCACTATTGAGAGGTAGGTAGCACCACCGTTGGAGGTGTTCGGGTCAATTCGGGTTTTAGGGACATGATGATCACCAGAGCAACGGGAAGACACCTTAGAAGCTACCCTCATGCCAGGTTCCCGGATCATGAGGACTTACTAAGACATCCTCTACTCGACGATCACCTTTCGAGGCAAGGCAACAGTGAGGCGTACCCTAGGGGTGGTGTGTGCGAATTGTGTGTCGTTTTCATTGATATTTGTCTTGTCATGTTTATTGGTGTTCTACGCTTGATTTTATTTTTAAGGCCATACATTCTTTCATGCATATTTATTAACAGTTATAAAGTTTGCGAAAAAATAAATCTAAACTATTACAAATGGCGCGGGTCCACATCGCCAAAATAAACCGAACCCGATTTGACTGAAAGTAAAAGTGCGAGAAATAAAGTAAAAATTATTACAGGGCTTTGGGGCATATACATAATTATTTAAACGATATAAAACAAATGCGCAAATTAAATACATTATGAACACGGGCGTTGGACCCTTTTACAAACAATTAACATTAATAAGGAATTAAAAATTAAAATTAAATGAAAATGGTATTTTTGTGTTTTTTAGATTTAATGAGAAAAAAGGAGTTAATTGAAATTAAATTAAATATTAGACCTAATTCTATTGTTTTTTAAGTTTATTATGAAAATATTGACTTTTAACCTAATTTAATTCTAAATTAATTTATGTACATTTTTTAATTTATGAAAATAAATAAATAACATTATTATTATAAAAAAAAAGTCATTAAACCTAAATTCTAGTTTTTTGGATTTTTATTAAAAAAAAGATTAAAATTATACCCTAATTAAACTAAGTAATTTACATACAATTTATTTAGAAAATAATTAAAATATAAAAATTATATTTTTTGGCCTTTCTGAATTTTATGATGTTTTTGCATTTTTTTGTAAAAATAATTAACTAAATACATAGCAAATAAAAGAAATAAAAAGAAAAATTAAAGAAAGAAATAAAAGAAATAATAAGGCAAACCAGGGGGGTGTAGTCCCCAATTCAGGAGGTATAGGCCTAGCAAATCAGGCCCATTAAGCTTTGAAATCCATTGACTTTTTTGATCAGGTGTGGTGCATTTGACCAAATATAGCGTACTCCTCAGTCCTAAGCCTTGGATCTGATTCCCTTTGGACACATGGCCGTTGATCCTTGGCAGCGTATGGTGGAATGTTTTACTGAGCCTGCATGGGAATTAGAATAGAAAAATATTATGGAAATTGTGTAGACCTGGGACTTGAACCCAGGTCATGAAGGTCAACACCCACTAACCTCACCACTGGGGCACTCAGCGCATTTGGTTATTAATTAATATGAAAATAACATAAAGCAAAAGCGTTGGTGAATGGATTTCCAGCGCGAAAATTTAAATGGACGAATCATTGTTTGACACGCCTTCTTCTTCCTCCCCGTCCCTGTAACATAAAGCAAATAGGCAACGGTTTCTTACGCGTTTCATTAGACAACTTTTGAAAAAATAGCGATTAGAGTTATGAGCTTCATAAATTGTTCGCGAGGTATGTCTCTTGTTCGTTGGAGCACGCTGATTGCAATGGTAATGGTCTTGAGTTCCAATTGTTCCTTGGGTGATAAACCCCAATTCAAGAACTCTAAAAAACCTAAATTTCAATCATGGTGAAATCCCATACACGATGCAAAAATCAAATTGAATATAAGGGTTAGCTTGGAAACATCACATGGAATAAGAATATACGATTGAAATGCAATGAAGATGCTTAGAATTGAGAATACGATTTCAAAAAATTTTCTGTACAGTTTGAGTTGTAGCTACCGTTTCTTCGCGTTTTGATTGAGGTTAGGGGTTGGCACACCTTCAGAGTTTGTCCAGGATGCTATTAGGAAAAGAATTGAGGCTTAAAACTCACCCCAACTTTGAAATCAGTTTTGACTTATATGGCTTATTTTTCAAATTGCCAATAGGCTTTTCAGCGCAGCATATGGCATATTGTGGTTAGGGTTTGACTTAGTGATCATAATGGAATAGAATTGGCTTGCTATTTGACCTTAATCCATGCTTAGGAAAGAACAAGTCCTAGGGTTTTCACCCTTAACCATTTTTCCTCCTTTTTAGCCAAGACCTAGACTTAGTGTGAAGTTTAACCCTAGCCTGAGTTTTTGAGTTGGCCCATGATACAAGGAAGTTGTCCAAATTCACATGACACTATTCCATTGGTTTTTGAATTTTATTTGAATTTTCAAAGATTTAAAATGAATTAAATTATTAAAAATTAAATAAAATAGAAAAATCAATATTTGGTCTTGAAATTAATCATGGGACACGTGTGTGGCATGACAAGGATGAATCAAGTGGAAGAAAGTGGGCCCTTTTGTCAAAAATTGGAGTTTCAAGGATGGTTGACTTTTGCCATTTCACAAAATTTCCCAACTTCTACAAGGCATAACTTGCTCAATTTTTAAGCTTTTCACATGTTCTTGGACATTTTGGAAAGGTCTTTGAGTCCTTTAACCAATGCCTTTGGTCCCATGTCATTTTGATTTACCAATCTCAAGTTATGGTCTTTGACTTAAAGTCCCTTTTTGTTGACTTTTGAAAATGACCTATAATGTATGAAATTGATAACTTTTTGTGAGAGCATTTCTTGGACTTGAAGTATGAAAATGAGTTGTAGGAAATGTCTTTCTCTTCAAAATGAGCTTTGGATGGAATTTTTCTGATAATCCATGTGAAAGTTATGCCCTGGTCAATTTCAGTTGACTTTTTCAGCTGTCCAAATATAGCAACTTTTGCATCTTTGATGATTTCTGAGCCAAATTTTGAGAATCATGATCAAGAATTGATCAAATGATGTTTGTGGCTTCAAAATGATATGTTGACCAAAAATTTGAACTTTTGACTGTCAAATGACCATTTTGCCCCTACAGTTGACTGTAGTGCATTTTAGGGTTTTGACTGTGCAATCTTGAGCTGAATGCCTTGAAATTTGATATGAGGATGCTTGACCATGTTTATAAGCATATGAGACTTGATTGAGCCTTTGAACACTTTCTTTTCTTGATCAGACTCAAAACCCTAATTTTGACTGTTTGGGAGACTGTTGCACTGCACAACCCTTGGGGAATTTTCTAGCTTGGCTTGGCAATTTCTTGAGGAATATGGGAGGGCAAATTTTGGGGTATAACAGTTTCCCCTGTTCAATCTTCTTAGACCTGAGGATGCAGATTGGCTGACGTGCCTTTCGTAATCCGAGGGTAAAAGATGATTGGACACTAGAGTGCCCGGAAATTTGCGCTCACATGTTAGCAATGAGGGTGGAATGGGCTTATAGATGCCATCTGGATGTTGCTGGATTGGATGATGGGCTTATAGATGCCATCTGGATGTTGATCGCGTAGGAGATTCCTTAGCGAGAACCTGCATACCTGCCAAACAGAAAAATGAGTTCCTGACACGCTGCAGGAGCTGATTTTTAGATGCTTGGTATTGATGTGTCCTGACTAGTTACAGGAGCTGAGTCTGGAGCTTCAAATGGCGATGAAAGAACCAGGGATGGTCACCACCTTAGCATGAATGGTAAGAGAGCCTTGGGCGACTTTAACTTCAACAACGCTCGTTGAGAAAAATCTGGGGTGTCTTCTACTGGGATAAGAATCAGGGAGATCTTAGGATCGATCTGACTGAACCAGAGAGGCCTTTGACTGGGTAAGAATCAAGAAAATCTTAAGGTCGATTTAACTGAACCGGTCTAGGTCTTGAAATGTCTTCAACTGGATAAGCATCAGGAAAATCTTGGGACGATTTAACTGAACCAGAGAAGGCCTCTGACTGGATAAGCATCAGGAAAATCTTAGGACGATTTAACTGAACCGGTCTAGGTCTTGAAATGTCTTCAACTGGATAAGCATCAGGGAGATCTTAGGGTCGATCTGACTGAACCAGAGAAGGCCTTTGACTGGATAAGCATCAGGAAAATCTTGGGACGATTTAACTGAACCGGTCTAGGTCTTGAAATGTCTTCAACTGGATAAGCATCAGGGAGATCTTAGGGTCGATCTGACTGAACCAGAGAAGGCCTTTGACTGGATAAGCATCAGGAAAATCTTGGGACGATTTAACTGAACCGGTCTAGGTCTTGAAATGTAGCTTGAGCACTTAACTGGATCTTTCCTGAAAGGTAAAAGCCAGTCATATGCAATGCATGATATGGATCAAGTAATGATGTTCTCAACATAAATGAGATTTGTATGATGCAGTGCGTTATGCATGCTATAATGATGTATGTGATGTTTTATGTATGTTTTCGTCTAGGAAAGTAAATCCTTGACGGGTGCCGGGAAGTCGTATCCTGGGCTGATATCGAAGAATAGATTTGCCTCCGCTGGGGATGATAACTGCAAGGATACCGGTAGGAGAAGATGACTCCGTTGCGGAATAAACTTGGCGAATGAAAGATTCTGCGGGGAGAAAAGATACTCTAGCGATCATGCTGGAAAGCAATACTCTGTGGGAAGAGTGATGCCTTGCTGAATGTTGATAGTAACTCTGTTGGGGATACCGTTGTTGTATTGGAAGTGTGAATAGACTTCGCTGGGGATAGGAAAGAACTACGTTGACGACGACCTTCCCTTGGCTTTTGGCTGAGGATAACCCAGTTATATCCTGTTGAGGAAATAACTCTTTAAATAAAGCCGGACGACGCGTTCGTGTCCTGCGAAGGATAAGCTTCCAGAATTTACTGGGGATAAGCTTACTGCTTGGGGAGATGAATTCCATCTTTCCTGGGGAACTTGGATGGGATTCTCCTGGGGAAGTTTTGATATGCTGGGGAAGTGATTCCTTTGAATGTTGATGTATGCCGCCGGGGAACAATCTTTAGACCAAGACTGCCGGGGATGCTTGTTAAGAATATATGCTGCTGGGGAACATTGGGATCTACTGGAGGATACCCAATTTCCTTGAGACTTGTTAACTTTGTTTGGGGAAGAATGCACTGACTTGCAGTCCTCTCTCTGGGGAATTTAAGATGCCTGGTTAGGTTCTTTAGCTGAACCTACCTTGGTACCTTGGAGGATAGAACGATTAGACTGCTCAGACAACTCCTTATTGCCCCTGTTTCTAATGTCACCTGCAATTAATTCTTTGTTTCGTATGCAAATATTTATGAGCTAGCAAATTATTGTCAATGCATATATCACAAATTGAACCTTGGACGTTCTTCGCAAAACAAAACAGAAAAAGAAAACACAGTTGGCACGTTTACTGAAAAGTATATTTGTATTGATTTTGGATAGCCTGTGAATAGGCGTTTTGTGTACAAGAGGCTGACATCCTGGTAAGAGAAACGTCGCCGAGCAAAAGAGTTTATACAAGTTTTGTACAAAAGAAAATAAAACAGCTGTGTGAAAGATGAATGATCCACTGGGTTTCAACTCTGCTATTGCCTTTACGCTCCGTGTGTCTCATCACTTGATGACCTTGGTTGAAGGTGAAGCTGACTGATCGATGCCGTCTGAACTTGATGTAGATACCGGATTCTGGATGCAAAGTGATCCAATGAGACATAGTATTACGCTTTTATCCCTAATTTTTGCCTGGACTGCCCTTTCGGGTTTTCAGTCCACCGGGATACCCATTTTTGCCCAAGCCGCCTTTTCAGGTTTTCGACTTGCCGGGTGTACAGATTTTTTTCATTTTCACCCCTTCATTTTGCCCGAACCCTTTTGGTTCGACGGGAAGTCCTAATTTCTGCCTAGGCATGTCAGCCTAGCGGGTCTTTTTTCATGCGTAGTATTTTTTAACTATGTCTGCATTGGCGGGGTGAGGAAGGTCGTCACCATCCATGTTGGTTAATATCATTGCTCCTCCTGAGAACACATGCTTAACCACAAATGGCCCTTCGTACGTAGGGGTCCATTTGCCCCTTGGATCACTCTGAGGAAGGATGATTCGCTTGATCACCAGATCCCCGACTTGATATTCCTGTGGTCTGACCTTTTTGTTAAATGCCCTGATCATTCGTTTCTGATACGTCTGACCATGACAGATAGCAGCAAGTCTCTTTTCGTCGATAAGGTTGAGCTGATCAAGTCGTGTCTGGATCCAATCATCTTCATTCAGCTTTGCATCCTTCATTATCCGGAGAGAAGGAATTTGTACTTCGATTGGCAAGACTGCCTCCATGCCATAAACCAGAGAGAAAGGAGTTGCCCCGGTTGACGTCCTAGCTGAGGTACGATACCCATGCAGAGCGAACGGTAACATTTCGTGCCAATCTTTATACGTTACTGTCATCTTCTGCACGATCTTCTTGATGTTTTTATTAGCTGCTTCTACAGCCCCATTCATCTTCGGTCTGTACGGAGAAGAATTGTGGTGCTGTATCTTGAACTGTTCGCAGAGCTCAGCGATCATCTTATTGTTCAGATTGGTACCGTTATCTGTAATAATCCGCTCAGGGACACCGTACCGACAGATCAGATTGTGCCGAATGAACCGTGCCACAACAGTCTTGGTTACCGTAGCATAGGACGCTGCCTCAACCCACTTCGTAAAATAATCAATTGCCACTAGGATGAAGCGATGTCCATTAGATGCCGTAGGTTTAATCTCACCGATCATGTCTATGCCCCACATTGCAAATGGCCAAGGCGCAGTCAGAACATTCAGGGGAACGGGAGGAACATGCACCTTGTCTGCGTAGATCTGGCATTTATGGCATGTCCTAGAATGTTGGTAACAGTCAGCTTCCGTGGTGGACCAGTAATACCCTGCCCGTAGGATCTTCTTTGCCATGGTATGTCCACTGGAGTGTGTACCAAAGGTCCCTTCGTGCAGCTCTTCCATGATTCTTTCTGCTTCAGTCTTATCTACACAACGCAGTAGGGTTGAATCCTGGTTTCGCTTGTACAAGATGCCGTTGCTAAGAAAGAACTTGGCTGCAAACCTCCTCAGGAATTTCTTATCATTGACAGATGCTCCTTCAGGGTATTCCTGAGCTTCTAGGTATCTCTTCACTTCGTGGTACCAAGGCTTCTCAGTCACCAATTCGGTTTCGAGATCACAACAGTACGCCGGTTCGTCCAGTTTCCAGATGATGATCCGGGGAGCCTCATTATCCCATTTAACCTTGAACATTGAAGACATTGTAGCTAACGCGTCCGCCAGCTGATTCTCTTCTCTTGGAAAATGCTCAAATGTTATCTCTGTGAAGTGGGGGATCAGGGCCAACACGCATTCTCTGTAAGGAATCAAGTTTGGGTGTTTCGTATCCCACTCTCCTTTGATCTGATTGATCACAAGAGCGGAATCTCCGAAGACACTCAAAAATTTGATCCTCAGGTCGATCGCAGCTTGAAGACCCATAATACACGCTTCATACTCCGCCATGTTGTTGGTACAGTTGAAACACAGCCGGGCGGTGAGTGGAGTATGAGTACCTTGTGGAGATACTATTATGGCGCCGATACCATTTCCCAAAGCATTGGAGGCTCCGTCAAAGTGCATAGACCATCGGGATCCTGGTTCAGGTCCTTCATCCGGTCCAGGTATTTCACAGTCAGTTACTATCATAATGCTTTCGTCTGGAAACTCGAAGTTCATTGATTGGTAGTCGTCCACAGCTTGATGTGCTAGGTGGTCTGCCAATACACTTCCCTTGATGGCTTTTTGGGTCGTGTACTGAATGTCGTATTCCGTCAAGATCATCTGCCATCTTGCAATTCTCCCAGACAGAGCAGGCTTTTCGAATATGTACTTTATAGGATCCATTTTTGAGATCAACAAGGTAGTGTGAGTCAGCATATACTGTCTCAGCCGGCGAGCAGCCCATACCAAAGCGCAGCAAGTTTTCTCAAGCAGTGAGTATCGGGTCTCACAGTCGGTAAACTTTTTGCTAAGGTAATAAATGGCATGCTCTTTTCGGCCAGACTCGTCATGCTGCCCCAACACACACCCCATTGCATTGTCAAGCACTGTCAGGTAAAGTATCAAAGGTCTCCCTTCAACTGGTGGCATAAGGATGGGTGGTTCTTGGAGATATTCTTTGATTCTGTCAAAAGCAGCCTGACATTCATCATTCCAACGTACTACCTGATCTTTCTTCAGCAGCTTGAAGATTGGTTCACAGGTAGCAGTTAAGTGTGAGATGAACCGAGCAATGTAATTCAGACGTCCTAGAAAGCCTCTGACTTCCTTCTCTGTCTTAGGAACTGGCATCTCTTGAATGGCTTTGACCTTAGCAGGGTCCACTTGAATTCCCTTGTCACTCACCACGAAGCCTAGCAACTTTCCAGATCTTACCCCGAAGGTGCACTTGTTCGGGTTCAACCTCAGCTTGTACAGTTTCAAACGGTCAAACAGTTTCTGCAAATGATCAAGGTGTTCTTCCTCAGTCTGGGACCTAGCGATCATGTCGTCAACATACACTTCTATCTCATGATGGATCATGTCATGAAATAAAGCAACCATGGCACGTTGGTAGGTTGCCCCAGCATTCTTTAGTCCAAAAGGCATGACTTTGTAGCAGAAGGTGCCCCACTGAGTAACAAACGTAGTCTTTTCCATGTCTTCAGGAGCCATCTTGATCTGATTGTAGCCTGAAAAACCATCCATGAAAGAGAACACTTTATGTTGAGCCGTATTATCAACAAGGACATCAATGTGAGGTAGAGGGAAGTCATCCTTGGGGCTGGCCCTGTTCAGATCCCTGTAATCGACACACATCCTGACCTTGCCGTCCTTCTTAGGTACCGGCACCACATTAGCAACCCACTGAGGGTAAGAAGTCACTGCAAGAAACCCGGCATCAAACTGCTTCATAACCTCGGCTTTAATCTTCTCAGACATCTCTGGACGCATACGGCGGACCTTTTGCTTAACCGGAGGGCAATCTTCTTTAGTTGGTAAGTGATGGACCACAATGTCGGTATCCAATCCGGGCATATCTTCGTAGGACCAAGCAAAGATCTCCTTATAGTCATGCAGCATCTGAGTCAACCGTTGCTTCACGCTGAGTTCTAGGTTGGCACCAATCTTCACCTCTTTCTTGCCTTCCTCAGTACCCAAGTTTATTATTTCCACTGGCTCTTCATGGGGTTGAATTGCCCTCTCCTCCTGTTGTAACAGTCTTGCAAGTTCACCAGGCACTTCGCAATCATCTTCTCCTTCGTCTTCGGCTAAGTTGATCGGATTTTCGAAGTCATAACTGGCAGTAGCAGAGTCGTTATCAGTGAGATCCAGAGTGGATTGAAACCTGTATGAGTGAGTGTGTGTGTAAATACAGCTGTTTTGCAATATGTAAAGAAAGGAAAGAAAAGGAGCGCAAAATTTGAATTGTGAAAAACGTCCAATGCTTTTATTCATGATATGTGATAGTGACAAACAAAAGCCCTCATAAATAAAACCACGGTGCCCCGGGTAAGACACCAGGCCATATAGTTTCAAATTATTGTTTATTACAAATCAAAAACAAAGAAATTCATTACTGAGGAACAAAAGTTATGGGCGTAAAATCTTTAGCAGTCCAATTGGTCAATCCACCGTCGGCCGTCGGGTAGATCCAGCTATCGAACTCAGCTTCATCCACTTCATTCTCGTCTCCAATAGCATTAACCCCATGAGCAGGTAGGGGAGCTGTTACCACATTAGGCTTGTCAGATGCCTCAAACTGTACCTCCTTGGCGTCAATAAGGTCCTGCAGCTTGTTCTTTAACGCCCAACAGTCATCAGTAGAATGCCCCGGACTATCTGAATGGTAAGCACAACGAGCATTCGGGTTGTACTTAGGAGATGCAGTATTGGGAAACTTTGGAGCCTCCCTGACAGTCACTAAATTGGTGGATAGCAACTGTGGCAGGATCTGTGATAAGGTCATGCTTAACCGGGTATACTCTCTCCGGGGTCTTTCAAACTTTTGAGGATTAGTTGGCCGAGGAGCGGCAGCAGGTTTGGCAATCATTACCGCACTGACAGATTGGCGGTGTTCAGGTCGCTCTGTTCTCCGGGAACTATATACAGCACTAGCCTCCCTTTTGAAAGGTTTCTTCTCAGTACTGGAGGAGGCAACTTTCTATATCTTCCCCGATTTTATACCGGCCTCGATCCTTTCACCAGTCAGGATCAGATCAGTAAACCCAGCAGAGGAATTACCAATGAGATGATTGAAAAATGGACCAGATAGGGTCCCCAAGAACATATCTACCAGCTCCCGATCCGTCAATGGTGGCTGCACCCTGCCAGCCAGGTCTCTCCATTTCTGGGCGTACTCCTTAAAACCTTCACCCGACCCTAGCGACATACCCTGGAGCTGGGTACGCGTAGGAGCGAGGTCGGCATTATACTGATACTGCTTGTAAAAAGCAGTGGCCAGATCCTCCCAGTTACGAATGCTGATTCCATCCAGCTGATAGAACCAATCGAGGTGAGTCCCTGAAAGACTCTCCTGGAAGAAGTGGATCCAAAGGTTCTTGTCTGCTGTGTAAGGCTGGATCTTCCTTACATAAGAACGGAGGTGCATCTTGGGACAGGAAGCCCCATCATACTTCACGAAGGCAGGTGTTTTGAACTTGTGTGGGATCACCACCCCAGTAGATAACCCCAAGTCTCCGAAATCCAATCCAGGCACCCGCTGAACTTCCATAGCCTTTAATCTGTCTTCCAGCTGTTTGTACCGGTCTTCAGCAGGAGGGTACTGTTCGTCGTTGAAGTCTGTTTCAGTATCAGAGCCCACAGGAGTAGTGACCTCCCTTTCTTGGTGACTACCTTCCGTCACAGATGGAGGAGTCCTTTCAGCTTCAACCAAAGTGTTCCCGAGTCTGCGCCCAGTGTTAAATAGCACAATCCTCCTCTTCTTCTTAGTCTTCTTCAGAAGCATGGTCTTCAACTCTTGTTGACCCTGAGCCAAGCCCTTGATCAGCTCCTGAAATTGGGCGTTCTGCGCCTGAAATTGAACGTTCTGCGCCTGAAGAGCCTTGATAGATGCCTCGGTTGATGATTCAGGGTTCATGATGCTGAAATAAACAGCGAAGAACGGTAAACAACCTGAAAAGAAGAGTGCCTATGATGCACATGATGAATGATATGTGTTTATGCGATGCATTCAAGAGTTCGAAAATTCAAATTTGTTGTAGACCAAAAGGAACGCACGTTATTATTAAGAAAATCATTGTTTTAATACATCAAAGCCTCATGGGCAAAAATACAAAAAAGATCAAATCAATCCCAAAATATGTTGCGCATCTTCTTTGGAGCTATGTAAGTGTTGAGGTTCCTTTCCTCGTGCAACAGGCGGGTGAGCTCCAAGACCTTCTTTTCACTGGCATGCAAACTAGTCTCAAGAGAATTCCGCTCTTCCTTAAGCTGGATCCAGCTCTTCTGCATCTCTTCCCAGGATGTGGGCATATCAGGGTGCTGAATAACATGAGACACCTCTCCTTCCAAGGCAGGCTCTTTGATTACTGGAAGCATGTGAGGATAAGGCATTACTAACTTCTGAGAGCGGGCTCGTACCCACTTGAGGTAAGGCTCCAAAGGGATGGAGTTCCTGTGCCCCAGTGTCTTGCTGTCTATCCTACTAGGCATCCTCCAAGCTCTGATAAATCTCTGGCGAAGTCCTTGAGTATCGTTGTCGAAGTCAAAAACTATGTCAGGAATCAACATGTCATGAGGACCATCCCTCCGGGCATAACCAAATTGTCTCCAAGCCAGGCATGGACTATAAGTAATACCCCCTCTGATTCCAAGTAAAGGAACATTAGGATACTCCCCGCAACGATCAATGATAGTGACCTCTTCTCTGGACCTAGGGCACCAATGTATATCTGCATGTGTAAGAGTCATCAACCGTTGTGACCATCTCAAACCCCGCTCGTTCTTCAGGACTGATTGTGGAAGGTGCGAAATAAACCACTTTCCCAGGAGAGGAGTGCAACACATAAGGACACCTCTTTTTCTCATGGTTCGAGTGTAACATGAGTGAAGGAGGTCCCCCAGCAACGTAGGTATAGGATTCCTGGACATAAAGATCTGGACAGCACTGATATCAATGAGCTGATCTGGGTTAGGGAACAACACCAAACCATAAACAAGGAGGGCCACAACCTCTTCAAAAGCTTGCAAGTCGAGGGAATTCCAACATTCATAGGCCTTTTCAAACAGAAACCTGGCTAAGAACCCTTTAATACCACTTCTGACTTCCCAATGTCCCTTGAGGTCAGATGACCGTAGGTGCAAGGCTTTAGCAATCTCTTCAAGCTTAGGTTCCTTTTCTGTACCGTTGAAGGGTAGCTGATCAAGGATAGGGATCTTCAGGAGTCGGGAGAACTCCTCCAATGTAGGTACCAATTGATAGTCCAAGAAGGTGAAACAGTGATGCAGAGGGTCAAAGAATTGGAACAGGACCTTCATCATATCTTCCTCAATGTTGGTATTGACCAAGCTGATGAGACTTCCATGCCTTTCACTGAATGAAGAGTTCTCGGGAATCCTGGATATAAGCTCCTTAAGCTGAGGAGGGATCCTTACAAGACTGATTGGAACTGTCTTTCTACGAACAGTTTCCATGTCCTACAAAACAAGAACAAAGATGAAAATTCGAACCCCTGAAATGGTTAGTCAATGCGTATGATGCTGGATGATGTCATGATGCTATGATTAAACACACCACATATATTTACAAAGACAAACATGCAAGGCACACAAGGCACACAAGACAGGCCCTTAAGGTTTAAGGCCAGCATGGGGTCTGGGTAGTACCCTCTTGAAGTTGGTGGGTTCAACCTGTCCTAATCAAAGTAACCGGGTTCTAAGGTTCCCAATATCACGGGATTGCTTTCATTGTTCATCGTTTCGATTTAGCCACTGAACTGGCGACCGAAATATCCCAGGAAAGCAACCCTCAATTGAGTGTAGTATCGAGTATCAACCAACCTCGGACTGCACCAAAGTCAGTTATCTCACTACCCTAAAGAGGCCAAGATGGTTCAATTAAGGTTCCTAAGGTCTGTTGATGCTTCATGACACCACATGGAGGCCCCGTACTCTCCTTGACTGAACTCAAGGGTTACCGGTACACACCAAAATGCCACATCAACGTAGCAGACTGTTTCAACCATGTCGGTATACCCCGCACAGTTCCCTCACAGCCTTGTTGCTACTTTCTAAAAGGGTATCCCCCAGATCCGGGTTAGGATCTATAGAACTCCCAAGCAACCCACAATTTAAAGCACACAAGGAAAACAATTGAAAACACAGTGATCTTAATCCTAAGGTACACCTCACTTTAATTTTTATCCCCAGCAGAGTCGCCAGTTCTGTGATCGGTGGATCTGGAACTGACTGTTTTAAAGCTGGTTCGCGAAATGTTGCGGAAGCAAGAGTCGCCACCGTCTTTTATTTTCTCCAAATGGAAAGGACAAAAGCACAGAAAAATTCCTTTAAAGAGATTGCTCTCGGTTCGGGAGGTAGGTTATAGAAAGGGAAGGTGTTAGCACCCTTTCTATCCATGGTTATCCATGGGCTCTTAGGTACTTGCTCAATGTGTTTTCAAAAATGTTTGCTTGCTTTTCAATTGTGGGTTTTAAAAGTTTCTTTGAAAAATTTCAGTTCGACTCGTACGTCAGAGTGTTTGAAAAATTTGCTTTGAAAGCTTTTGAAAGTGTGTTGGTGTGAAAAGTATTTTGATTTGTTTGAAATTAGAGCAAGTACCCTTGAGAACCTACCTACCCTAAGGAATTCGCCTGTGTAAATGTCCTTTAAAGTAGTGCCATCCCACCATTGAGAGGTAGGTAGCACCACCGTTGGAGGTGTTCGGGTCAATTCGGGTTTTAGGGACATGATGATCACCAGAGCAACGGGAAGACACCTTAGAAGCTACCCTCATGCCAGGTTCCCGGATCATGAGGACTTACTAAGACATCCTCTACTCGACGATCACCTTTCGAGGCAAGGCAACAGTGAGGCGTACCCTAGGGGTGGTGTGTGCGAATTGTGTGTCGTTTTCATTGATATTTGTCTTGTCATGTTTATTGGTGTTCTACGCTTGATTTTATTTTTAAGGCCATACATTCTTTCATGCATATTTATTAACAGTTATAAAGTTTGCGAAAAAATAAATCTAAACTATTACAAATGGCGCGGGTCCACATCGCCAAAATAAACCGAACCCGATTTGACTGAAAGTAAAAGTGCGAGAAATAAAGTAAAAATTATTACAGGGCTTTGGGGCATATACATAATTATTTAAACGATATAAAACAAATGCGCAAATTAAATACATTATGAACACGGGCGTTGGACCCTTTTACAAACAATTAACATTAATAAGGAATTAAAAATTAAAATTAAATGAAAATGGTATTTTTGTGTTTTTTAGATTTAATGAGAAAAAAGGAGTTAATTGAAATTAAATTAAATATTAGACCTAATTCTATTGTTTTTTAAGTTTATTATGAAAATATTGACTTTTAACCTAATTTAATTCTAAATTAATTTATGTACATTTTTTAATTTATGAAAATAAATAAATAACATTATTATTATAAAAAAAAAGTCATTAAACCTAAATTCTAGTTTTTTGGATTTTTATTAAAAAAAAGATTAAAATTATACCCTAATTAAACTAAGTAATTTACATACAATTTATTTAGAAAATAATTAAAATATAAAAATTATATTTTTTGGCCTTTCTGAATTTTATGATGTTTTTGCATTTTTTTGTAAAAATAATTAACTAAATACATAGCAAATAAAAGAAATAAAAAGAAAAATTAAAGAAAGAAATAAAAGAAATAATAAGGCAAACCAGGGGGGGTGTAGTCCCCAATTCAGGAGGTATAGGCCTAGCAAATCAGGCCCATTAAGCTTTGAAATCCATTGACTTTTTTGATCAGGTGTGGTGCATTTGACCAAATATAGCGTACTCCTCAGTCCTAAGCCTTGGATCTGATTCCCTTTGGACACATGGCCGTTGATCCTTGGCAGCGTATGGTGGAATGTTTTACTGAGCCTGCATGGGAATTAGAATAGAAAAATATTATGGAAATTGTGTAGACCTGGGACTTGAACCCAGGTCATGAAGGTCAACACCCACTAACCTCACCACTGGGGCACTCAGCGCATTTGGTTATTAATTAATATGAAAATAACATAAAGCAAAAGCGTTGGTGAATGGATTTCCAGCGCGAAAATTTAAATGGACGAATCATTGTTTGACACGCCTTCTTCTTCCTCCCCGTCCCTGTAACATAAAGCAAATAGGCAACGGTTTCTTACGCGTTTCATTAGACAACTTTTGAAAAAATAGCGATTAGAGTTATGAGCTTCATAAATTGTTCGCGAGGTATGTCTCTTGTTCGTTGGAGCACGCTGATTGCAATGGTAATGGTCTTGAGTTCCAATTGTTCCTTGGGTGATAAACCCCAATTCAAGAACTCTAAAAAACCTAAATTTCAATCATGGTGAAATCCCATACACGATGCAAAAATCAAATTGAATATAAGGGTTAGCTTGGAAACATCACATGGAATAAGAATATACGATTGAAATGCAATGAAGATGCTTAGAATTGAGAATACGATTTCAAAAAATTTTCTGTACAGTTTGAGTTGTAGCTACCGTTTCTTCGCGTTTTGATTGAGGTTAGGGGTTGGCACACCTTCAGAGTTTGTCCAGGATGCTATTAGGAAAAGAATTGAGGCTTAAAACTCACCCCAACTTTGAAATCAGTTTTGACTTATATGGCTTATTTTTCAAATTGCCAATAGGCTTTTCAGCGCAGCATATGGCATATTGTGGTTAGGGTTTGACTTAGTGATCATAATGGAATAGAATTGGCTTGCTATTTGACCTTAATCCATGCTTAGGAAAGAACAAGTCCTAGGGTTTTCACCCTTAACCATTTTTCCTCCTTTTTAGCCAAGACCTAGACTTAGTGTGAAGTTTAACCCTAGCCTGAGTTTTTGAGTTGGCCCATGATACAAGGAAGTTGTCCAAATTCACATGACACTATTCCATTGGTTTTTGAATTTTATTTGAATTTTCAAAGATTTAAAATGAATTAAATTATTAAAAATTAAATAAAATAGAAAAATCAATATTTGGTCTTGAAATTAATCATGGGACACGTGTGTGGCATGACAAGGATGAATCAAGTGGGCCCTTTTGTCAAAAATTGGAGTTTCAAGGATGGTTGACTTTTGCCATTTCACAAAATTTCCCAACTTCTACAAGGCATAACTTGCTCAATTTTTAAGCTTTTCACATGTTCTTGGACATTTTGGAAAGGTCTTTGAGTCCTTTAACCAATGCCTTTGGTCCCATGTCATTTTGATTTACCAATCTCAAGTTATGGTCTTTGACTTAAAGTCCCTTTTTGTTGACTTTTGAAAATGACCTATAATGTATGAAATTGATAACTTTTTGTGAGAGCATTTCTTGGACTTGAAGTATGAAAATGAGTTGTAGGAAATGTCTTTCTCTTCAAAATGAGCTTTGGATGGAATTTTTCTGATAATCCATGTGAAAGTTATGCCCTGGTCAATTTCAGTTGACTTTTTCAGCTGTCCAAATATAGCAACTTTTGCATCTTTGATGATTTCTGAGCCAAATTTTGAGAATCATGATCAAGCATTGATCAAATGATGTTTGTGGCTTCAAAATGATATGTTGACCAAAAATTTGAACTTTTGACTGTCAAATGACCATTTTGCCCCTACAGTTGACTGTAGTGCATTTTAGGGTTTTGACTGTGCAATCTTGAGCTGAATGCCTTGAAATTTGATATGAGGATGCTTGACCATGTTTATAAGCATATGAGACTTGATTGAGCCTTTGAACACTTTCTTTTCTTGATCAGACTCAAAACCCTAATTTTGACTGTTTGGGAGACTGTTGCACTGCACAACCCTTGGGGAATTTTCTAGCTTGGCTTGGCAATTTCTTGAGGAATATGGGAGGGCAAATTTTGGGGTATAACAGTGATGATGAGAGAAGTATATATAAGAAAATATGAGTCTTAATTAACAATAAAAATATTTAAAGAAAATGATTACATGCATTAATGATTCCTTAAAAGAGGGATAGCGTGAAGATATGGAACAATTACTGATTTGACACGAGCCTCAATGCATCAACTCAACGTTTCAGTCTCTTCAGAATTTGAACACGTGTTCAGCCTTAGAGGAAGACCTTGCGTATGGAGATGACAAATGTTGATATTCTGAACTTCATGCTTCTATCTTTGAAATGAACCGTTTGGAGAATGTTCAGATCTTCTAGATAGATCCTGATATAATTTTCCTTCTAATTTCTAAAGAACTATTGATCAGATATTCACATTAGAAAAACTAAAGCATAAACTTCTGAGGGTTAAAGTACACAAACAAAACTATCAATTTGGGCATAATTTCATGCTGAGATGTTTCAGAATGAAGTTAAACCTATCTTCAGAAAGGGGTTTAGTGAAAATATCATCCCATTGATGGCCTGTGTCTATAAATTTTAACGAGAGAATTCCTTTCTGAATATAGTCCCTAATAAAATGATGTTTAATTTCTATATGCTTAGACCTAGAATGTAAAATGGGATTTTATGAAATACAAATAACAAAAGTATTGTCACAGAGAATAAGAATGTTACTCTCATATATGTTGAAGTCTTTAAGTTGACTTTTCATTCAAAGAATCTGTGTGTTGCATCCAACTGCTGCTATATATCCAGCTTCAACATTTGACAGTGCAATGGTGGATTGCCTTTTGCTGGACCACGAGATTAGACTGTCTCTCAGAAATTGGCAGCTTCCTTAAGTACTTTTTCTTTCTATTCTGTCTCCAGCGAAGTCAGCATCACAGTATCCTACTAATTTGTATTCTTTGTATTTTCTATATCAAATACCAAGATTAGTAGTACCTTTCAGATACTTGAAAATTCGCTTAACAATCGTTAAGTGAGATTCTCTAGGATCTGAATGGAATCTAGCACACAAACAGACACTATAAAGAATATCAGGTATTGAAGCTGTTAAATATAAGAGAGAACCAATCATACCTCTGTAGATCTTCTGTTATACCTTCTTACTTACCTCTTCCTTTTCTAGAATGCATGTGGGATGCATGGGAGTTTTGGCTGGCTTACATTCTGATAGGTCAAATTTCTTCATAAGTTCTTTGACATACTTGCTTTAATGTATGTATGTTCCTTCTGGAGTTTGATTGACCTGGATGCCAAGAAAGAATTTGAGTTCTCCCATCAAGCTCATTTCAAACTCTGCCTGCATAGACTTAGAAAATTCTCTTCCCAGAGAGGTCTTAATAGATCCAAAAATAATACCATCCACGTAAATTTGACAAACTAGAATGTCATTTTTAAATAGTTTACAAAATAAGGTTGTGTCCACCTTCCCTCTGGTAAAATCGTTTTCTAACATAAAATTACTTAGTCTTTCATACCAAGCTTTGGGAGCTTGTTTCATACCATATAGTGATTTCTTAAGTTTATAAACATATTCTGGATGTTTTGAATTTTCAAAGCCAGGGGGTTGGCACATAAACTTCTTCATCAATGTAACCATTTAAAGAGGCACTTTTAACATCCATTTGATAAAGAGTGATGCCATTATTTACTGCAAAAGAAATTAAAAGTCTGATAGATTCTAACCTAGCGATTGGAGCAAATGTTTATGTACAGTCTATCCCTTCTTGCTGACTATAACCTTGTGCCACCAGTCGTGCTTTGTTTCTGACGATTTCTCCTTGTTCATTTAACTTGTTTCTGAAGACCCATTTGGTTCCAATGATGTTAAAGCCTTTTGGTTTAGGAACTAGATCCCACACATCATTTTTGGTGAACTTATTTAGTTCTTCCTGCATTGTGAGTATCCAGTCATTGTCCAGAAGGGCTTCGTCAATGGAAGTTGACTCAATCAGAGACACTAATCCCATGAGATATTCTTTAGAATTTCTGAATGTAGATCTTGTTCTGATTGAATCTTCTTTCTTTCCCAGAATTGTGTTTTCTGGATAAGCTAAGCTGCTTCTGGATTGTCTTTTCTATATGGGATCTTCATATGTTGTTGTAATGTTTGTGACATCCTCTTCTGAGTTTGACTGTAATTCTTTATAGAGAACTTCTGATGCAGTGTCTTCAGTACCTGTAAATTTAACTTCTATATCGGCAAATTTTTTACCCTGCTTTAACTTTTGGGAGCCAAGCTTATCATCAAATCTGACACTGATAGAATCTTCCACAATCAGTGTTTCTGTTTTATATACTCTATAACTTTTTGAGTGTTCATAGTATCCTAACATGAGACACTTTTGTGCTTTAGAGTCAAAATTGTTCAGGCGTTCTTTAATGTTTAGAATAAAACAAGTACATCCGAATGGATGAAAATAAAAAATGTTGGGCTTTCTGTTCTTCCACAGTTCATATGGAGTCTTATCCAGAATAGGTGTTATGGAGATTCTATTATCAATATAACATGCTGTGTTAATTGCTTCTGCCCAGAAGTTCTTAGCAATGTTAGTCTCGTTGATCATGGTTCTGGCTGTTTCTTGTAAAGTTCTATTCTTCCGCTCTACAAATCCGTTTTGTTGAGGAGTTCTAGGACAAGAGAAATCATGAGAGATGCCATTATCATTAAAAAATAATTCAAATTTTTTGTTTTCAAATTCCCCACCATGACAACTTCTGACTTTAACAATTCTAAGATCTTTTTCGTTTTTTGAACTTGGTTATAGAAAGTAAAGAACACAGAGTGTGACTCGTCCTTGTGTCTTAAGAAGTTTACCCATGTCCATATGCTATAGTCATCTACGATCACTAATCCATACTTCTTTCCACTAATGGATACAACTTTCATCGGCCCAAATAGATCTATATGCAGAAGTTCTAATGGTTTAGAGGTAGAAACAACATTTTTTCTTTGAAAGAAGGTTTTGAAAACTTGCCTTTTTGACATGCTTCACACAGAGCATCTGAGCTGAACTTCAGTTTAGGAAGTCCTCTGACCAGATTGAGTTTGTTAATCTGAGATATTCTTCTCATACTAACATGCCCCAATCTTCTGTGCCAGACCCATTGCTCATCGTTAACAGACATTAGGCATTTTACATTCTGGCTTTTTAGTTCAAAAAGTTTTATTTTGTAAATGTTGTTCTTTCTCTTTCCATTAAAGAGGATAGATCCATATTTTTGGCTAACTGCTTTACAGGACTTCTGATTGAAGATAATATCATAATCGTTATCACTTAATTGACTTATGGATAACAGATTATGCATTAATCCATCTACTAACAGAACATTAGTTATAGAAGGAAGTGTACCGTTACAAATAGTTCCAGAGCCAATAATCTTTCCTTTCTGATTGCCTCTGAAACCTAAATAGCCTCCATATTTAAGCTCCAGGCTTTGGAACATATGCTTTCTTCCCGTCATGTGTCGAGAGCATCCAGAGTCCAGGTACCAAGATTGGTATTTCAATTTTGCTGTTAAAGACATCTTCAACATAGACAGTTTTGTCCTTAGGTACCCATATCTTTTTGGGTCCTTGTTTGTTAGAGTTACCAAAATTCTATTTGAATTTTGGTTTAGCAGAAAAAATATTACTAGTATACTTTATGTCATGTGTATGCCCATAGGTGAAGTGAAAATAAAGGGGTGTGTGTTTTATGACCATATCCTTAAATTTCTTAGGTTGAGATGCTTTACCCTTATATCCTATTCCTTTTCTGCCATTTATACTAACTCCATAGATCATTGAAGCCATCTTGCTCCTATCTATTTTTTTAGCAAAAAATTTTTGAAAGCTATGATCATATTCTTTTATGATCTTATCAAAGGTACTAGAAACTTTTAAGACAGTTTCTTTCTGAGCCTTTTGTAATTTATTTTCGAGTTTAGAAATTGTTTCTTTAAGCTTAGAGTTTTCTATTTTCAGTTTCTTAGTTTCTCCAGAGTCAGATACTAGATCCTTTTTCAGGTTCTTGTTTTTGACTCAAAGTTGCTGATATCTTTCAAGAATTTCTGACAAACTTTCTTCTAATTGAGATCTAGAAAAGTTAGATAATACCTCTTCTGCCTCTGAGTCTGATTCTGATTCAGATGATTAAGTGTCATCTGATACGTTGGCCATTAGGGTTATGTTGGCTCTTTCATCTTCTGATTCTGTCTCAGCTTCAGAAGATTCCGAGTCATCCCATGTTGCCATGAGGCTTTTCTTCTTTTCTCTAAAGAAATTCTTTTTAGGTTTCTCTTTTTGAAGATTTGGACAGTCACTTTTGTGATGACCTTGTTCATTGCATTCGTAGCAAACAATATCTCGGTTACTTGATTTTCTATATCCAGAAGATGGTTCATAATGATTTCCTGTTCTTCTGGAAGTTCTGAACTTTCTCTTCCTGTGATTCCACAACTGATTGACTCTTCTAGAGAGAAGATATCGTTCATCTTCTTCTAACAAGGATCCACCAAATTTTTCTTCTTTTGCCTATAAAACTTTAGCTTCATATTTTTTATTAGATTTAAGAGCTAAAGACTTGCCTTGCTTCTGGGGCTCATCTTCTTCTAGTTCTATCTCATGACTTCTCAGGGAGCTGACAAGTTCTTCAAAAGATATTTTGTTCAAATCTTTGTCCAGTTTTAGGGCTGTGACCACGAGTCTCCATTTCTTGGGTAAACTTCTGATGATTTTCTTTACATGATCTGCAATTGAGTATCCTTTATCCAGAACTTTTAGTCCAACAACCAAAATTTGAAATCTTGAGAACATTGTTTCAATGGTTTCATCTTCTTCCATTTTGAAAGCTTCATACTTCTGAATGAGAGAAAGAGCTTTGGTTTCTTTGACTTGGGCGTTACCTTCATGTTTCATTCTTAAGGAGTCAAAGATGTGTTTTGTTGATTCCCTGTTTATGATCTTCTCATACTCTATGTACGAGATAACACTCAAGAGAATCGTTCTGGCTTTGTGATGATTTTTGAATTCTCTCTTTTGATGATTTGTCATTCTTTTTTTGTCTATCTTCTGACCATTTTCGTCAATTGGATTATGTACCCATCAGTCACCATATCCCAGAGATCAACGTCATGAGCTAGAAAAAAACTTTCGATTCTGTATTTCCAGTAATCAAAGTTTTCACCATCAAAGATTGGAGGTTTGCCGCTGATTTTGTCTTTCTCATCATAATAATCATTGCTGATGTTCTGACTTGCTCCCACCATAGTATTTTTATTGCTTGGATATTTTTATGACACGGTTAAGTGTTTGCACTCTGAACCAGGCACTCTGATGCCAATTGAAGAATGGAAAAACACAAGAAGGGGGGGTTTGAATTGAGGTTTTTAAAACTTAAAATAAAAGACACGTTGGTTATCCTGGTTTGTTTGAACTCAAACTACTCCAGTCCACCCACCAAGGTGATTTTGCCTCTCTCAAGTGACGTCTTAATCCACTCATCAAATTTGATTACACAGATACAATGACAACTATCAAAATCTTCTTGAGTTTAAACCACAACCCTATTTTCTCAAGGTATTACACAGTAATATATTTGACAGCGTGTACAAAATATGTTTTCTAACAAAAAATAGTATCACAAAAGTGATGTATTACACAATTAAAAAACAATGGATTGAAGTTGGTGATATTTTCTCGTTTGCAGTGCGCAGCAAAATCGTTAATGATTTCTTATTCACGTTCTCTTTATATAGGTGTTGTACCCCAAAATTTTCCCTCCCATTTCCTCAACATTTTCTCATCACAAGACCCTTGGAGCTCAAGATCCAATTAGGGTTTCCTCTATTCAAGACTTCTCCTTGCACTGTTGACCCAAATTAGGGTTTGTGTTTGCACAAAGATATTTTGAACTAAAATGCCTAAGATGACTTTCATGCTTCATGTTGGACTCCCAAGTTTATCCATACCAAGTTTCAAGTCTTGATTCCAAATTTTGCCCAGTCAATTGGACAGTTGACCTAGAAATCAGCTGTATTGGGGAAAAAGTCAACTGTGGCCAATTGACAGTCAAATCTCATGAAAATTGACCCACATCAACATTATGAACTCACATGGACCATTTGATCAAGTTTGGATAACAATTCCACAAGAAATTTGATCAGATCACCAAAAGGGCAAAATGGTCATTTTTAGGGTTTTGACTGCACAAAGACAATTCTTGACTGTTTGACCTAGCCAATGGCAAACCAAGCTCACATATGGACTCAAGGACCCAATGGAATTGTCTTGACATACTCAACAAGTTCAAAAGATCCCAAATGCACAAGATTGACAGTTGAATTTCCCAGTCAATTGATCAATTTTGACTGTATACTGAAAAGTCAAACTTTGACTTTTTGGTCAAAATCAAGTGTCAAGATTCATTTTTCATCAAAACATGCCAAATCATGAAACTTGTTCATCAAGAAATCAAGAATTGCAAATTAGGGTTTGAAATGAAGATTTTTCATAACTTAGAATTTTTCTAAGTTATGAAAAACCCTAATTGTTTCCTAACTTTGTCCCACTTTCTCACCAAGATTCATTTGGATTCAAGCAAAAGTCAAAACATGAAAGTTGTAGCCTATTGCAAAATCTACAACTTTGATTCACAAAGTTTTCCCAAAAGAAGCTTGTAGCTCAAGTTACAATATTTGGAACAAGGGTACCAAACCATTCTTAACTTAGAGAAAATTTGACCTATTTTAGGCAAGGTTTTTACCTAACTTCAAGACCATTTTTCACATAATTCCACTTGGGATTTCAATTTGCATTTCAAATATAGATTGTAGTACACATTCCAAGCTTTCCAAAATGTCCAAGAACTCATCAAACAACCTCATGGTTAGGGATAATCGAATTTGGCAAGTTGGGAAAAACTCACTTTGTTCATGACCAAGTTACATGTCCATAACCTTGCATTTTTAAACTCAGCATGCCTTAAGCTAGATTACAGGTATTTTATCTCATCTACACTCCATAATTTAATGCCAATCCTTTGTGCCAAGGTGTTGTTCTATGAGTTTGGACATTGTATGCAAGATTAAGCCATTTTTAGATAAAGCATTATATCCATTTTAGAAAAGTTGCACTTTATGTCAATTAACAATCCAAGCAAGTACAGTGCAAATCTCTTTGGCACAAGTTTATGAGCTAATTACACTGATCAAGGCCAAGGTATGCAGCACATTAGGGGGGCCTCTACCAGTCTAAAAACTCAAGTGGACATTTGTTGCTTAAAGTTGAAGAAAGCTAGCATAACATAACACAACTCTCATCTCAGCTAACACAGGCTTAAGCAAACTTGTCAAACATATTCTAAACATCCATCCTGAGCTAGAACACGAGCCAACCATCTCCAACACCCTCTCAAACACAGAATCACCCTCAAACTGCCAAAACAGGGGACCTGCTGCAGATTGAGTTCCATAGCTCAATCCTTTCATGCATTCTTGCTAAAATCACCTCAAACACATCCCACAACATCCCTTGAAGCTATTCCAAACCTCAAACACGACCTGTAACACTCTCATTCAACATCACCATTTTCATTTTTCTGTTTTACAGGTGGAGTTCTATAACTCGATTCAGCTAGTTTCAAAGCAAAGTAAAACTTGGAATAGCATCCCTGGACATCAAGGAAGCTGTACCAATCATCACCTTGCACTGAAAGTACCTCCATCACCAGATACAACTACAACTGAACAGGTAAGTTCATGAACTCGTATCTCTCTATCCAGGCATTGTTAGCTTTAGGTTTGTGAAGAAAATATGTCACATTCATAGCCCTGAACATGCCCATGTAATTAGTTTTCATTTATATTATGTGTGCTGTGAGAATTTAATGCCTGAACATGGAACAAAAACTAGGTCAGGAATTGGGGGAGAAGAAATTCTCTCTCATCTTAGAGAGTTAAATCAAGTTCTTTATATGTCTGGATTCGTCTTTTAATGCTCTACATTTTTCATGTTGTGAGTTTTGCTTGAAAGTCCAGGAATTGGGAGATAGAAAACGCGCGTGGATGGTTGTTCAAACATGTTCTGAGGTTGAAGAAGAAGTCTTCTTGGGCTGGGCCTGAGTTGACTTTCTTTTTGCACCCTTTTGTTACTTTTAAACCCCCTTGGCCCATTATGCTTATTTTCATGATTTTTTGACCTTTTCTTTTTTGTTCTGACTTATTTATTTTTCCTCACAATATTAAAAATATAAAAATAATTTTTTAAACCATTTTTGTATTTATTAGGCATTTATTTGTTTAAGTGGTTATTTGTACATAAATAAATATATAGACATACTTTTATTTAAAAAATACTAAAATAGTGCAAACACATTTTATTTTCCATTTTTATTTCATTTTATCTTCTAAAAACATTTTATATAAAATATACTTTTTTTTTATAAATATTAAATATTATTATTTTGTATATATAATATATATTTAGTAAATAATACAAATACATACATATTTATTAGTATATTTAGGAAAAAAATACAAAATATACACATTTTTATTTTTATTAATATTTAATATTAAAAATACCTTTTTGACAAATATACTTTATTTTTATTTTATTTTTGTATATAATAAATAAATATTTGTACATATTAAATAATTAATACATTTTACTTAATAAAATTAGGGTTTTGCCCTAAAATACATAAAAAAACTCCAAAAAATTAATACTTTTATTTTTGTTTATTTGACACATAAAAAAATACCTTTTTTTTCATACACATAAAAAACATTTTTTGCATCTTGCATATTTATTCCATTTTATTTAATTGTTGTATATTAAATATCTTGTAAATTCCAAATTGATGTAATAGTCTAGGTTTAAATTCCTTGTCAAAATACCCCCATTTGAACATTTGTACCCCCCTTCCCATATATTGTGTTGTAATAACTTAGGAACTTTATTTTTCGCACTTTAATGCTTTCTAATTATACCATGCTAGAATTAGGGTTTGTATGCGAATCAAAAATAACAAAAATAGTTTGACCTAAATTCAAGATAAACAAGCATGAAAATGGACAACACTAATCACACTTGCACCCCTAGGGTATTCCACTTGTTGCCTTCAATAAATGGGCCATATTGCATGTTAGGTCTCTTTGGGCAAAACAAAACAAATCAAATGATCATAGTCCCTCGATGACGCTTTCGAAAGTTGCCTAAAAAATGATCAAGTCCCTTAAAGGAAAAATTGCCCAAAGATACTTGGCACCATTGCAATTATGGTCTAAACGATGACCTGCGCCCGTCCTTTTCACATCCTAACACAAGATTGTCCACCAAATGCAATGGTGGAACAAAATTGTTAAAAGGGTTAAAAACATAGGAGAAATCTTTGAGAAATTTAGGAGTAGATAACCTCTTAGTTACTTGAATCAAACTTGCAAAACAAAACACTTGCCTATTTTTTAAACCACACCTCACAACACTTTCAAAACCAACTTTCAAAAACAAATGAAAACCTTTTCAAAAGACATACATCTTTGTATACATCCCAACATGGATCATTACAAAGGTTGCCACCACATTGGCCTCTTTTCAAAAACATTTTCAAACCCACGCACACAAAGCACCATTTCAAACAATTGAAAATCAAGGCAAGTTGATCTAAGCAAGTAACTAAGAGCCCATGGATAACCATGGATAGAAAGGGTGCTAATACCTTCCCTTTCTATAATCTACTCCCCGAACCCAAGAAAACATCTCAAAGGTTTTTGCTGTGCTTTTTAACCTTTCCTTAGGATAAAATAAAAAGTCGGTGGCGACTCTTGCTCAACCGAAACATTTGCGAAAACAAACGCAAAACCATAGTCAGTTCTCCCACCGTATCACAGAACTGGCGACTCTGCTGGGGAATTAATTTAAAAGTGGAGTAACCTTAGGGCTTAGATCACCCTCTTGCATGACTAATTGTTTGATTTGATTGCTTTATTTCTTGGCTCTCTTGTTTGGGTTTGCAATCCTACACCCGGATTTTGGGAAACATTCATAGATAGCAATACGTTGTGGAAACTGTGCGGGGTATACCGACACGGTCGAAGCAATAGCTATATTAGTGCGACATATTTGTGAGTACCGGTAACCCTTGAGTTCAATCAAGGAGAGTACGGGGCCGCTGAGTGATGTCACTAAGCACTAATAACCTTACTTGACCATCTTGGCCTTTTATTAGGGGTAGTGAGATGACCGGCTTTGGTGCAGTCCGAAGTTGGTAGATGCTCGATACTACACTCATTGAGGGTTGTTTTCTTGGAATATTTTGGTCGCTAGTTAAGTGGCTAAACCAAAACAATGAACGATGAAAACAATCCAATGATATTGAGCTCCTTAGAACCCGGTTACTATTTATAGGACAAGTTTTTAAGCCAACTACACTCAAGAGGGTACTTACCTATGAAACCCCATGCAAGCCTGAAACTAGGGTTTGGTGTGAATTGCTTGTACATATGTTTGTGCATACATCATAAACACCATAAAGCATCATATGCATTCACTAACCATTTCAAGGGTTTAGATCTTCATCTTTGTTCTTGTTTTGTAGGTCATGGAAATTCCTCGCAGAAAAACCATCCAAGTCAACCTTGTGAGAATCTCTCCTCAACTCAAGGAGCTCACCTCAAGAATTCCGGAAAGCTCATCCTTCAGTGAAAGACATGGTAGACTGCTCAGCTTAGTCAACACCAACATTGAAGAAGACATGATGAAGGTGCTATTCCAGTTCTTTGACCCTCTTCACCACTGTTTCACTTTCCCTGACTACCAGTTGGTACCCACTTTGGAGGAATTTTCTCAACTCCTAAGAATTCCTATCCTTAATCAACTACCTTTCAACGGTACGGAAAAGGAACCAAAGTCGGAAGATGTTGCTCGAGCATTACATCTACAGCCTTCTGACATCAAGGGGCATTGAGAAACTAGAAGCGGTGTCAAAGGCTTCTTAGCAAAATTCTTGTTTGAGAAGGCACAAGAATGTTGGAATTCATTGGACCTACAAGCCTTTGAAGAAATTGTGGCACTTCTTATCTATGGGTTGGTCTTGTTCCCAAACCCTGACCAGCTTGTGGAGGTCAACGCCGTCAAAATCTTCTTGTCCAGAAATCCAATACCAACATTACTTGGGGACATCCTTCACTCATTTTACACACGAACAATGAGAAAGAGGGGTGTTCTCATGTGCTGTACTCCTCTCCTTGCAAGGTGGTTTATTTCGCACCTTCCACAATCTGTCTTGAAGAATGACCAAGGCTCAAGGTGGTCCCAAGGTTGATGACTCTTACTCACTCTGATGTACATTGGTGTTCTCGGTCCAGAGAAAATGTCATCATCGTCGATCGTTGTGGAGAATTTCCTAATGTTCCTTTACTTGGAATCAGAGGAGGTATCACCTACAACCCTTGCCTAGCTTTGAGGCAATTTGGATATGCACGGAGGGATGGCCCTCATAACATGTTGATTCCTGACCTAGTTTTTGACTTCGACAACGATGCGCAAGGACTTCACCAAAGATTCATCAGAGCTTGGGGGAGGCCCAACAAGGTTGACAACAAGACACTGGGGCACAAGAACTCCATCCCTCTTGAGCCTTATCTCAAGTGGGTACGAGCCCGAGCCCAGAGTCTAATGATGCCTTATCCTCATGTTCTCCCTGTGATTAAAGAGCCCGTCAAGGAAGGAGAGGTTCCCTACACCATCCTACATCCTGACATGCCTACATCGTGGGAGGAGATGCAGAAGAGTTGGATCCAACTCAAGGAAGAACGGAACACTTTTGAAGCCAGTTTCTACGCCAGCGAGAAGAAGGTTTTAGAGCTCACCCGCCGACTCCATGAGCAAGAGGCCCTCAACACCTACATTGAGCCAAAGAGGATGCGCAACGTCTTTTTACCTTGAGAAGTTGTTTTTGTAATGTTTGGCCCATGGGGCATTTATGTACTAACAAATTGCTTCTTATTAATATGGCGTGCGTTCTTTTTTGTTTGCAACAATTGTGAATTTCTAAAATCCTTGAATGCATTGCATAGATAGCATCTCATGCATCATGTGCATAACAGGTACCCTTTTTTCTACAGGTTGCTTAATCTTCTTTGCTGTTTATTTTGAACAGTCATCATGAATCCGGAATCCTCCAGTGAGCAAGCAATCAAGGCCCTTCAGGCCCAAAGTGCCCAGTTTCAAGAGATGGTCCTAAGTCTGGCCCAAGGTCAGCAAGAGTTGAAGGCTCTGCTCCTAAAGAAGAAGAAGAAAAAGAGGACTGCGTTATTCAATACTGGACGCAGGTTTGGGAACACACTCCATAATGAGGCTGATCCAACTACTTCCTCTGCAGAGAAAGACAGTCCCCAGGGGGGAGGAGCTCCTAGTCCTGCAGTCTCTGACAACGAGACGGATTACAATGACGAACAATACCCACCCGCTGCTGACAGATACAAGCAATTAGAAGACCGCTTGAGTGCCATGGAGATCCAAAATGTGCCGGGGCTGGATTTTGGAGATTTGGGGTTATCTTCTGGGGTGGTAATCCCACACAAGTTTAAGGCGCCTGCCTTTGCCAAATACGATGGGGCTTCCTGTCCAAAGCTGCATCTAAGGTCGTACGTAAGGAAGATCCAACCTTACACGGCAGATAAAAATATTTGGATCCACTTCTTCCAAGATAGCCTTTCAGGGTCACAGCTTGAGTGGTTCTATCAACTAGATGGAACTAGTATCCGACATTGGGAAGATTTGGCTACCGCATTCTATAGACAATATCAATACAATTCTGACCTCGCTCCTACGCGTACCCAACTTCAGGGTATGTCTCTAGGAACGGGCGAAGGGTTCAAAGAATATGCACAAAAATGGAGAGATTTGGCTGGCAGGGTGCAGCCTCCATTGACTGATCGTGAGCTGGTTGATATGTTTCTAGGGACCTTGTCTGGTCCATTTTTCAATCATCTGGTTGGCAATTCCTCCGCTGGGTTTACGGATTTGATCCTGATAGGTGAAAGGATAGAAGATGGCATCAGGTCAGGAAAGATACAGAAAGCTGCCTCCGCAAGTACTGAGAAGAGGCCTTTCAAGAAGGAAGCAAGTGTCGTCTATGGTCCTAGAAGACAAGTCAAGCCAGAAAGCCGCCAAGCCGTCAATGCCTTAGTCATTTCAAAGCCTGTTGCTGCTCCTTAGCAGTACAATCAACAAAGAGGTGAAAGGCCCAAGAGGCAGTATACTCGGCTGAGTATGACCTTGTCACAAATCTTACCGCAACTGTTATCAACCAACTTGGTGACCATCAAAGAGGCTCCAAAGGTCGTGAATACTGCATCTCCTAAATATAACCCAAATGCCATTGTGCTTATCATTCTGATAGCCCCGGGCATACTACTGATGATTGTTGGGCCTTGAGAAATAAGGTGCAAGACCTTATCGATGCGAAGGAAATTCAGTTTGAGGCGCCTGAGAGGCCGAATGTTGTAACTGCTCCTATGCCCCAGCATAGAGTAAATGTCGTCGAGGAAGATTTGTATGCTGTCTCGGTAAATGATGTTGCTACCCCTCTTTTGACTGTTAAGAGGAACTTACTAATAGCCGGTTTATTTCTGGGTTGTAGCAAGGGTTGCCTCCTGTGTGCTGTTATCCCTACCGGTTGTCCGCTGCTGAAATCAGGCATCCAAAGCCTGATGGATAGCAAAGAAATTCTGTTCAAGAAAACTGCTGTTCCGTTTGTTTCCGCTGAAGAAGTATCTGTCGTCACAATTTTCAACAATCCTACCAAGGCTCTCCCGAGGAAGCCAGTTCAAATTATGTCTGTTGCACCCATTACTATTACTGTTCTGGGGCCTCTCCCCTATGAATCTAACAAGGCTGTCCCATGGCACTATGGGGCAGACGTGTATGTGCTTGGAGTGAAGCAGGAGTTCAACACCAGTACCAGTATCAGTAACATCACTGGTCCCGCCAAGATTACTCGCAGTGGCAGGCTCTTCTCGCCTGACATTGCACCACCAGTTATCCGAAAACCTCTTATCATCACACCCGCAAGTGTGCATGTTCCAAATCAAGTTCCTGTGTCTACTACTGCCGCCGAGTCCTCTGATGCTCGGGGCAAGAAGTTGCTACCGACTTGCTTGCCCAGACGGAGGCACCAAAAAAGACTGCTGTTGAAGCCTCCCAACAAGAGATGGAGGAAATCCTTAAAATCATTAAAAAGAGTGACTTCAATGTTGTTGAACAGTTGGGGCATACCCCCTCCAAAATCTCTATGCTATCATTGCTGCTATGCTCAGAGGCCCATGCAAAGGCCCTGATTTCATTTCTGAAAACGGCCCATGTGCCGCAAGAGACCTCTGTAGATCAATTCACTGACTGTGGCTAATTTGACAGCTGGCAATGGCTTGGGTTTCTCAGATGCTGACCTTACCGCCAAAGGGAAAAATCACAATGATGCCCTGCATGTCTCCATAGAATGCAGGGGCACTACTCTCGCACACGTATTGGTGGATACCGGTTCTTCCCTGAATGTTTTGCCCAAGAAGGCATTGGATCGCTTGGATTGTGAGGGCCTGGAATTGAAACCTAGTAACATCATTGTTAGAGCCTTCGACGGTTCTAAGAGGATGGTGCACGGTGAGGTAGACATTCCTATTCGTGTGGGTTCCCAAGTCTTCGACTCAACGTTCTAAGTAATGGATATTCGTCCATCTTATTCCTGCTTGTTGGGTCGACCCTGGATTCACAAGGCTGGGGCAGTAACATCCACTCTACACCAAAAGCTCAAATACCCTGTCAAAATGAAAATTGTTACTGTGCAGGGTGAGGAGGAATACATGGTAAGTCACTTGAATTCATTCCGGTATATCGAGATGGACGGGGAGTTTATTGAAACCCCCTTTCAGCATTTTGAGGAGGTACCTCCAACGTTGGCGTCGGCTGAGACAGTGGTTGAAGAAGACTTTCCTCTGAAGATGGCTTTCTTGAAGGATGCCCGGGCTGTAATCGAGAAAGGCAAATGCACAAACTGGGGTCAGCTTCCTGACTTCACTCAAAAGACCGACAGGTTTGGGCTGGGCTTCACTGCAGAGGCTCAGAGGGCTGTTCGCAAGGAAAGGATCAGAAAAGCTCCGGTGTTTATCACCAACCCAAGGGTGAATGCCATCGAGGAGGACGTAGAGGAAGTGGAGTTTGACAGTTGGATCTATCCAACCACCAGCAACGGACCAAGCAACTGGACGGCAAAGGATTTTACACCTATTACATTTGTCACGCAGTAATTAACTCTTTTGATTTTCAATTTGTAACAAACAATATGTTGAAACTTTGATTGGCTCGGTGTCCTACCCGGGGCACCGTAGCTCCATTTGTGAGGGCTTTTTGTATGACATTTCCATATATCATTAATCAAAACATTGGACGTTTGTTGCATTTCAAATCTTGTGCTCTTTTTCTTTCTGTGTTATATATTGCAAAACAGCTATATTTACACACACTCACTTATACAGGTTTCAATCCACTCTGGATCTCGCTGGTAACGACTCTGCTACCACCAGTTATGACTTCGAGAATCCGATCAACTTGGCCGAAGACGAAGGTGAAGATGATTGCGAAGTGCCTGGTGAACTCGCAAGACTGCTACTCCAGGAAGAGAGGGCCATTCAGCCGCATGAAGAGCCCGTGGAAACAGTAAACCTGGGTACTGAGACAGATAGAAAATAAGTCAGGATTGGTGCCAATCTAGAGCTCAGCGTGAAGCAACGATTGATCCAGATGCTGCATGACTACATGGAGATATTTGCTTGGTCTTACGAAGACATGCCCGGTTTGGATGCCGATATTGTGGTTCATCACCTGCCTACCAAGGAAGACTGCCCTCCGGTAAAGCAAAAGATCCGCCGTATGCATCCAGAGATGTCCGAAAAGATCAAAGCTGAGGTTATGAAGCAATTCGATGCCAGGTTTCTAGCAGTGACTTCTTACCCTCAGTGGGTTGCCAACGTGGTTCCAGTGCCGAAGAAGGACGGTAAAGTCAGAATGTGTGTCGACTACATGGATTTGAACAGGGCCAGCCCCAGAGATGATTTCCCCTACCTCACATCGACGTTCTTGTTGACAATACTGCTCAACACAAGGTGTTCTCCTTCATGGATGGTTTTTCAGGGTATAATCAGATCAAGATGGCTCCGGAATATATGGAAAAGACTACCTTTGTGACTCAGTGGGGCACCTTCTGCTACAAGGTCATGCCATTCGGGTTGAAAAATGCTAGGGCAACCTACCAACGTGCCATGGTTGCTTTATTTCATGATATGATCCATCATGAGATTGAGGTATACGTTGACGACATGATTGCAAGGTCCCAAACTGAGGAGGAACACCTTGACCATCTGCGGAAGCTGTTTGACCGACTGAAGTTGTACAAGCTGAGGTTGAACCCAAACAAATTCACCTTTGGGGTGAGGTTTGGAAAATTGCTAGGTTTCATTGTAAGCGATAAAGGTATTCAAGTGGACCCTGCCAAGGTAAAAGCCATACAAGAGATGCCAACTCCCAAGACAGAGAAAGAAGTTAGAGGCTTTCTGGGACGACTGAATTACATTGCCCGATTCATCTCACATCTAACTGCTACCTGTGAGCCAATCTTCAAATTACTGAAGAAAGATCAAGTAGTACGTTGGAACGATGAATGTCAGGCCGCTTTCGAAAAGATAAAAGAGTATCTCCAAGAGCCACCCATTCTTATGCCACCAGTGGAAGGGAGACCTCTAATACTATACTTGACAGTACTTGACAACTCAATGGGGTGTGTGCTGGGGCAGCATGACGAGTCTGGCCGAAAAGAGCACGCTATTTATTACCTGAGCAAAAAGTTTACCGACTGTGAGTCTCGGTACTCACTGCTCGAGAAAACTTGCTGCGCTCTGGTATGGGCTGCTCACCGGCTGAGACATTATATGTTGACTCACACCACTCTGTTGATTTCAAAGATGGATCCCATCAAGTACATATTCGAAAAGCCTGCTCTGTCTGGAAGAATAGCAAGATGGCAAATGATCTTGACAGAATATGATATCCAGTATACCACTCAAAAAGCAATCAAAGGAAGTGTACTGGCAGATCATTTGGCACACCAACCTGTGGACGATTACCAATCATTGAACTTTGAATTTCCGGACGAAGATATCATGGTAGTAACAGATTGTGAAGTGCCTGGACCGGATGAAGTACCTGAGGAAGGATCCCGATGGTCTATGCATTTTGACGGAGCCTCCAACGCTTTGGGTAATGGTATCGGCGCTGTGATCATATCCCCCAAAGGTACTCATACTCCACTCACCGCCCGATTATGTTTCAACTGCACCAACAACACGGCGGAGTATGAGGCATGTATCATGGGTCTTCAAGCTGCAATCAACTTAAGGATCAAGTTTCTGAGTGTCTTCGGAGATTCCGCTCTCGTGATCAATCAGATCAAAGGCGAGTGGGATACGAAACACCCAAATCTTATTCCTTACAAGGAGTATGTGTTGACTTTGCTTCCCCACTTTGAAGAGATAACTTTTGAGCACTTCCCAAGAGAGGAGAATCAGTTAGCGGACGCACTAGCTACGATGTCTTCAATGTTCAAAGTCAAATGGGACAATGAGGCTCCCCGGATCATTATCTGGAAGTTGGACGAACCGGCATACTGTTGTGATCTTGAGGATGAGACAGTGACTGAAAATCCCTGGTATCATGAGGTAAAGAGATACTTGGAAACTCAGGAATACCCTGAAGGTGCATCTGTCAACGACAAGAAGTTCATGAGAAGGTTTGCGGCAAAATTCTTCCTCAGCAATGACATTCTCTACAAACGGAATCATGATTCAACTCTACTGCGTTGTGTGGATAAGGCTGAAGCAGAGAAGATCATGATAGAACTACATGAAGGTACATTCGGAACACATTCCAGTGGACACACCATGGCAAAGAAAATCCTTAGGGCAGGATATTTCTGGTCCACAATGGAAGCCGACTGTTACCAACATTCTCGAACTTGTCATAAATGCCAGATCTATGCTGATAAGGTGCACATCCCTCCGGTTCCTCTGAACGTCCTGACGGCACCTTGGCCTTTTGCAATGTGGGGCATTGATATGATCGGCGAGATCCGACCGACGACATCCAATGGGCATCGCTTCATCTTGGTAGCAATTGATTACTTCACGAAGTGGGTTGAGGCAGCTTCCTACGCCACGGTAACCAAGAGTGTCGTTGCACGTTTCATTCGGCATAACCTGATCTGTCGGTACGGCGTCCCAGAAAGAATCATTACGGACAATGGTACCAATCTTAACAACAAGATGATCACTGAGCTCTGCGAGCAATTCAAGATACAACACCACAACTCTTCTCCTTATCGGCCGAAGATGAATGGGGCTGTAGAAGAAGCTAATAAGAACATCAAGAAAATTGTGCAGAAGATGACAGTGACCTATAAAGATTGGCACGAAATGTTACCATTTGCTCTTCATGGGTACCGTACCTCAGCAAGGACGTCAACCGGGGCAACTCCTTTTTCCTTGGTCTATGGCATGGAGGCAGTCTTGCCGATTGAAGTCCAGATACCCTCTCTCCGGATAATGAAGGATGCAGACTTGAACGAAGATGACTGGATCCAGACTCGACTTGATCAATTAAACCTGATTGACGAAAAGAGACTCACCGCTATCTGTCATGGTCAGACGTATCAAAAACGGATGATCAGGGCATTTAACAAGAAAGTCAGACCACAAGAGTATCAAGTTGGGGACCTGGTAATCAAGCGCATCATCCTTCCTCAAAGTGATCCCCGGGGCAAATGGACCCCTACATACGAAGGGCCATTTGTGGTTAAACATGTGTTCTCAGGAGGGGCCATGATTCTAACCACCATAGATGGTGACGACCTTCCTCACCCCGCCAATGCAGACATAGTGAAAAGATACTACGCATGAATAAAAGACCCGCTAGGTTGACATACCTAGGCAAAAATAAGGGCTTCCCGGCGAACCAAAAGGGTTCGGGAAAAAATAAGGGATGAAATAAAAAAAAATCTGTACACCCGGCAAGTCGAAAACCTGAAAAGGCGGCTTGGGCAAAAATGGGTATCCCGGTGGACTGAAAACCCGAAAGGGCGGTCCAGGAAAAAGTTAGGGATAAAGCGTAACACTATGTCTCGTTGGATCACCTTGCATCCAGAATTCGACATCAACTATCTGGCTCAGACTTCGGCATCGATCAATCAACTTCATCTTCAACTAAGCAGCAAAGTGATGAGACGCTTGAAGACATAAAGGCGATAGCAGAGTTGGAACCCAGTGGGAATATTGTGCACATAGCTGTTTTGTTTCCTTTTCAAAATTGTATAAACTTTATGTTATTCGGCGGCGTTCTCTTACTAGGACGTCAGCCTCTTGTACAAAAAACGCCTATTTTCAGGCAAACTTCAAAATCAATACAAATTCACTTTTTCAAACAAATTGCCAATTGTTTTTCCATTTTCTGTTTTGTCTTGCGAAGAACGTCCAATGTTCATTTTTGATATATGCATTTGACATTAAATTGCTAATTCACAAATACTTGCATACGAAACAAAAGACTAATTACAGGTGACATCAGAAGTAGGGGCAATGTAAAATTGTCCAGGCAGTCTAGTTTGCTTTATCCGCCAAGGTACCAAGGTAGATTCAACTGAAGAATGTGACCAAGTTATCTCAACTCTCCGCAGAGTAAGACAAGATTCAGCAATACTTTCCCCAAGTAGAGTTGGTTCCCTATCAATCCTGAAAAGGCACAATATTCCCCTAGCAAGTCAGCAATACTCTCCTCTAACAGAGTTAGTCTACGGTCAACATGAAGGAAGTTATGTATCCCCAGAAGATATCAACATTCCCCAGCGGAGTATAGGCATTCATCAGCAAGCATCCCCGACAGTCTTAACCTAAGATTGTTCCCCGGAGGAATATCAACGCCCCAATACAGTCTGAAAAGTTTCCCCAGGAAAGTGGAATTCTTATCCCCCGGCAGGTCTTGAAGCTTATCCCTTGCGGAGTACGGACGTCTCTCCCGAGCTTTATTCAAAGTTATTCCTCACAAGGGCTTATAACTGGGTTATCCTCAGCTAATTACCACGGAAGATCGCCCTCGGCAAAGTTCTCCCTATCCCCAGCGGAGTTCATCAAAGTTCCCCAACATGACTTATCAACACAATCCCCAGAGGAGTTTATCTTTGTTGTCCCTAGCGGAGTTTATCATCATTATCCCCAACGGAGTCCATCATCGAAATCCTCAGTGAAGCTCTCGTCAAACTTCAGCGAAGTATCTCTTCCCACAGAGTAATTCCCCTCAGAGTAATCTCTCCAACAAGTTTATTCCCCAATGGAGTCATCTTCTCCTACTGGTGTATTCTTGCAACCATCATCCCCAGCGGAAGCAAAAAGCTCTACTCTTCAAACGTCAGCCCAGGATTTAATTCCCCGGCCGGTCGTCAAGGATTTATCTTCCTAGACAAAAATGCATTCATAAACATTTCATATTTCATACATCTTGCTTACATACATGATAAAGTGCATACAACACTATATCATTTTGAACATCATGACATCATACATGTCATACATCATGACATTACATACAACTGATGTTTTGCCTTTTCAGGAAAAAGACAACTACCTTCAACTGTCACAGATTCCAGATTCGATTCCTGTATCTAGCCAGGGCACATCTGTGAGTGATCAGTTTCCGGATTCGATTCCTGTATCTAGCCAGGGCACATCTGAAGAGTTTGAAGATTCGATTCCTGTATCCAGCCAGGGCATATCTATCAACTACCACAATTCCAGATTCGATTCCTGTATCCAGCCAGGGCATGTCTGTTGACAACATTTCCAGATTCGATTCCTGTATCTAGCCAGGGCACGTCTGAAGAATTTGAAGATTCGATTCCTATATCCAGCCAGGGCATATCTATCAACTGTCACAATTCCGGACTCGATTCCTGTATCTAGCCAGGGCATGTCTGAAGAGTTCGAAGATTCGATTCCTGTATCCAGCCAGGGCATATCTGTTGACAACTATTTCCAGATTCGATTCCTGTATCCAGCCAGGGCATATCTGTGAGCAACCGATTGTAGACTCGATTCCTGTATCTAGCCAGGGCATGTTTGCATGAGGAGATTGAAGATCAACACCTGTAACAAGCCAGGAAAACATCTGTCTTTCTCAAAATACACAAGTTCTCGCTAAGGAATCTCTTATGCGATCAACACTTCCAAATGGCATCTATAAGCCCATTCCCGACAAGGTTCTGTCACGCCTTCAGATGGCATCTATAAGCCCATCTCCCTATCCACCATCTCTCCAAATGGCATATATAAGCCCATTCCCGACATCACATTGCTGATGCTCTAACATGCGAGTGCAAATTTCCGGGCACTCTAGTGTCCAATCTCCTTTTACCCTCGAGTCACGAAAGGCAAACTTGCCAATCTAACTCTTCAGGTTCAAGAAGATTGAACAGGGGCAACTGTTGTACCCCAAAATTTTCCCTCCCATTTCCTCAACATTTTCTCATCACAAGACCCTTGGAGCTCAAGATCCAATTAGGGTTTCCTCTATTCAAGACTTCTCCTTGCACTGTTGACCCAAATTAGGGTTTGTGTTTGCACAAAGATATTTTGACCTAAAATGCCTAAGATGACTTTCATGCTTCATGTTGGACTCCCAAGTTTATCCATACCAAGTTTCAAGTCTTGATTCCAAATTTTGCCCAGTCAATTGGACAGTTGACCTAGAAATCAGCTGTATTGGGGAAAAAGTCAACTGTGGCCAATTGACAGTCAAATCTCATGAAAATTGACCCACATCAACATTATGAACTCACATGGACCATTTGATCAAGTTTGGATCACAATTCCACAAGAAATTTGATCAGATCACCAAAAGGGCAAAATGGTCATTTTTAGGGTTTTGACTGCACAAAGGCAATTCTTGACTGTTTGACCTAGCCAATGGCAAACCAAGCTCACATATGGACTCAAGGACCCAATGGAATTGTCTTGACATACTCAACAAGTTCAAAAGATCCCAAATGCACAAGATTGACAGTTGAATTTCCCAGTCAATTGATTAATTTTAACTGTATACTGAAAAGTCAAACTTTGACTTTTTGGTCAAAATCAAGTGTCAAGATTCATTTTTCATCAAAACATGCCAAATCATGAAACTTGTTCATCAAGAAATCAAGAATTGCAAATTAGGGTTTGAAATGAAGATTTTTCATAACTTAGAATTTTTCTAAGTTATAAAAAACCCTAATTTTTTCCTAACTTTGTCCCACTTTCTCACCAAGATTCATTTGGATTCAAGCAAAAGTCAAAACATGAAAGTTGTAGCCTATTGAAAAATCTACAACTTTTATTCACAAAGTTTTCCCAAAAGAAGCTTGTAGCTCAAGTTACAATTTTTGGAACAAGGGTACCAAACCATTCTTAACTTAGAGAAAATTTGACCTATTTTAGGCAAGGTTTTTACCTAACTTCAAGACCATTTTTCACATACTTCCACTTGGAATTTCAATTTGCATTTCAAATATAGATTGTATTACACATTCCAAGCTTTCCAAAATGTCCAAGAACTCATCAAACAACCTCATGGTTAGGGAGAATCGAATTTGGCAAGTTGGGAAAAACTCACTTTGTTCATGACCAAGTTACATGTCCATAACCTTGCATTTTTGAACTCAGCATGCCTTAAGCTAGATTACAGGTCTTTTATCTCATCTACACTCCATAATTTAATGCCAATCCTTTGTGCCAAGGTGTTGTTCTATGAGTTTGGACATTGTATGCAAGATTAAGCCATTTTTAGATAAAGCATTATATCCATTTTAGAAAAGTTGCACTTTATGTCAATTAACAATCCAAGCAAGTACAGTGCAAATCTCTTTGGCACAAGTTTATGAGCTAATTACACTTATCAAGGCCAAGGTATACAGCACATTAGGGGGGCCTCTATCAGTCTAAAAACTCAAGTGGACATTTGTTGCTTAAAGTTGAAGAAAGCTAGCATAACATAACACAACTCTCATCTCAGCTAACACAGGCTTAAGCAAACTTGTCAAACATATTCTAAACATCCATCCTGAGCTAGAACACGAGCCAACCATCTCCAACACCCTCTCAAACACATAATCACCCTCAAACTGCCAAAACAGGGGACCTGCTGCAGATTGAGTTCCATAGCTCAATCCTTTCATGCATTCTTGCTAAAATCACCTCAAACACATCCCACAACATCCCTTGAAGCTATTCCAAACCTCAAACACGACCTGTAACACTCCCATTCAACATCACCATTTTCATTTTTCTGTTTTGCAGGTGGAGTTCTATAACTCGATTCAGCTAGTTTCAAAGCAAAGTAAAACTTGGAATAGCATCCCTGGACATCAAGGAAGCTGTACCAATCATCACCTTGCACTGAAAGTACCTCCATCACCAGATACAACTCCAACTGAACAGGTAAGTTCATGAACTCGTATCTCTCTATCCAGGCATTGTTAGCTTTAGGTTTGTGAAGAAAATATGTCACATTCATAGCCCTGAACATGCCCATGTAATTAGTTTTCATTTATATTATGTGTGCTGTGAGAATTTAATGCCTGAACATGGAACAAAAACTAGGTCAGGAATTGGGGGAGAAGAAATTCTCTCTCATCTTAGAGAGTTAAGTCAAGTTCTTTATATGTCTGGGTTCGTCTTTTAATGCTCTACATTTTTCATGTTGTGAGTTTTGCTTGAAAGTCCAGGAATTGGGAGATAGAAAACGCACGTGGATGGTTGTTCAAACATGTTCTGAGGTTGAAGATGAAGTCTTCTTGGGCTGGGCCTGAGTTGACTTTCTTTTTGCACCCTTTTGTTACTTTTAAACCCCCTTGGCCCATTATGCTTATTTTCATGATTTTTTGACCTTTTCTTTTTTGTTCTGACTTATTTATTTTTCCTCACAATATTAAAAATATAAAAATAATTTTTTAAACCATTTTTGTATTTATTAGGCATTTATTTGTTTAAGTGGTTATTTGTACATAAATAAATATATAGACATACTTTTATTTAAAAAATACTAAAATAGTGCAAACACATTTTATTTTCCATTTTTATTTCATTTTATCTTCTAAAAACATTTTATATAAAATATACTTTTTTTTATAAATATTAAATATTATTATTTTGTATATATAATATATATTTAGTAAATAATACAAATACATACATATTTATTAGTATATTTAGGAAAAAATACAAAATATACACATTTTTATTTTTATTAATATTTAATATTAAAAATACCTTTTTGACAAATATACTTCATTTTTATTTTATTTTTGTATATAATAAATAAATATTTGTACATATTAAATAATTAATACATTTTACTTAATAAAATTAGGGTTTTGCCCTAAAATACATAAAAAAACTCCAAAAAATTAATACTTTTATTTTTGTTTATTTGACACATAAAAAAATACCTTTTTTTTTCATACACATAAAAAACATTTTTTGCATCTTGCATATTTATTCCATTTTATTTAATTGTTGTATATTAAATATCTTGTAAATTCCAAATTGATGTAATAGTCTAGGTTTAAATTCCTTGTCAAAATACCCCCATTTGAACATTTGTACCCCCCTTCCCATATATTGTGTTGTAATAACTTAGGAACTTTATTTTTCGCACTTTAATTCTTTCTAATTATACCATGCTAGAATTAGGGTTTGTATGCGAATCAAAAATAACAAAAATAGTTTGACCTAAATTCAAGATAAACAAGCATGAAAATGGACAACACTAATCACACTTGCACCCCTAGGGTATTCCACTTGTTGCCTTCAATAAATGGGCCATATTGCATGTTAGGTCTCTTTGGACAAAACAAAACAAATCAAATGATCATAGTCCCTCGATGACGCTTTCGAAAGTTGCCTAAAAAATGATCAAGTCCCTTAAAGGAAAAATTGCCCAAAGATACTTGGCACCATTGCAATTATGGTCTAAACGATGACCCGCGCCCGTCCCTTTCACATCCTAACACAAGATTGTCCACCAAATGCAATGGTGGAACAAAATTGTTAAAAGGGTTAAAAACATAGGAGAAATCTTTGAGAAATTTAGGAGTAGATAACCTCTTAGTTACTTGAATCAAACTTGCAAAACAAAACACTTGCCTATTTTTTAAACCACACCTCACAACACTTTCAAAACCAACTTTCAAAAACAAATGAAAACCTTTTCAAAAGACATACATCTTTGTATACATCCCAACATGGATCATTACAAAGGTTGCCACCACATTGGCCTCTTTTCAAAAACATTTTCAAACCCACGCACACAAAGCACCATTTTAAACAATTGAAAATCAAGGCAAGTTGATCTAAGCAAGTAACTAAGAGCCCATGGATAACCATGGATAGAAAGGGTGCTAATACCTTCCCTTTCTATAATCTACTCCCCGAACCCAAGAAAACATCTCAAAGTTTTTTGCTGTGCTTTTTAACCTTTCCTTAGGATAAAATAAAAAGTCGGTGGCGACTCTTGCTCAACCGAAACATTTGCGAAAACAAACGCAAAACCATAGTCAGTTCTCCCACCGTATCACAATAGGCAATGCATGAGAGGTTCTTTTGGAAGGTTGATAAATAGTAGTTAATGAACTTTTCAATCATAGAGATTCTTGTCTTCTTTCAGCCGTTACTATTGATTTCCCATGAATAAAATGTAACGCTTCAGAACATGCTTGCTAAAGATCTCATCAGAAGATGAATGTTACCATTGAGACTCCTTTACTTCTTTCCAGAACTTTACATATCAGAATAATAAACTTCTTGTTCGCAGAGTTTAGTGCACTCAGAAGTTATAACTTCAGAACTTCTTTACATAAGCATGTTACACAAATTTGCTTTCTACTTAAGATGTGTCAAATCAGAGTTTTAACAACGATCAATCTCATCTTTTGTGCTTCTTACATCAGAACTTCCCTGCAAAACAAAATACTTATTTAGGGAGCATAATTATTCATTGATTATTTTTTAGCATCAAAACTCTTACAAGGATGTAGAACCAAACTATGTTCTAACACATAATGCCTTCAAACCTAGTGAATGATATAAGAATGGAGGCATTTGACTAAAAAGGTAGAACGACGCATATGAAGAAAGTCCATCAAAAGAGGGAAATCACAAATTTCATTAGATGGTCTCCACCAAATGTAATTTGTTTGCAGCCCGTGGAGGAGAGTTAAGGAACAATAAAGGTCTCTGGTGTGGTGGCTTCTCCTATTATATGCAGTTTGCTCAGATTATTAAATCCAAATTAAAAGCAATCCAACTTGGACTTCAAATGGCGTATGATCAAGGGCATATGAGGAATGTCCTTCAAATTGATAGCAAAATGGTGTATCAAGCCATCAATTAGAACACTTCAATCAACAAGCTAGGCGAGACCTCCCTCAATATCATCAAGCTACTGCTCAACAGAAATTGGGAGGTGCAGGTACAACATATTTATCGTGAAGCTAAAAGTGTTGATGCTTTGGCTAATCTCAGTCTTCGTTGTAATTTAGGAACAATTATGTATGATAGGTGTCCGTTAGATGTTGTTCCAGATTATTCTTCATGTAGTTTTCCTTGTTTTTAGGTGTTTTTGCTCTCCCTTATATAAAACAATGAGTTATTTCAGAATTTAAGTTTTGAAATATCCTTAAAGACATGATTGAGTTTTTAAGGTCATTATTGATCTAAAACTTCCATAAATATGGGTGCTTCTCATGTTGTTAACTAAAACACCCCAAAATGTCTCATATTCGTATCTCACATTTGTCTGCTTCAACAACAAAAGCTCTCATCTTGAGTTTAAGTTCATAGAGATCACCCACCTTGTCGATCGGAAATCCATACTACCGAATCTCTTAAGATACCCATATAATAGAGAGTTGTGAAGCTTTTATATCGTTCATCCTCGACTGACAATGAATGAAAGATACATTTCAACAAGTTTGAGTTGAAGACATGAAAATTTATCAGTTATGTGTTGTACATTTCACCGTTAAGAAACAAAGGATCCGATCAACGATATTCTAAAGATGTTGAAACGTCATCAATCATTTCTTGATGATGAAATGTAATGTTAGATTTACGTTAACGAAAATTTATATAATATTATATATTTTATATATGTCATAACAAATATTTATGTTAATTTATTTTGTTCTTCCCCTTTCTACAATTGTTTATGGTGTAGGATAAGATGGATGATTTCGAAAATTGACTCCAGTAAAAAAAAAAGAAGGAGTTTAATCTTTAGATAATTTCATCTATACTATAGATTAGATTTGAGACTTGACTTTAATTGCATTTTCGATCCGTTCCAAAATTAAGTTCCAAAATTTTAAAAATATTAATGATTTTTTTTAATATAATGGCACCACTAAAAATGCAAAGAATAATCGCTTTATTGACAAATTCATGTAGGCCCTATCAAAATAGACTATACCTTACCAAATTTATACCTAGTGCGGGTTAAACAAACCGGCCCACAGGCCCGAGCCTATTTGTTCCATTTCACTCAGAGAAAACATCCCTATGAAATGTCAACATCGCACATGATTATTTTCTGTAAAAAAACTGTCTTTTTCATTTACAGATAAGCTACATATGTTTGTTTGCAATACCTATGCTTAATTATACACTATGTACCCCCATTTTGCAACCTCGAATGATACATCACATGATCTAATATAGCTATATAGGTAAAGCTAGTGATAAGGCCTAGAGTATTTATTTTTGCAGGTATATTAAATTGGAAAGTGATATAATTTCCCTGTTTATATGGTTCACAATGTTTTCCAGAAATGGTATCTGTTAGACAGCAAATCAGAAACCGAAACGTGTAGTTATAGAAACTATTAATTGTATTCCAAAGTTGGAATATGTCGCATGATGGGGTTAATATTACTGCTCAATTTTTAATTTTCCAGACAATATAATGGCAAAGTCCTTTTCAATGTGGACATAACCATCCATTTCCATTGGTGTATACTTATGTCCTTTAGTTTTTAACTGATATTTTCTTTCTAGAGAATAATTTTGAATCTAGTTACTCATTTATTATATATTATCTATTTTATTTAAGTGCTTATAAATTAAATATTTCAAAACAGTTTGTATTCAAACCGGCATGTGAGGAACGGCTGCTAGAAATGAACTTCGATTCAGGAAGCAGACACACGCTGCAACTGTTATTCAGGTAGGAGTTAGTCTATTTCAAAACGAACTTTTTCATGGTATGTATCAACGGTTGAATAAACTTTAATGTTATAAATAGTAAATTTTTATTAATAAGTTAGTGGAAAGATTAAAAGTCTATTGTAATTGAAATGTTAAGAAATAATGATTTATAATAGTATTTACTAATATCATTTACTTTCCTAAAATAATAGAAGTCATTGAGTCTATATAAAAAACAAGATTGTATTCTATTTGATAATAAGTTATAAAAGTATTTGCTTCTTTTCTAACAAATTTGTATCAGAGTTAATGACAAACATGATGAATCAAATGCTATTGCCACGACTAACGAAGTCAAATTACAAAAACTGGAGTATCCAAATGAAAACTCTTCTTGGATCTCTAGACACGTGGGAGGTGACCAAAGATGGGTTTGAAGAACCAACAGATATTGCGGGACATACGACAGCTCAAACTAAGACGTTGAAAGAGACGTGATCGAAGGATAAAACGATACTATACATGTTGTTCATGACTGTTGACAAATCAGGCTTAGAAAAAATTGTTGGTTCGACTACGTCGAAAGAAGCATGTGACACGTTAGAGAAAGTGTTCAAAGGAGCAGATCGAGTGAAGTAAGTTCGACTCCAAACTCTTCGTGGCGAATTGGAGAGGATGCAAATGAAGGAGACAAAAATTGTATCTGACTATATCACACGTGTACAAAAGATAGTGAATCAACTCACCATAAATGACGAAACAGTAATTGATGCACGAGTTATTGAAAAGATTTTGAGATCTTTAACAGATAAATTTGAGAACATTGTGTGTGCAATAGAAGAGTCGAAGGACCTTTCGACGCTCTCAGTCGAAGAGCTCGCTGGTTCTCTCGAAGCACATGAACAACATAAGATGAAAAAGAAGGAAGAAGCAGTCGAGGAAGCAAATCAAACCAAAGAGTCGATCAAAGACGAAAAGGTACTCTTTTCTCAAAACTTTCGAGGAAGAGGACGTGGCCGTGGAGGTCGTGACAGTGGTCGAAGTGGTCGAGGCAGCAACTTCGAAAGAGGACAGTCAAACCAACAAAATTGGCGTGGCAGAGGACGTGGTCAAAGAGGTGGTCGGTCAAACCACTCCAACTTCGAATGCTACAAGTGTGGGAAGTATGGTCATTACGTGAAGGATTGAAATTCCTACAAATGCTATAAGTGTGATAAAGTGGGACATCTTGCAAAAGATTGTTGAATCGAAAAGAATGTAGAAGAAACAACCAATCTAGTCTTGTAAGCTGAAGCGAATGAAGGTGTGATACGGTGGGAGAACTGACTTGAGTTTTGCGTTTGTTTTCGCAAATGTTTCGGTTGAGCAAGAGTCGCCACCGACTTTTTATTTTATCCTAAGGAAAGGTTAAAAAGCACAGCAAAAACCTTTGAGATGTTTTCTTGGGTTCGGGGGGTAGATTATAGAAAGGGAAGGTATTAGCACCCTTTCTATCCATGGTTATCCATGGGCTCTTAGTTACTTGCTTAGATCACTTGCCTTGTGTTTTCAATTGCTTGAAATTGTGGTGTGTGTGTGTTTTGAAAATGTTTTTGAAGAAGACGCCTTGTCTAGGCAACCGTTGTAATGACTCGTGTTTGAGTATATACAAAGGTGTGTATCTTTTCGAAAAGATGTTTCAAATGTTTTTGGAAGTTTGTTTTTGAAAGTGTTTGTGGAGTGGTTTTGAAAAGTAGGCAAGTGTGTTTTTGCAAGTTTGATCAAGTAACTAAGAGTTGTCTACCCCTAAATTTACTCAAAGGTTTTTCTCATGTTTTAACCCTTTTAACAATTTTGTTCCACCATTGTATTTGGTGGACAATCTTGCGTTAGGATGTTAACGGGACAGGCGCGGGTCATCGTATGGACCATGAATACAATGGTGCCAAGTATCTTTGACAATTTTGCTTGAAGGGACTATGATCATTTGATTAGGCAACTTTTGAAAGCGTCATCGAGGGACTATGATCATTTGAATTGTTTTGTTTTGCCAAAGAAACTCAACGTGCAAGCATGACCCATTTTGGAAGGCAACAAGCGGGATTACCCTAGGGGTGCAAGTGTGAATTGTGTATTGATTTCATGCATTTGTTTTGTATTAGGTTATCTAGCGTTTGATTTTATTTACATACAAACCCTAGGTCTAACCATGGTATATTTGAAAGCGATAAATTGCGAGAATTTAAAGTCTACGCTATTACAAATAAGTATCCGGGAGTGGGGGTACAATTATTTACAAATGGGGATGAGACTTAATGAAGAGTAGTGTCCAAATAAATTACAACCAAATCGAATTGCGATCTCAAATGTAATATGTATCAATGTATAAGAATAAAGCAATGTAAATGTGTCAATGTATTTGTGTAAGTGTAGGTGATTTATTTACAAGGTGAAAAATGTTAAATTAATGAAAAAATTAAGTATTGTTTACTTATTCTTTTTATGTTTTTTGTTAATATGTATAAACAAAGGTTTTAAGAAAAATGTTTAAGAATTGTATTTTATTGTTTTTTATGTACAAAGTTTTATTAAAAAATTTTAAGACAAAAAGATCTATTAACCTAATTAAATTCTAATATTTATGTATTCTTTAAATAAAATAAAAGAAATAATTAAGAAAATTTTATAAAAAGGTGTCATTTGTTTAACAAAATATTATTTTTAGATTGTGTATAAAAAATGATTACTATGTTACTTTTATTTACAAACAAAAATAAGTTATGTTAGTTTAAATTGTAAAAGAAGAATAAAAAGATAACAAAAGAGATGTTAGTTTATGCTGGAAAAAAAAAGAAAGACTGAATGGGCTAAAGGGGATTTTGGGTCCAAACAAAGTTTGAAGTGAATTAGAAGCAAAAAGGGAAATAAGGGGGTGTACGCCAGGGATTAGATGGGCTTAAGCAAACGAAAGGGGCAAGGCCCATGACACTTCACCAGATTTGTTTTAGGGTTTCAGAGTGTTTGTTCATTTGGAATCAGATTAGGGTTTGTTTGTTTTACAGAGCGGCGCCGTTATCACTTTCGTCCTCTTCGTCTTCTCAAGCAAGCTTCTGAGTCAAGCTTATTCCTCGTCTAAGGTCAACCAGCGCCACCGTCAGCTTCTTCTCCCTCCATGGATCGCTCAAGCGATGGTTTATACAAGGTAATAACTTTGTCTCAGCGCATTTTTGAAGGTGTCATGTTCATGCACGTTTTGATTTTTATGTTCTTTGATTTTTAAGTGTTGTTGTCATCGTTTCTGTTTGAAGTGCGTGAAAGGAAAAAGGGAAGGGATACCACCTTTGATCTTTGGAGACGGAGGAGGAGGAGGACCTGGAGGCGCTTAGGGTGGCCGGACGAGGAACGCGATGCTGAGAGTTGCTCTTGCTGGAAAGCCTGGTACTCTGTTGTCTTTACTTTTTTAGGTTTAATGATGATGTCTGAAAACCCTTAGTCTCTGATTCTCTCTTCTGCTTATTTGTCTGCTTGCTTTCGATGATGGTTTACCTGAGATGCCCTGTATGCTTCTTTTCCTCTCTTCTGTATGCTTGTATGCTTGGTATGCTTACGAGTTGCCCAATGATGAACACAGTTCTGAGGGTTTGTTGGCTTTCTTGGTTTTGATTTGACCCTGGTATAGGCTTTGTGTTATTTGAATGCCTTGTGCCTTTTGTTTTTTGGTATAGGCTTCGTTGAGTTTGAATGTTTCTGGTTTTCTTGTGATAAGATGCAAGACTTTGAAGCTTTAAGCTTGATACTGGTTTAGGCTTTTTGGCTTATACACAGGTTTAGGCTTTGGCTTATACACAGGTTAAGCTTGAGGGCTTTGTGAGAAGCAGGTTATGGCTTGGCTTGTGTTTTGGATCACAGGTTGAGGGTTTTGTGCAGATTTAGGCTTGACAGGTTAAGCTTGAGGGCTTTGAGGCTTGGGCTTCAGTTTGTCTATGCAGGATGGCCTGTTTGGGTTTGATGCAGGTTTAGGCCTGAAGTTTGAATGCTTACTTGAGATTTTATGATTTTGGACACAGTTTGAAAGGTTTGTGATTTATGGTTTTAGATGGATGCAGGTGGAGGCTTTTGGTGAGGTTTGGAGGCAGCTCTGTGTTTCAATGTTACAGTTTTGTTTGTGTTCTTTTTCTTGTTTTATTTCTGCCTCCTTTTTACTGTTCTATATCAGTTCTGTTTTATATCCTAAAGCCTAAGCCCTGTAAGCCTTTCTTCTTTCTCTCTTTTTCTCTCTCTCCAGTATTAAAGCATAAAATATTGCTTAGATGTACTCTTTTCTGAAAAAACAATTGGCCTAGGAAAATGATGACTTTGAACCTTTGCTTGCACTTGTGGTTTAGCTCTGCATACTTCTTTTCTCTGTGTACTTTCAAGATTTTCTGCATATTGTGTGTACTTCTTGACAGCCTTTCTTTGGACAGCTCTAGTTGACATTGGACTTAGTTTGAAATTGTGACTTGCATTGTTCTTTTGGCATATTCAGTAACTGCTCAGTTTGCCTTTTTGGTTGCCCCTTTGGATTTATGCAGGATGTTTGACAAACTTTGAATTTGTGCAATTTGTAAATTTGTGCATTTCATATTTTATTGCAAGCACTATTTTCATCCCTCTTTGTGAACCAAGAGAAATCTTGTGATTTGCAGAGAGGGCAAACTGATTCTGGCTAGTTGCTTTTAATGGTGAATCTATTTAACTGTCTGCTTTGAATTTCATTTCATCTGCTTTTGACTTTTTCTTTTTCTTTGTTTTGCAGATAAAAATCAAAGGAGCAAAAGAGGAGTAGCAACTTTACTGATTAAGTCCAGATACTGCAAATTCTCAATCAACAGCCTCAGTCCATATACTGCAAATTCTCAATCAACAGCCTCAGCCCATATCTCAGAGTAAATTGAAAAGCACTGATAAAATTAATTCTTTTCTGAGAAATATGCGCACAAAACCCTGATTCTTGGTTAAATGTCAAAGAAGCGTCCGTCTGATCAAAACCTGAGCCAAACTCAACCAAAACCCTAGCAGTCTGCTTGAACTGTTCCAGAGCCATGAAAACCCTAATTTGGATAGACTGATAAGAAAAAGTCTGTTTGACTGATTCTTATTCCAATCTGAAAAATCAGGAAAAGCCCGAGGCTGTGATTTCTTGTGGAAAAAAACACGAGGGCAAATTTTGGGGTACAACAGAAGGTTTTCTCCTGATGGCTCAAAATGAAATCAACACCAATAATGACAATGCTTGGTATCTTGACTCAGGAGAAATTAATCACATGTGTGGTTACAAACACCTGTTTAAAGAAATGAAAAAAATTGAAGATGGTAATGTGTCTTTCGGAGATGCATCGAAAGTGAAAGTCGAAGGAAAGGACACAATTTGTTACTTACAGAAGGATGGCTTGATTGGATCAATCCAAGATGTTTACTATATACCAGATCTCAAGACCAACATCTTGAGTTTGGGATAACTTACAGAAAAAGGTTTTTCTCTACTTATAAAAGATCGAATACTGTATTTGAATGACAAAGTAGGACATCCGATCGCCCGTGTCAAAATGGAAAGAAATCGAATGTACAAACTGAATTTGAGGAACGTTCGAGAGAAATGTCTATAAGTCGACATGCAAGACAAAGCGTCATTATGGCATATACACTTTGGTCATCAACATCATGCTGGTTTGAGAAGGTTGGCGAAAAAGAACATGGTGCACGGACTACTAGATATGGATTATGAAGGAAAGTTTTATGAAGAATGTGTGCTCAGTAAACAAACAAGAACCTCATTTCAAAAGAAGGCAAAATATCAAGCTAAACATATTCTTAAATTGATTCATACCGACATATATGGGCCAATCACTCCGGAATCCTTCAGTGGAAAAAGGTACTTCATTTCCTTTATCGAAGATTTATCACGAAAGACCTGGGTTTATTTCTTGAAAGAAAAGTATGGAGCATTAGAGGTGTTTAAAAAATTTAAAATAATGGTGGAGAAGGCAACCGACAAACATATCAAAGCAGTTAGATCTTACATAGGTGGTGAGTACACTTCGAAGGCCTTTATGAAGTATTGTGAAGAGTGGGACATAAGGAGATTCCTAACTGCACCATATTCACCTCAACAAAATGGTGTGGTTGAAAGAAAGAATTGAACTGTTCTTGACATGATTCGATCAATGCTTAAGAGCAAGAACATGTCAAAAGAATTCTGGGCAGAAGCTGTGCAATGTGTTGTTTATGTTCAAAATCGATGTCCACATTAGAAGTTAGAAGATCAAACACCACAAGAAGCATGGAGTGGACATAAGCCAACAATTTCTCATCTCAAAGTATTTTGTAGTGTAACTTATGCACATGTACCAAATCAACGAAGAACGAAACTTGAAGACAAAAGTCAAAAGTATATATTTATTGGATATGATGAGAAGACAAAAGGGTACAAGCTATTTGACCCCATAAGTAAGAAAGTGATCATGAGTAGAGACGTTCGAATAGACGAAGAGAGCAAGTGGGACTGGAATAATTCGACAGAAGTTATCGACACAGTCGAAGAATCATCTGTCGTTGTACCAACAAGTATTTCAGCAGAACATGAAGATACTGAAAATGAAGATGAACCTCTATAACCCAGAATGCAAAGTTTGCAAGATTTATATGATTCGACAAATGAGGTACACCTTGTGTGCCTTCTGGAAGATGTTGAAAACATCAGTTTCAAAGAAGCATTACGAGACAAGAATTGGAAAAGTGCCATGGACGAAGAGATTAGAGCAATAGATGGCAATAACACTTGGGAGCTAGTCGAATTTCCAAAAGGTAGTCGACCCATTGGTGTAAAGTGGGTATTCAAGAAAAAGATGAACGCTCAAGGAGAAATAGAACGATACAAAGCGCGACTTGTTGCAAAGGGATACAAACAGAAAGCAGGAATTAACTATAACGAAGTAGTTGCACCTGTTGCAAGAATGGAGACAATTCGATTGCTCATTTCTCAAGTTGCTCAATTCAAATGGCCAATATTTCAAATGGATGTCAAGACAACATTTTTGAATGGTGTACTCGAAGAAGAAGTCTATGTCGAACAACCACTTGGGTATATGAGGATTGGAGAAGAGAAGAAGGTGCTGAAATTGAAGAAAGCGCTATATGGGCTGAAGCAAGCACCGCGGGCATGGAACACACACATCGACACATATTTCAAGGAGAATGGGTTCGAGCAATGTCCGTATGAACATGCCCTATATGTGAAGAAAAATGGAAGTAATATGTTACTTGTTTCTCTCTATGTCGATAACCTTATTTTTCTAGGCAGTGATGATCAGATGATAGAAGAATTCAAACGCACCATGACACGCGAATTCGAAATGACAGACTTAGATCTGATGAGATTCTTTCTTGGTCTGGAGGTTCGACAAGAAGAAATTGGAATATTTATTTCACAGGAAAAATATGCAAAAGAAATCTTGAAAAAATATAAGATGAAAAGCTGTAATCCAACTTCGACGCCAATGGAACCAGGGGCAAAATTGTCGAAATTTGATGGAGGAGAACATGTCGATTTAAGCAAATATCGAAGCTTGGTAGGTAGTCTTCGCTATCTCACATGCACAAGGCCGAACATTTCATTAAGTGTCAGCATTTTAAGTCGATTCATGGAGGAGCCAGTACATTCACATTGGAAGGTATTGAAACGAATGCTAAGGTGCATCCAAGGAACAATGTTACTTAGAATGTTCTACTAAAGAATAGAAGACTACAAGTTAGTTGGTTTCTCTGACAGCGATTGATGCGGAGATATAGACGATCGAAAAAGAACTTCTGGATATGTGTTCCTCATGAGAAACACCACATTTACTTGGCTTTCTAAAAAGAAACAAATAGTAACACTTTCGACATGTGAAGCTGAATATGTGGCAGCATCTTGGTGCGTTTGTCATGCAGTATGACTTAGAAGATTGATGAGTAAAATGGAGCTAAAACATGAGGGTGCAACTGTAATACAAGTGGATAATAAATCAATAATCGAGTTGGCAAAGAATCCAGTAAATCATGAGAGAAGCAAACACATTGACGTTCGCTTCCACTTCATTCGAGAACATGTGAAGGAAGGACGTGTCGAATTGAGGCATATAGCAAGCAAGAATCAAGCAACATATATTTTCACAAAACCATTATCGAAAGAAATTTTCGACAGAGGCAAGAAATTGATAGGCATGATGAATAGAAGAAACATTTAAGTTTACAGAGGAGTTTTGTTGAATAAATTTTAATGTTATAAATAGTGGGTTTCTATTAATAAGTTAGTGAGAATGTTAAAAGTCTATTATAATTGGAAGACCAAAAAATAGTGACTTATAATAATATTTACTAATATCATTTACTTTCTTAAAATAGTAGAAGTCCTTAAATCTATATAAAGAATAAAATTATATTCTATTTAATAATAAGTTATAAAATTATTTGTTGCAATTAATAATTTTGTGCTAATTGACTGAGATCTTAAATAAAAATATTTATTTATTCCTCTTTTCTAAATTCGATCCATAAACAACAGCGGAAATATTCGATTTTTTTGAATAACCATGTATTAAAAATTTTTTCCGCAAATAACCGCGTTTCAGAAAAAATTACGCAAATAACCATGTTTCAGATGACTCCCCAAAGGAGGAGCCATCTGAATTGGTGCCTACTCCCATTTTTTAAGGGGATGCGCCATCTCACTTGGCGCCTATGTGCTTAGGGCATGCCCTAAGCCAATTGAGATGGCGCCTAGGTGTTATTTTAGGGCAAAATTTGAATATTTTTTTTGTCCGGTGCGTTGCGTATTGGATACAGGATCAACAAAATGGACTTTTTATAAAAAAATAATAATTACATCCAACTGTATTACATTAAAAAAAAAGATAAAAAAAACAGATAAAAAATACAGGAAAAAAAAACAGATAAATCAGTGATCCCCCGAAACTCGGTAATGACCCCGGTTCTGCATCCCCGTCCTCGTCTTTCCCGTGCTGGGTGTCGTCACTTTTCCTACTGCGGCAGGGTCGATGGCCCAACGAAGTCAATGCGGTCCGGATCCATAAAATCAGTCAGATCTCCATATCTAGAAGATCCGCTTTGGTACAGTCGGTTACCCATACCCTTAAAGTTTGGTCGTGTTGGCGGTGGGTGGGGTTCCATGGTGGGTCTGTAGCATTGATCGTCTGAGTACAGTGGGTAGAAAGGAAATGGATCTTGGGGTGTTTGGTATTGAGGATGTTGAGTGGTTTGGTGATATTGTGGTTGATGGTAGGCTGGGTCGGTTTGTTCGTAATCTTCCGACATTCCCATATCAGGGCTAAGGCTGGATGTTGAGGGGCCTATATTGGGATATACGGAAGACTGAAAATGTATGTGGGGTATGCAGGTGTGTTGGTATTGTGGTTGGGTGTGAGGAATATCGGGGTATTGGTAGTGAGGTGGTGATTGTGGTTGGTTGTGGGGCATTTGAGTGTAATTGTGTTGTGGTGGGGACTGTGGTTGGGTGTTTGTGGGTCTGTTTCTTCTTGGGGGTTGGTGGGAGGTTGATGGGTTTTGGGTTTGTTGTTGGGGAAACGAGGGTTGTGCCCATTGTGTGCGTGGGTCAGCCAAGTACCTTGGATGAGACACGTGCATTTCAGGGTTACTAACCGACCTGTACCAAGATAAATATTGATCCGTGTGTCGCATATTACCATGATTAAGGAAAACCGGGAATTGCAAGACATAGCGGTGACGCCTCTGCCACATCTTACACCATTCCAGAGCGAAGTCTTTCCAGTTGGTAAGACCCCACTGGGCGTCGACCCTTTTAAGATGCCATGGGGACAAACAAGTTGGATCACTTGGTATCTCTTGATGCATTCCGAACTGCATCTTCATACGGTCGCTGTGGTGCATCTCTACAATGTTGAACCGAATGATTGCAGTCTTCGCGGTCCAAATTGCTGCATCCTCCGGGTTTGGATCATGGCCCAAACCCAAATATGGTCTCCAGACGAACTGCGATAAAATTTAAATCAGGTTAACGCAAAAGTAATGTATAAATAATTTAAATGAAGAAAAGTTTAAAGCTACGATGTACATCATCCAGACCTAAGTGATCCAACAGATTGCGGTATAGTGCGACATTGAATCTTGGATTCTTGCCGTAATCTATACCCCTCACGCAGTACCTAAAGGAAATGAAAAACATTTTATTCTTAGCATATATTTGGTGAAGAGATGAATAGTAATAAATGATATAACTTGATGACTTACTTTATTGCGTACGGTAAAACGAAAGTGTTGTTGTTGATGGGGTTTAAGGACTCCATTCTCCACCAACCCCAGGCTTGTAGTAAAAAAGCGCACCCATAAAATTTATATTTTTCCTTGACTGCATTTTTGCACAAGGAACTGTATAGGTGGGCTAAAACTGCAGAACCCCAACTATATTTTCTTGTTTTTTCAAAATTTCTTAGTAAATGTAAATACATAAAGTTTACACTATTTCCCGTACTTTCGGGAAATAAAAAGGTACCAAATAGTATCATAAGATTAGTTCTGGCTTTTACTACCCTGTCTTGCTCGGAGGAATTTTCGTTTAATTCCAAACTTGCATAATGACTTTTAAGCTCAGTGAGTAGTATTCCCTGACCTCTCGCACCACCACCTTCAACCATATCCCTGCCCAACAGTTCTTCACACTGAGAGTTGGGTTGTTGAACCGACCCGTTCACGACCTTACCGTTGACAGGGAGACCTAGTAGCATGTACACATCCTCTAGCGTCATCGTACATTCACCTATTGGCAGGTGAAATGTATGGGTCTCTGGTCTCCAAATTTCCAACATTGCAAGAATGAAATTTGAATCAATTGTGCAATTGGAGATCTTTATGACATGTCCAAAACCTGCTGTTGTACCCCAAAATTTGCCCTCCCATATTCTTCAAGATTTGCCAAGATCAATCTCCAGATGGTTCAAAATCCCTCAAGGGCTACACAGTCAAGCATCCTCCTAAGCCAGTCAAAATTAGGGTTTTGGTTCCCACAAGGAAGTTGAGGTTTTCAAGGGCTCAATCAAGTCCCATATGCTCATACACATTGTCAAGCATCTACATGCCAAGTTTCAAGGCTCACAAGGTCAAGTTGCACAGTCAAAAACCCTAATTGCCTCACAATCAACTGTAGGGGCAAAATGGTCATTTGGCAGTCAAAAGTCAAAATTTTTGGTCAACATCTTATTTTGAAGCCACAATCATCATTTGATCAAGTCTTGATCATGATTTCACAAGAATGGCTCAAAAATCATCAAGGTGTCAAAAGTTTCTATTTTTGGACAGCTGAAAAGTCAACTGTAACTTGACCAAAGCATAACTTTTTCATGGTTCATCAGAAAAATCCCATCCAATGCTCATCTTGAAGGGGAGGACATTTACTACAACTCATCTTCACATTCCAAATCCAAGAAATGCTCTCACAAAAAGTTATCAATTTCAACATTATAGGTCATTTTCAAAAGTCAACAAAAAGGCACTTTAAGTCAAAGACCATAACTTGAGATTGGTAAATAAAAATGACATGGGACCAAAGACATTGGTTATAGGACTTCAAGACCTTTCCAAAATGTCCAAGAACATGTTCATAGGTTCAAAATTGAGCAAGATATGCATTGGAGAAGTTGGGAAATTTTTGTGAAATGGCCAAAGTCAATTATCCTTGAAACTTCATTTTTGACAAAAGGGCCCCACTTTTTCCACTTGTTTCAGCTTGGCCATGCCTCCCACGTGTCCCATAATTTATTTCAAGATTTAAAATTAATTTTTTCATTTTTATTTAATTTTATTTGATTTAATTCATTTTAAATCTTTAAAATTCAAATAAAAATCCAAGAAATTAATGTAGGGGTATATTTTGTGTTGATTAGCTTTGATACACCTTAAAACACATTCCAAATTCGTGCATGGCCTATTATGGGCATAAAAATTCAAAATTTCACAAATATGGAAAATGGTTCAATGTTGGTTATGGAGGAAATCTCAAACATGAATGCAAAGGCTTAATGACCATTATTTGGATTGAGACACTTTACATAACACATATGCAAGCATTCACAACAGAAGACACGAGCTAGAAACCCTCAAAACGGCCAAACACATTTCAAACTTTCAAGAGAAAAAAGCAAAACTGAAAACCTATTTGCAGCCTGTTCCAAGCCTCCATTTCAATCCAAATACACTCCTTGTATCCCTAGGAACCTTTGGCAATCAGAACCAAGCGCAATCACTCAAGGAATCATCCCCACCAACTCATACGGTTTGCATACATTCTCAAATTTACATATCACATTCCACGCATTTTTAATACATTCTTTTGGTTGATTTGCATTGCTGACATTATTACCAAGCTTTCCATGTATTTTAATTTGAGAATGATGCTTTAAATCAGGAATCACCATTGACAATTTCTAGGTTTTCAGAGCTTCAATATTGGGGGTTTCCATATATTGTAAAATTGGACCTCAAGACCAATATGGATGAACTCGTTGCAAGAAGCTTGATCAATTGAAACCCTCGCGCTCAATTTATATTAACTCCTCTTCTAATCGCTATTTTCCATTATTACACTTAGTGGGGGTTTAAAACCCCCGCTATCTCATTCATGTTACAGGTGCAAACGAAGAAGAAAGCTGAGGTGTCCAAGCGTGGTTGGGTGATTCAAACATCTGGCGCGTTTTTTTGTTTTATACTATTAATCTTTGTTTTCTCATATAATATTTGTTTTCCCTTATATTGACAAACGCGCACAGTTGGCTGAGTGGTGGGAAACGTGTTCGTTCACCACTGGGACCTGGGTTCGATTCCCAGGTTCCCTTATAATTCCCATATTATTTTTTCAATGGCTTTCCTGTGCAGCACTCCAAGGAAGACTCATCATAAACCTCATAGATCCAACAAGCCAGGTGTCATCAAGGCAGATCCAAAGGACAAAAAGCAAGGAACACCATGGTCTGGAGTCAAGCATGCTGTAGGCGATCCAAGAAAGTCAATGTGGCTTGCTCAGATGGGCCACAATCTCAGTCTTACACCCTCCATTTCAGCCCACACCCCTTGGGTTTTTGCTTTTCTTTTTACTTTGTTTTGACATTTTTTATTTACTTGCTTTTTTTATTTATTTATTTATTATTAACAATTAATTAACCAACTAACATTTTCATAAAAAACCAAAAAATAGAATTACATCATTATTATTATTATTTTATTTTATAAATAAACATTAACTAAAATAGTTTAATTAGGCCATTTTAATTCCTTTCTTAAATAATTAAAATAAATCTAGAATTAGGTAAAAGTTAAGTTTTAATTTTATTCCATTTCTTTTATTTTATAAAAACATAAAAAACAAAAAATATTTTCTTTTTAATTAAATTAATTAATTAGTCATTAATTACCTTTAATTTCATTTCAATTAACAAAAAGCCAAAAAAATCAATTTCTTTTCTAAAAAAGGGTCAACACCCTTAGACATTCTCGATTGTTTTATTCGCGCGCATTTACTTTATTTGATTATTATGTAATTGCCTTCAAGAATGTAATAGTTAAATAGGTTTATCGCTTTATTTAATTTCCGTACTTATTTACTAAAAAAAAAACGGGTCTTTGTAATTTTTGGCGATGTATAGACCCGCGCCTTGTAATAGCGTAGGATTTATGTTTCCGTAATTTACTTTCAGCACCCTTTAACTGCTAAACTTGCATGAAAGAATGTATGTAAATAAAAACAACTCGTAGCTCACTAATTACAAAGACAAACATTAACTGAAAATAACACACAAATACATACACCACTTCTAGGGTATGCCTCACTTGTTGCCTTCGAAACGTGGTCGTCAAGTATAGGACGTCTTAGCGGTCCTTATGTCCCTGATCCAGTTGCCTCGAAACAGTTGCCTCGAAATAGTTGCCTCGGAACAGTTGCCTTGAAACGGTTGCCTCGGATTAAAAAAAGGATCAAGGACATAAGGGTAGCTTCTAAGGTGTCCTAACTGTTGCTTCGGTGACCACACTGTTCCTACACTCGAATTGACCCGAACACCTCCCAACGACGGTGCTACCTACCTCTCAATGGTGGGATGGCACTACCTAAAGGACACTTACACAACTTAATTCCTTAGGGTAGGTAGATGACTCATGGGTACTTGCTCTTTTCAAAAACAAACAAAATACTTTTCACACCTTACACTTTCAAAAGCTTTCAAAACAAATTTTTCAAACACTCTTGAGGACAGATACAAGAGTTATTCAGAAATCTTTAAACGAAACTTTTTCAAACCCACTCACATTTTGAAAAGCAAACATTTTGAAAACATAAGAGCAAGTACCTAAGATCCCGTGGATAACCACGGATAGAAAGGGTGCTAACACCTTCCCTTTCTATAAATCTACCTCCCGAACCGAGAAACATTCTCGAAAAGGAATTTTGCTGTGCTTTTGTCCTGTCCATGTTGGAGAAAATAAAAGACGGTGGCGACTCTTGCTTCCGCGACATTTTGCAAACCAGCGTTAAACAGTCAGTTCTATTTCCACCGATCACAGAACTGGCGACTCTGCTGGGGATACTTAAAGTGAGGTGTACCTTAGGATAGCTCATACTTGTGTTTTCAATTGCTTTGTTTTGTTTGCTTTATTATTGTGGGCATTGTCTTGGGAGTTCTATAGATCCTAACCCGGGTCTGGGGGATACCTTCTTAGAAAGTAGCAACAAGGCTGTGAGGGAACTGTGCGGGGTATACCGACACGGTTGAAGCAGTTTGCTACGTTGATGTGGCACTTTGGTGAGTACCGGTAACCCTTGAGTCCAGTCAAGGAGAGTACGGGGCCGCCGCGTGGTGTCATGAAGCATCAACTGACCTTAGGAACCTTAATTGAACCATCCTGGCCTCTTTAGGGTAGTGAGATGACTACTTTGGTGCAGTCCGAAGTTGGTTGATACTCGATACTACACTCAGTTGAGGGTTGTTTTCTTGGGATATTTTGATCGCCAGTTCAGTGGCTAAATCGAAACGATGAACACAGAAAATAATCCAATGATATTGAGACCCTTAGAACCCAGTTACTTTTGATAGGACATGTCTTAACCAACAAACTGAAAGAGGGTAGTACCCCAAACTTCATGCTGGCCTAAACTCTAAGGGCTCTCTTGTGTGACTTGTGTGCCTTCGTACTTGACTACTTGCATACTCGTTATCTGACACTTGAGTTTTCTCCCAGGTTTTGTTTACAGTTCTTAATCTGGACTCATAACAGGGTTACTTATATCACTCCATGCATAGCATAACATCATACCATTGCATACATCCCGCATAAGGACTAACCCATTTCAAGGATCTCAAGGGCTTGCGATGCAGGTCACGAGAAACCAATTATCCAGCAAGGGGCAAAGAGGATTTATTTTCCTCTAGCCAGGGTTGTCAGGGGCTATGACCCACTCGATATGGTGAGCCTTGACTCTTAAAGAAGGACTCTCAACAATATGCAGTGCCTTCCATCAAGCTACAAAATGCAAACTCTAACAATTTCCCCTTGTTTACCCCGCGAGATCCTTGAAAACATTGCATGCATACCATACACATCATTGCATAACAGGTACCCTTGTTATAGGTCACTTACCTTTGTCGCTGTTTATTTCAGCAATGGCTTCCCAATAAGATAACCAGGGTCTTCATGCTCAAGAGGCTCAGTTCAGGGAGATCTTCCTAAGCCTATCCAAGGGGCAGGAAGAGTTGAGGACACTCCTCATGGGGAATTTGGCCAAGAAAAGTCCTGACGATGACAAGGACGAACGGCTGAAACATCTGCAAGCGGAAGTAGATGCAATGAGGACTCAGATGCTGGGGCAAATGGCTCTCATCCAAGGCTTAGCTCGGGAGCAAGAAGAATTGAGGACCATGATCAGTCAGCTTCATCAGGACATGAAGCAACCAGTCCAAGTCAGGGACCAGGTCATTGATCAGCTTCCAAGAGGACAAGGGTCTGGTATGGTGAAGAATAGACCTCTCCAAATTTCTACCACTTCACAGGTCCAACCACAACCCCGCCCAGAGCAACGGGTTGATCAGAGTAAGCCAAGCAGGTCCAGGAGGCAATTCACCCAGCTCAACATATCGCTGTTTCAAGCTTTACAACACCTGTTGAGGTTGAATCTGATTACACTAAGGGCTCCTCCCCGGAATCCCAACATCTCTGCTCCTAACTATCATCCCAATAAAAGATGTGCATACCACTCTGATAGTCCGGGACATGACACTGCCGACTGCTGGGCTCTGAAGAACAAAGTCCAAGACCTGATTAATGAAGGAGCAGTGGATTTCACCCAAGTGGGTCAGGCTGAATGCTTCTACCATCCCTGCAAGATTCACCATTTGAAGTAACAAGCCCTGAGACGAGAAGATTTTTGTCCATTAGAATTTTCAAGTTGTAATTTTCTTTTGATTGTTCAAACAATTATCATGTCAAACACTGTTATTTCATTAATGCATCACATATGTCTGTTTTGAGTCAATATATTCGCATTCACTATATTCAAACTGCTTTCTTTTTTTGATGTCAACTCTCAATTAATAATTCTGAGCCTCTTGAGGGAGGATGACGAAAACGATACCACAATATACAGTATGCTTTTGAACAGACCCCGCTGATGAGGTACATGCATTGATTCAATTCCTAAACACTGGAGTTATAAGGAAGATAATCCCTCGTCAACCCCCTTTGAGCCAAAGAAGTAGGAGTTTGTCTTTTCGAAAATTAAAACCCTTAATCATAACCTGGGGCAGGGTAGTTCTCTCAGTTGATCCAAGTGCACAGCGAATAACACCAAAGAAGTCCTTACAAAGAAAAAGACAGTGATGGCTCCGAATAATCATAAAGACAGACAGTCATCATCTCTTAAAGAATAAAAGCCCAATAAGTCAAAACCTATGAAGGAGACTTACAAAACTGGGGCATCCCGCTGACTGTAATCACAAAAGAAACAGTTCAGGCAAAAGACAGGGATAATAAAAATAAAAAAGAAAGAGGTCCTACAAACCCTCGACAAAAAAAAGAAATGACTGCCTACCCAAAATAAACTGTCAACATCCGAACCATCACTGGAATATCAGAGCAAAGACTCAAACAAGGTCTAACGCACGATTAGATGAGTTTAGGTTTGAAGAACATCACGAAGAGCGGGTGGGTACAAATATAATTTGAGCCTTTTCCTTTGTTTCTTAAACCGTGAACCATGCCACGTTACAACCCTTAAAAGTCCTAGCTGAAGCATGGGTTAGTTCGAAAGCATACTGTTACGAAAGGTATCCTGACTCCTTAAGGCTTGCGGTAAAATAACGAGTTGACATCACAGTTTACAAAATTCACTTGTTTTTACTGAAAAATACATTTGCAAAAAAAACTTCGAGACAAACATAAGCTTTGCATTTTTAATATAACATTGCTTGCATATGACTATTTGTTTGAACAGCATAGAAGTTCGCACGACGAATGTCTAATGAACAAAAGCACCTCCAATCCAGGGGAAGACGTGATCATTGTCCATCATCTGGGGCAGTTAAGTCAAGATTCAGAGAATCTCTCAAGAGGCCAACCAGCTTGGGGAAAATCTCCATCTGGATCACTTGGTGCATTGGACGATCAAACGAAGATCTTCTGGTGGCATGGTAACAGTAACAGCTCCCTGCATCCTGAGAGCACGGACATAGTCGGAAAAAAATACTGCGCATAATCAAAGACCCGCTAGGTTGACACACCTAGGCAAAAATAAGGGCTTCCCGGCGGACCAAAAGGGTTCGGGCAAAAACAAGGGATGAAATGAAAAAATCTGTACACCCGGCAAGTCGAAAACCTGAAAAGGCAGCTTGGGCAAAAATGGGTATCCCGGTGGACTGAAAACCCGAAAGGGCGGTGTGATACGGTGGGAGAACTGACTATGGTTTTGCGTTTATTTTCGCAAATGTTTCGGTTGAGTAAGAGTCGCCACCGACTTTTTATTTTATCCTAAGGAAAGGTTTAAAAAGCACAGCAAAAACCTTTGAGATTTTTCTTGGGTTCGGGGAGTAGATTATAGAAAGGGAAGGTATTAGCATCCTTTCTATCCATGGTTATCCTTGGGCTCTTAGGTACTTGCTTAGATCAACTTGCCTTGGTTTTCAATTGTTTGAAATGGTGCTTGGTGTGTGGTTTTGAAAATGTTTTGAAAAAGATGCCTTGTATAGGCTACCCTTGTAACAATTCTTTACTCGAATGTTTTACAAAAGGTTTTTGTCTTTTTGAAAAGATGTTTCAAGGTTTTTTGAAAGTTTGTTTTGAAAGTGTTTGTGAAGTGTGGTTTGAAAATGGGCAAGTGTTTTCTTTTGCAAATTGACAAGTACCTAAGAGTTATCTACCCTAAAGTTCTCAAAGATTTTTGTTATGTTTTAAACCTTTTGACAATTTTGTTCCACCATTGCATTTGGTGGACAATCTTGTATTAGGAGGTGAAAGGGACGGGCGCGGGTCATCGTTTAGACTATAATTACAATAGTGTTGGGTATCTTTGGGCAATTTCTCTTTGAAAGGGACTTGATCATTTTAGGCAACTTTTCGAAAGCGTCATCGAGGGACTATGATCATTTGATTGTTTGTTTTTACCCAAAGAAAACCTAACATGCAATATGGCCCAATTATTTGAAGGCAACAAAGTGGAATACCCTAGGGGTGCAAGTGTGATATGTGTTGTCCATATTTCATGCTTATTTATCTTGAAATTAGGTCAAGCTATTTTGTTCTTTTTATTTGCATACAAACCCTAATTCTAGCATGGTGTATTTAGAAAGCGATAAAGTGCGAAAATTAAAATTCCTACACTATTACAACACCATATGGGAAGGGGGTACAAATGTTCAAATGGGGGGATATTTAGACAAAGAAATTAAACCTAGCTATTACATCATTTTTGGCATATTTACAAATAATTAATTGCATAAATAATATGAAAAATAAAATAAAGATGCAAAATGCAAAGAAAAGGGTTTTTATATGTATGAGAAAAGAGTATTATTTATGTTAAATAAATAAAAAATTAAAAAGTATTATTTTTGGAGTTTTTGTATTTTAAGGGTGAAACCCTAATTTTTATTAAGTAATATATATATTGTTTAATTTACACAAATATTTATTTATTATGGACAGAAAATAAAATAAAATAAAATATATTTATAAAAAGTATTTTTTTATGTCAAATATTAATAAAATAAAAAAATATATGTATTTTTGTATTTTAACCTAAATATACTAATGAATATATATATATATATATATATATATATATATATATATATATATATATATATATATATATATATATATATATATATATATATATATATATATATATATATATATATATATATATATATATATATATATATATATATATATATATATATATATATATATATATATATATATATATATATATATATATATATATATATATATATATATATATATATATATATATATATATATATATATATATATTATATATATATATATATATATATATATATATATATATATATATATATATATATATATATATATATATATATATATATATATATATATATATATATATATATATAATATATATATATATATATATATATATATATATTATATATATATATATATATATATATATATATATAATATATATATATGTATTAATTTCTAAAATATGTATTATATATATAAATTAATAATATTTAATATTTAATAAAAAAAAGTATTTTTTTCTATAAAATATTTTCAGAAAGTAAAACAAAAACAAAAATGTATAAAAATGCATTTGCACTATTTTAGTATTTTAAACAAAAATATATGTATTTATTTATTTATGTATAAACTAAAAGAAAACTAAATAAATGCCTAATAAATTCAAAAATGGTGAGAAAAAATATTTTTTATATTTTTAATATCATGAGAAAAAATAAAATAAGTCAATCAAAAAAGGAAAAAAGTCAAAAAGTCAAAGAAATAAGCAAAATGGGCTCAGGGGGTGCAGAAGCAAATGTATTGGTGCAAAAAGAAAAGTCAACACAAGCCCAGCCCATGAAGACCTTTCTTCAACTCCAGACTTCTGTTTGAACAAAAACACGCGCCTCTTTCTTCCATTGCAAGGTCCTGATTCCTTGAGTTTTAGCA